>NC_061163.1:34879173-35031673 GCF_022113875.1 Hydra vulgaris
TGCTTATATGACCAATATTACACTAACTTGGAAAATTTACTCACCGTTAATAAAAATTACTTCTTATTAGTCATGAATAGTAAAATCCAATCATTGAAAAAATATTTTCTTTCCCAGTATGTCAAAGAGCAAAATTTTTCTACCAAATTTCAAGTTTTTGTGTCAAAGAACAAAAAATCAATCAACATTAGTATTGATTTTTGATCTATTGACACAACACAATAAACCATTTTACAAACATCTGGAAAAAAAAAGTGAAGATAATTAAATAACTTATTATATAATATCATATCATATATAAATATTCTGAAAAATAATTTCATGAATATTTATAAATAGTAATTCTACTAATATACTACTATATATATATATATATACATATATATATATATATATATATATATATATATATATATATATATATATATATATATATATATATATATATATATATATATATATATATATATATATATATATATGACTTTAATGCTTCCAGAATAATAGATTTGTGTATTATTAGAAGAACCATGAAATATATTCTTTCTCTAATTTTCAGCCAATGCAACTTGTTTATAAGTATATAATATATATATATATATATATATATATATATATATATATATATATATATATATATATATATATATATATATATATATAGCATGAAACTAATAGTTGTGAAAAATATGCAGTTTTATTTATAAATAATATATGTATATATATATAAATATATATATATATATATATATATATATATATATATATATATATATATATATATATATATATATATAATATATATATATATATATATATATAAATATATTTTTATATATATATATATATATTATTTTATTTATAACTACTTCAGCTATGTAAAATAGATTTTATATATATATATATATATATATATATATATATATATATATATATATATATATATATATATATATACATAAATATATATATATATATATATATATATATATATATATATATATATATATATATATATAATTTTATTTATAACTACTTCAGCTATGTAAAATAGATTATATATATATATATATACATATATATATATATATATATATATATATATATATATATATATATATATATATATATATATATATATATATATATATATATATATATATATAATATATATATTATATATATATCTTATTTATAACTTTTTTAGCTATGTAAAATAGATTTTTAAAACTAAATAATCTTTTCTTAACAAATAAGAAAAATAATTAATACAAAAAATTTTCAAAAACTATATAAATTAAATCTCAAAACCAGTCTTCAATTCAAACTCATAAAGAGAGTAATGGTAAATATAGTTTTGTTTATCTTTCTGTGCACCTTCAGCGGGTCGTTGATACGAGTTTCAACATAAAACGGCAAAACAATGGAAACGGCCTTTATTTCCAGACTATTTATTCTTATGACTATGTTTAAACCTAGATGGCTACTGGGAGTTTTTAAATCGACATTTTTCCGGAACATTTGTATTTGGCTCATCTTTCATAGTATGAGTTTGTTATTTTTATTAGAAAATATGTGTCAAACCTGATAAGATATTACTGTTATTAATATTTTATTTGAAAAAAAAAAGAATTTTATTAATTGCACATAAACTCCTTTTTTTTTTCTTATATATATATATATATATATATATATATATATATATATATATATATATATTATATATATATATATATATATATATACACATACTTTTTTACCATTGTTTGAAGTATCCCATCGCTTTTTTTGAAGTATCTCACTATTTCTTTTGTAGTACCTTTCTTATGAAGCATGGCACCACTTTTATCGCAAGATTTTTGAAATCTTGATTAAAAACTAAATCATCAGAAGATTTTAGAGCTTTTTTAATAGCAGTTCCGCTTCCTCCTCACAAAGTAATTTAACGATTTTAGTTAATTTCTATCTAGCTAGTTAGTAAAAGTAACTCAATGATTTAATTATTTCATTTGTTCATCTTGCTAAGAAGAATTGTTTCAAATGTGTTAAACTTTTCAAACTACGCGAAGCATAAAACAGTCATTGAAAAAACTTTTTTAATTATTAATAAATCATCTAGCGTTAGTTTTATTGGTTGAACCTTGTTAGACTTTTTAGGGCTGGGGGCTGCATTATTTTGGTGGCCTTTTTTATGTGCCACAGCGTAAAAATGACTATAAAAATACCAAATGGTCCTTTTGACTATTTCGCGGCCCCTAAAATTGTGAGTCTCGGGGCTATAGCTCTTCTACTCCCACCTCCTCAATCCAGTACTGGAAATAAGACATAAATAAAAATTATATATACTCTTTTATAAATCGAAGAACATTTGTTTCCCTATTAAACAATCATTAATAGTAGTTACTTAATATAAAAAATGTGGCTTAATTTTATAAAAAAAATTATAAAACAATGTTTTAAAAATATTTGCTTTAATCATATTTATTTTGCTTAAAGTTTTTTCGCGTTAAAAAACTATTTTTCTTTTTTTAACTGTCTCTTATCAGTCCAGTTAGTTTTTGAAATGTTTTCAAAATGACTAAAAAATCTGGCCGGTTTTTTGCAACTATATATTATTTCCGTGGTCATTATCGAGTGCAATCGCACCCGCTTCCCAACCAAGCATGAATATTACATCAGGGGTGGGTGAATCATATTTTTGCTGTTTAAGATAACTTCTAACTAAAAATAAGTAAAAATAAGCCAACTTCCAGAAGTGGAGCAAACTCCAAACATTTATATGTTTATACTTATGTCAAATAAGGAATGTTCAAAAATAATTAGAGATGCCATAAATATTCCGGTAATATTTAGTTAGTATTTGACCTATTCAACTACTTTTTTTACTACTCTGCCAAATACCAGATTGTAATTTAAAAAATTCCTAAAAAAGTATTGCATTCAACTTTTTTCTTATTTCCATACTTAGCTTATTTGATACCTAAAATCTATAGGTGGTAAGTTATGATAAAATCTTTTGAGGATAGCAAATGATTAAGTTTGTAGAGAATAATTATAAAATATAAAAACTTCCAAAAATAGTCATTAACCAATGGCAGTGTACATATTGACACTGCCACCAGCAAGTAATAAAGGCTTTTACGGTGATCAACAAAGGCAAATGGTGATCAACAAAGGAAAAGGCCTTTGTTGATCACCATTTGTAAGGGTTTCTGTAGCTATTTTGATTGGTTGAAACGTTTTTTAAAACTGAAACCAATACCGTTAAATAGCTCTGGAGAGATCAAATCATTTAAAAATCTGTGCCCATCACTTTTAAAAATCTTTCAACCATTGTCACAATGCTATTCCAAGTGGTCCGGCAATCTAGCAGTAAATTGAGTTTAATTCCCTGCTCTACTTTTACATAGTCTTGTAAAATTGAATTTCTTTTTGACCAATGTTTAAAAATCTTTATTTTTCTAATCATTTGTAAAGCCGCATTTATATTTCCTCTTTCACATATTTGCGGTTCGAAATCATTTAGATTTTGACTTTCAGATTTGCTAGAGTTATCACTGGAAAATCTAGATTCATGTTTAAATAATCAGTGTGAAAAATATTAGAATTTTCATTTCTTTTATAAATAATGTTCATTACAGCCAAGTGTATGCCGTGGTTATGCTGCAGCAGCATCAAACTATTAAATGTTCTATTTGAAAAATGGGCAAATGAAAGAAAATATAAATAGAAAAGCAACAAACCAGAATTAGCTAAAAATCGTCTTTAATTTTTAAAAGATCAAATGACCAAATATAAAATGACACACGGTTCAAAGGATTTAGCATATTGGCGAAAGAAGAAAGAAGATTGTGATATTTAACATTTATTAAGTGACAAGAGGCTCAAACTAAAAAAACTGAGCTTTCATCATCAGTACAAAGTGAGGTCTCTTTCTGTCAGAATTCAGACTATTCAGCAGACAAAATTAAATCAGGTACAAGTGCGTCAACAGTATTACCTCAAAATTAACCTGAAAAATAAGTTGCAATTACAGGTGTTTCTAAAAACATTTCATCTAGAAATATGATGCATTTACTCTCTGAGATAGTAGTTACTTCTGGGGCAGTTTGATAGTTTTTTCGCTTTCTGAATCCACCATCAGATGTGCAAAAAAGAAAGCAGTAAGCACAAGTGCAGCTAAATATCGAAAAGACATAATTAAAGCTGCAAGGCAAAGTAAATTTCCAATAATCGCACACTTTGCAAAATACTACCAACAAAAACAAACATAAAAAAAACAAAAAAAAAGTTCATATTAATGCAGCTTTCATATTGAAGACATGTTTACCAGCTTGACTGTAAACATTTTTGAGGAAAAGTTCACATTGGTAAAATTTATGCTCCTAAAAATCGGATGTTCAAAGTTTACCAAGCTAATTAGAGGGCAACAAAGGAAACTATGGATAAATCAAAGTTCAAAAAGTTTGACTAAGTTGCAGTTAAAGGAACATATCTAGAAAAACAGATTGAAGAAACTGTTGAACTTTGCAAATATGCGCTAGCAACCTAAGTATTTCCAAGAGGTGATTTTTAAAAACTAGTAGAGCTTGCACTCACCCATAAATGTCCAGATGCAAGCTTTAATGCTTATGCTCCAGGATTAGCTTACTATGCATGTTTTATGGTCAAGTCTATATATTATCAGTTATATTATCAGTTATATAAAATTCAGTTTTAAGTAATCAGTTGCCCTACCAATTGACAGCTAGTTAACATAAAGAAATTAGTAAAATGGCTGAATTTATTTCTATATTTTATGCTGTGTGGTTTGCACCTTTTCAAGATATAAAAGCATACTGGCAGATGGTCCAGAGTAGTTGTTGACTACATATATTTGCCAAATATTAATAGTTAATGACTGCTCTGAACGGGCAATTAAGCTTGTGTCAGAGTTTTATAATTCTGTTCACAATGAAGAGGACAGCCAAGATATAATGTTGGTCGTTCAGCAAAGTAGGAATCATCAAGGGAGTTCGAAAAAGTTCAAGCAACAGAGAATGGCAATTATTTGATTTTTCACCAAAAAAATGAAGAAAAGTTTGTTAGGTTATAGTTTTACAAACTGTTTTTAAAAAAGATTTTGTCATGATTATTTACTAATTTATAATTGTTGACCTTAACAAGGTTGTTATAGATTTTTCTTCACTGAAAATTTATTTTTTACCTTTTTTACTATCCCAGCTGCATGAGATTGAATAAAATAAAATTGTTTCATGAAAATGCATCTTTTGCAGCGTCTATATGATAATACAATCAAACTTTATGTAAAATAAAAACTTTAAATGGTACATACATATACATACATATTCTGTAAAAAAGTTAATAAAATAGATAAAGGGTTGGGGGAGGGGAGAGCGGGTAGTTGGGTGGAGAAACAAACCCTCTGCTGCCCACTGCTAGACCTTCTATAGAAGATCTATATTATAAATTATTTTTAATATTGAAATTTGGCTTAATTTAATCTTCATAAATAAGAATTTGATAAAATTGTCACGGAAAATTTGAAAGATAAAACAATTTATTCAATTCATATATCCATAAAATTACCTAAAATTATAATGTTTTGCCCATTTTTCCAGGGTCAAATCAATGCACTTTTTTAAAAATTTAAATTTCTAACCAATTCCAAATAAATATTTAGGCCTTTATAGAGTTCATAGAAAAAATTTGTGTTTTATTTCTATGTTTAAAGTCCCCACATTTTGGTTAAAAAAGTAGGGGTTTCGGGGCACAAATTGTAAAATTGGACACCTTAAAAATAGGTTTCAAAAATTTTTGTTTCAGCGTAAAATCATTTTTATCTAACTGTTAAACTAATCCAGGTGGTTGGGATTTAGTTTATAAAAATTGTTGAAAAATGGGGCATATATATATATATATATATATATATATATATATATATATATATATATATATATATATATATATATATATATATATATATATATATATATATATATATATATATATATATATATGTATATATATATATATATATATATATATATATATACATATATATATCTGTGTGTGTGTGTGTGTGTGTGTGTGTGTGTATAGTTAAGTATTTTAGTGTACAAAAAAGTTATGAATATAAGTTTAAATAATATGGAATTTTAGAATTGTCAAAATTAAGGTAGCACATACCAAACTAAACTTTTCTTGCTTTATGATAATTTTAAAATAAATTCATTAATTATTTATTTTTATAAATTGAAGGATTTTAACAATGATGGTTGGCCAGAACTTCTTATTTCTGGTGATTTTCGCGACAGTAAGCTGTTCTGGAATAATAGAAATGGAACCTTTATGGAACGTACAGTTGATTGTGGTATTGATGGTGCCATTGTATGTTATATAAAAAAGATTGTTATATATTTATAATTGTTTATAATACAATATTTAGCTAATAATAATAAATATGAAGATAAAGATGGTTTTAACGATGTAATGTTAACAGGAGTGTACTTTACCCAGAATGCATGTGCATATCAAAACTGTAAATTTGGACCTTCTGGAAATGGATTCTTTCAAAACGACAAAAATAGATCATTTTCAAATATTGCAAAAAATGTAATCAAATTTTTATTATATTTTAGCATATAAAAAAGTTGCCATGATGCCCCTGGCTATAATCATTGCTTAGTAGGCGTTTTATGCTTATGATTTAAAAAAAAATAAAAGCCCCTTCCAAACTGTGAAATAAACAAGTGAAATAAATATTGTTTTAATCCAAATTTTTTGCTTTTGAAAGCTTTTGTTGTTTGGTCAAAGTAATGTGTAACTAATTTTTTTTATATATTGACTTTAATACTGATTTTGTTTTTTGTAATTTCATATAAATTAAATATTTCTCCTTATCCATTTTTTTACAAATCATTAAAACCCATTTTTTTTGGAATTTTGAAAATTAACAACTGATTTTTAAAAAGTCGGTATTTGCACAAACCCTAGTGTAAATAGCCAAATGCTGATAGTATTTACATTCTTACCTTGCACATGAATCAAGCTTGTCTTGAAAAAGCTTTACATCTTTTCAGCATAACTTTTTTAAATATTTGGACACCCTACTTTTTACTATTGTTGTTGTTCCTCAAAAAATTGAAAACAAGAAAATAATTTTGTTAAATTATTTTTATAGGTTGGTGTTCAAAATAGTTTTTGGGCATGAGGAGCTTCATTTGTTGATTTTGAAAATGATAACAACCTAGATGTAGTTGTAACAAGTGGTATGGACACATTTTCAACTTCTATGGATAATGAGTATACTAAAGGAAAAATGTTGCTATTATCAGAAAGTTGGAAACCGAAATTTGGGTAACGTAGCACTTCAAGAAGGAATGCAGTTTATTGGACAAGGCCGGGGGTTGTTGGTTTTTGATTTTGAAGAAGATGGAGATGAGGACATATTAGTGGTACCAAATGTTGGCCTTGTTGATTTTTTTAGAAATGATAAAGGCAACTCAAATCTTTGGATTCATGTGGAAGCAATGCATTGGTATTTTATAAAAATATATTATTGATTATTATTGTGTGTGTATATATATATATATATATATATATATATATATATATATATATATATATATATATATATATATATATATATATATATATATATATATATATATATATATATATATATATATATATATATATATATATATATATATATATATATATATATATATATATATATATATATATACATATATATACATATATATATATATATAAATATATATATATATATATATATATATATATATATATATATATATATATAATATATGTATATATAATATATGTATATATATGTATGAGAACACCTCCTAATATTTTGTTTTAAAGTTTAAAAAATATTTAAAATTTAGTTTTAATATTTCTTTCCTATGAAAGATCAAAACTTATATTTTAAGAAACATGATCATAATTTTTCAAATTAAGTAATGATTTAGATTTGATTTAAAAAACTAAAATTCAAATTTAAAAAAAACTTCAAATCAAAAGTTCTAGTAATTTGAAAGTAGTTTTTGAAATTGATTTAAAAATCATCATCATCATCATCATCATTATCATCATCATTATCATCAGTATATGGTTCTTTGTTCGTTATTGCAACAAGGTCATCGACTCACAGGATTTTAGATTATTGCTATGCCGCTCAGTATTACCAATAAAAAAAATCTAAACTTTTTAGATGTGTTATTTTTGAAAAAAAAAAATTTAAGTAAAAACTTTAAATATAAGAGCCGTTCTAAAAAATGCATTGCATTACCGAATGCATCGAAAAAGAGGGTTTATGCATGAGAATCATAAAAATGACATTCGGGTATGTTTTTTTTATTCATTTTCTTCAAATCAAGCTATAAACTAAATAAATCCACATTTCTAAATTTTGACATTTTTCATATCATCGTGGCTTTTTTAAGTTTCTGAGTTCAAGCAAACTTTATATAATATATTAGTTAACAAATCTCGTACTTGGGTTTTCAAAAAAAACGTTTAACAAAATTTTTTTATATACGTTTTTAAGAAAATTTTTTCTGCTAGATGTTATATTTACTAAATCGAATGTCTAAAAAGTATAAACTTTGCTTTTGAAATGAAAAAGATTTTTTGGGAATTTAGTTTTAACTGTGAGGTGTTGCATTACCAAAACTACACAGGTTGCATTGCCGAAACTTCTGGTTTTCGCTTATAAATGAATTTGAAAGGTCTATTTTGCAATCATTTTTAAGTTATTATTTTAAGATAAAACTTGTTTACTCTTTTTTATCCAAAAAATAAAATCGATGCAAATAATAATTGTAAAATCGTGTAGAAATTATTCAAAGTCTCAGTGGCGTTATTACAGAATATGAAACTATATATTGAAAGTTTATGAAAATAAATTTTAAATAAATAAATAAAGCTTTTAATACAACATTTATAGTTAACAAATGCGCTTATTTTGAATACACAAATAACACTATTTTTGATTATTTTAAAATAAAAACTTTACAAAAATCTTCTGACATCTTTTTTTAAATCAGCGTAATAAATTTTTCAAGTATTTTTAAACTAGTTTTGACTTTATGAAAAAAATGCACACAGCAAATTGTTGTTTTAAACAATCTTGCCAGCAAACATTTTACAGCAGAATTTTAGTAGACTTTTATAGGCATTTTGAGAGTTTCCCACTTTTTATCCACTGTGAAAAGGCTTATTGGTTACATAGTGGACCACAATTGGCAGTCGTCATAATGGCTAGCTAACAATTAGCTTTTATATTACATGTTAAAGAGTTATTCAATAGCCACTTTTAGCCAATCCTTTAAGAAACTTATGAGCAAAACTCTAATTAACTGCTCAAAATGCTTATATAGGTCCACTGCAAGTCCACTATAAAATAATTGCTGGGTTAATAAAATTATATTTGGGTATCATCTTCACAGATTTTTATAAAAACACAGTTATTCATAGTTTGTTCATATATAAAAGTTCAAAAGTGTTTCATTAATTAAGTTCATAGCCTTAACCAGAGAGACAGATATTATCCTATTTAGTAAAGTAGTGGGTTTTGATCACTGTTTTATTATTTTTTATAAAAAATTGTATATAAGATTAAAAAAAAAATCATGAATATTATCATTAAGTACGTATCTTATTTAAGTTAATTGATCATAAGTTTGAGGATCATAGTTTTTTGCATTGATGCTTTAAATGCAAAGGAGTATTACCAATTTAATGTGGTCTTGTCGACGACACCCTCTAACACAAATTTTTGAAAACTTTACTTTGCAGCAATTTTATTTATTGCAAAATTTATATAAATTGAACAGAAGAAAATGGACACTAGATTTTGTAAGGTACAAACTTATAAAGGAATAAACACACCATTACATGAAAAAAGAAAGTTAACTAAATCTTTGATCAATTCTTTGCAGAACATCTTTAGCCTAGCAATAAGAAACAATCTTGACAATTTGTATGCTATATAAAAAGCTGTTTAGGCGGTTTTGTTTCATTGTACAGATTTTGACGACAAGGAATGTCAACACCGTATTTGTCTAAGAGACACTGAGACTTGGTGCAAATATCATTTAGAGAAAGTTCATGGTGAAAATACTTATGTAGAGCAAGTAAATATTTTTGTTTCAGTCTTCAACATTTTGAAACCAACTTTTACTGATTTATCTTCAGATGATTTACTAAAACACCAACGAGACACTGAACCAGATTATTTGGAGACGCTGCCCAAAACGTATTTTTGTGGGTAGAGGGGTCTTTGAGTCTGCAGTTAATTCGTCTGAGATTGAATTTTATGAAGGTCCTAATGGAATCTTATTTGTACATAATAAATTTTAACTAACAGGATATGCAACGTCTATAAAACTTAATGAAAAGAATAAAGAAGCTATAAAGCGTTCTCTTTATATAGTCCACTGAACGTGTCAAAAAGAGAGAAAAATAGCTAAAAACAATTAAAAAGACTTAGACAAAGATGATAAAGAAAGGATTAGTTAGACAAAGGTAATAAAGAAATTGATAAAGAAAAAACTCAAAATATACTCCTGGAGGGTTTTAATATGTTTATATGAACTTTTTATTATGGTTTTATTCTTTTGTTTATATATTTGTCGTTTCCTTAGAACTAAGTTTTGCCTCGAATACAAATCTTTAAAATATGATAACTTTAAACTCATTTAAGCTTTGATCTAATTTTTTTTTTGCGATTTTTTACATAATTAAAAAGGATCCAGATCCGGATGAGAGATATTTAAAACAAAATAAAGGAAGTACTTTTTTATGTGAAAAATTGCTGGGCGAATGTCCAGCAATTTTTCTATGTTTGTTTCAAATGTTGTAACCTTTTATATACTATAAATAATAAAAAATGCTTCACTTATCTAGAATAATATACCCCATTAGTATATAAACCAATTTTCAGCTTGATATGAAAAATATTTTAATTGCTAGCTCGTCACAAAAATTGCTAGTTTTTTCACTTTTATTTTAAATAACTGGGTAATTGAGACATTATTTTTTAAATTGATTTTTTAAAATAGTTAATAGAACCAGTTTTTTGGTGAAAAATTTAAATCAAAAAAGTTTTTCTATCAAAAGTTTGCCTTTTCTGTGGAGGACCACCTTAAGCATAAGAAAAAATTTAAAATTTATTCAAAAATCCATACTTCAAAACAACAATGTTTACCATGTAAAATAAAAGCTGTTTATTTGCAGTTTTAACAATTGAATAATGTTATTTAGAATTGAGTAGTATTATTTGAAAAAAGTGCCTTAAAAGTGTAATTGTGTCAAAGAAAGAACTAAGTGTATTTTTATCAAAAAATAAATTTAATAATGGATTTATTAAAATGGAATCTTTTTTTGAGCACGCTATATAATTTTAACCTACAAGACCCAGTATAAACAGGGTTAAATTGTACTAGAAATAAGATTATTTATTTAATGCTCTTATCATCTTAACACGAACATTTTTCGTTTTTATAAAAGTTGATGCGCTTTTCTTTATATATTAAACATTAAAACGGCCCTATCTGGAAATTTGAATAGATAACAAAATATTTATGCACCTTCAATAGCCATCTCACCAAGTCCAAAAAATCAATAGAATATCCATAGTTTTTATAGATAGGGGAAGACAAAGCAAGATATCAAACTTTTTATAAATCTTGGGTTATTGCAAATCTTAGACCAATGAAACAGTAATATTTTGTCAATTACTTGTTTTATCATAATGATTCATTGCTTCCATAAGTTTTGATTTTGCAAATAAAAAAATTGTAAAAAACAATTTTATCTTTTAAGCGTGAAAAAAAACTTACGAGTGTATAAATACTTGAACAATATTTAAAAAAACAAAAACTTGTATTTTAAAACACAAGCTATATATACAGATTTGTTTCCACTCAATTTTAATTTTTAGACCCATTTTGTCATACACTAGTTTTTTTTCAAATCTATTTGTTGTATAACTGAAAGATTTTTAACGGTACCATACCTAATGATACGAAGCATATTACAAGAATCTTTTGTATGCTTTCAAGTAAATTTAATTTAGTCTTTAAAATTCCTGGACCTAATAATAGAGTAATTTTTTTAAATGTAAATCATTTTCTATGTCAAAGGCCAATTTTTTTTTTTTAATTTTGTTTTATTAGGATGTTCTCAGAAGTCCTAATCGTCTTATCATCAGAAGTCTTTAGCATCGTAAGGACTTCTGATGATAAGACAGTTAAAAGGTTGAAATGTTTTTACCATCAATATCAAACAAAACTAAAAAAGAAAGAAAAACTCTAGATCTAAAGATAAATCAATAAAGTGATAATGATTGCTAATTAATTCCGCTCTACTCTATGTCTATGTATGTGTGTATATATATATATATATATATATATATATATATATATATATATATATATATATATATATATATATATATATATATATATATATATATATATATATATATATATATAGTAGAAAATAAAACTACGTGATTTTCACAACTTTAAGTTTCATGCTGTTGCAATCATCAGGTGAAATACCTTATTTCACCTGATATTTCACCTGGTATTTCACCTGATGATTGCAACAGCATGAAACTTAAAGTTGTGAAAATCATGTAGTTTTATTTTCTACTATATATATATTATAGCTCTGACTTATATAGTATATGCACAAAATAGCATCACTACATATATATATATATATATATATATATATATATATATATATATATATATATATATATATATATATATATATATATATATATATATATATATATATATATATATATATATATATATATATATATATATATCCTTCAAAAAACATAATTTTAAATGCAACTAACATTCAACTTAAAGCTGACAATCCTACAATTGTAGATTGCATGAAAAATTTCAATTTAATATTTTGATAAGTTTTAATAGTTCGTTACACTTAATTGAATTTTTTATATTGTAAAAAAAATTCAGTTAAAAAAATCAACCAACTTTATTTTAAATCAGTCATCTAGCTAATATATAATAAACTAGAATATACAAGTGCATGCAAATGCAATTTGACAAACTTTTTCAATAGTAACATATTTACAATATTTATAAACTCAAAACACATTTTTTTTGATTAAATCTTCAGGGTTTTGTCACAACCTTTTAGGTCTAAATTTAGTCTAATATTGGAATCTAGAGTCTGTTGTTGTAAATTGATGAAGCTTTTTAAATATTTCATATATGACTTTATTGCTGGAACAAAACACTAAATGTGAAGATATATTTAATATAATGCATACATAAGTTTAGTAAAATGCATAAACTTGTATAAATATATATATATATATATATATATATATATATATATATATATATATATATATATATATATATATATATATATATATATATATATATATATATATATATATATAGTAGAAAATAAAACTACGTAGAGTTCACTTACACAACTTAGATTCTAGCTATCTTACTTACACAACTTAGATTCTAGCTATCTAGTATCAGAGTGGTTTAAATAAAATTTTACTTATTGTTGAGTAGAAATCAATATGAATCACTTTGATTCAAGCCAGCTCATACCCTTTAGGTATATCACAAATTGATTTGTAAAGTTGGATAAACTTCAAAATTGATTGTATTCAAAAAAATATATATACTTTTAAGTTAATTGCTTTTTTCATATAATTTTTGTAAATAAAATAATTAAATAAAAGAATTTTAAAACTTTAAACACAGGTGTAATTGTATAGGTTACTGATATATATTAGATTTCCATAAATTTACTTCCTAAAAATACAATTTTGTTTTAATATCAATATTTTACTTCACTCACTAAACAAATTTTTGTCTAGCCTACTAACTTTGAACGAAAATTATTTTGAGCCAGCTGACGACGTAACAACTTAATAAAAAAACAAAATTATTCAAGTTACAAAACCGAACACGGAGTTGCAATAGCGAACAAAAAAGTTGCAATAACGAACAAGAGATGGTTTACCGAACAAGCGCGTTGCAATACAGAACATTTTAGTTGCATTACCGCACATCCATATGATCATCATCATCATCATCATCATCATCATCATCATCATCATCATCATCATCATTATCATAAAGTGGGGGCATTTTTTAATTAGTTGGAAATTTAGGACTGCACAGCATTGACAAATCAAACTACAACAGTTAAAAAATAGAAGTGATGTTATCCAAAACAATATACAAGTTAATAGCTAGTTTCTACATTACAAAATGTCATGCAAGATATATAACGCAACAAAAGCAGAATTTCAAAAATAACTGCTGTATTGTCTCAGTAACTTGGCAGAAATCTAAATATTTGTGATTTAAGATAAAATTCAAGTTACCATTGGAGAAAAATTCAAGCCAAACAAAGTTCAAACAATTGAAAAGCATAAGAAATAATTGTCTATCACAAACTTAAGAATATTAAAAAAATCATTCAAAGAGATTTATTCTTATTCTGCTAATTACATAAAAAATTCTGCTAATTACATTGAAACCATGGAGATTATTTTAAAGATTTCTAAAATAGAACTCAAATTAAAAAAAAATACTTTTTTTTTTTGGAAGAAACTTTTCAATGAGTTATCATTAGACTCCTGAATTCTTAATTAAATATAAGTTTTTTTACATTTTTGTAAAAAAACTTATTTAATGTACATTTTTGTTATTTTTACATAAGTTAATGTACATTTTTGTTATTTTTAGATGTTTTAACAGGATAACAATTTGTATAACTAAAAGTGTTTATTCTGCATAAATATCATTTTAATAAATAAATAAACTCTTTTAAAGGTTATTAACATTCAAAAGATTTTTCAGACATTAAAATTTTTGGTTTTCACCAAAACCTAAAAATTATTTTCAAAACTTTTCAAAACTTTTTTTAATATGCAAACAAACATTAATTTACTTTAAGGAAAGTAGAAAAATTTAAGGAAAGTAAGAAAATAAAAAAAGCACTAAAAAAATTAAAGATCCATAAAGATGATTTTGATATTGATGGAGATTAGAAATATTTTGCTACAAGTAAGTCATCGTGTGTTAGAATTGGCAGCTTTGTAAAATATTGCCAATACTATCCAGTGGTAAATAGTTCAAATAATGAACTAATGCAAGTCTACAACATACATAAATTACCAGATGTTGAATTGTAATAAAATTTTTGGCTTCAGTATATACAATATTAAAGATTAAAAAAGAAAAACTAACAGAAGTCAGTGTTTTAAAAGCCTTTTTTTAGTCAATTTTTTGAAACATTTTCAATTGCACGTAATGAAGGACATGAAGAAAATAACATTTATATCTTGGTATTCACTCTAAATTGCGCACCACTCTTAGCTAAGTATAACGTTCCCTGAAACTTATACCATAACAGACATTTTTTCTTTTGCTGGTATTAAAAGAACTCAACTAAATCAACAAATTAATATTGAAATAAACTATCAATATATTGAAAATCAGAAAAATTTATTCACTGACTTTCAAAATATTGATAATTTGGTTTACGGTGATTAATTAAATTGACAATACAATATGATGTTATAGTAAAATTATGTCTTTATGGTATTTTAAATTCTTTGGCTGTCTAGAGCAGATGTGTTGGGTTCCAATTACCAACATGATTTGTAGCATTAACACACCTGTAACATAACCTGGACAGTTGTCAAAAGAAAAAAACATTAAGATTTTATTAAACTTTTATCAATATTTATTTTTTTAGTAACATATTTTTATTTAGTAGCAGCATTTTTGTAGAAAGATATTAAAAAATTGAAAGTTTTTCAAAAATTGAAAAATGCGTTTTTCATTTACAGTTTTAGTGTTAGTATTTTTAGTATTTTAGTTTTATTGATCGACTTGACTAGGTATTGTAATACAAATAAAATTGTCATTAAACATAAAAACTTTTTATATTTTTAAAATTGATAAAATATTTAAAACAACTATATTTTCAGAAATGGTAACAAATGGTTTTCAGAGATTTATTATGAAACTGTTGTAAAAAGAATTCAAAATCTCATCAACATTTCATTAAAATGTAATTATTATTTAATTATAAAATTAATTGATAAAATCTTAAATCAATAAAGTTATTATAAAGTTATGGTTCAACTAGTAATGTTCAAATTATAAAGAAACATTAAAAAAACATGTTTTAATATCTTCGATTTTTTGAATATTTCAATTAAAAAGTTTCGTTTTTAAGTTTAATCACTAAAGTATTATAAATCATACATATGAAATAAGCTTCTTTAGCAATCAAAGTGATAACTTTGAATTCTAGCCTTTTGAGTTGTCCTAACCTTTTGAACTCACCTTAACCTTTTAAGTTAATTCTAACCTTTTAAGTTAATTCTAACCTTTTAAACCCTAACTTTTTGTTTATAGACATTTTTGTTACCTTTTATATAAATACTGGTTAGGGGCCATCCATATATTACGTACGCACCAAGGGGGGATGGGGGTGTCCCAAGTTGAGCAATTTGCTTACGAGTGAGTATGGAGGGGGGGGGAGAGGATCCAACAAATGTATGTACGCAAACGCAAAAAATTGAGGTGGCAATGACACACTTACACTTGCTCATTAATAAAAAAGAAGTGATTGCGTTTATGTGCATTAATGGAATTAGGGAAGGGGGGTTAGACCACCAAGCATATGAAACTTATATGAGAAGGGAGTTAAGATCACTAATACCGTAGGAAAGGGGGGCTTAGAACACCAAACTTATATAGGCATAAAGGAAAAGAGGGGGTACAAAAACGTATGAGGTGCAATTGGGGGAGAGGAGGGGGTTAAATATGTAGATTTTAGCATATATAATATATGGATGGCCCCTTAATGTAAAAATTATATGGTTTTTTAACTGTCTGAATCTGTTTTAAATTTAGGTGTGCTAACAATCTTAAAAAACTGTGTAGCAGTTATGGAGCCAGAGTTTATGTTACCGATAAAACGGGATCAGTACAGGTTATTTTTTGAATTATATGTATCATAATATAATATAATACAATGAAAAATAACATGTTACATGTTTTTTTATAAACATATAATATTTTTGAAACAGGTATGAGGCTCAAAACTATGCTCGAACTTAAGCTTGCAAGATATGCGGTAATGGTGTAGTGGTAGTTTGCTCACTTCATAAGCAAGAAGTTCCATGTTTGATCCCACCACCTTATGCCAGTCTTGTCTAAGATGTTTATTGAATTTAATCAATTATTATTTTTCAAAACAATATTTCATGCATTTGTAAAATGCACGCAAATTAATGATAATATACAATGACCTAATGATTGTAAACTGTTATCTATTGAAACAAAGTAGTAAATTTTTTTAAATTTAGTTTGTTAAATTTATTTACTAATAATAAAATGTATAAACTTGAACAAATTAAATCATATCTTAGTTTGGCATGTCATATTGCAGTATAGGAGATGTAATCTTTCTTTTCACTAGGAATGTTTTAATATAAAAAAAGAATGAGGTACTATTGTAGGATCGATATACCAAGTATCTCAATTCTACAATCTAGTTTATCCAACCCTATTATATCAAATATGAAAATTGACCAAGAAGTTGGCACAATTGTAGAATTGAGATTCCAGGTATGTTTATAAAATGATTTCAATACTGCTTTGACTGCATCTGGTTTGTCGCAAACATTTTATATAGATGTGATTTATCTATTGATTAAAAATCCAGATAAAGCTTTGATAGCTTTGTCAGATTGCAAATACCATTTTGCATAAAAACATGCTATGAATTCTGCCATGATGCTTTTTTCTTCCCAAAGTAGTTTATCTTCCTCAACAAATTTAATATGATTTAAAAGTTGTTGCTATTTGAGATAATATATGTCTTTTCCAAGGAATCTTGCATGATAGACAGCTCCTAGTTTTCTAATTTTCTTATCTTCAGAAGACAAATAAGCAACAACTAACTAAGCAAGTTCCTTTCTATCACCTCTTAAAGCTTTATCACTTTTAATTTATTATTTGCAGAAATTAAGAGACTCAACTGCCAAACACTTAATAATAGTTCAATTTGTTTTATCCCAAAATTTTGTAACATTATTAGAATCATTATGAAAATCAGGAGTTTCAAATACTTTGAGTTTTTTTATGAAAGGATTGAATTAAAATCTTTGAGTTTTTTATTAATGGATTGTCTGGTCCAGAAGTCTTATTTTATGTCACAACATTTCAAAAGTGAACAGTTTTAATCTCTGATGCATGGTGTCTACGGGGCTAGAATTAAAGGATAGACATCTAGATTGTTTGCAATTCTAATAAATGAAATCTTTTAGTTCCATCATTACTGAAAATTATGTTGAAAAATAATTCTCCAATGTTTCTATGAGATAGACCACAGAGAATTATTACACATTCATACTGATCTTCACCTGAGGAAGATAAAAGAGAAGGCTCTCTGAGAAGATAAACTTCACCATATTTAAAAGAACTGCTAATTTCTCATTTTAGAATTGTTTTCCTTTTTTTAATTTAAATGTTTTACCATCAAAATAAACAATAGGCGGATATTTCAAGGCTTTTAAAGCAGCTTTAATATCATTTTTAGCTTGTTTACTTATTAATAAATTTACTTTTTTCCTATGTGACAGGGTTGCTAAAATACTTCAGTGTAATTTACTTATATCATTATGAATAACAGAAATTACAACTTTTTGAAGAACTGCAAGTGTGATATATTGCTGACAGATGCTGCAAGAGCAACCTACCTCTAATATCTTTAGGAATTGTGCTTGTAATTGATTTTATATAATAGTTTTCTTTTATCCTCAGTTTCCAAGGATAAACTTTCTTGATCATCCATATCTTTAATTTTTTGTTTAATTTTTTCTTGTCCATCATGCTATCCCTAAGATTTTGGTGTAACAATCCAAAACACTTTTTGGATTTTCTGTAAAAAGTTATTTTTTATTTTTTAATCTGAAATTTATCCTCTCATTTTATGTTTTTTGTCAGAAGCTATCGGAAACCAAATACTTTATTCCAATTAAATTTAATTATAGGTAAAATGCACCTGCATTTGCCAACTTCATACTGAATCTCTTTCATGCTATTAGCCATACAATACAGTATTAAAGACTTTTTCACATTTGTTACCAGTGTAGATTTAATGTAATAAAAGTTTTTCAGTATATGTTCCAGTTAGAAGTTGTATACCTTAACTTAAAAAGGTTTTTCAGTATATGTTCCAGTTAGAAGTTGTATACCTTAACTTAAAAAAGTTTTTCATCTCTGTGACATATTTTATACTTACTCAAAAATTTATTTTAAAAATTTCTTATCGAAAACATCATTTCTTTTTGTATAAGTTGAAAATTGTTTAAACTCTCATAATATTTCATGTACCCCAAAAAATATTATTATTTATGTTTAACGGGTACACAATATATAGATCTTTTATCTGTTTTGTGATAAAACTATAGCATTATCATTTGATATATAAGTACATGTGTATGCAAAAAAAGAGTAAATTGTACAGTAATTTTTTTGAATAAAATAAAAAACTACCTGATAATGCTAATTTAGCTTCTCCAATAAGAAAAAAAGGCTTTTTTCTTGACCAAGATATTTTTTTTCATCTCTACTTTTAATTTCTTTATTTTTCAACATAAACTTGCGTAAATGTCTTTAAAAAAATGAAACAAATGCATTATATATACATATATAAAATAAAGATTAATTTATACTAACCATAAACTTCAAAATTGTTGATTTCTCTAGATTTCTGCTACAAAGCTTCAATTAGATTAATAAGTACTTTGTTTTATTTTTTTATAGTCTAAAAAAGTAGAATTGTTTAACATGAAATAAATATTATGATAATTAATCAAACACAACATAAAATTAAATGAAGTATTTTATTAATTAACACTTTTTGTTACAAAAAATAATAAAAGCAAATATAGATCAATACCAATATTATAAAAAAAAATCAGTTTAAAATTTTCATATTATTACTTCCCCAAGACTTCATAATAAAAACATTTATTTGTGCTTTTTGTCTGTTTTTTAAAATAAAATGGGCCCTATGGTAGGCACAAAACTGATCCAATCAGACTAACATTTTTTCAAAGTCATTTTTAACACCAATGCCCCATGTTTCAAGGAATAGTATATTGAAATTCAAATATTTTCTCAAAAGCATGTATCCTTATATATTTCTCGAACATCAGTTCTTTGGAATTTGCTTGCTTCTTCTTGCTTTCCTGATTCATATAATTTGCAATCTTTTAAGTTGTCTGTCAATCGTTATCTTGCTCTACAATCTTTATCTTTTCTCTTCCAGTAACTTCCAACTCTAATTAGTGGTTGCTTGCAGCCTTGTTGAGAGCAAAGATGTTAAATATATATATATATATATATATATATATATATATATATATATATATATAATATATATATATATATATATATATATATATGTATATATATATATATATATGTATATATATATATATGTATATATTATAAAAAAAAGTTTTGATTTTCAAAGTTGATTTTAATAATTTTTTTTAATATTTATCTCAGTCATGGTCAGTTGGTTCCAAGACAAATCTATTAAGTCAAAGTGAATTAACAGTGCATTTAGGTTTGGGTACACTCGAAACCTCATTGTTTGTGTGTTTTGGCCTCAGACTCAACAAGAATTAATTATTATTGATGTACCTGTTAATACAAAGATAAAAGCCATTAAACCTGAAAAGTATGTTGTTTGTAAGCAAAGCATATTTAAAATTATTAAAATTATCAGTCTTTTTGACTCTTTTTTCCTTCTTTGGAATCAAGATTAAAATAAAGATTTGAAAAATATATATATATTTTAAGTTATGAAATACTAAACAAAAGTTTGATTTTTTAAATAGATCATTTAAAGTAGTTGCATATTATTAATTACTTTAGTTACATATTATTTATAGATGATTAGTGAATGATAAACTTTTTTTATAATAATTTAGTAACAGAACAATCTTTTGGAGCTCGGTAGAGGAGTGCCCTTATATGTATGTTAAAGATGTGTCTCAGGTATATATTGTTTATTAGAAAAGTGCAATAAATTGTATAGTTTAGTACAATATAATAGTAAATAATGATCTTTCTCTGTGTGTATAAATAAATAAATAAATAGGTTTAAAAATTAGAGTTTTGGATTTTCTGCTCAAAATTCTAAGTTTATGTCTATTATTTTAGTACTCTTAGGTGCTAAATAAATGGGAAGGGACATTTAATAAATTTTGTAAATTTTTTCCACCCATCCCGAGCTTATTAAAACCCTCTTCTGTGTTTATTAATTTTTACTTGTTATCAACTATAAAAAAAAAGGTCACTACAGTTGAGGAGGCTATTTAAATTGTGGTTGCAATCCTCTCTCAACTCTATAACTCAGAAACATGAAGCTTGACAAAGAACATTGTTGCGCTGAGAAACAAGTTGATACCATAATATAAAATTTATATAAGCATATTAAATCCTATTGAAATTATGATGAAACAGCTGTTGCTGTTGTAAAATGCACATTTGGGGGTTTTAATGTTTATTAACTTTTAATAACTTTGGCAAACAGGGAATCATAGCTCTTTTTTAATAATTAAAGGTTTTTAATTTAAATTATTACGATTGCTAAATAATTTTACAAAAAAATGTTTTTCCACAAGCCTAGGTTAAAAAGATTAAAAATATCTGCTCATTAAATTTTGTTGTTCTAAGGCTTAATAATGCACATCTTCCCACCCCCATTTAATCATGGGGGTGGGAAGGTAGGGGTTATAATAAACAGGACTATTTTAAATATCTTTAAAAAAAATACATTTTTGATTGATATAAATCAATTTTGGAAAATGAGCAAAAAGTCAAAACTCAATAATTGTTTTTGATTGCAGTTACAATTTCGAATACACTTTTCTTTTTATATGTTTTTTATTGTTTATTGCAACTAATCAGAGACAATTTTTGTCAACTAGTTTACAGATAAACAGAGAAATTTACAAATAAACAAAGAATTTTTTGTCAACTAATTTTGAAAAATATTTTACTTATTTTTTCAACATTTTTACTGTACTAAGTCGTTATTCAAATAAAATAAGTTATATTTAAATAGAAGAGTCGTTTGAATTTATAATAATATATGATAATGCTTTATCATTAGGTTTTTATGTTGGTCTTATAAATGTTTACTGAGAGGTTAAAGGTGATATTGAGAAGTGACATTTTACTATTTTAAAATTTATCCTTATTTCAACATAGAAACAAATGTTTTAAAAATTTTTTATATCTTTCTTGGTTTTGTCAGAAGTTTTTTGAATATCGAATCATTTTGAAAAGTACATGAGATAAAGTTAAAGCCACTCTGAGTGGAATTGATTAAAAGACTAAAATTCTAGTTTATTTCTAGAAATTTTTTTTTTTTTTTTCATATAAACAGTATTTTAAGCATATATTAAATGCATGATGCAAAAATATCTCTTGACATTTTTTATTAAATTTTGTTGTCTATTAGCCATTGCAAGGTAAATTGACTATCAATGAAGATATGAAGTCATTAAATTATGATCCATCACCATTAGAGATGATAGATATTGGTTTGCAGAATTTCACATATACTATTGGAGTAAAATCAGAACACCTAGATGCTCAATACACAGGAGTAGTAGAACTAGATCTTCGAGCTCCAATTGAGTTCACAAATTGTAAGAGTAAGTTGTCAGTGGATGTTGGTGTATCTGATTCTCTAAGGTATGTTTATTAAATTTATTTTTTTAAATGATGTACGCATATAGATTTAATAAATAACTTTAAGAACTTGTAAAAATACAATAAGTTAAGAAGTTATATATATATATATATATATATATATATATATACATATATATATATATATATATATATATATATATATATATATATATATATATATATATATATATATATATATATTGATGAAACAGGTAATAAAACTCAATTTTTTTTTTTAATTTTTAAAATTTTTTTTAGATTTAATTTTCAACTTTAATGTATTAGATAATGTATCACTTCAGCAAAGTTATTATATAGTTAGAAAAATAAACATTAAATTTGTACTAATGACTAATCTTCATATAAATACAGATGTAATTATAAACAAAAAATATCTATAATTTTTGATTTTCTTTCTGTAAAACTTTCACTTTGCACATTCATCATTAATGAGCAATGAAAAGTCAATGAATGAATAGTCAAAAATTGAAAAGTTTAGCTTTACTTTTATCTATTTCTGGACATTTTAGGGATTCTGGATATTTCTCTAAAATTTTATTTTTTTCGGATATCTAAATAATTTTTTGGAAATACAAGTTTAAAAGATATTTTTTGTAAAACAGTAAAGGTATCATTCATTAATGATTCTATGCTATATTTAGTTAGATTAAGCATTATTTGTACACATGTACAACTAATTTTTTTCTTATTTGTATTTGGATATTTACTTATAACGCCCCACAGGGATTAATCCTAGGACCATTGTTATTATTAATATATATCAATGATATACATAAAGCTTTATCTAAAATATTGTCTACAATGTATGCTTACATTACTAGCCTGTTCTTGAATCAATCTGAATTAAAGATACTGTTTGAAACCATAAATATTAAATTAAAAAGTTTTAACTTCTGGTTTAGGGCCAATAAACTGTATTTGAATTGTAAAAAACCAGCTTTACTCTCATAAAACAAGACAAGCTGTTAACCTTTCATTAAAGTTACCAAAATAGTTTATCAATAAAAAAGAAATACCAAGAGAAAATTACCCAAAGTTTTTAGGAATTTTACATTAAAAAAAAAGACATACATCATTTAGTAATTTTTCCTGGTCTTATTTTTCTTGTCTTTTTTCTCTTAATTTTATATTTTTTTCTTTATTTTGCAGTAATAATTTCTTATTTAAAAACTTTAGTGTATTACGGAAATACATTTTATAGGTGTTTTTTTTTTGTTTTTTTGTTTTAATGCTTTGTTTGTTTTTTTATGCTGTTTTATGTTATTTTTAATGTTCTATTCTCAATTATGCTTTTATAAATTTTGTTATTTAAAAAATTAATATATTTTTAAAATCTTGTTATATGAAAAAACAACAGGTGTTAAAGGTAGTTTTTAAAAAAAGTTAAATACGTAAGTTAAATACGTTACACGTAACACCTGTAAGTTAAATACGTTACACGTAACACCTGTAAGTTATGCAAAATATATTATTTTGGTTTTATATGTAGGTTTTGTTAGAAGACTGGTCTAATTGAATAATAAGTATCTTATTTGTGTGTTCCCGGAGGTTTGTTTTGTTTCAAATCTTGACATCATAGGAACACATTTTAAAAGGGTAGTAGTCCCTATTAACATATTTTTACTAAAACCTGACTGTTATTGAAATGCCATAATATATTAAATATAAATAGATTTAAGGAATAAAAGGAGTATACTTATTAAAGGGAAAATATAGATATGTAATTTTTTTTTTTTAATTTTTAATATATTAATTAAAATTAAATTAATGAAATATTATTAAACACCTAACTTAATTTAAGTATCTAAGATCTGAACTGTTTGTTTCTAAATCAATTTTTGCATTTTTTTATTTTTTCATTAAATTTACACTACAGAGTTCTCAGCATTCCTGAAAAGCCCTGGAACTTAAGTTTGGCAAAATCTTGGAAAGTCCTGGATTTTTTAATTGTTTTTAAAAAGTATTAGAAAGGTCCTAATAATATAACAATTATTTCTTAAATTATTTTATTCTTTAATATAGATTTATGTTCAACAAGTTTTTTTTATTTATAAATGCTGTTTAGATTTTTCTTTAAAAAAAAAAATGTTTGCTAGTTGTTTTTAAAAGAAAGTCATATGCATTCAATTCAATATGCATTAATGAAACTTTATATACATTCAAAAAAATTACTTTTCACATAAAGAATATTTTATTATAATGCCCAACTTTGACAAAGTTTTAAATCAAAATTTTTTTCTTTTATTCAATTTTTTAAGCCACTATCAGTTACTGTGTACTGCTGCATATTCTGTTTGTTGTTGTTATTTTTTATTATATTCATGTTGCTTTTTGTAATACTTTATTACTATAAATCTTAATAAAAGACTATTTTTAATTCAAGCTTTATAACGGGTTCTTTTACAAGAAACTTTGTCTCAAAACTTTCCAGAAAGTATTTTCAAATCTGTTAGGGGTTAGTTAAAGCAACACTATTTTTGTTATTTTATTACATACTTTTTCTGTGTCTTATAAAAAAAATCTTGTATGTAATATAAGTGTGACCACAGTTATCATAAATCTCATAAATCCAGCCAAGATTTTTTTTTTTTAATGCATTGTTCATTGTCTTACACAAGTCAGAAATTAACCTGTTTTAGGTTTGATTTAAGAACACCCCAATTATTTTTATAGATTCAATTTAAGAAACCTTTAGGTTACGCTAAACTGTCACAATTAAAATCCTGAGGTGGCACATTTTCAGAAAAGGCATTTAAAGGGGGTGGACCTATGAAATTCTCATGCTCAAGTGAAAAAACTTCCAGAAACGCTGCAAACCTTAAATTTTTACATACAAATATAAAATAATGATTTTCTGCCAAAAAAATAACATAGAAATTACAATGCTTTCAGAGCACCAACCCCAAATAGAGCAAATAAAAAAATTCAAAAACTTTTTTTGTAAAATCTTATAGTAAATGAAATTTTATTCAAAGAATTCAAATCATAAAAAAATATATATTACAGTTCAAAAGTTATGGCCAAAAAACGTTTTATTCATTATATCTTGACAGAAAGCAGCTGTGCATATCTTTAAGGTTCCTAAACGAGAACTTATTGCATATACTTTCCATGTCACACTAAGGCTTTTATTTAAGAACTAAAATGTATAAGTGTATATAAAGAAAATATTTAAAGTAAAAGAAGTTGTTAAACATTATAAGTTTATATCATACTTACTTCTGAACAGTATGTTTGAGAATGTTCAAAATTATCTGTAGAATCTTGGATATATTGTGATACTGTTGATCTAGTGGTTCACTAAATGTACGAATAACAAATCTGTCAAACTTTCTTAATGTATCAATTAAAGGGAATAGCTCTATTGGAATTACTAATGCAAGACTTTCTACATTATTCAATATTGCTCTTGAAACATTACCATCATATGTACCTTTGTGATAACCTTCCTGTATAACACCAAGGCTATTAACCCATTTTTTTAAACCTGCTCAGAGAGGTATGATATAATTACAAATTCGATTTACCGAACCCATTAGAAGACGAAGTTCTGGTAAAGGTATTACGTTTATGACTAGCTTCTCAGGATCATCTTCCTTTATAAGATAAGGCTCTTCAACATACTGCGTAAAAATAAATGGAACGCAAAATTAAGTTTTGTATAAAAAGCTCTTCATTAGATTACAAATATATAAAAACTAATAACCTTAAAAAACATCATTTGTTTTGCAGGAAAGCCTGCATCAGCATACTGACAGTTATCTAAGTTTCCAAAACTTCTGAGATTATCAGATTTCAGAACAGTTTCCCTGTCACATCAGGAACAACTTTATTTTCCACCGTGAGTCTAGAAATTATTTATTGACTCACAATGGAAAATACAGTTGTTACTGATGTGGAAAGAAAAAATCTAATAATTTTTAGTTTTAAAATTATTTATAGATTTGAAAAAAATAGTTCAATTAAAGAATAAATTGTAGTTATTTAAGTAATTTAAATATTGAAATTCCCAACAAAATGTTGATAAATTTAAGGTCTGATGCCAGAGAATATTTAAAAGTATGAAACATTTTCTAAAATATAGAAGTTCTTAAGTATCTTTGTTTTATCCAATTTTTTTTCATATTACTTTAAAACTTAATTTCATTTTGCCTGAAGGTCTTCAAGAGAACATTTGATTTGAACTCAGTCCATTGCAAACAAATAACTAACTTGTTAAACTCTGAAAACGGTATTTCTGTCTGTTTTATACAAGTTAGACCTGAGTTATGGGGACTTTGGAACCACCTATATAGTTGACAAAAATATTTAGAAATGCAAAACATTTTACAAATTTATTCAAAGTAAGCAAAATTTATAACATACCAGTGGAAAACACCATTTCTTCACCTTTTTCCATATCATTATCTGAGTATATATCTTTCAGAATATTGTTCATTACTTGGCCTTGAACCTAAACAATAAGACAGTGAAAAATTTGTTTTACAAATGAGATAATAAGAAACATTCAGATTTGAAATAATATTATTATTAATAATTTTAAAAGGAATGTATTTTATTAATATTTTACTTTAATATTTTTACTTAAAAGATAATTTGCCAGATTCTTTGATTTCTTTCCAGGGTAGCGTTTATGATGTATATCTTTTCCAATAACTTGAGAGCATTTTTGACAAACTTGAAAAGCATACAGCATTTAAACTCTTGCTAACACTAACTTTTCCTGAAATTATTTTCTTTCTGTTTTATTTGTATATGAATTATTTAATGAACTTAAATCAAACTAATTTAAAACAAAGCATAATATAGAAACTAAGATTTTACTAGTTGCCAATTTGCAAACTTTGCATTTTTTGCAGCTCCTACTGCAGTATAAATTGCTTAAAGATTCTTTGTTCCATTTCTGTTTAACTGATGTTGAAAGAGATTTTCCAGCTTTAACCAGGTACAGATTTCTTTTACACAAATGTCATAGTCAAGCTGGATACTTCATAACCTTATTACTATAGTCATTATGACAATCCTTTATAACAAGCTTTTCCAAATTTTCTGTAACTGAAACTTAGTGTTTTAAGTAAAGCAACAAACACAGACAGTTCAACTAATTAGATCTTTTAAACTTAAATTTCATTCCTTTCTTTGATATTTAACATTATGAACTCTATCTGTAATTTTAATAGTTAAAATATCAAGAGTAAATTTATAGATAAACTTTAATTGAATAAGTTTAAATACCAATTGCAACCTTTGTTTAATTCTAATTAATCATCATTACCTTTAAATAACTATAAACAACTAATAAATGGTAATTAATGAAGTTAAACTAATTTTATACCATAAACTATACTCTTTTGTATAAAAATACTAGTGTCAAAAAGACAGATGTGTCCAAAAAATAGCTGTTTGAGAACAAGAAAACCCCAAAATTTAAGGCCACCTGCCGTGATTAAGAGGAGGACATGTGCATTTGAAAAAAAAAAATAATTTCTTAAAGCAAATTGTAATTCATTATAAAGTTTCAAGTTTCTTAAAAAAATCTTATGTACTTTAGAAGTTATGGTTGTGTAAAATTTAAAACCTCATCCACAATTTATTGGAAGCGGGAGGGTGAATAAAACGTTTTTTGGCCATAACTTTTGAACTGTGATAAATATTTTTTTATAATTTGAATTCTATGAATAAAATTTCAATGATTTCTATGAATAAAGTTGTACAAAAATATTTTTCATTTTTTTATTTGCATTATTTGGGGTTGGTGCTCCCAAAGGGTTGTATTTCCTATGTTTCCAAAATCAAATTTTTTTTATTTTTGACAGAACTTCATTATTTGATATTAGTATTATTATGTAAAAATTTGAGGTTTGCAGCGTTTCTCAAAGTTTTTCACTTGAACATGAGAGTTTCATAAGTCCACCTCCTTTAAATGTCTTTTCTGAAAATGTGCCACCCTAAGGATTTTAATTTTTAGAGTTTTGTGTTACCTAAATAAAATATCTTTATAGATTCTTAAATAAAAACTATAAAAATATTTGGGTGTTTTAAAATCAAACCTAAAAGTTCAATTTCTGACATGTGCTTTATACGTTGTGTTTTAAATTTATTTAGTACCAAGATCAGTTTAGCAAAAGAAATTTGAGTGACTTAATTGTGCACTATGGCCAGGTACTATTTTTTTTTTTAATTTTATATATCTAGTAAAACATTTATTCAAATTAATTTTTAATCAAGTAATTTAATTTTTAAGCAGTCTTTGAGTAAATAACAAAACAATCAATGAACAAACGTGCAATTGGCAAATAAATATTTAAGCATTACTTAAACTTGTAAAAACCTTTTTCATAATTTATAAATCATGATACACATCATGCTGCTGCATTACCAAAATTTGATCTTCAAAGTTATGACAATCAAGTTTGGATGCCAATATCAATTCCACAGGTTTAAATATATTTTGATTTATTGCTTTATTACTATTAAAATAAAAACTGTTTAAAATAAAAAGTTTAAAATTCTAATAAGGTAGAATAAGGTATTATGAGCACCTTAAGCAAAAATTGGAATATATTTAAAAAAAATAAAATATCCAAAATTTTTGCGTATAAACAATTTTAAGGATCACTACTCATGATTCACTTTTGGGCACCGTATATTTTTTCTTAAAAGCAGAGAGGTTTTAAAAAAGTAGCAAAAATCCTCATATTACCTAGACCACTCGGTAAGATGAACACTTTAAATTAGCTCAAAAAAATAACCTAAATTAAGTAAAAAATTACCAACCTGACATTTTAAACTAACTTTTAGAATATAATGATTCATTATTAATAAAACTTTTCATTAAAAGATCAAATTTTGACGTATTTTATGGAAACAATACTAATTTGTTTTATGCAAAAAAAGTTTAAAAAATTAGTTCATTATTTTTTCATTTTTATTAACTCAAACCTTTACAGCTTTAAAAGTGTATTACATAAGTAAAGTTTTCGAATAACAAGTTTTTTAATTTTAAGTTACAGAAAGATATTTAATTTTGTTAAAATATAAAAAATTTTTACGAGTTTTCATTTATTTAAAAAGCAGTTAAAACCAGGACTTTAAACTAGGTAACTTCAATGATAAATACTGGTAATTTGAGCGTGCTCATTTACGCAAAAATGGCATCTTCATATTTTTTCAAACAAAAACAGAAGAGGTTTCAAATTAACTTGTTTTTCTGTATGAAAAATTAAACATCATTATATTAACATCAAAACTTTGTGCCACAGGTTTATTTATGCGTAATAATAATATTTTAATAACGCAAAAAAATTTAATAGTATCATAATTAGATAAGGGTTGCTAGTTACTGCATACAAATTTAGGCTAATTGTACAGAATCCTGTATCACCACATATAGTCAGTTCAAAAAATACAAAGCAAATTTAAACCCACTCCTTACATCTTTGAAATCTTTTGGTATGCTCATATTACCAAGATGCTCATATTATCCTAATCTAAATTATAATGACATATGTAATTAATTTTACTGATTGCCATATTTAAATTTTTAGGGAGATGTTCAATTTGATCCTTACAAAACTGGTCAAGAAACCATGCCATTTTTAAGAACACAGTATGAGAGGTATTGAATTTTTTTATAATTGTTTCACTGTTCTAAAAATGTTTTAAACTTAATTTATATTTATACTTAGATGTACAGGTATTTATCCTGGTAATAAAGAAAGAAAACAGCTTAAAAATATAACTGCATACATTGACGGAAGCATGATGTATGGTTCAAGTTTAAGCCGTTGTGCTAGTTTGAGAGAATTTAAAGATGGAAAAATGAAATTGAAAAATAGTTTTCCACCGGTATTTAATTTTTACTTTGAAATTTAATCATTCTTTGTTTGATTTTAGTTAGCAGTTTTTTTTTGATCTGTTAAGAAATGCTTTCATAGGCTCTTTTTTTTTTTTTTTAATATTAATTAAAAGAACATTAATTAAATTTTTTTTTTTTTTTAATTTATATTCTTTAATCAATATTCTTTTAAATCTTCCAGTAAATCTTAGGGTTTCAACTTTTGTTTTCCTTTAATTCTTTTAGAGATTCTCTTCAAAGCTTTAACAAGAGTTAAAGCTCTTAAGTCTCATTTAAATAAAACAAAAAATATTATTATGGAAACTCATTAATTGGATATTATACATTAAAATCACACAATACATAGAATAAGTAAAATGATAAAAATAAAAAAGGTATACCATATTTAAACCATATTAAAACCATATTTAAAGTGTTGTACAAACCATAGAAGTTGGAAGGTAAGGGGTTATAATAAACAGGACTATTTGGATTATCTTGAAAGCAAAAAAAAGTATATAGGGTAAATCACCCAGTGGTCGACACCTCTTCCAGTCTTTGACATTTTGTCACTAAAAAATAGGCTGAGCAACTGAAGTAAAGTACCAAAATAGAGTTGAAATGATCACCTAATTTCCTTTATATATGGAGAAAGTTTGGCTATCGTAAACATAAAAATAAACGCATGAGATGATGTGGAACAAAAAAAAGTTCTGTAAATACCCTTAACTTTTAGGAATAATTTTCATAACTGTTTCCAGATAACCACAAAAAACGCATGACAAATGTAATATATTTGAAATTTTTTTTTTTCTTTTGAAAGGGAAAATGGGGGGTAGAAGGAGTGTCGAAGACAGGAAGCAATTTATTATGTTTTCCAGTATTCGACAAAAAAAAAATTTTTATTGTTATTATTACTTTATCATATAATAAGGGTTCTAAGCCACATATTTTATGTAATTTTGGCCAGAGATTTATGTTTGAAACTAACACTTCTATAAGTTATTGAATTTTATTCCAGTCTTCGTTCTAGTCATCGATGGAAATTTTTTATTTTTTTTTTGCTAGGATTTATAGAGATTTACTATAAAAAAATATTACTTTCTGGATTGTTATAATTGTTAAACAACAATTCCCTAAGGAATTTTTAAGGTTCGTAAAGTTTGTAATTATTGATGTTTTGTAAAGTTCTATTTGCATAATCATTAAAGATTGCTGGTTGCAATCATTAATTTGTTCATCGAATGATATAGAAGAATATAAACTTATTTAATAACAATACAAACATTTATTTATTTGAAAACTCCTTGGTTCGGAATTAATCTCTAAGGGATTAAGAGTGTAAGAGTTTAAAACACTGTTAATAAATAAATCTCTAATATCAATCTTATCTTTATTTTAATCTGTCTCGGCTTTGTTTCCAACTTTGTGTTTTGAAATTAAAATTAATTAAATTAAAAGTAAAATAAAATAAAGATGTCTCCTAAAATAAACAGCTGCTCCAGAATGGCATCAAGATCCCAATATACTGAGGATGACATTGACAATGCAATTGAAGACATTAAGAGGTAAATTGGACATTTTTAATATCCTATTAGTTAATTCTATAACCAATTTTTATTGTAGTCAAAGCCGTACTATAACTTTTTGTATATTTTCTGTATAACTTTCTGTATATTTTTCAATAAAAAGAAGTCTATTTAAAAAGCTGCCAAATTTTACAACATTTCTTGGATTACTCTGCATGATAAAATTAGTGGCAAAGCCCCAATTGTCAAAAAGATGGGTCCGAACATATTCTTGACTGGTGCAGAAGAACAAGTGCTAGTAAATTATATATTAAGTGCACAAAGGCGTGCTCTGCCTGTCACAAAAGATACTGTTTCATCTCTTGTTTCTTCGTTTATATCTGATGAAAGGAATTTCCTTGAGATAAACAGAAATTGGCCTTTTAAATTTGGGCAAGCTGGGACTTTAGTGCCTGGGAAAAAATGGTTAGTTATTAAATACTATTGAGTCAAAAACTACAATTTGAATTGTCATTTTGTTTCTTGGAATTTGTTTCAATTTCTAGTTTTTAACATTGGTCTGTTATATATAATTATTTATATATATATGTACATATATCTATAAGTTATACTGACTTATAATTTTATTTTATTTCATTAGGTACGCATTCTGCATGAAGAGACACCCAAATCATTCATTCTTGCTGCGCTCAAAGATTCGCTGAATCTTTGAGCGCAGCAAGAATGAATGTTAGCAAGCAAGTAGTGCAGCAATGGTTTGTAGACAGAAGAGCATATACTTGGCAGAAAATGATACTCTTGGCAAAACAAAAGAGGCAAGCAGGAGTTTTAATAGAGATGTAAAAGAGAGTTTTGGCAGAGAAAGACTCTAAAATTATCCACTATGTAACATCAACAAATGCAAAAGAACGTGTAACAGTGTTTGGTAAGTTTAGCCTACCTATTAAATCCCTTGTTAATATTTCTCTTATTATGCTTACAGTCAAGTGTAATGTTTTGGCCTATGTCTATTAATATCTCTGCTATGCCTAACTATTTTATTAAAATACTGGACATTAAATTGCATTCAACTAAATGTTTATTCTAAAGTTTGGGCTACATTTAGGCCTATTCCTTTCTTTCTTTTCAGCAAACATCGGTGCTGATGGGTCTTTCCCTCCACCTTTAATTATCTTTGCAAACGTAAAAGTTTCAATAAATGTGTATGAGGCATTTCCAGAAACGCTTGCTGCTATTGGGAAAACTGAGTCTGGCGATATAAAAATTTATATTTTGATATATAACAGTATACTAAGACCAGTTGTTGTCTGGTCAGACAAAAATGAATCAAGAATGAATTATCATCTTGTGAAACAGCTGGCCGATCTGCAAATACATCTTATCTTGCTTCCTCTAAATACTACTCATTTCATCCAACCTCTCAATGTTGGGATATTTGCCCCATTAAAACAAGCATGGGACTTGTGTATTAAAGAATACAGAGCAAAGAACAATAATATGTACGTTACTAAGGAAACATTTGGTCCAGTTTTCCTTCCTCGTTACTGTTCTGCAATGAGCAAAGACAAAATCAAAAATTCATTTAGAAAATCTTGCATCTACCCCTTTAACCCAGAAGCCCCAGATTACAACAAACTAACAAAAGAAGTTGGGCATTCAAGCGAGGCATTTTTGTTTGAAGGTGTTTTGCAAGATGGAAAGGTGGAGTAAAGCATGCAAGTAGATCCCATTCAGAAGGTAAATGCTAGGACTCAAACCTTATCTGATAAATATTCCACTAATCTTATAGAATCACTGGGAGCAGGCGCAACTATAAAGTTGTAAGTTATTTTTACTCATCAAACTTTTAAACTATTTAAGCTTTAAATAAAAAAATCAATAGCCATACAAACATTCAATCCATTTAAATTTATGTACTTATCTGTTACAGATGTTCATTTTGATGCAATGACTCAGTCATTGAGTGTTCTTGTTTAGAACCATTGCGTTTTATCACAAGAGAAAAATGGTTTAATTATTTACAAAGAAGAAATGCAGATAGAAGTCTGTAGAAGATAATATTTATATTTCCTTTAAATTTTATTGAAATAGCATAGCCTATATTAAATTGCATGTATTCTGTAAATGTTTACCCTGACACTCCAATTTAATATTGGTTTCTTGATTTTCTTCTTTCTTTAGGCGTGATCAAGGAATTATTCTTACCTCCTCGTGCCTTTACTCCATCAACATCACTTTCTAAACAAACAGCTATAAGCAAAGCCTTACTGCATCACAGATGGTTTCCATTGCCAAAAAAGACTGTTTTTAAAGTTAGGATAGTAGCTCAAGAACTCCATGCAACATCTATCTTGACAACACCTCAAGTAGTTTTTTGTTAGGGGATATCAGACAAAAAAACAAAGATACTATTGCCGCCAAAGAAAGTTGCAAACAAGTACGATTGACAAATGCAGAAAATAAAATAAAAACACCTGTTGTTAAAAAAAAATTGAGCTGTGATGCTAAGAAAACCACAAAATCAAAGCAGAAAAATAATCCTAATTTAGTTTAAATTGTAATCATTTATCCTACGCTGTAAAATAAAAAATTATATATTATCAAACATTGTTGATATATATAAATAAGTTTCAAAAAAAGAGCAAAAAAAAGGCTACAAAATTTATAATGAGGAAGAAGGGTGATACATTTGGCACTTTGGAGTACATCTCTTGTGATTGTTGCTTACAAAAAATTAGTTTGCTTTGCTTTGCTTTTGACATATTCTGATCGAAAATATAAAGTTTGTTTCAGTACTTTACACTGCATAAATGCAACATGAATTATTGCAAAAAAGATTAAAGGTAAACATAATCAATTAATTAGCAACTTGCTGCTTAATTTTAGTTTTATGTTTCTTGTTAAAATAACTTCATAACTTAAAATGAGAATTTTAAATACTTTTATCTAAATATTTATAAGCCTAAGTATGAATAAATTAATGAATAGATGTTTTTGATTATTTAACCTAGGCTTGTTTAAAAATGTTTTTTGTAGAATTATTTAGCAATCAAAATAATTTAAATTAAAAACTTAATTATTAAAAAAAAGCTACGATTCCTTTATGTCAAAGTTAATTTAGTTAAAGGTGGAGGGAGAGACCCATTAAAAGTTAATAAAAGTTAAAACTAGAAATAATTGTTATATATTAAGCCTTTACCTTGTTATTTATAAGCATAAGTTACATGTAGTTACAAAATTTATGTGTGTAAAAAAAAGTTATAAATATATATAAAACTATTTGAAAATAATGCTTTCTGTTTACTGGATTTAATGGATTTGCATGCATCTACCTATGTATCAGTTGTTTTAAAAATAATTTTTTTTTTGATTTTTAAGCAACTATTTTTTATCATAAAGCAACTATTTTTTATCATAAAATAACATCTAGGTTATGAAGCTGCAATTCATTTGGGTCATAACAGTTTACACAAAGATAGATTTGCATCAAAATGATTTACACAAAGATAGATTCGCATCATTTCCATTATAATGTTTCACATAAAAATAGATTTGCATCATAAGGATTCATGCAAAGTGACATTTGCATCATTTGCATCATTACAGATCAAAAAAATATACCTTGTTATTCATAATTAATTAATGTTAATTGATAGTTACTATTATCACAAATTTATATTCTTAGAAAAATATTGATGGACTTCCAAATGATAATCCAACAGGCCGCCCATTTGATCAGTTGTATGTAACTGGTGATGTTCGTGCTAATGTTCAACCTGGTTTGATGGGTTTGCATTCATTATTTTTGCGTGAACACAATCGACTTGCTCAAGCCTTTCAGTACAGAAATCCAATGGTAACAAAATATACTTCATCTTTAAATTGTTTTTGTTTTTTAGTGTTAAATATTGGCAGATTAGTCTGCCTTAGTGGCCAAAGTGGTTAGCACGCTGCGCTTCTGAAGTACAATGCGAGGGTTCAAATCCTGTTGCTTGAACATTAATTTTTTTTTTTATAATTTTTTCCAATTTGATGTTATATACATAATATTTATAAAGATATTACATACTTTAACAAACAAAAGAGAGAGTTTTTAAAAAAGTCTAAAATTTAAATAAACACCAAAACAGCAGTAAAAATTATTTTTTCTTATAGGAAAAAAGATTTTAGATATAAACTTTTATTTTTTTCAAAATTAATTAACAGAGCAAGGGTGCTAATAAGCTGCGGATGGTCTGGAAAAAGATTTAATAGAAACTTAATAAAGAAAAAAATTTATAAGTGTGTACTTGGTGTTTTTTTTTATAGAAGTTCACAATTTTACAACTAGAAGTTATAAAGTATTGAACATTAATTGTTAAGTAATGCGATAGCAGTGTAGTGTATCATTTTTATTAATTTTAGCAAAGTCTGATCCTTTGTCAAAAGGATAAACACTATTAGTGTTGCTAGACTTTAGTTTTTTGAGAGCTTTAAACTTATCTTTACCTAAATTTGTAGAAAAATGTTTATGCATTTTCATCATGAACATTTAAAATTCCATCCAATTTATACTCTATATAAATTTTACACCCTAATAGTTAGGGTATAACTTACACTCTATAGTACTGCCTGGCTCAACATGGTAATTATATTTCAACAGCATTCAACAAATTAAAAAGTGAAAAGAAAACGTTGATTTAGTCTAATTGAATTCTATAAATTTACAGTATTGACTATAAAACTTTTGTTATCTAATGGAGATAAATTGATGATTTTTTTCTTGCTGTACAAATTAAGTATATGTTCACAAGATGTCCTAAACCTGTCGTCCTAAAATTTACTTGTAAATTTAAGGACCACAGGTTTAGGACATCTTGCCCACAATTTTCAATTTTAACAATTGCAACTTGCTAAAAAAAATTTGGCAGAAATTTCTTGAACTAGAAATTTGATAACATTGCAAATTTTCTTTTAATGTTACAATCAAATTTTTTGTGCTACGTTATTCGCCTGATCTAGCTGTCAATCGATTTTTATGTTGGTGATTTTTATGCTTCATGATCCTAAAAACTTTTATTTTGATATTTAACTTGTCTCTAAATAAGTTTTTTATATTTTTGTACATTTTGTCTTTAAATTTTAAGACTTTAAATGATGAATGATATTTAAGAGTTAGCAAACAAGCAAAGCTGTATATTAATCAAGAATGGGTTTGAAAAAAACTCCATGTTTAGCTGTATTATTATAATAAAGCTGTAACTCCATATTGTGTTGTTTTGATATAAAAAGCTGTAAACTTTAATCCTTTTTTCAAATTCTTTATGTTGGTGTATATACTCTTTCTGTATACCACACAAATTAATATTTACAACATACAAATTTATTGGTAAAAATAAATTATAATGATGTATCAATGTGGTTATTTGAATAAAAAATTATTTTGCCAAATTCTCCTCTTATGATATATAACAAAAATATATTATTATTCTATTAAATATTAACTCTTACTATTCTATTAAATAACTATTGATAACTTTGTTTACATTAAACATGATTTAATTCTGTGTTAATAGGCATCAGATGAAGAAATCTTTCAGTATGCACGTCATATTGTTATTGCAGAACTCCAATCTGTAACATACAGGGAATATTTACTTGCAATATTGGGTAATGTTTTACCTGCATATAATGGTTACAATGATACAGTTAATTCAGGGATTTTTAATGAGTTTGCAACTGCTGCTTTTAGGTACTTCTTAGCCTAAAGTAAAAATAATTACTTTAGGACAATTCAATTTAATTGTTTTTTATGTTTTTGAAAGTTCATTTAGTTTTTAGGATGTTTTCATTTTTTTTTTTCAGCATATATAAAATGCAATATATTCTCAGCATGTGTGTCTTCTCAGCATATATAAATTATTGGTTGGTTTATTTATGTATAATGCTTATAAACAATTGGTTGTTCTTAGACAATATATCTTATTTTATATCAAGATCTTTTTTAAAATAAGTAAATAAGTTTATTATAGTTTAAAAAAAACTTTATTACTCAAAACATAAAATAACATAAGATTTTAATTTATGCTTAAAATAACATAAGATTTTAATTTATGCTTAAAACATTTTGATTCTTGAGTATCTAGTTATAAAGTCATATTATTCAGTTTTATTTGGATACAGCAAGCAAATTAAACAGAAATTTTAGTTTCTTTTTGCATTTTTATTTGGTTTTATTTAAATGCAGCAAGCAGATTAAAAAGAAATTTTAGTTTGTTTGCATTTCTTAGTGATTTCTTGAGGCTTTTGAAAATTACTACATGTATATAAAGCTGGTATTTAGATCTTCGATAAAAATTTATTTTGAATGTATTTACTTTATTTATTTTATGATTTATTTTATAATTAGATCGATTAAAATTTATTTTGAATGTATTTTTTTTTATAATTTATTTGACAATCTAATAATCTTTTTTTATTTCTCAGAATAGTGGTAGAGGTGGTGGTTACAGTGGTGGTTAGGTGGTGGTAAAGCTCTTTCCAGAGGGCCTAAACACATAAGTTCTCAGAGATCCTAAACACATAACATACTTTATCTGCAGCTAACAATCTACCATATGATAGATTACACAATCTTATCAAATTTTATCAGTCTTTATAGTTTAAAATTTATTTTAAAGAGATATTAATTATATTCAGATTTTGTTGCAAAACTACTTTAACTAATATAGTTTTTTTTAAAACAAAAGAATATCTATCAAACAACATTAACTGGATCAACAACTTATACATCCCTTCTTCATAAACATTTTATTTTCCTTGCAGAGGTAAAATTAATCTGATATCAGCTTTGAAAAATCTGTTATAAATTAGGTATATATTGTTGTATTAGGTTCTATATTAGGTTCATTACTAAATACCTTCTAAGGCAAGGATATAGATTTATTTTAAAATAAAACTTCTTTTTATGGGTTTATTCCTATTTGTTAAAAATATTTATTTTTACAATATTTTGAGGGAATATTAATACTCTTATTATCAAGTATATGAAAAAAAAAGGATTAATTAAATTGATATGAAAATATATTCTCTCGTTGTTATCATAGCTTGTTACCATAGCTTGTTACCATAGCTTGTTACCATAGCTTGTTACCATAGCTTTCACTGAAAAAAAAAGTTAATTTAGATTATTTAGATTTAATTTATTTTCACAATTACCACGTACAACAAACTAAACAATCGTCACGTGCAACAATCTAGTAACATCACTAAGTAACGTTAAAAACAGTTAACAAATTCAAGAAAAAATACGATCTCTTAACAAAAAACAAATAGTTAACTAATTGCTACTCTAGCAGGATTACAATAATTCTACTCTGCAAAGATTTGTAATATCTATGCTGTAGAAATAAATAAATCTTTACATTCATTTTATGTAACAAACTGAAAAATCATCATACACAACAATCTTCACAGTCATCACATTTAACAAACTGAACAATCATCATGTGCAACAATCTTCACAATCATGACATGCAACAAACTAAACAGAAAAGAGTCCATTTTGTAACAATTTTTCTTACATTAATTAAAAAGCATTTCATATTTGCAGTTTTTTTTCATCCTGAAAGGGATATAAAATTATAAAAAGGTAGCTTGCTGATTGATTAGAAGTTACATTTTTTCCAAGTTGTATAAAAATAAATAATTTTTGTTATTTTTTATCATATATTAGAGAACATTACTTGTTTTTTATTTCCTGTATTTTCCTGCAAATATTTGCAGAGAAATGCAGCAATAGATTTATTTGATAGAAATTCTTACTTAGTGGTTAAAGATTGTTTATGTTTCTTTAAAGAATACCCTCATATTATCAAAATCAATAAATAAATGCTGTAACATGCAGCATTCCTTTATTGATCTTGATCAACGCTTAACATGCAAAAGTGAAATGCTGCAACATGCATAAGTGCAAGCAGTCAATATAAAATGTCTACAATGTAATATGGTTTCCATAAATGAAGAAAAGCAAAGCAGCTATTTTAAAAGTTCCAGAAGCTCTGTTGAACTAAACAAAAAGTGACTGAGGAATTCCATGAATTAAAAAAGATGGCTGAAAAAAATATTGAATTCACTATTTAGTTTAAAATGAATAATTTTTTTCTCATAATTTATTTTTTCTTATAATTATGAGTTGAGTTTATAGCTTTTGTATTGTTTTTTATTTGCATTATGCTTAATTATCATTTGCAATATTAATAATTTATTATGAGTTTTTATTAGCTGAATTCAACGATTTTTATGTACTGGTTTGCTTTGAATATTCTCTTTTATATCTTTTTAAAATCTTTTGTCCAATAATTTTTTGATATACATATATCTTGCTAGGTATTATTTTTTTGACATTTTATGCTGCTACTTAAATGTTTTGGTTCCATTTTGGTAATTTATTCTGCATGTATAGAAATTGCACAAGGTTTTTTACTTAAAATAAAGCAGCCTTAAATTCTAGCACTGTCTCTTAGCAACCTAATATAACAATACAAAAAACTTTTTTTTGCATTGTTATATTAAATTGTTATATCAAACTTTTCAACCAAAACTTTTATTTTCCTGTTAATTACTTCAAAGTTAAATTTATCTTTTTTTAATAATCTTCTTCCGATTTTTTATAGTCTCTTCATACACCATTTTCATCTTGCCACTATATTTTCATCTTGCCACTATATTTTTTATCTTGCCACTATATTTTTTGCAATCAACAATGATTTTCTAACTGTTGCATTAACAACTTTTGTTTAGAAGAAACATGTACTATTATTTTTGTGATGACTATGCATATTTTTTATTTTTTATATTAAGATTTGGTCACAGTCAAGTAAATTCTTTGATATTTTGACTTAAACCAAATGGAACCCCAGTAAATGAAGGACATGTTTTTTTGCGTGAAATGTACTTTAGACCTCATCGTCTTGAATGAGAGGGAGGCATTGATCCTTTATTATGTGGAGCAGTATATTTTAGAGCTCAAGAAGTTGATTTATTAATTGTGGATGAAATGCGCAATAAGTTGTTTCCAAGCTCAGCTGCAGCTACTGGCACACAAACTGGTTTTGACCTTGCTTCAATAAACATTCAACAAGGTAGAGATCATGGATTAGCTGATTTTAATACAGTTCGAAAGTACCTCGGTCTGCCAGGTAAATAATTTTATTTTCTTCTTGCTTTTTCGATTTCCAAAAACCAATAATAGTAATTGTGCTTATTAAAACTTAAATCTACATTAATACAAGACAAGGTTAGATAAAATGGTTTTAGTTTTAATAGTTTAAGAAATATTTAAAAGAATTCCTTTTTTTTCTTTCTTATCATTCTTCATTTTAAGTTATAAGTAATAAATAACTCTCTTAATTTCTCAATAAAAATGAAAGATGAAAAATAAAAATGACAGAACAAGATCTACAAAATAATAAACATTAATGTAATCATTAGAGCAAACAATAAAGTTGTAAAGAAAGTTGGTTGTAAAGTAAGTTGTTTGTAAAGTAAGTTGGTTGTAAAGTAAGTTGTTTGTAATGTAAGTTGGTTGTAAGGTAAGTTGTTTGTAAAGTAAGTTGTTTGTAATGTAAGTTGGTTGTAAGGTAAGTTGGTTGTAAAGTAAGTTGATTGTAAAGTAAGTTAGTTGTAAAGTAAGTTGGTTATAAAGTAAGTTGTTTGTAATGTAAGTTGGTTGTAAGGTAAGTTGGTTGTAAAGTAAGTTGATTGTAAAGTAAGTTGGTTGTAAAGTAAGTTGGTTATAAAGTAAGTTGGTTGTAAAGAAAGTTGGTTGTAAAGCAAATTAATTGTAAAGGTTTTAAATTTATTAAGTTCATCAATAAAATTAATTTTTTTTTTCCTGGGAAAGTTGGAAATGGTGTCGATATTGTTTATTCCATTATTTTAATGCTTCTTAAATATGAATTTATTAATTTAGACAAATGAGTAAAACATTTAGTCTCCATAGTGATTTCATTACTTTTTATTGCGTTTTTTCTTTCATGACTGCTCCAAAAGTTTGGCATAAAATTATTCCAATTTTACATTTACATAAAGTTATAACAAATTTTACATTTACATAAAGTTATTTTAAAAAATTTATTGCTGATAAATATATTTTGAAAAGATGATTTTTTTAATTGAGTAAGGATTTCAACTTAATACTATTATTGAGCAATATGGCTTGTGTGTTTAGAGTCATAGTTTTCTTGAAAGATAAATGATTAAATTGACAATTTAAATTAAGGTTGTAATAATAAATGATTTTTTCAATTTTAAAATAAATATTTATAATTGCATGTTTTTTTTTGTATATTACTCACCTCCCCAAGGCCAAGACAGCCACTACAGTCTAAGAGCCTACTTTTTATAGTTACAACCCTCTCTAAATTTTTTATCTACGAAACATGTACCTTGACAAACAAGACTGCTGCATGGGGAAACAAGTTAAGAATGGTGCTACCTGGGATTTTAAAAAAATTTAAAAGATTTTACATGGAAATATTTTAATTACTTACAAACATTTAACTTAATTTGGTTATCAACTTTTAAGAATTTTCACCCAGTGCACTAAGTATGTAAACAAATAAATTATTAAATTAATTACTAAAGACATGTGCTGGGTTGGGGGTCCTAAATGTTATTTAACCAAATACATGCCTTTGAATATTTTTTATTTAATGTGGAAAAAAAATATTTTTACAGCAATAAGATGTTTTTGGATTTTTTAAATCTGTTCAATGTAAAACAGCAAGTAATTTAATTTAGATGTGTGGCAAAGTTGAGATATATAGGTGGGTTTGAACTCTATATTAAAAGACTGATTTTTTAATGCAGTAGGACCAGATTTTCTATTTTTAGTTGAAACAAAGTTTTAAGAAAATATGTTTACTGTGAAAACTTTTGCATATTTTATTCTTTCATTAAAATATTTATTTCATTTTCATTTAAAACAAAACTTTTTGTTAAAGCGTACAAGTCTTTTGAAGAGATAACATCTGATAGGGATATTGCAGAGAAGTTAAAATCATTATATCAAAGTGTTGATAAATTTGATTTGTGGGTTGGAGGCCTCGCTGAAAACCATGTTCTAAGATCTGAACTAGGAAAGACTTTTCTTAAGATTATTTTAGAACAGTTTCGAAGAATTGAGATCGATTTTGGTACGAAAGGATTTTAACAAAAGAAGTATGGAATATATATTACTTAATATTCTGTATATTTAATATATATGTATATATATATACATATATACACACATACACACACACACACACACATATATATATATATATATATATATATATATATATATATATATATATATATATATATATATATATATATATATATATATATATTAGGGTTTTCATTTTTTAATTTTTTATAGTAAATGTTTAGACCATATGAGTTTTAAATGTGTTGGCCCTTGTATAAAAAAAATACAAAAAAGAAATGAAAAATTTCAGTTTTTAGATTTTTTGGATTTTAACTACAAAAACCAGTTTTTGGGTAAAAAATGTGGTATATGCAATTTGTTGCAACTTTCGACCTGTAGTTCTGATTGACTCAAAAACATCTTCAATCAAATCATTCCAAATACCTCTTATTAGTTACCTAGATCATTTATACTAAAAACTTATAATTCTAAAAGTATTTTTGCTATACTTTGTTGTAATATCTTGCTGACAATATTATATGACTGTATTATAGGAAAAAAAAGGTTCTATAAGTTAGTTAACCACAACCCCAAACACAACCAGTTAGAAATATAAAAAATCATTTATAAGTTATTTATATGAGTTAACTTAGTTATCCTAATGATATAATAAAGTTAGAATTTATTGCTTAAAAAAGCTTAAGCAAGTTTTGTTTAGGTTCTAAAACAGAAAAAGGTTTTACGTGAGCAATTGTTGCCTTTTTAAACCCTTTATCATTTCACCTTTCTTGTCCATAAACTATTTCAGAAGGCCTTCTAACTTTCTTAACAATTTTTCTATGGAAAATAAACTTTAATAGCTTTTGTTATTTAGTTTTTGATCATTAGATAAAGTTTTTAAAGTATCTTCATCAATATCTAATAGATTAGTTTCAATCTTGAGTTACATTAATGGAAATTTCGAGACCATTGGGGCAATAGGGACAATTTTACCAAAAAAACTTATTGATTGAAATTGTCTTCCGTCAATAACTGACATTAAGTGCCTCAAAGGTAGTTTATTTGTGTGCGAGGCGAATAATTATCCAAATAAGTTTAGTTTAAAGTCTTTTTTTTTTAAAAATGAATACCGCTTTTTCAGCCTTAAAAAAATTGATTAAATATATGCATGGCATTTGTCATCAAATATTTACCAGTATTAACATTAGTTTTTACCATAATTAATACAAATCGCAGCCAACAGCAACTAGAGCTGATTCATACTACGTTCTATAATATTTTTATATACATGTTCTGCTATGAGCTCTGCTGGGGTTATAAACACAGATCTTTTTTCTTTATCATTTGTAAAAAGGTGCAGATATAAACTACCTAGCTCTGCATAAACTGATTTATGGTCTAATTGTACAAGTCTGCGTGTCAAAATTAACTATCTTCTCCAATCAAAAAAAATTTGTCTTATCCTTTCTCCCATCATAATTATAACATTAATCTTCAACTTTTTTACTATATTATAATTTTCAGATTTTAATTGTTTCATCACTTTTAATTTAGAGCATTCAATTTTCTTGTGGTTTGTCAATGTTTCACTGTCAGTCACATTGAGTCAGTCAAAAAATCTGCATCTTTAGCTGCTTTCAGTGTTAACGTTTAAATTGCAACAGTTGTTCTGTTTGATACAATAATAATGCTAATGCAACTTTTTTCATATTCAATGATATTTTAGAAACTTGTACTTGGAATTATTTTCATCACCTTTTCAAAATTGTATATCTCATTATTTTTATATAAGGGCTAACATTAATTGTATTCTTACATGTTTCAAATTCATTTCTTGAATTTTTAGGAAATTAATGAAGTTGAATCAATAACACTTTCCCAAATTATAAAACTTAATACAGGTTACTATGATTGTCCAAATGATGTTTTTTTCTCTTCGAAAAACTGTTTTGGTTCCAAAGATTATCAGTGCATCCCTAGAGATCTTGGATTGGATAAAAACAAAGACTCTAATATACTAGATTTGATAAAGAAAAATCAAGAACAGTTGAAAGAAATTACTATACTTACCATAATTATATTGTTGTTTGCTTTTTTTTCCTTGTTGTTCTTATCTTGTATTGTGCAAAGATTAAAAAAGGTAAAAAAAAAAATACTTTTTAGTGAGATTTTTGTTTTTACATCGACAGCTGAAGTTGTACATTTTTGTAGCAAAAACAAATGTTCTTAACATTTACAACTATATTTTATAATTCAGCTCTACCAGTTCCAGATTAAGGCTTATGATAATAATTTTTCAAAAATATTTTTTTAATGCAATGAAATAAAATAATGTTTTGATGTTGCATAGTATTATATTAAAATAAAGACGTAATTATTATATTATAAATTGTTTCTCAAACACAGCTTAGTTCTGTGAAAGTGCATGAATAAATTTTGACTGCAAAAATATTAACATTGTTTTTAAAAACTGTTAATTTTTGAATGTAATGCATAAACATAAAATGCAATCAGTGTGAAAACTGTATTGTTAGAACAGAAATTGAAATTAATCTAACTACATTAAACACTGTCGTGGCTAACTTTTTAAGCAAAACTGTACTTTTGCCAAACATTTCTTTTAAAGATTTAAGTCATAAAGGTAGTAAAAGTAGTCAAATAAAATTTTCTCAAAATCTTAGCAAAATATAGGTGTTCTTAAATAAAAAATATAGGAGGTGTTCTTAAATGTTTCAGTCACTTTATTGATATTAAAACATTTTTAGAGGTGAAAACCTTTTGAATACCCAGAGTTAAACTATAGAATTGGTTACAAAAATTTATTTTGGGTTATGATAGCTTATTTTTACAATCTTAAAATGCAATTGCAAGGATGAGAAAATACTGCAATTTTGATTTTAAAAAATAAAGTTTCTTTTTAATGTCAATTATCTTTGTCAAAATATCTATAAATATGTCAAAAATGCTTATTAAAAATAACTATTTTTGGCTGCTATTAAAAAGATAAAAAATTCTTTTTCAAATCGTTTTATAGAGTTCAGAAATGAAAAATTTGGTTTTTTATTTTTGACACATCCACTTACTGTAAATTCCAACGAAATAAATTTTAAACCGTTCAAACTGGTCAATAGAGCTTTGCAAACAGAATTAAAAAACTTGGAAAGAAATAAAGAATAATTTTCATTAAATCATAAATGAAAAGAACCTTCAAACTCTCAAAAAGAAATTAAATTTGAAGCATGGAATAATTTTTTAAAGAGTTTTTAACAACCAACCAAAGCTGGTGGCATTTGGACTCTTGACAGTATTCAGATCAACATATTATTGTGAGCAGATATTTTGCAACATAGACGTATATACATACATATATATATATATATATATATATATATATATATATATATATATATATATATATATATATATATATATATATATATATATATATATATATATATATATATAGTATCAGACAAAACAAGTGCAACCAAATAATGCTAATTTAGTTTCTTTATATAAAAGTGCTGCATTTTTTCAATTTAGAGAAATAACTATGTAACTGTTTAGAGACAACGTTCTTCAAGTTTTATTCATCTCAAAGTTCATTATTTGTACACGAAAATTATTAAATTAATCAAAAGTATTAAAAAAAGTTGATTTCCTTCTGGATAAAACAAGTGCAACTCCACAAAATGTTGTCCAAGCTGTCATTATTTCGTAATGAATCCTTTGTTGTTGATCACAGCCTTGCATCTTCGAGGCATAGATCAGGTGATCAATAAAACTTTGTGGAATCGCTGCCCAGGCCTTTTGGATTTGTTTAAATAGTTGATCCTTATTACGAACACCTTCACGATTAATTCTGCGGTTAACAATCTCCCACAGGTTCTCGATAGGGTTGAGATCCGGATTGATTGAGGCGGCCAATCCATCACCGATAGAAGGTTGTCTTGAAACCACTGCTTGACTACTTTTGCAGTGTGTTTCGGATCGTTGTCTTGCTGAAAAACCCATTTTATTGGCATATTCCATTCAGCATGAGGTAACATAATATCTTTCAGGATATTTTTATACATGAAAAGGTCCATTATTCCATTGATATATATATATATATATATATATATATATATATATATATATATATATATATATATATATATATATATATATATATATATATATATATATATTGATATATCGATGTATTGGACCTAGACCGTTAGCAGTAAAACACCCTTAGACCATTACATTGCCTCCACCATGCTTCACGGTCTTATGGCAGTAACGTAAATCAAGGCGTTTTCTGGCCGGTCGACGCTCACGACAAATGCTATCGCTCTTAATGATGTTGAACTTCGATTCATCACTGAACAGGACAGTTTGCCATTTCTGCACATTCCAGTCAACATGAGATGTAGCAAACAGGAGTCTTTTCTTCTGGTTCTTTAGTGAAATCAGCGGTTTCTTTGCAGGGCGTCGAGAAAACAATCCGGCTTCAACAGCACGTCGTCTGATTGGTCGGACCGATACAGGCAGCTCTAATTGCTTTTGTATCTCGGCTGATGATATCCAGGGATCTTTCTTGACGGATCTGACGATCATAGAATCCTCTTTAGAAGTGGTAGAACGTGGTCTTCCACCTTTGTTATCTGCTGCCAACTTCCCCGTAGAACGATATTTGGAACATAGTCTTAATGCGGTCCATTTTTTCACGCGATATTTATCACAAATACTTTTTTGTGACATTCGACTTACGTTATCGCCAATATTTTTCTTTCTTAGTTCCAATCCAAGACCGTTGGGAGCCATTTTTGCACTTGAAGTCATAAAAATAATAAAAATAAATAATCACGTTTCTCAACGCTTATCGTGTTACATTTACCTTGTGGTGATACAATAATGCTCTGTGGAGCACAACGTCTTGGTTGGATGTGGACTGTATTGATGTAATAAAACACTTGTTGTATTTCACTTCTTGTATTGATGTTCTTCGATAAAACACATGTCATGGCATGCTATTACTCCAGACTCCTGAACTGTTTGCTGTGGTAGTATTGTTCGTTTCGTTTTTAAGACATGTAAAATTAGAAACACTTTTTAGCATTATTCGATGTTGGTTGCTAATGTTTTGTCCAATACTGTATATATATATATATATATATATATATATATATATATATATATATATATATATATATATATATATATATATATATATATATATATATATATATATATATATGTATACAGTATTTATTACATAAATACAAAGATATATATATATATATATATATATATATATATATATATATATATATATTATATATATATATATATATATATATATATATATATATATATATATTTATATATATATATATATATATATATATATATATATATATATATATAAATTTAACAGCCACACGACGAATATTTCTAGAGGAATCTATTAAAATAAAAAAATTTAAAAGAACAATTAAAACCATAAACACTTCTTAAAAATCTGATAATGCGCTATTTACAAAACTGTTTTTAAATTAAATTTCAACAAAGTTTGCAAAGTTTTTATCGGTAGAATAGTTTTATTCGGGTTGAAAGTCTGTTTTACATATGGCATATTTTAAGTAATAATATATTGTATATTAAAAATAATTGTTTCACCGTAACCAATGTATGTTAGGGTGGGCCGAAAAAAAAAATTTTCTGATTTTTGACTTGCTATACCGCAAAAAACAAAATAATATTAATATTTACGTCTGGAACTAGCGCATCGCGAATAACAGAAGAAATTTTCCCTTTTTATAATTTTCTAAAAAATGAATACAAATTGAATAAATTTTTTAGTAAATATCTAGAGTAGAAAAAAATATTGGAATGGTAAATAAGAAATCTTTTTTTATTATTTTTAAAAAAACATCTTTTCGACTAAAACTTTTTTGAAAAAATATATTCTTTTACTTATTGCTAATTTCTGTCGGTAGTTTAAAATATGATTTGCTTGAAAAAATTTGGCATTGAGGATCTGGAGTTATGTGTAGTTTTTATAATGCCATCTCTGGATTTGAAGCCAGCTACTTTTTGTGAAGCCTCTGTTAAAAGCTTTACGCATCGTTCTACTGCTTGGATGAGACATGGACACTCAGCCGCTGTTTCACCTGATAGGATCTTTGACCAAATATCTTTATCTGACACTCTTACTTTTAGCAAATCATTGGGCAAGAATCTTGACGAAATTATCATTTCAAATACATGTTCAGCTCCATTTGTGAAGTATTTACTTTTTTTATATGAAACTATTCCGGGACATATGATGAAAAGAAATTAGGATTTTGTGCTCCTCTGTTGGGGTTTCAAGGCTCAAATACAATCGTAAAACTCTGTTTGCGGTTGTTAACCACCTTGAGAGTAAAATTGCTCCAGGTTCACGAACAGATAAATCTTCAGAACAACTGCCTGGTTTAATAGCAGAACTTATATCCAACAAGAGCTGCTGATCTTTGCTTAAAATTTTGCGGTCAATTTCTGGAGTTTTACAATCGATACTGACTCCTGGTAATTTCTCGCACTTACTAAGTTGTGCGCCAATTGGACCGCTAAACGATTTTAAGCCTGTAGTTTCTCCGCCTTACGTTTGAAATAAATGCCGGAATGGCAATCCGTTTGAAGTGTAAGAGGCAAATCCCCTACTGCAGTGGTTTTTTTACATGTTTTTCAATTGTGGGAATAACACCAAATTTCCATCCCGTGTTAGTAACAGTGCCATCGCATCCGATAACGTCCAGTTCATGAAATGAAAATCCAGCTTCATTCAAATATGAAATAATGCTTCTGGCAATATTTTCAGCAGGCCCAGAAGTAAAATCGTTACTGTGGGTATTGAAGCTTTATCAAACACTGGTTTAACTTGTTGTGCGACACAATTTGAAACATAAGAAAAATTAACTGGCTTGTTGTTTGATTTAAGGCTAGTTTGTAATTTTCATTAAAGCAACACTTGAGAACTTTTTCATAAGTTGGAAGTTTATTTACAGATAATTCTATAGGATGACCAAAAATCGGGCAATTAAATTCGCTACGAGTAATTTTTTTAATAACAGCCATGGCAGGTTGGTTAATATTATCAAATAATCAAAACAAGTTGTTGTGGCGAGAAGCACACCAATTTTGCAGCGCATTTTGGGAATACTCTAATGCGAACTTTATTACAAAAATGATAAAAAGTGAGTATTTATTCAAATATTTAAGTACGATGCGCTAGCTCCAGACGTAAAATATTTGTATTATTTTTTTGCATTTTCCTCAGATACCCTTGAGGCATGTTTTCCGCGGTGTAGCGAATCAAAAATCATAAAAAGAAATTTTTTGGCTTACCCTAATGTATATATAATATATACAGTACTTTTTTTTCAAAAAAAAAGGTGCTGGAACTCACCAGTGTTTTTCTTTATATGTATCTATATATCAAAGACGAGGGAGAAATTAGCAATTTAATTCATACCCAATAAGGCGGGAACAAATAAATGTACCCATATTCCAATGTAAAAAGCTTTTCTTTTTTTTCAAAAATAATGAAAAGAGTTTGTTTTTTTATTGCGTAGGGGGAGGGGGGTTAGGGATGATAGGACACCTCACTGTATACAAAATGCAAACTTTACAAAGCAAGAAACTTTTATTACAAATCCCATTGTTTTTTCCAATTTTTGTTAGAAATTTTCCGCTCGTCTCCTTTTCTTGCTTTTAGTGTCTACTGTTCAATGCCTTCCGCTAATACATAATTCTGTGGTTGACTCATCAATTTTTAACGAAACCTTGCTCTTTGATTTTATGACTTCTGCAATAACTTTTTTCCTCGTTTTGTTTCCTATATGATTGACTATATTAATGCATGCGTTTGTAAAAATATGGAATACGGCCTATTTCAATTCCGTTAACTTCTTGAAGATCAATTTCCATTTCGAAGTTACTAAAGGACTGGTTTCCTTTTGCAACTTTATATGCAGATTGAAAAATGTTTGCTGTTACAATTTTCTCACGCGTTAAAGACTTTAAAATATTGTTTAAAAGAGTCTCTTTTTTAGGTTCTTCTACTGACTTTAATGAAGCTAGATATCCAGCGGATTCTTTGTGGTCAACTATTTTTTTACGTAGTAAACTAAACTGTTGCTTTTTATCTTTGCCATGATAAGAAACTTCATATTTGGACCATTATTTCGATATTTTCATTCTTATCTTAACTTCTACGCCAAGTGATTTCACTCTTTGGCAGGTTTTTTTAAGCTTTTTTGTCGAAGACAAAGTCAGTTGTTTTTGGAATAAAACTCTGTTTTTTGCTCTTAAGTCCAACAACTTGGCCAGCTATAATTAGTGTAATTGCGAGCAGAAAGTGGATCTGATGTTGTAATTTTAATTTCTTCTGCACTTAATTTGATTTTTTTCTGAACCGGGGGAGTCTTTTTTTTCATACCGGAGTAGCTTTTTTTTCAACCGGAGTAGCTTTTCAACCGGAGTAGCTTTTCAACCGGAGTAGCTTTTCAACCGGAGTAGCTTTTTTTTCATATTAAGTTCCTTGTTATTTTGCTTAATTTATATTTTTATATCACTTTTTAAATGTAATTGTAATAAATTAGGTTATAACTTTGAATTTAAAACACTGATAGCAAGAAATTTATTATACTTAAAAAGGCCTATGGTTGTGAAATTGGTATTCGGACAAACAAACAAATTAGCGTCAAAAAAACTAACGCTTATTAAGAAATGAAGAAAATTAATTCTTCTCAAGCAAATTTAGTTTTTATTTACGATTAAGAAACAATAGATTCTGAAATGCAGCGCTGTAATGTTTTCAAATCTGCAAAAAATATTTTACTTAATCTTTACTTATTTGCATTTTTAGTTTAAACAATTTTAAATATATTTTTAAATGATCTAATTTCATTATATAATATTACAGAGAAAAATAAATAATAAAAAAAAAAGTTAATTTTTAAAAAAAATGTGCCGGAACGCCGTTCCGGTGCGTTCTAGGAGAAAAAAAGCACTATATATATATATATATATATATATATATATATATATATATATATATATATATATATATATATATATATATATATATATATATATATATATATATATATATATATATATATATATATATATATATATATATATATATATATATATATATATATATATATATATATATATATATATATATATATATATATATATATATATATATATATATATATATATATATATATATATATATATATATATATATATATATATATATATATATACTGCCGTCCTAAGAAAAAACGCAGTAATCGCAAAAATTGAAAAATCGAGATTATTGCACCAAACGTTTTAACATCGTTTTCTGTGTAATAACGCTCTATATAAAAATATTGTGGTATATTCCGAAGTCATCAAACCCATAGTTCATTTTGCCGTAAGTTAAAAAAATATATACACACAAAGTTTAAAAGTGGCTTTTTCTCAGAATGTCATTTTTGTTGTTTACTGCGTTTTTACTTAGGGCGGCAGTATATATATATATATATATATATATATATATATATATATATATATATATATATATATATATATATATATATATATATATATATATATATATATATATATATATATACATATATATATATATATATATATATATATATATATATATATATATATATATATATATATATATATATACATATATATATATATATATATATATATATATATATATATATATATATATATATATATATATATATATATATATATATATATATATATATATATATATATATATATATAAACTAATTTAAAAAATCAGATAATACGAATTCTCTCAATACTAAATAATTTATTTGAAGTTTTCGCCGGATTATAGGCACCGGCATCATCAGCATAAATTTATGCTGATGATGCCATAAATTTCAGTTTTAAATGTCTTTAGATAAATATTTAGGACATGCTAATATTCATTAGAGACCTCGGAATGACAGGTTAAATAATAGGAAGTTTTGCTGCCAATATTGCTTAGGTAATCATGAGTTAGTATTTATTTTCAATGCTAAATATATTTTCAAATGTTTGGTTCACTTATCTTTTATACTTTTTGCATTCCACCACACAATGCTAGGTTAAGGGACTTCAAAACGCTAGGTAAATGAAAAGAGACCTCAAAACGCTAGGTAAATGAAAGTTAATAAAAAAAAAAGGAGTTATTTTTATTCAATTTTTTCTCGCCGTAATGAAAGGAATATTTTGCTTATAGTTTCATCACAAAACCTCCTTTGAATCACACTTTAGTATGTTTTCATTTTGTTTAATAAATTAAAACAATAAATTAAACCAAAGTTTACTAAAGTACAAGTATAAAAGTTTTGATGCACGAGAATAAATTAGAAATGGGAAAATCTTTTAGAGTTAAAGCAACAAGCAAATCAAGATGCAATGTTCTGAGAGATGTCATGGTGATGAAAAGTAAGCAGTTAGAGGAAAAGTTGAGTGGTGCCAAATAAACAATAAACGTGGTTGGGCTGCAATCAATTCAGGAAGAATTCCACTAATCAAAGATCTTAGAAAAATTAACAAACGGATTGATGGTGTCATTGTAACTGGAAACGAGAAGGAATATTTTTCAATTTTTACAAAAGATGGAGAAGAGTCGTTAGTCTGTTATATAAGAAAAAAGAATAGGTAATATGTACACATAATTGAGAAATGAAACATTTTTTAATAAACTGTTATAAACTGTAATAAAATCCTGTTCTTATTATTGTTCATTAAGAAAACTAAACTTATACTGTTTAGTTTCCTTGTATTGTATTTCAATAGTTTATTTAGGTGCCTCCAAGGTTTAAAAAAGTCGGAGTTGACAAGAATAATGTTGAATCTTTTAGGAGTAAGTAAGCAAGCCTGTAGAAACCTCTTTGAACGCGAGATTATTAAGCTATTACCTAATGCTCAACGAGCACTCCAAACAAAGAAGTTTAGCAAGCCTTTTTGGAAGCGTTGGGATGCAAAATATCAAAAGTACATTGCCAAATTGCCAAAAAACAAGGAACTGCATCCATAAATCGTACCCTTAACTGCACAATAAAAATGGCATGTAACCAGATAAACATATTAGCTGAAAAACTTATAGAATGTAATATTTTGATTGATGCAAATCAGTTATAAACAAGTGTATGGCAGAGAGATATAGAGACCACTAGAATTAATAATCATGATGAAACCCTTGGTTTGTAAACAATGGAGTTCATAGTTTAGTGTATGCGTCCGAATCTTTAGTGTATGCTGGGAGAGGGAAAAGTTATCGAAAGATGATGAAAGAAAATAGAGAATGCGTAACTATAGACCCTTTTGTTTCCTTTGGAGGAGATATAGCAATCTGCGACATCATATTCAAGGGAAAAAGGATTAGTACTCACATGGCTCCAAAAGAAGCAGTTTTACGAATTCCAAACCTTTTAATCTCAGTCAGGATCATAGTACAGTTCTAAGTGCATATCAAATGTTTGAGCACTTTTTAAAAAAATCAGTATAAAACGGCCTGTTTTTGTCTTATTTGATGGTCACTCTTTAAGATTTGACAGAGATGTATTGACATTTTTAAAAAGCAAAAATATTAGACTTTTTATCTCAGCTCCTTGATCAAATCAATCAGAAACTGCACTCTGAGTACAGAAGTGCTAAATCTGTACTTTATTCTTCGTTTATGACAATCAACAGAAAAGGTTTTATAAATATACTTGCAGAATTATGGCCAGAGTGGGTATCAAAACAAACAATCGTAAATGCAGGTAAAAAAAGTTGGCATTTTCAACTAACTTGTTGCCTTTAACCAAAGTAATACCTAAAATAAACAAGGAAAATGTTACCCAGGTACACGTGGAGTTTTAATTATGCTGTAAAAATTTTCAACTTATTTTTGATTTCATTTCTTTGCTCAAAAAATAACTATTTCTTATATGTTAAAGGTATTTCTACTAATATACTTTATACAACAAATTTGTTAACTTCAAGTGTACATGCGGTAGTGTAGTGGTAGAGCGCTTGCTGGGTATGCGAAAAATTTTAAGTTAATTATATAATTAATTAAATAACCCACAAAAAATAGTTATTAAATAACAGTTATGTTATGATTGTGAAAACTTTGTTCCATTTGGTAAACATTGATAAAAAAAATCAGTAGACTTACTTTTCCTTCGCCAAAGCGAAAACTTATTACATTTAATTTTGACTTGATCAAAGAGCTATTTCTATCGATTTCATTTTCACTATATTTCTATTGATTTTAAGAAAAGCCTGTCATTGGATAAGATTTTTTTTTTTTAATTTTACATCTAATTTTAAACCATCAAGCAAGCCATTGTTTTTAAACCATTTGTTACTTAATGATATAAATTATTCTTAAAAAATAGGACTAAAATATGAAAACTTATGAAATTAAGTTTTACTTTAAAAATTGCAGAATCAGAAAAGTCGCAGATCAAAAACTGCAATGCCTGGGAAAGGGAAATGTAGCCAACCATTCTGTTGATCTCTTTGAGTATTTTATTACTCATAATAAAAACATGATTGATTTTAGAGTAATACAACTTGAATTTTATTAAATTCAAGGCGTGTGAAAGATCTACATATTTGTTAATTTCCACCTAATGGTCTGACTCTTTCCGACCTTTGTATATATTTTTTACAAATATTTACTAATGTAAATAATTTTAAAATTAGAAATTCATACATTTTGTTTTTGCAAAAAGGTATTTTAAAGTAAAGTAGTTTTATCTTTGTCTTACTATTTTTTAACCCTTTATGGTTTTATGATATAAATAGTTGATTTGCCGGCTTTGCAGATTTATTTACGGCTATGGCTATATGAAGCTCTCCGACATGATGGTTGGTGGTTATCAAGAATAATTGTCGGCCAGGAAACTTAGCTAATCTCGTACCAACCCCTTTTAAATATCCAAGGCTTGAAGTAAGTGAACTGTATGAGGTCAAAAGCATCTAACAAATTTCTAATTGCTATGTATTGGGCCTCAACGCTATTGTGTTTACAAACCACGTTTTTCTAATTTCACAACAAATTTATGCATTTTTAAAATACCACCAACTAACAAAAATAATAGTAATAAAAATGCGCACAATCAGTAAAGAAAAAAAACCTTCCATTATTTGTAATGACGTTATATATAGTTATTAATTTGTAAATTTCAACGCGCGCCGATTGTTTGAATGTGGTGCGATTATAAATAGTCTTCCAATATAAAAAATAAAAAAATTCCATTTAGGGAACAATACCTTGGGAATATATTATGACACTCCGCGTTTTAAGGTTTGTTCATGAGAGTCAAAATGGGATGGATTGGACTGGCGAGGGAGGTTGGGGGTATTTCCCTCTGGCCCCTGCTATGTCTTAAGGTCTTGGGTCTCTCTATAAATCAAGATACACAAATAAAACACACAAAAATCCAAATTAATAATAACTAATTATTGTTAATATGCATCAATTTTAAAGGTTTTTAAATGTTTAAGCTATTTTTGCTACTATAAGTGGCCCATCTATGTCCCCCACGCACCCCTCAGTGCCAGTCCGACCCTGGATGCAGAGGCGATTCTACAAATAAAATGAGGGAGGGGAGGGGTGAGTCCTCAAAAAGTACCAAATGGCTACTATTTATACATCAAGTTCAGTTATATAAGCGTTGTTTAAAATGTGATTAAATACCATTTTTTATTTTTGTTTCTAATCTTCTATAACTTGTTTCTCTATCTTTGATTTATCTAGTGGATGCAATCCAGTTTTCAAAGCTTTATAGCCTTTGCATCTGTGAATTTCTCCCCATTGTTGATTCTGGCTTGCTTTTTGCCCGCAAAGAATAAATTTTTGGCTTTATTTTTTTTGTTTATTTTCCTAACTCTATTTAATAAAAAAAAATCCATCGTTAAACACTTTAGAATACATCAGTTGCTCTGCAGAATGAGCCAAAATACCAAAACAACTCGGCAAGTTAAAACTTAGCATTTCGCTATAAATTGAAAAAAAGTTAGTTTAAATAATTCCTAAAATTTTTATGTTTTAAAAATCTTACTGATTTTTAAAACTTAAAATAATACAGTATAAACTTAATTTAAATCACTGCAAGGACATTTTAAGAATCAAGAGGTTATATATAACGAACAAAGTGAAAATTAAGAACACATGCAATACCTAAAAAATGTTATTTAAAAAAATCAATGTGGTTTTTGGAGTATTAGTTTTGTGGTTATTTGTAGTGCATCAGATATTTTTTCCGAGATTAAGAAGTAACAGTTTTTATTTAAAGCAGATTACGTAATACTAAGTCAAGCCAAATTTCAAGTTCATTGGTTTATCGACTGCAAAGATACAACCAATTATTTGAATGCGGTTTTTGGGGTCCAAAAATATTAAAAGTTCAGTAAACAATAACTAGAAAACTATTATTCAAACAAATTGAGGAGAACTAATATTAAGCAACTCTGCACATAAAACAGTTTTCTGTAAAAGCAAATAAAAAAAATATTGAGATGCTTTTTTTGTCGTTTTTGCGGTACGTATACCTGTAATTTAAATGATAAATTAGAGCGACTCAAAAAATATTACGAATTTTATTCTGACGACGTGCTCAGACAAATAGACTTAAATTGATACACATGTAAAATGATACTTTCTGCGTTTAAAAAGACTTAAAATTATTTTATCAGTAAAACCATATCTGCTAGTGTAAACAATATTATTAAGAAAACACCTTAAAAATAATTTTTTGTACATTTTTGTATGGATTTAGGTACTCCCAGAAGTCCTTACGGTTATCATAAAGCATCGCGGGAGAGCATTTAACAACTTGGACAAGACAACATTAGAATAGCAAAAGAGATGTACTTCTTTAAGTTTTAAAGTACATTTAAGATAATAACTAAAAAAATAAAACGGTTGCTATGACCGTTGCTAGGCACTAAAATTATACCTATCTAGAAAAAAACTGTAAATATTGTAAAAAGAATAAACAGACTTAAAAAAAAATTATACCACGAGAAAGAGCGTTAAATTTTACATTAGAATATCTAATTTGCCAAAAATCAATTTTGAAAAAATATTGACTTTTGATTATGTAAGAACCATCTTAATTAATTTAAATTTGTTTAGCCAGCAGTTAAGTATCTTTTGAACCAGTAAGTAAAAATGTGCAGCGTGTTAATGCCATACATCGCTTATGGCAGACATTTTAAAGAATATAAGAGGCAAGACACAGCGTGTACGGTACAAAACTTGGGTGTGCACTGATAGCAAGATGCCAAATTATACTTAGGCTAGGGTTGTCATTGTCCCGGTTTTTCCATAGGATAACGCAAAAAGAGTTTTAATCATTAAGCGTTTCGCTTTCCCACGTAAAAACCGGGACAACGTTAGCTATATATTAAAACCTATTGCAGCCTCAGAACCAAGAGGTTCGATGCCTGCATTGATGTTAAAGTAAAAGAAAGTATTTTTGCGACCGTGTCGAAAAACATCATCACTTTTGAATTAATAATGATAACTATTTGAAATTTTCAGGCCTTTTAGTGTACTGCTAGTGCCTGAGTTTTTTTTAAAGAAGTTTGTTACTTGTAAGTCGTGGTTAGGGAACTAAGATCAGAGGACTAGTAGCAGATTTTTTGAAAATAAAGTTGTTTTGAAGCATAACTTTTTGCAGAAACAAGATTTTTTAATAAAAAAAACTCAGGCACTAGATACAGGTAGCACACACATGGTATAGTGCCCCTAAAAAGACAACAAATTTAAATATGCTTTAAAAAATTTGGTATAGTTTTTTTTTTTTAATTTTTTAATTTTTATTTTGTCTAGAGCAATATGATTTCTTTCTATTGGTTGAAAAAATTATTCAATTTTATTTTTACTATTTTTATTTGTACTTGAAAACTGTATATTTTTGGCTAGGTGCCCTTAAAAAGACAACTCTATTTTTGTTAATATCATCTTAACAACTAACTCAATGATGGAAATACTTTGTAAGGTATTATCTGCCTGACATATGCATCTTATAATATAAAGAAATTTATAATTACTTTATTATTTTTTCATAATAATTAGGAAAATTATGTTTTTTGAGTCAAATACTTCATTTCTTAATAAGCATGAAGAACATCATTTTCTTAAGTAATTTCAGTATTTTTATATTTTTTTCTTCTTTTTATGTCCTAAAGTTTACTTTGATTTAGTAACAATTTTTATAATAGTATAAATTTCTATTAACAGCTACTTTGTTTAGTGCAACTTGAAAAAAAAAAAAGACTTTAAAATCAAATGGTTTGTTTGCTGCTTTTTTAGATTACAGTTTAATTTTACATAATATTTTAAAATGTTTATTATTATAGAATAAAATAAAAATGAAACCAAAATTTCATAACATCCAATTCTGTAATAAAAAAGCCAAGAAATAAATCTGAAGCAGCTGTAAAGCAGTTTAAATGAGATGAAAGAAATAAATAGATAAGCCAAGCTGAAGAATGGTGCAAAATTAATGAAAAGCGAGGTTATGCTGCAATATCAACAGGGCATTATCCATTAATAAAAAACAAAATCGTGTTTGATAAGCGGTTAGATAATTTAGTTCATACAGAAAATGAGAAAAATCATCTAATGATTCTAACAGCTGAAGAAGAAGATACTATAGTTGAGTATGTACGCTGTAAAAATCGTGCTTATCAAGCTATAAATAGAAAAAAACTAACCTCATTTTAGATGTGTTAAAACAAACCTCATTTTGGATGTGTTAAAAATTCGAGATCATGCTAACAAAAAGATGAAAGGAGGAAGAAAGTTCATTCTTTGACTGTAAATGGAAGGAAAGCTCTTTTGAAAAAAAGGTAAAAATTATCTAATTTGTAAGAAATCCTTCTTGTATTGACACAATTCTCTACTACTGTATTGATTTTTTTTACATTTTTTCTATCTAGCCTAAGTAAGTCGTTTTGGAGACGATGGGACGCCAAACATGTCAATGTTTCTTTAAAAAGACAAGGAATCATCACAATGAATAGAGCAATGAATTGCGCTTGTGAAATGGCCTGCTCTCATTTAGGTAAAAAACTTTGAAATTAACAAAAATAAATAGCATATGTTATAAAAATTATAGCATACGTATCTGGCACTTAAAGTCAAAATTAACAAACTCATCCAAATAACTGAGAAATGCTAAAACTCTGAAATCTGTTACAGTTTGATTTTTAAAAAGAAATTTTAAAGATTTTACTTTTTAGATGATCTTGCTAAAGAGTTGGTGGAATGTAGCATCATGATTAAAGAAAATCAAGAAGCATCTGGATATTGGACCGGCAAATTAACTTGTCTCGGATCTTTAATCACGATGAAACTCCACAATTTGTTAATTTTGGTGTTAATGGTTCAGTAAGCGGTTTAGTATATGGTGGCCGTGGTGAAAGATGTCTAAAAATGATTCGGCAAATTCGTGAATGTGTTACAATAAATCCGATGGTGTCGTTATCAGGTAAACTGTACCAAAACACATTTTAAACTTTAAACTTTACTTCTAACTAATTAATACTTATTTATTATATTTTGTATTGTATATAACTCACTGATTTACTATAAACGCTTATTAGTAAAAGTGGATTTTACAAAAGTTAACAAATTTGAAAATTTAAGACAACACGTGTATTTTATTACCAAAAACTTCACATTTTCTAAGTTTATTTTATTATTTAGATGAAAAATGCATCTGCCATGTAACACTTGATTCTTAAGGAATTATTAGTCAAATGGCTCCGCCGAGTGCTGTTCAAAATATTCCTAACTTATTAGTTTCAACAACCGAGAATGGATCACAAGATCACAAACCCTTACTTGCATTTTATAAACTATTTGTTAAAAGAAATACTTCGCCCTGTCGTTGTACTAAGCGATGGTCACAGTTCTCGCTTTCATTATACCTTACTTCAATTTCTTAAAGAGAAGGAAATACATTTATTTATTTCACCTCCAGACACTACTGGGGTAACACAACTACTTGATCAAATTAACAAGGTATTTCATAAACACTATGCAAATGCAAAAGATAATCTGTTCAACCAACGTCAAACAATTAATAGAGAAGCCTTTATGTTGTCTCTTGCAAGTATGTGGGACAAGTGGGCCACGCCAGAATCGATAAAAAAAGCTTGAAAGAAGGTTAGTATTACTAATGAAAGTTTAAATGTTGCATTTATGCAAAATGATAAATTTCAACAAGCTTCTATGCTAGCAGAGGAAGTCAAAAAAAAAAACAGTTCTATGATATAAACACCTCAACTACAGACAACATTATATTTATTAGCTACTTCACTTAACGTTACTGATATTTCTACAGTTCTAAATAGCAAATTAAGTTCTCCTATATCAATACAACGAAAAGACAGCCAAATGTATTGGAGAGAAAAAGCTTCAAACTGGAAAGACTTACATGAAAAAAGCATAAATCTTAATGACATACCAGGTCTTTTGACAATCCAAAAAGTAAAGTCAACTCAAAGTAATAGTATGCATAGAGAAACTACAGGAGTAACTCAAGTCCATGGCTCAATAGGGTCAAGATGTGCTAAAACTTGTAGAATCTATTAACTATTCAAAGGAAAAAAAAGTGCAAGACAAAGACAGAGTAAGAAAAAAGAGTGAACAAACTGAGTTGTTCTATAGATGCAAGAAAAGATGCATTTCAGACAATGGCATTTGTGAAGCTGCAAAGCTAAAACAATGTCCTATGTGTCGAATTGTTATGAAATCAGTATGTAGTAAATATAAGTGCATCGTGGTTGGTAAAAAACCAATTATGATTTTACCTAAATGTTTATCGAAAAAGAGAACCGCTGCAAATTTATTTAGAAAGTCTGATAAAGAAGTCAGTATTGAAGATTTGGAATCCAATAGATTCCATTATTGAGAATCTTTTTTATTATTCATTAATAATTAATAAGTTATTTTTGTTTTTTGATGTTTTTCTCCTTCAGAAGTATAAAAAATTCGATAAATAAATTAATAATATATGGTGCCCTTAAAAAGACAAAAATATTAGCATTTTAGAGGTGCTTTTAAGGCAGCCAAAACTATATGTTCTTATCAAGCAAGTGAAAAACAATTACTACTTTTATAAGGACCCTATTAATAGCTTCTTTTAAGACTCTTGTCTACGGACTTAAATTCAATATTTTTCATTTTATGTTAAATACTAGTGATTTTATGAACTCAAATTTTCTATAAAACAATCTTTTGGAGCAAAATTTGCACAATAAACTGACTTTTTTCTGAAATTTATATGGCCTGATTATATTTTTGAATAAGCACAATTTTTAAAAATGCTTTTTAAGAATAGTTATAGGCAATTTAATTTTTTTGTATTTAAAAGGCCACTATACCTGTACCTAGTTTTGAGAAAAATAATGGTTAATGAATAAAAAATAACTTTTTCTGATTACATAGGAACCACCTTAACTTTTAGAAGTTAATAAAGGTTAGTTAGGAAACGTTCATATGGTAATATGAAATTAAAAAAATCATAAGTCCCTAAAATTTTAAGACTTCGGGTAAAAACTTTTTGACTCCGACTTCTCGACGGGACTCTTTGACTCCGACTTCTCGTCGCTGATTTTTATAGTTTGAGCCAATTTACCATACTCCGTTTTATTTATTGAACCCTGTAGTAATCACTTCTAAATTTAGTTAAAAGTATAGTACTTTTTAAAAATTAAATTGAAGTAAAAGTGTAAATTTGTAGGTTAAAACCAAAAAGTCCTTCTTGAAATTGTTGCTTAGTCTGTACTAATAATTGATATTGATAGACATATCTTACGAATATATTCTTGGTTACATAAACACAGTTTAACATTTTAAAATAGTTAAACTTATATTAAAAAAACAAGATTTCAATAACTTTTTTTCAATTAAAAAAATAATCAAAAAAACTATTTAATGGGAGTTAATAACTTCACTGATAATCAATTATCCGATTTAACTAATAGATACTATTAAGTATCTTCTAAACTGACAATACTACAATAAAATACTTGAAAATCTTCTAAATAATTATTCTTTGTACAATATAAACATGGTTGTTTGGAACAAGAATACTGTCAATTAAAAAGAATTCACAAGCGCGTTTTCTAATTTCAAGTTGAAAAAAAACGTAAAAAAAAAAATAAAGCATTGAGATTAGAAAATAATCGCTTAACTCTTATATGTATAAAAACCTCTTAAGATCTTTTTGCAAGAAAAGCATACGAACATCAAGTAGTCATATAATCTAATTAGAGAATTAGGAACCTGAAGAAGTAACATTTTCTGAGTCAAAGTGCGTTAATAACAGAGATTCATTTGAATTTGTGCTTTGACAAACACCATCTTGCAAAGAATTACTTGAAGCCCGGCGAATTATATTACTGCTACTACTATCTGCTGAAAACTCGTCACGAAACTCGATATTGACCTCCCCACGTAGCTCTAAACGCTCGTGAGACCCTGATACGCGTTCCATAAAAGGATTCATTCTGGACTCAATATTACTTTCTAGTCTTTCATAGGCCTGAGAACTGCTATCAGGGGTTTGCGCAGTTGTTATATTAGATGATTCACTAACTTCCCCTTCTTGCGATATATACTCTATATTGTTACTAGAGTCAACATAGCTGACTAACGGCATACTTTCAGAGTTCAAACTTTGGTCTGGTATGTGTTCAGAATTAATATTTTTATTAGATATATATTGAGTACTCTGAGTGACACAATCATCAGTTGTTTCACTTTGAGTCACAAATGACTGTGGTGAACCGCTTTGAGTAATAAATTGGTGCTGAGGAGCACTTTGAGTCACTACCTCCAAAGTAGAATCGCTCTGTGTAATGAAATGTTCACTTTGCGAAGGCACCTCATCAGATTGAGATATACTTTGATCAAGTTCTTGTATACAAATTTGAATACTTTGCGAAGGCTGAGTTTCGTCATCATTATCTTCCAGCTGAGCGTTAGTTATAGTGGGTACTTGTATTAAACTTTCTGCAAGAGCAGGATCAGACATAATAGTCTCAGAACCATCAGGCATTTTGACAATAATTTGAGGTTGTCCATTTTCATCCGAACTGAGAAGCAATATGGGTTCTCCACTATTCGAAGATTCATCTTCAATATCAACGATCATACCCGAGCTATCAGCTGCCCCTTCATCAATAAATCTTGGTTGGCTAATATTTTGTGATATCCCGTACTCTACATGAGTTGTGCTCTCTACTTCCATAGAGCCCTGACCTTCATCTCCTTCGTCTATTATTAACTCGTTTCCATCAGCATGTTGTATTATTAAATTACTTTCATCAACATCATCAATCGAACTACTGACTTCAGATGCTGAAACCTTTGCTCGAGAACATTTTTTACTATAACGTTGAGTTGAGTCTGCTTTAATGGAAATGTTAGATGATGAAATCGGTAGGATGCTTTGACTCATAGGTGGCATACATATAGTAAGATTAGAACTTCGAACTGCTGAAGCAGCTGTTTGAATAATACAACTTGATCCATTTCTTACATCTGGTCGAATAGAGCTAAGTATATTATTAACTACTTCATCACCTTTGATAATACTCGACTGTTGCTCACCGTGCAAGTAACTTTCTACAGCTGCAAGCGTTGAAGTTGCCGATATAGAGTCTTTAACTGATTGAGATGACACTTGACTTACTACTAAACACTCTTCATCGTGCACTAAAGCAGATAAACGCGCAAGTTGCTCTTGTGAAAATGTTAAATTAGTATTATCTGTTCCATTTGAAACAGGCGAGGAAAGTGAAATAACACCTGTAGTAGATTCACATCCATCGAACATACTAACTGGACCAATAACAATGAATTTATTTGTAGAAGCGGCATTATTTATTGCAGCAAGAACGTCAGGATTTTGAAGTATATTGGATAACCCTGCAGCTGTACTGGAATCAAGTGTTATTTCCTGACCATCTCCATCTGTAATGTTGTTTGTACTAGGATCAATAATGATCTTGGATTGGTTAGAAGTTGCACCGCCTAACTGTAATGTTGTATAAGAATTTCCGGCACTATCAGTTTCACTAGATGAACGAATAAGAACTTCAACAACTTGATCCATATTACCGCCATTTTCTGATATATTTACAATTCCATCAACTTGTACATCAGTGGCATCGCCTTTTCGAGCAACCGAAGAAAGTAGCCCTAATCCATGTTGAAGATTAGTTTCAGCTGGTTCTTGATCAGCTGTATGAATTTCAATACTTTGCATGTCACCAAGAACATAATGTCCACCTCCTATTGATTGTGCAGAAAGTTGCTTGGCTTGTTCAAAAGCTCGATAATTTCCTTTTGAAGTTTGTTTAAAGGTTATTTCATTAGATATAATGCTAGCGGGATCTGTATCGTACTCATCGATATCACCTGGAAAATGTGCTCTAAAACCTTTCTCTGATTTAGGCTTACGATGTGTAGTAAGATGGGATGTCATATTCTGTTTTTGTGTGAACCTACGACCACACGTTTCACAAATATATGGTTTTTCTCCTGTATAGGATGTAACATAATTGTTGAAGATGGAACATAATTATCTTTAAAATTAATAAACAATGATTTAAAGAAAAAGAAAAAAAAAAACCTGTGTGAGTGCGGAGATGCGTTTTTAAATTCCATAGCAAAGAAAAACTTCTTCCACATTCTGCACAAGAATAAGGCTTCTCACCAGAATGTGTGCGTACATGATATGTTAATTTGTTACGTTGTGAAAAAGATTTATCACAATGAGGACAATGAAAGTTCTTTACTTTAAAATGGACTGTTTTTAAATGCTTACGAGCTGCAGCTTCATCGATAAACATTTTATCGCAAAGCGTGCAAGGAACCTCTCGTATTTTTAAATGAAACCGTTTGTGATGTCGTTCTAAAGTTTGCAAATTTGATAAAATCTTGCCACATTCTCGGCATTGTACATAGCGCTCTGGACAAGTCAACATATGTTCATGAACATCTTCTTTACGAAATTTGCCTATATCAAACTATAAAGTTATATTGAAAATTTAAAATATAAAACATAAACGCATTTTAGTGTTTCTTACCTTTACAATGGGTGCAAGTAGCTAAATCTGGGGATTGTTGATCTGGTATACCAAAAAATAAATTTTCATCTATATCTTCTTCTTCATCATTATCATCGTCATCTTCATCATTTTCTTGCTGAAGTTCTGCTTGCATCTGCTCTGCTGGTACCTAAAATTAGGCCATATTTTGTTTTCTTAAATAAAAATTTTAAACATAAAATTTAATATTTGTACTTGATATATTAAATAAAATGATTATATTTAATTATTAAAAAAAACTAAATAATTGCATTAAATTTTGGAAATCAATTTTTTTGTTAATTTATAATTTTATAAACTGTTAAAAAAGTTTTAAGAAGAATTAATATACGTGGCTATACTAATTGAAGAAATCTTTGGGAAATGAACTCATAGCATAATCTCTGTAATTGTACTACTGCAATAGTTTTCTTAAAAAGCAATTGTGTTATGAGATATATATTGCTATGATTTATTTTTATTTTATTTCAATTTCCAACATGTAAAACTTCACAAAGAGATACAATTTTGAAACAAGTGATTGTTGACATTACTTTTATGTACACAAAAATAAACAAAATTTAAATTTCACAAAACTTTTGACTCCCCTAACCTTCCAAAAATATTCATCATGACTTAAAATCGGTATGACCGACCATTCCCATCATCTTTACTAAAAACAAAACATAATCTAAATTCATGTAGATCAAGCTACAAAAATAATTCTTATGGTATTTTTGAAATAAAAATTTAAAATTTTTGTGACTGGACCATAATTTTCATTTTTGTTGTTTTGGAGAAAAGTATTATCTTATATATATATATATATATATATATATATATATATATATATATATATATATATATATATATATATATATATATATATATATATATATATATATATATATATGACACACACACACTTGTATACTATATATTATTTTTATTATTAAATCTAAAGATTTATACTATAATTGTTTTTGAAAAATTAATATCCATGTTTTTTTTTTTAAATCTATATACTGAGAAAAGTACTGTGAGAAAATGTTCAAGAAAAGATGTTTTTTTTCTGACAACCATGATAATAGGCAAGCTTTTAATTTCAAACAAATTTAGTGTTTGAAAACAAACAATAGAAAATGTTTAAAGCTTTTGTCTTCTAGTTATTACATTTATATTTTAATTTAAACAATGGTTTTAAACAATTGCTTAAATTGAAAGATAAGTTTTATTTTACTTCTACCTGATAAGTTAAAAGCTGGTAGCTAGAAGTAAAATAAAAATAATTTTATGATTATATACGGATAAAAATTACGGAGTTAGAATTACATAATTGAAGCACATATCAGAGATATAGGAGAAATAAAGGAGAAGATTCAGCTAGAAATCGGATTAAAGATTCAAAATTTGGAAGGTTTAATTAAAGAATGGTAAAGCAGGAAAACACCACTCTACTTCTGAACTGGGTGGTAGCTATCTGATCAATTACATGTTATTTAAAATTAATTAAAATAATTACTTTTTGTGGATATTTATAAAATATGAATATAATTTTAAAAATAATATTAGTTTATTTAAAACTCAAATTAAAGAAATTTTAAATATATAAATACTTTTGAAGAGATTTTTTAAACTTATATATAGACACAGACAATTAAAGAGTCATAAATTCATTTTTACAAAAAAATAAATTTATAAAAAAATATTCTTAAAATGATTCAATAAACTTTAAGAATCCTACCTCTATTTCATCATGTTCTGTGTCATCAACATCTTGATGATGTTGAATATAATGATGTTCTTCATTAATCAACATTTCAGAACTAGGTGGAGCTGGGTCCATCATATCATCAAAATCATCTTCATCATTTTCTTCTGTGTCTTCATCATCCAAATTATCATCTTCATTTTTCACAGCAATCATAGGCTGTTCATAATCATCATCTGTTAACTTAAAAAGGGTTTAATTATTTGAAAAATAGCAGTACATCATTAAATATTTCTCTAAAATTAAACAAAAGTAACATTTTAAGTGTTGTTAAGAGATAAAAATTTAAAAAGTATAAAAAATAAACCGTTTATAACTTGACCAATATTTCAAAATAGCAATATGTTTTATATATAGTACACAAAGGGGAAAAAAGGGGAAAAAAAGATCACTAACAAAAATTGAACAAAAAAAAACAACAAATATTTTAAAATGATTCACAAAACACAAATAAATAAAAAAGATTTTATATTATAAGAATAGAAATTTTAACTAAATTACCTCATCATCATTAATATTATTTGAAGAATCATCAATTTCAGACTTGGGAGCTTTTTTCTTACTCTAATGTAAATAATAAAAGTCTGAACAAAATCATAACAGAACTTAAAAAAGCAAATCAATATCTAATCAATAATTAATGCTAGCAATATAAACTAGTAAATCCACAATGATAGAATATATATATGCTCACACACATATTTATATATATATATATATATATATATATATATATATATATATATATATATATATATATATATATATATATATATATATATACATATATATATTTATATATATATATACACATACATACATACATACATATATATATATATATATATATATATATATATATATATATATATATATATATATATATATATATATATATATATATATAAATATGTATGTATGTATATATAAAGAACTAAAGAACTTTCCAACAATCCTCACAGTGATCTTAAGCAGGCTTTCCTAAAATCTTATTAGAAAAGACTTTCATCAAAGACACCTTTTGTAGATAAAAACAAGAAGCTTAACTTAAAGCCAGCAAAAGACAAAACTTTGAAGCAAATTACATTCACAAAATCTTATCAATAGGTATTTTAAGACGTAATAATATTAAAACAAGTTTGTAACACTAGTCTCACTGAGACGCAATTATTACATAATCATTAAGAATAAATTACATATGTTTTCGCCACATAAAATCAGATATATCATTTACCTTGTAAAAACCATATTTAGAGACCGTGCGGACATCTGCAGATTATAAACCACATTTATATAGATAACATAAATATTGAACAATGTATTTCAATACTCAAATTACTGGACCACCTTGGACTGAAAAAGTATTCGACTATGTAAGTGAAATTTTAACTGAAAAAATTACTTAAAATATGCCATCATTAAAAATCATTTTATTTGACATAACTTACTTGCAAATTAGTGTTGCAATAGCTCATTTGAAAGATAATACTTGATTTTATTAAGTTACGCAATAAAAAAAGAGGTTTTAAAATTAACAAATATTTTAAGCTTATTAGTAACACAAGAAACACTAAATAAAAAATATTTATTTTATATAAAACAAAAGCTTTTTATCCAACAGCTTAGAAGGATATGGCATATTTATTATACAAAAATATATACATTTTATAAAAGCTGAATGTTTAAGTTATAAAAATGGTATATAATATTATAATCTTTGAGAAAGTATTTTTTTATGTTTGTCTACTACCTAGCCCACTGTGTAATTGTAAAACCAAATGAGAAAATTGAAAAAGTGAATGACTCAGATGATTAATAAAAGGCATAAGAACACTGGCCTCCCACTGTGCTCTTAAAAAGTTTTTACAAAATATTGGTAGCGGGTAATTCAATGTAAAATGACCCTGAAATTTTTTAAAATGTAACTTAGATTTTGCTGATTTTTATATAGTTGATAGTACTTAGTAAAATAAGAACTTCTTGGAAATTTTAGCCTCTGGCTCCAAGAAGATCATGAAATATGACCATTTAACTTTTAACAGATGTTGACCAGGCCCCTCTTGTCCCCTCAGATTTGCAACATTTATTACATAACACAACTTTTAAAATATTTGACATTTTTACTTAAAAAATTTCTACCCGGCTGTTCAGGGATGGCAAATGAAATGATCAGAAATGTAACATTACTTTGAAGTACCTGCATTTATCAATTTAAATAAATTTAGACAAATTGTTATATACCTGATTTTGATGCTCAAGAAACTCATGTGGCCTTGATGATATCCACAAAAAAAAAAAAAAAAAAAAAAAAAAAAAAAAAAAATTACATATTCTATATTCATTGATCTTTCAAAAAATATAAAGATTTTGAACTGCAAGTATATGGATTTCCATATATGGTTAATGGGTCATGGCCCTTACTTTTTATTTTACCAATTTGTGCAACTGATTTTTCAATGTGCATGTTAAAGTTATTTTCAGGGCCCCAGACACCATGGGAGTTCATCAGAACTACAAAAACGCTGAAACTTTCAGCATTTTTGTAGTTCTGATGAACGTGTGTTAAAATTGTTTCCAGGGCAGATGACCATGGAGTCCATAAACAGGCATGAACAGGAATGGCCTGCGATTTCACAATTGTAACTGACCATGCTTATATATTTTTTTTCTCTACAATTTGACCACTGCGGTTTTGATGTTTTAACAATTTAAATGCTATTAAAAAAATTGTCACAATATGAAAAACTTTTAATTGTTGATTTTTTTTTATGTAGGCATGTATTTTTTATAAATTTAAAGGTTTGAAACTATTTTTTTATATCTTTCTAAAAATCTTTTAAAAGATAATTTTTTAAGTTACTTTAAATTATGAATAAGTTAAACTAAATCTTCTGTTGCAATGGAATGATTTAATTGCTTTATATATTTTTGTATCTATTTTTACAAAGAATTGTTTAAACCTTTTTTTTTAAAACTTAACTAACTAATCAGAACATAAAATGATTAAAAATTACTATTTGAAATAGACGAAGGCATTTTTTTTTAACAATTTTTTATTTTTTTTTACAAAAAATATTTTTTGCTTTGAGTTTGAATTTTTTTTGTGTTTTATTTTAGTGCTTATATATTTTCTTTTTCGTAAGGAATTGCTTTCTTTTTTCATTAACATTATTTTTTTTTAATTTTCTTCCTAGTTTAAGTTTATCAAGCGTTTCTTTTTTAAATGCATTTTTAAAATGTTTAAAAATCATCTAAACATCTAAACAGTCATGGTCAAGTTGTCAAAAAATAAAATCATTTGCATGGTCAGCAATAGGGCTCGATCGCACAGCATATCTATCCAAGCAAGACCATGCCCCACTTTTTTTCTCAATAAATTTTTAATTTTTTTTTTTTTTTGCATTTTCAATATAGTAAAGATAACTTTGAAAATATTGTCTTCAGAAAAAATTGTTGGTTTATATTTGCTCCTTTTGGTTTTTGATCATTCTGTATTCAATGATATTTCTTAAAATATTTTTTTGATTTGCAAATTTTTCTAATAATGAGTTAAACAAATTAAAATGAGATAAACAAGCCTTTCTTAAAATGATTTTTGATTTGTAAGTATATGTATTATATATGTATATGTATATAATATATAAGTATATGTATATAAAAACAGTCATTCATCTAAATAATGATTTTAACAAAATTTTACTTTGTATAACTTAAAACTTTTTAAATTGAAAAGAAAACAGACAGAACAACATTGATCTGTCAGACAACAACAATTGAAGAATACAAATTGATGTTATCAGAAGCAATAAACAAGTTAACAGCTCATTCCTACATTGCAAAATGTCAAGCAAGATAACTAAAGCAACAAAAGGAAAAGTTGGCAAAAGACTGCTGTTTTGTCTTAGCTGATTTTGATTGGTGCCAAAATCAATGCACGTTTCACCCCATTGCCCTCTATTTATTAAACAAAAATGACAAGCCTAAAGAAAAATCTTTTTGGTTGATGTTAGAAGATAATGAGCATGACATTGGTTTTGTGTATGAAGTTCAGACAAAAAAAGTTAATTATTTAAAAGAAAATCATCCTAACATTTCAAATATTCTTTATTTTTCATATGGTTGTGCTGCACAGTATAAAAACCACAAAAACCTTGAGAATATCTGTCTCCATAAAGATAATTTTGACATTGATGCAGAGTTGACATTTTTTGCTACAAGTCGCAATAAGTCACCATGTGATGGCATTGGTGGCACAGTAAAATAATTAACAGCAAAAGCAAATCTACAAAAGCCCATAAATAACCGGAAATTGAATTGTAATAAAATATTTGACTACTGTACAAATAATATAAAAGAGATTATTTTTTTCAAGATTGAAAATGAAAGACTGACAGAATTGCGCACCACTTTGAAAAAACGTTTTCACCTAAATGGAACAATTCCCAGAACTAGGAGCTTTCTTCGATTTAACTCAGAATCTATAGATACTTTTAGCTTTAAACGAACAAGTGAAGATTTTAATATAAAAGGCATGTTTTCTTTTTCTGGTATTCAAAGTATTCAATCTAATCAGCAAATTAAGATCAATACATTGAAATTTGGTGAATTTATTATGTGTAAATATGATACATTTGATTGGATTAGGTACGATATATGAAATTGAGAATATTCAGCAAAATGTTATGGTAACATTTATGCACCAGATTGGTCCTTTTAACAGGGTTTAGTGACTATCTAGAGCAGATGAGTGTTGGATTCCAATTACCAACATAATTTGCACCACAGATGCACCTGTAACAACAACTGGATATATGTATAATTTGACTGTTGATGCATCTAAGCAAAACTAAACACAATCTTGACACTTTATATTTTTGTATTTTATTTCGTAAATAATTAAATAAAACGGAACAAAAAAAAAATTTGAAAACAATATTTAAAAAAAAAAAATTTCAATTTTTTGAGAAAATAAGTGGGACGTGGCCCCAGTTCTTCAATGTCTTGGGGCCTTAAAAACAATTTTAACATGCACATTCATTGGCACTACAGGAATGCCAAAATTTTCAGAGCTAGTCTGGAAGGTAGTGAAAAATCAATTGCAATATGCCACAACAAAAAAGTGGGGACCGTTCTAAGTTATCCATGTATGAAAATCCTTTTTTTGTTGTTGATGTTGTTGTATTTTTTTGTTGTTGTTGTATTAAATTATTCACCTCCCCAAGACCCGAGGGGACCATTACAGTCGAGGAGGCTACACATTTTTTTTTTGTTGTTGTTGTATTAAATTATTCACCTCCCCAAGACCCGAGGGGGCCACTACAGTCGAGGAGGCTACTCATTTTTTTTTTGTTGTAAATCATGGTACAACCCTCTCTCAACTCTTTAACTCCAAAACACGAACCTTGACAAGAAAGGCCGCTGCGCGGAGAAATTAAGTTGAGCGCTGTATTTCCAGGGACATGGTGGGGGGTGTCGAACTCCGAACCTCTCGCTTACAAAGCGAGCGCTCTTACCACTACACCACTACCGCATATACTTGCAGATCAAAATCCTTTTAAAAAGATCAATGAATATAGAATGATGTGTAATATATATTTTTTTTAATATCACTAAAGCCACATGGGTTTCTTGAGCATCAATGACAGATATAAAAAATTGCCTAAATTTATTTAAATTGATAATTACAGGTTCTTAATTATAATTTTTTACACTTCTGATCATTTCATTGCATTCATCACCCCCAAAAATAGCCACATAGGTAAAAATTTTATAAAATTAAAAAAACAAGCAATATTGACTCAAAAAAAAAAAAAAAAAAAAAAAAAAAAAACTCCAAAAGAAATTCTAGTAAATAACAGCAATTTAGACAAAAAGTGTCCAAAATAGATCATGATCTTCTAAGAGAAAGACTAATACAAGACAGAAATGAAGACTTGAACAGAAAAAGATTGAAAAGAAAAAAAGAACAGAAAAAGGAAAAAAAAAAAGAACAGAAAAAGAAAAAAAAAAAAAAGAACAGAAAAAGACTTGAACAGAAAAAGAACAGAAGAAGAAAGACAGAAAAAAAAAAAAAAAAAAAAAAAAAAAAAAAAAAAAAAAGCAGAATGCAGTTTTCCCAAGTCATTTAAAGTAGATATTTACTTAGATTTATGAGATATTTACTTGGATGTCAACACTGGAGTTCAAATAAAAGTTCATTATAAGTATGCTAATCTGGGAATTAAAAGAAAAAATTTTGTAAAAATGCACTTTTTTATTTTAAGTTTAAAAATGTCATTTTCTATGCAGTAAAATCTAAAATAATTTTTTTATAAAACTTTGTCTTTGTGAACTGCTGTTCATATGCAGTTAGCACATGTCTCAGTTGCTCAAATTCTTCACAAAATATAACAACGTTTTTGTTTTCAGCTTTAACATATTAACTTGATTGCTCGATATTGTAAGCAATGAAAGGCAGAAACTATCTAATTGAATCTGTACTTTTTTTTTTCAAACTTTTTTAAGTTCACAAAAAACATAATATTAAAGTAAACAAGTACAGTAAATTATTTGTTAACCAAAAGCCAAGTACTTTATCAAATAATTTTTTGCTATTTACTGAAATTTATTTTAGTAAACGGCATAAACTTACAGAGAACAAATTAAGAGCAAGTTTAGAAATAGTTGGGTGTAGAGTTGGAAACAGATTTACCATGACACATATCATACAGGTCTTGACCGCTAGTAATAATAATAATGCTGACACTTAGAGATTAATATCAATGCTTATATGCTGCAATAAAGAAATGTTGGCTATGTTGGCTCAGCTGAGAACTGGCGTGGATTTTGAGGGCTGTATTATCACAGCACTACTTAAACAGTATCAATAAAGTTTCTAAATAAAATATTAGAAATCTAGGCATTTTTATGAAGGACTTTATGTCAGTGGTATAATCAAACATTTGAATACATAGGTGACGATATTAAATTTTGCATGTCAACCAACTGAAAGTTGGTAACATTCTATGTGCCTGTAATAATGACTTTGAGCAAAGCAGTATGCTTGCAACAACAAAAATAAATTAAAAAAAAAAAAAAAAAAAAAAAAAAAAAAAAAAAAACACTTTTAAATATTTTTTGTAATATGTTATTTGAATTTTTATATGTTTTTTAAGTTCATTCATCTTACTTAAAGTACAAAGAGCATACAATTTTATTTTTATTTTTATAAGCTCATTTAACTCACTTAAGTGCATATAAATTTATTTATGTTTTTATAAGCTCATTTGTGTTTTCTGAAACATTTATCTGTTATAATGGTGTAGGGGATTAGGCAGAAGATGGAATGGTATCTGAGCCTTTTCACTTATTTCTGTAAATTCTTTTGTACAATTTTTAATAATTTTGTTTCTAGATTTTCCATGCTTTAACTATTTTTTTGAGATTAGATTTTTTTAGTTGTTTTAACAATATAAAGAGCTTGTGTAAAACAATTTCGTGACGCTGTTTTATTGCTATTTTATACAACTTTAATAACATAAAACACGTTTAAAATTAAACAAAGTAAATAAATAAAATTGTTTTAATAATAAATTAAAATATTATCGTCATAAAACTTTAAACTTCATTTTTGCACAAAAACATTTATAGATCAAACAAGTAAGATCAAAGCAAAAAAACTTTAGATACCACGTTTTTTATAATTTAATGTTTCTTGATCTACCTTACAATTAAAAATTTAAGTATAGTTAAGTTTTTCATTCAAATGGTTTTTAAGTCGATGTTAAAAATTAAAAAGCCAAGCAAACAAATTTGGTTAAATCGAATTATATTGCCTTAAGAATATGCTTAAATTATTTTTTTTAGAAAAAATTTACTTTGAACAGAAGTAAAATAATTTATTAATTTTAATTTTAATTTTTTATAAAATACTTTCTTTCAACTTTTGCAACCATAGATTTATCGTTTGAACAGAAGTAAAATAATTTATTAATTTTAATTTTAATTTTTTATAAAATATTTTCTTTCAACTTTTGCAACCATAGACTTATCGTTTGCAATAGAATGCTTCTACTTTTAAAACTATTTTCAAAAAACAAAATAAACTATTTAAAATGTTTATGATTTAAATAAAACTTTCTGCCTCAGTTACAATATGTTCTAAATCTGATATTGTTACTGTAGCTAGATATACTTTCCACTTTTAGCAACAATTCTTGCTATGCTGGGTATTACGGGCTGAGTATTACGGACTGGGTATTACGAACGCCAGTGAATTAAATTTATAATTATTGAGCATTAAAATTCTTTTTTATTTTTCTAATTTTTTTAATTCTAAATTTTAATCGCAAAATTATATGAATAATAGAATTTTAGAAAAATTCTATTATTCATACTAAAATTCTTTTGTTCAAATAGATTTCTTTTTAAATAAAATTCCTAAACACAACTTGTGTGTTTATAAAAATGTTTGATCATGATATCGCTTTAAATAAAATACAGAAAAATAGTATCACATTTTTAATATTTTAATCGAGATTTCTTATTAAAATAATTTTTAGCTAGAAGCTTATAATGTGTTAACAACATAAAAGATATAGAAACATTTATATGGCTAATTTTTGCAAGTCTTTGAGTATATTAAGTAAATTTAATAGTTGAGTAACTGTAAGTTACTGTAGTAATTGTAAGTTACTGTAGTTACTGTAAGTTATTGTAGTAACTTAACTGGTTGTTTTGATTTAGTTTAAAGGTAAATTTATTGTGATGTACTTTGTCCATTCAGTAAATCAAAATAAAGATTACTTTAAAAAATATTGGCCTCCATGCAGAGATATAAAGTAATTTAAATTCAAAAGCGCTTTATGTTGAATAAAAATCACTGCGCAAGAGAGCAAAGATTATACTTCTATCCAAAAGATAAAATTGTGAGTGACATACTTTATGATCCTTAATAAAAAAATTAGACAAAAACAATACTTTTAAGAATGGCCAAAGAAAAAAGCCAAATTAAAAATAAAATAATAACAAAAAAATAAACAAATCACAAAAATATTTTTGTTAAGAAAAAACTAATCGCAAAGGTGTGAGTAGCAATCACAATACGCAAAATTAGAGCCCTGATGTGGTATTTTACAATTATTACTTTGTGTTTTATCAAGCATAAAAACAATAGATGGCAGATGATTTAATTTTAACTGCAACACAAATGCTATAACCAGACCTCAACATGAACATGAGGCTCTTCAATTCTGGATGGTCAACTTAGTACAATTAGTTGATTTTTTTACTGACTTGTTTTAAAACATAATCCAAGAATAACCCTGACTTTTTTTAACAACAAAAAATAAGATTCAAATAAAAAATTTTATTTCTTTTTTAAGTTAAAAATTTACATCTATTAATTTATTTAAAAACAATTTTTTTAAAGAAAAACGCACATTTTATCTCTTGCTTATTAAAATCATTTCAAAAACTGCTAATGTTAGTTAATAATAATGTTATTAACTCTAGTTCGCAGGTACTATTTAAACTGAATATTTAATCCTAGAAAGACAATTGTTTTAAGAAAACCAATATAAAAATTACTAATATTACATAAGACGATATGTTTACAAATATATATATATATATATATATATATATATATATATATATATATATATATATATATATATATATATATATATATATATATATATATTTAATTGTTCTAATATAGAAAAAAAGGCAAATGCGCAATGAGTAATTTTTAATTCATCAATAAATCATTTATTTGCAACTTGCTGCAAAACTTACGAAAAAATAAAAAAGATTTATAGAAAAATAAAACAAACTAAGTGAAGTTAAAAAAAATCTTAGTCAAATACAAATTTGTTATATATTAAAATATTATTATTAAAATATTATATTAAATATTTTTATTAAAATAATGATAAAAAAGAACTTCAATCATTTATGAAAAAAAGATTTTTACCACCAGTTAAGTGAAGCAAAAAACTAAATAGATATAATTTATGTCCTGTATAATAATTATGCTCTAGATGTTAAACATTTAAAAACTGTTTATTTTGTTTTATAGAGATTTTTGAATTTAAATAACTTGCTAGCTAAATGTGACTCAAATGTTTTTATAAAATTATTAGCGTCACAGCTGCAACTAATTTGGTAAAACTGTAAAAAAAAAAAGTTTAAACTACAATTTAAAAAAATTAATTTTTAGCTAACTCTAATTATGTAAGCAATATGTCAGTAAATCAATTTGATTTTTGAACAACTAATAGTCTCATATCTAGCTTTTCACTGGTCCTATAATTTGAGTTGCTAATGATGTGTTAATGAGCTCACAAAATGTTTCAATGTAGTCACAACTGTTTTGTTAGTCACAGTCAGGTGATGAAATGATTTTAGTACAGGTAAATTAAAGGAGTGCATAACAGGTTGAATGGCTGTGCATAACAGATTGAATGGATGTTAACAAGCTTAGTTAAACAACTTTTTCTTAGTCACTGATTCCTTAATTAAGAAGATACAGGAATAGAAGTCTGCTACATGATCATATCAGTATTGTAAAAAAAAGTGAACATCCAAAATTAAACTTAAGGTACAATCCTAATAAAAAAACCTAATGCAACAAATATGTGACCCTTATGTCATATCAGGCTCACAAAGACTATATATTTTTAAATGATTAGAAATTTTAACTACCTGCAATTAAATAAACAAGGTTATAATAGTACTGGCAACCATAAGTTTTTTTTTCTTACTATAATAATAATAATTAAAAAAAATAATAAAAAACTAAGCAAAACTATAATAGTATTAAAACTGCAATAAAATTAGTATAGCATAAATTTGGATACAATAATGCAGAATATAGACACAAATTAAAAGCAATAGCAATTCAAATATTGCTGACTGTATATATTTTTAATTACTCATGGAAAGGTTGTATACAACAAATACTACCTTGTATTTGTATGCTATTTAAGTAAATTTAACCTTTTCTGAATTACCTTCACTTTCTTTTTAAGTTTTTTGTTAGGAACAGGCTTGTCATTATCATCCTCCCCATTGAGCTTACGTTTACGTGCAGCAGCTAACATCATAACAGTCATTTTTTTACTATTCTTTTTTGTATTTTGAGCTTTCTTCGCCTTGTCTTTTAATTTTATCTTTTGTTTTTTTCCTAAATTAATAAAATTCTGCTGTTTTAGTAGTTATAAATTTACATTTTATCCCACAATGGGGATAAAATGTATCTCAACAAATCTTATACTTGTTTGTGCATTGTTTTTTTTTTTTATAAAAAAGGCTTGTTTTTTAAAACTTTAATCTTTTTGTGAATAATCAATATACAATCATCAAACAAAAATTTTATTTCTAGATAACTTGTTATTTAATTTATATATATATATATATATATATATATATATATATATATATATATATATATATATATATATATATATATATATATATATATATATATATATATATATATATATATATATATATATATATATATATATATATATATATATAATTGTATAATAATTTATATATATAATTGTATATTAACATTGATAAAAACTATATGTTTTTTAAAATAAATTTTTAAAATCAATAATTTATTTAAAACAAAATTCAAATGTATTTATTTAAAATTAAAACTCTAAAGTTAATTTAAAAACTAGAAGTTAAAAAAAAAAAAACTACTCTGCAAAACATAGTTAAGGAACTCATAGTTACTACTAAACTAAATTTTCTGCACTTCTAAAAAATACAGAAACTAAATTTTCTGCACTTCTATAAAAAATTTTTATGACTTTCAAAAAAAAATATTAATGAGCAAAAAGTTAGGAAAAGTACAGGGTGCACTTTCACAAAACTTTTGTAAGTCAAAAATTTGTGTAAGTTTGGCATAAGTTCTAAACAACCTAATTCACAAAACTTTTACGCTTGCTTACAAATAAATTTGCAAACAATTTTTCGTAAGTTAAATGGTATTCACAAAACATTTTAAAAAAATGCTCAGCTCAATTTAAGCAAGAAAAGTTATGTTAGGTAGGTGCTACCTTAACTTTGTCGTAACTATTTGTGCAGCAAACCTATGTTGATTTATTTATTATGATATGTGAAGATTTAATAAAAACTTGTTTAATTTAACTATAACCACATTTATTATGCATTATCTATTAAAATGTTATTTAAGACATTGTAACAGATTAAAATGTTGTACTTAACAATATTTTAAATATTGTTAATTACAACATTTTAATCTGTTACAATTTTTTAAATATAACATTAAATATTATTTAATGTCATAACATTAAATAATTAACAACATTCATACAAAACGAAATTGTTATAAATTAAATGTTTGATTTATAACTGTCTTTTGAAATAATTACTACATACTCTGTCTATGCATTTTGAGTATTTTTTTATTGTAAGTGTAATAGATGCATAATTTATTTGCATGTTCGAAAAATTATGTTAATTTTTACTCTTAGAATAATGTCTTTCTGTGTTTCTAATAAAGGTATGGTAAATTGATGTAATTGTTTTGACAGTCCATCTACAATCTATTTTTGTAGAGGTGCATTGAGTGTTCAAATCTATAATAAAATATTATTTTGTGAACATTTCTTTGCAAATTCTGCATCAGGACTTACTTGTTACATCAAGACTACTTGTTGCATGAAGACAATTAGAAACAACAATTGTATTAATGGTGATAAAACAATATGTAAATAAGATAATATAAATGTTGGCTAATAGAAACTATTTATTGTTTTTGTGTATGTTTCTTTTTTGCTGTTGTTATTTGTTTCTACTCTAGAACAAGCATATTTAATAGATTTATATTCCTAATATTACTCCTCATATGAAATTTAATTAATTTATATTTGTTAAAGTATTAAGTTTAGAAGTTTTATGGTTATTAAAACATATTTATAATGTATTAACCTAAAGAATTAAGTTCCAAAAACTATATATTTATTTTCTATATATTTCTATTTATTGTCAGTTATATTTTTTGTTCAATTATTACTTTTATAAACATTAAAAAGAAGTTTTTAAAGAATATAAGTGGTTATAAATGACATTACTACAACTCTACATGATGGTTTTTCCCCATTGACAGCAAGAAATAACCCAATATATTCAGAATCAAAAGTGTTGATATTACTCAGACTCTTAGCAACAGGCACTTATCAAGGTGTAATTGGTAAGAAATTATTTTTAGCAGTTTTAAAATGTAATACAATTTTAAAATGCTATTATCTAATATTGATTGTATAATATCTTTATTATTATTGTTAGTATTATTACTAATAATATTCCTTTTCATTGTCATCTTATTATTATTGTTAATTTTATTTCTATAATTATAATCAATACTATTATTATTGTTATTATAATCACTTTTATTGTAATGTTGTAGGTTTTTACTTTAGATTAGTACTTGTACTATTTGTAAAAGTCCTTGAAATTTTACAACTTATTTCAGAATATATATTGAATTGAATTGAATTATTGAATCATATTTCGACTTACAACACCCGGATTAACTGTTGTTTAAACAAAAAATTATAAATGAAACTTTTTTTGTAGTTATAGTTTTCCGTAAACTAAAACCTTAAGAAACAGAAAATTTCTAGAATACTCAACCCTTGCAATAAAAGTAATCAATTAATTTAAAGTAACATCACTCAAAACCGAATGATTAATAACTTTTTTCCTCAGAAACAAACATTCAAACAATTACTTTTAAACTATCTTCAAACAACTTTAAAATAGTTACCATATTATAAAACATAAAAATTAAACACTTGTTAAACATTTTTTTTTAAATAACTTACTAAAATATTGAAACATTTACAAAAATTTCTAGTTTTCAAAACATGTTTAAACTTTTATACAATAGTTTCACCAATTTATTGTCTGTAGAGACCTAACTGTTTAATAAGATTGCTGCTTTAATAATACTTATTCAAAAATATCATAATGTAAAACAACTTGATCATAAGTTAATTTTAATAGGATCCCTAAGTGCCAAGACAAGTTGTGTTTATTTCTTAAACTTACTAAAACAACTTATATATAATGTAATACTTATTCATAAATATCATAATTTTAAGCAACTGGCCTAAACTATCATAAGTTAATTTTAAAGTAATAAAAGTCAAAATTTAAATTTTCTATTATTGAGAAAACTCTATATAGCTGAGATATATCTACAGTTGACACAAACTTATTTAATCATAATAATTTTAGTATTTAAAAGTAAATAGTTTTATAAATAAATAAAAAATTTCTCAGTAAATCATCAATATAAAGAGTAAATAGTGGATCAATTACTGGGCATTGAATTCAAATTGAATATTTAAGTGCATAAAATATTTTTTCAGAGCATAGGAGACAATGTATACACCAATAAAAACTTGAAAATATTTTATGAAAGCTAACAAGGCTTAAATCAAGTGATCACAAATTGTGATATCTGGAAATGCTTCAGGTCTTTCAACTTTTAGTTTTTTTTAAACTGTAAATTATGTTTTGATCACAAAACATAATAGTTGTTATTCAATAAAAAAAATATTTACATTATCATGGAATTATGATATAAAATCTCATTATAAAACCATATTAAAATATTATTACAAATTATGATTTAAATTATTTTATATATATTTTATAAATCATTGGATAAAACAAAAGACAAAAAACATATACAGTACAATGTAATATTAAAAATGAAACAACCAAAAATCACAACAGTCTAAAGAAATTTTGCTTTTTTATTTATAATAGTTGAAATTAACTGATGTATAAACAATCAATAAATTAAAATATGTAAACTTTTACTGATATTATTTTTACAGTTGTAAATTTATGGTATTGTTTTTTCACATATCTTTGCAATTATAATAAATTGACCTTTTCATTAAAACATTCAAGTCAAATACAAAGACCAAAAATTTTCCAGATTTCACAATTCGATATTAATAATTAAAAAATCAAAAATAAACTTTTCACCTTTTTTAAATGAATGTTCTTCTTCCTGCGGTTCATCCTTTACTTTTGATTGAATCCTTGCACTTTTACCTCGACTAGGATACATCACAACTAGCTTTTTATTAGCTTGGAGATGTTTTTTTTTAGGAGAAGGCATTCCAAAACTGAAAAAAAAAAAATAGCTTAATAAATATTATAATTTATTTAGCATTAGATTAATAAATTAATTATGAACTCTTTATATTGCTGAAATTAAAAACAGCAATATAATCTGACTTATACAAAAAATCATTGCTTTAATTGAGGATTTGTTTGGATTATAGAAGTTGGCTAAGTGATCAGTAAACCAGCTTTAGTTAAAGTGCTTTTCTTTTTTAATCTTAATGATTTTGGTTATTAAATTATTTCTATAATTAACAATGTAATTATTGTTTTAATTTTCTTGTCTTTTTTTGTTTTGTTTTTTTAATTGTTTAAAAGAAAAGCATTTTTCTGAGGACAAGATATCTTATACCTGCTAGTAAACTTCTTAGTGGGAGAACTGATTGAAGTACTATTTATTCATTTTATTGGCATCCAAGATTGTGAGCTCCACTCATCTAGATAAAAAACTTCAAGTCTGATGCAAGAATTAACAAAAATAACTGAAATGTCCTTAATCAAGATCAACGATTAAACATTTTATAATTTTTCTAACCAAATAAAAATTTTTAATCTATTTAAAATAAACCATAAAATATATATTATTTACCAAGTATTTACTATTTCATAATTACAATAAGAAATTAAAACTAAAATAAAAATTTCCTTGAGGACTGATAAGTTTATTAATATTAATATTAGCTTACACATAAAAAAATATAACAAACAAATTATCATTTTCAAAGTTTAGAAGAAAAAAGGGCATTTAAAAATAAGAAACTTTACACAAGAGGAAAAAATATGAGAAAAGAAATAATGGTAATAAAAAGAAAAAATCTAATAGATAAAAGAACGCTATTTACCAATATAACATTTTTTCTGAATAAAAACTCAGAATCTCTGATGTCACAAATTTGTCAGAAACTTAGAAGGTCGATATGTCCTATAACCTTTTGACTTGACCAGACAATCTGAGACTTTGTTTAACAATGTCTGACGATAAAGAAGGATTACAGTGCAACTGTCTGTCTTTCAAAGAAACAATACACACACCTAAGCAGTTATTAAAAAATATAACAAGAGAAGGATGAGGCAATAATATCTACAACTATATCAGCAATCGACTTACCTGATAGACCAAATAATGTCACCACAAACAAAAATATAAGAAATACACAGACACTGGCCCCGACAAAACATTAAACACATCAGAATTTCTTTGGCATTAGAACCTTTCATACAATACTTAATGTACTTGAAAGGTATCACAGGAGGACAACTTGATATTAAAAGTCAAAAGAATCTTGGAGAGCTTATTGTTATTATCTTGCGAAAAACTGTATGTAAAATTCCATGTTGTGGATAACTTAATGGCACCCGTAATTGTTAAAATGGACGTGCTAACACAATACTTCTTAATTGCTATAAATTTTAAAAAAAGCAAAGAACCACTACAATTTTTTTGTAGCAACAAAAAGCATGAAATCTATCATATGGACATTAATACTTATATTGACAAAATTAAACTAATTACTAAAACCTCACAAAAAGAACTTTTTTATAACAGATGAGACAAAGGATATGTTAAAACGAGAAACAACTCAGTAGTCTTTAGCACGATTGATGTTTTGTGATAAAAACAAAAAGTTGTCTTGTTGTCAATTATTTAAATAATCCAAAATTAAGTCTTTGGTACAATTGTTCTAATATAGGTGCATCATTAGGTTAAAATATGAACTAACGATTACATGCTAACAGCAATTAAAGTTAATGGTAAATTATATAAGTTTAGCAAGTTACAGATATTTTTTATTCAGGCTATTAAACGTTTATTTAAAATCTTTATCTATCGGTGGAAAAGAACACAATAGAAATCTTAGTTGTTACCAGGGGCTATTCTAGATCGTTTTCAACAGCATCGACTGTATTTGGGCACTGCCCAAACTAAAATTTGAAGAACTTCTTTTTTTTTTTTTTTTATGCCAAATATTGCTTTTTTGGCAAAAAAATTTGTAGATATTTGGCAATATTTCCGCTAAATTTCTCTGGGACATGGGAGGGATGGGGGGAGGGGTACTGTCACCCATATTTTTTTTTATAGAATAGCCCCTGGCTACATATACACAGTTAAAATTACCAACATAGAAATAGACAAAAAAAATTAACTTTAAAAAAACTCATATTCAATTCTTAGGCTATATTAATCTTTATGTATAATAGCAGAAAGGATTCCAGGACTACGGGACTCCAGGCTGAAAAATAATAGGTTTCAAGTCATAAAATCTCATGAATTTTTTTCTTTTTGCAGATCTTAAGTTACTCAACACTTTTAAAGCTCCTGGACACCAGAGACCAAAATAAAATAGAAATTTAAAGCCATAGTCATCTTGGGACTCTGAATCAATGCCTCTGACACAGCACTAGAAAGAACATTATTACAACTAGGCAAGCTCATGGCTTTCTTCACAAGAACATAAAAAAAAAAATTGCAATAGTAGAATGTTGTATAAGATGAAAAACAGACCAAAAGTCTATTTCTATTATTATTAACAAAAATGACTCAAAAAGATTAAAAATGAAAAACTGCTAGTATTTAGAATTAGCTGAAATTAGTTATGCAATTTCATACAACAGGAAACCAATGAATTTAACTAACTCATACTTGCTTGACTCTAGTTTTCTAGTAACTCCCAATTTAATAGTGGTTTCTAGCAGCCTTGTTAGGGGTGAATCAGAATAAATTTAAAAAAATTAAATATTCCAATAGATAAAAGTTTTAGTTTTCTTTAACAAAACAGATAAAGGTTTTAGCAATAGACAAAAGTTTTAGCTTGGATTGATAAAATAGATAAAACAATAAATAAAAGATAGCAATAGATAAAAGTTGATGTCAATAAATAAAAAAAACAATTTTAAAAACTTAGTTTGACCCTAAAAACATTAAATCTAGGAAAAGAGAAAAAGAATTAGCATTGCAAATGGATCTATCTTCTGTACACTCCCACTAATAAAAAAACACCCCACCAGATAAAGAAGAATTCTAATGCTCATCAATAATAGGTAGGGTTCTGCCAAACTTTTTAATAGAAAAAGATTTCACAATCTTATACAGACGTCAGGTACAAATAAAACATCTGCTCATTGACAAAATTCAACTGCAAGAAACCAACAACAGTTTTAATCTAACTAACAATCTATTTTGTAGTTTTTTATTGCCATTATATTTATTATCATTGATAAGTTCTGTTGTGTTATACCTGAAAAAACTGCCATCCTACTAAAGTACTGTGTAGTTTGTTTTTAGTGACACTTTGAAGTTATGTCTGTAGAGACCTAACTGCTGTTTAACAAGATTGCAGCTTGAATAATACTTATTTAAAAATATCATAATGTAAAGCAACTTGATCATAAGTTAATTTTAAAGGGATTCCCAAGTGCCAAGACAAGTTTTGCTCAATAAGTACCATAAACGGGGGTGATTATGAACGCTTTTGAAACATTTTTGTATCATAGAAGAAAACTATTAGCCTAATCGCTACCCTTTTTTTTGTAACAGAACATTATACTTTTCAGCTTCCTGAAATATTCCTAGGCCTGATAAGCACTATGCAGTAAATAATATAATAATGGTTTTATATGACCATATCCGTATTTCCAAAATGGGGTGAGAATGAACAGCCGGGATGACTTTGAACAATACATGATATTTGAATTTTTTTATTTTGTGCACATTTTAAGTTGCTCAAAGTCCATTAATTATAGTTTTCAGCCTCAAAGTGTTATTTAACTTGTTTAATGTTTTCTTTTTGAAAACTGTGAAAGTATAATAAAATAAAATATTGCCTGTACTTTGTTTAATACTCCTAGCTAATTTTTTTTCTTTTTTAACTTCGAATCATAGTTCCTAAAGTTTGCAGAAGAAAACTTAAATTAATTGACCATAAAATCTGAAAAAGACAAGTTATACCATAATTTATAGTTTTATTAGAGCAATATGCATTTGAACCTGATGTGGGCTAATTTTTATAAAGTTCTGATTAGCAGTTTTTAAGATATGCTATTTAGTTTAATTGCCCGAACCACAGAACCACTATTTGAGATGTTTAAAGTAGATGAAAAATAAATTTTTTGAGAGCAGCTAAAAATTAACTTCTTTTTATTATATTTAAGTCATCTGAATCAAAATAACACACTATTTAGTCATACCATGCACTATCCTTCACCAATTAGTAAACTTGGTATTGATGTTCATTTTCACCCCGTTGTTCATAGTCACCCCAGTTCATGGTAGTTTGTAACTATGAAGTTTTAATAAAAGTAAAACGTTTATTCAAATAAAATAAATAAATAATTTAATTATATAAAGTTATGATAATATTAACAACAAAATAAAAAATCACAATAAAAACCTAATAAAAACCTAATAAAAAAACCAAACAAAAAAATTTCAGTAATTAAATTAAAGATAATTTTCTTTACTATTGTATATACTAGCGAACATTTTAATTCTCTACAGATGAGAGCACACAAAGCTAAAAGATAATTTCATTTTAAGCCACTACTCTGCAACATTACCAAAACAAGTTTTAATTAATTTTATTTTACTTTTAATTATTAATAATCTAATACTATTGATGCTTGTAAATGAAAATAATTGCTGTGCTATAGGTTAAAGTAAATCAATAACATTTACAATAAACACACACAAATAATTTTCTTGTAGTCAATATTAATACTAACTGAGGGCGACAAGAAAACATATTTTTAATAGATACTTATAACTGTTTAATAACTTGCAAAAAAAAAAGTTAAAAAACTCTTTTTTAGCTTTATCAAATGGCCATAGTTTAATTTTATTTTTAAACTTTGAGAAAAATGTTAAAACCAAAATAAAGTTAAAGTTAAAATAAAAATGTCAAACTAAATAAAGCAAGATTCAAACAAATTGATATTGAACTTGAAATGTTAAATAATTTTAATACTATTAAAAAGGTTACCACAAATACTTATATTAAAACATTTATAATTACTCTACAGACCTGAGATAATAGTAGAAAAAATTCAAGCTAGATTTATTTTAATTTAAAATTTTATATTGTATCCATCTTTTCAAGTGTCATAAACAATGTAAAAACTATAGACTAATCCAAAATCATTCCAATTCAAAATCAAGTACTTATTGGAAATTATATAAAAACAAAAACAAAAAATCTGGTAAAAACTAAATCAATGTTTATGTTTACTGCGCCATGTTCAAAAGTGCGCCATTTTCTTGTTGTCCCCATTTTGTAAAATGGCATCTTAAAAAAAATAATAAACCAACTAAAATTGAAATAACAATAATATTATCATCTTTTTACCAAACATTTTAACTTACTTGAAAAATTTACTTCAAATAACACCGAATATAAATATCATTTCCGATTTTAACCAAACGTGGAACAAAATTCACAAGGCGTTTTTCTTAAAATAACTGAAGTCACATCAGTTCTATAAAGTTTCTTTCACGCATCGTTTCCTAAAACTAATGCATAATTATGCAAGTTATAAATTAAAACATAAAAAGAAAACAATTTATAAAAGCATAATTAGTGGTCTTTTGTATTATTTTATGTTGCGCGAAGTACTGCACTTTAAAAAGTCATTCCAAAAAGTTTTAAATATTTTTAAAGCCTCATTCAAATATTTCTAAAGTTTATACATTTTTAAAAAATATTTATAGTTTTTAATAATGCTTAAGCAAGTTATCTAATCTGATTTGGTGGAATAGGAAAGAAACAAAATAAGTCACTTATCTCGACCTCCAAAAAAAGCATATTTGCATTTATTTTAAATAAAATGAAAACAACTTCTTGGCATTCGAATGTTTATTGTAAATTTTACAATAAACATATGAATACCAAGAAGTTATTTTCATTCTTTGCAAACATATAAGATACCCATTTGCAAGCGCGCTAAGCCCGAGTAAATTGATTTTGTAAAAACGGCAAAAACTAAACTACTTTTAAATACTCATCAACAGAAGTTGTTACTTTTCTTATCAATTTTTAGGGCAAAAAAATTTTCAATTGGTCTAATATTTAAATAGATGATTTTAGTATATAGAATGTGGAAATGAAATTAAATCAAAATTTCTATTTTCGCGATTTAGCGCGTTTTGCAGATGATATGTAAACATACAAGAAGGCTAACGTGAAAAAAAAACTTTCAGTTTATTAGCCAACTTTGTATAAAAATTAATTGGCTTTTCAACCTTCTACAACGTGATGAAGTTTTAATATTAAAAAAGTAAAAAAAAATTGCTCATTTTGATTGGACATAAACTTATTAACTTATGTATAACAATTAACTTTGCTTTATATATATTATTAAAGAGCGAAAAGATTTTTTCTATAAATACTTGTATTCTTGGGTCTTTATAATTAACTAAATTACTTTTGCATCATAGTTTTAAAGCAAAGTAATATATTTTATTGTTTTCAAGCAAAGTGTTAAGTTTTATTGTTTTCAACCAAAGTAATGTTTTAATGTTTTCAAACAAAGTAGTATGTTTTAATGTTTTCAAGCAAACTAAGGGATCGTCCATAAAGTACGTATGCTCGGCGGGGAAGAGTGAGTCTGCAAATGGCGTATATGAGATGGGAGGACAGAAGGTTAATTATACAAGTAAGGAGACACTAAGTTAAAAAAAATATAATTAAATGTTGGGTAGGAAGGTTAAAAGCGTATGTATTTACGGACGTGAAGGGTACTCAAAAAACCGTATAACAAAATATGGAGAAAGGAAGGGGGGCAGGGCGTGGAGATCGAAATAAAAGCGTACGTACTTTATCGACGATCCCTAATATGTTATAATGTTTTCAAGCAAAGTATTATATTTTAGAGCAATTCCACCGTTACTTACGGGACATTTTGATTTTTGTAATGTCACATTTTTATATAAATATTTTTTATTTTCACAGATTAGATGTTTATACATTTATGAATCATCCCAAAATTATTTATTTGTTTTCCTGTATATTGAAATTTCGTTCAATTATTATTAGTTTAGGAATCATAATTAATTATATGCTTACTTGCTGGACGCAAGTTTAGGAATCATAAATAATTATATGCTGTGTTACTTACGGGACGCAAAAAAACATTGCATTAGCCCTGTTGTTTTCAGTTGAATATTTCAAGCAAATAATTAACCTACATAAACTGGCTTCTTAAATTAAATTAAGTAGTTATTATTCTGCATAAAATTATTCGAAAGACTGTTTTAGCTATTTATTTATATATCTTAAATCGATTAGTTATCGTTACTTACGGGGACAATTATACGCTTTTATCAAAATGTAGTTTAGCTACCATTTATATAGAAAGTATGACGCATGACTTTGTTTCCAAATTTAAGACAAAAAAATAACACAAATAACATTATTAATCAAAATATAAAATTAAACATATGGTAAGCCAATGATTACTTGGTTTTTGTTTGAATATGTTTATTCATTTTATCAAAATAACTCACTTGAGCGTGGAATTGTCCTTTAATGTTTTCAAACAAAGTAATATATTAAAATGTTTTCAAGCCGAAAAAAGAAAGACTAGAGACTTTTTTTCTCTTGAAAAGCTCGTAAAGTAAACAAAAAAGTTTAAAAAAGAGAAAAGTTAATATTTTAAAATAACAGATTAAGTAAAAAGCAATCCATCAGAACAGCCTGCTGAAGATATAAAATTTAACGCAGCCGTGGTGTAGAGGTTAGAGTTCTGACTTCAGAACTGGAGGTTCGTGATTCGAAGTCAGCTCTGGATATAAATGTATCATTGGTAAGGAATGAGGTGTGAACTTCCTGGTTAAATGCTTTTCCGCGGTGCTATGATAAGACTGTTAGGAATTTTCATAACACCTAAATAACAAATAATGATAATGAAAAAAATATATAAACAATGATCTATTTCCAGTTCATCAAAATTAAATTTTTCCTTATATAAATCAACTTTAATTAAACATGACGACTTTATTTCTCTTTTTATTTCCTAGTGTTTAACAATTTAATGTGTAACAGCATTTGGTTGTTCTGTTAAGAATCAGGGCTGTGGAGTCATAGTCGTGGAGTCGGAGTCAAGACATTTGTAACGGAGTCGGAGTCATAATCGCTAAACAAAATCGCGACTCCAACTCCAATAGTAAAACTTCTCGGTATTGCACGTGCTTGTACAAAATAATTAATTTCGATGAATTTTTTATATATTTGGCTAAAAAAGATTTTTTTCATTGTTACGTAATATTTTTTAAAGAATTCAAAGAATTTTTCAAAACTTTGTAAAAAAAAAAATTCTTCGAAATTGGAGTTGGAGTGGAAGTCGGAGTTATACTCTAAAAATTTCAACGACCGCAGTCGGAGTCGGTACTTTTTTTTTTACGATTCCACACCCCTGTATAGAATGTTAATCTTGAATACCTTGATGAAAACATAAATGTATTTTTGAAACAATTATTTATCAAAAGTGTAACGTGTGAAATCACATGCCGTAAAACGGGGTAACTGATAGGATTTTGGGCATTTTTGCTAAATAACTCTCATAACATTTTTTTTTTTATAATTTTTTTTACTGATGTAACATTATACCTTTATTTTATAGGATTCCATTATTAAAAAAATTTCTTTCCTACTATATTTTTATTAATTCTTATTAATTTAACTTTCCTCACAAGTGTCATTGATAGTTTTTTTTTTGGAGTTTTACTAAATTAGAAAGTAATATAAAAACAAGTTTGTAACTTTTCACTGGTAAAATTATCAATTTAAAAATAAATTGGGTTATCAAAGGTTTCATGTGTAAATATAATGTTCTAGAGTAGAACCAACTAGATTTTGAGTTGTAGAATAGATTTCCAGGAGGGCCGCCGCTTTGTCTATTATTTGTAGCAGTTTGCATCGTTATAAACAACCATGAGAGTAAGAAACTGACTCGGCATTTTCCTACAGTACATAGTACACTAATCAATATATTTTTTTTTTAATTGCAATAATATTACAATTTTATTGGCCAATATTGCCAATAACTTGCAATGGATTGGCAATATATTGGGCAATAATATTGCAATATTGACAATAAAATTGTAATAATATTGGCCAATATCTTGGGCAATAATCTCGCAATAAAATTGCAATTATATTGGGCAATAATCTCGCAATATTGACAATAAAACTCTTTGCAATTTTATTATCGTCTAGCAGCAGCACTGAAAGTTGACATTTGAAAGAAACATTTATGTACACTTTCAATTCATACTAAATTCGAATTTTAAAAATTAAATAAACAACTAAATTTAGAATAAATAAGATGGTGTATTTATTTAACACACAAAACATACAAAACACATTACAGATAGAATGGGGGGGGGGGGGGGGATAAGCGAAAAACGCTGACAACCCCACACCACAAGAAAAATGTCACTCATTTGTTTAGTCTTCAAACTTTTGTACTACTTTTATTGTCTCGGAAAAATTGATTAATACTCGCCCAAACAACACGCCAGTTGTAAGACGTAAACACTTTGTCAAGTGCACCTTTAACTTCCTGAATTTCTTCGTTCTCCATTTGAATGCGTGCAGTAGGTCCGTTTGGTTCACAAATACGCGTGCAAGTAAACTCCTTTCCGAATCGCAACAAAATAAATTTTCTTGCAAAGCTACATGGTTCTCGTTTTTGAATGTCGTGCAATTTAAATTCGGCATCAAAACCAGTATACACGGCCTAAAAAGTATAATACAGATAAGTTCGGATTTAGTAAACATTTTTCAATGGATGGTCAAATTATGCAACCTTTTGTATATAAATGTACCTTTCCTTTAGCAATCAATATTCTTTTATTCAATTTGGTAAATACTAGCAAGTTGTGCTCTCATTGGATGAGCTTTTTTTAATTAAATTACAAAAATTAAATTGACTTACATTATCATTATTTACAGATTCTTTTTCTATTGGGCGCAAAATTTCAGACAACAGTTTGTTGGTCTTCTTTTGTTCAAAAAGAAGTTTCTTTTGTTCAATTAAAATTGCTAATGATAAAAAAAATATATAGCACTTCTATGTACAAGAACAATATGGTAGAACTTAGGCAAACACAGTATTCATACTATAGGACTGTAACTAACCTTCTAAACAAGATAGTTTGCTTAACTTCGGTGAACCACAGTGTTTTGTTTTAGGAACATCACTAATTATTGGAAGCATCAATGCTCTGGGAGCATCAACATTGTCAAGTAGCATGTCAAGCTTCCGCTTTTCCAAAGCCATAATCTGTGCTTCACTTTTTTAGATCCTTTTTGACTGTTATAAAATGATGCAAAGGACTCTGATTCTATAAATGAAAAAGACAATAAAAATATGTTCAAGAAATTACATAAACAAAATTGTAATATTATTAAAATTACCTGAATTTTCATTCAACACTTCATTTACATGTTTTTTTTTCAGCACCTTTGATTTATATTTAGGTTTGAGTCGATTTATATTTAGGTCCGTTTAGGCCTGTATGTTCTGAGACCGGTGCAATATTCTCTGAATCTATAAAAAAAAACATGAACAAGTTGTGGTTACAAACATATAATCATGGGTGTACTAGGGGCTAGGCTACTAGTGGATCCAATAGATCCCCACCTACCATCGGATAGTGCAACTTTAACTTGTGTTGATAATTTTTGTGTGAATTTTGTGTCATTTTTTATTATTTAGCAAAAATGTTTAATTAATTATTACTTGTGTAGCAGACATAATAACTAAACTCTGTCTGGTAACAAAGGTAACCTCCTTTTTTTTGACCCAGGGTGCTATTGCACTCCGGCACCATAGTCCAGTTCACCACTACACAGAAGAGTAAATTTTAAATAAAATTACTATAATATTGTCTTGTCATTGTCACATATTTATATTACATAAGTTACCTGAGGATTGGTCTCCATCAGAATGTTTTCTTTTTCCGTCAGTATTGCCTTCAATATAATTGAGGGCAAACTTGCTTACTTCATCAGTGCTAGGATTTTAGCACTGATGAAGTAAGCAAGCATTTTCTAGCAATGTTTCAAATTTACAGCATTGGGTAATAGACCCCTTATAGATGATGACAGCTGCGTGTTGTATATTTGCAATAGAAACATGCACTACATTTTTCTAATAAGTAAAAAACATTAAATTTAATTATCAACACACCATAAATAGTATAATAAAAGCAGGGGCTTCCATTTTTCAACATCCCTAAAAAGTGGGCATCTAAAATACTTCTTCCATTTTAGGGTGGGCTTCTATATATTCAGCTATGTAAAAAAACAAAAAAAACATTTTTATCTTATTCGTGGGCATCTAAAATACTTGCTTCTATTTTAAGGTGGGCTTCTATATATTCAGCTAATAGCTGATATATTCAGCTAATAGCTGGTATGTAAAAAAACAAAACAAAATTTATCTTCTTTGGCAATTATAGGGAGGGGGGATAAAATTTAAGGGTGGACTTTAATTATATTATGTATGGTAAATGCTGTCAGTTTTTTTTAGCACACTTACCACTTGAAATTCAAGGCATTCAACGGATGAATAATGGTTAAAAAGTGTATTTGAAAGTGATATGGGAGAGGTATGTCGCTCATCTTTTTCACAATCCTTGTACCATAAAAGAACAAACGTAGAAGCAAGCTTTTGAGTGTCTACAAAATCTAATTTCTTTGTTCTATTTCTATCAGGGTAAGTCATTATTTAATAAAATATAAACCTGTAAAAAAATTCAATCAAATTATCAAATTATTTTAAATCAAATTATCAAAATATTAAAAATAAAAATGTTTGTTAGTATAAAAAAACACACATGCATGATGTGAAGCATATTTATTAATTACAAAATTTACATTTAGCCACCCTAAGCATATGCGAAAAGTTCTTTCAATGGTGTCAAAATTAATACATCTTTTGTATCTAATTTACTTTTAATTAATATACATTTGCAGACTAAAGTGTCAGCTGAAATAACAACAATGTTTTTTGTTTGTTCAACAATAAAAAAAAAGTCATAATCAAAGTTAATTTCCAAATTTCCAACCATATCAACAAAAGTAGAAACTAACTTACACTTCACATTCAATAGTTGTAACTGAACATGTATTACATTGTCAACTAAAGGAAAATCTAATATGATACCAAACTTATTATGTCCAAATTGACAAGTGTAGCTGTTATGTTTGCCATAACCTTTTGAATGGTAAACAATACCATGTTTCAACAATCTGCCCGGATTTAACAACTGCAATTCTTCTTGTTCAATAATGCCAATATTTAATGCTTTACAAACTTCAACTTTTTTAGGATGATCTGTTGTTTGCAAAAAACAAGAAGCTGTTTTGAAGTCAAGAAATTTTTGTACAATCTGTTGTGGATGACCATGTGTTCCCTTCATCATTTTTTTATAATTACTTAGCCGAGCTTCAAAACAAAACATTGAGTAATTTGTAACACTTCCATGCATTTTAATAATATCGCTAACATGACCAAGCAAATGAACATTTATAGTATTCATATATAAAGGAAGCAACTCAGACAATGATTTTTGATAAAAGTTAAACAGCTGACTAATAAGCAACACCTTATCTAAACATATTTCACTGCTACACAAACGCATACCAATTACTAGAGAATAAATCATCATCATGCAGTCAGGATTCAAATATGGTAAAAAATATGGAACTGCTAAGTATAAAATAAAGTTTTTAAAGTCATGGCCTTTCCAATGTGTGAATGATTTAATAGTTAATAGCTTGGGCATGTTATGTGGCATTTTTTGTTCAGCAAGTAAGATTTCCATAGCATTTAATTTTGCACTACCAATAAAAAATGATTTGTGTTTATTGGTAACAGAAAATAAACAAACTAAAAGCTTTTTTGAGCAATTTTCGTAAAACAAATGTAACACATCAATAAGTATCATATCTGGCACTTTAATAAATGAAATGTCACTAAAGATGTTTGAGCCTTTAATTCCAAATACAGATACTTTTGATTTTTCGGCTAATCTAGCATATATGGCATACACTTCAGATGTTTTAAGATTATAATTTGTATCTGAATGTGAATAAATTCTAGCGGAACCATGTTTTCTTTCAATTGTTCTACCAGGATGTTCGCAATAGTGACATCCAAATTCACCATTATACTGCTTATGATTGATGATTGAAGCCACTGCAGGCAAATCGAAAACAAAACCAACAATATGAATAACTACTTGGATATTGTTAATTTCAAGGGGTGTTTCAAACAGTTTTCCATTGATGTACTCCTAAAAAAAAGTTAGTAATATAGTAACGTTGCCCAATTTATTCTTGTCACGGCTGGAACAGTGAATTCTACTACTATAGGTAATTCCATTGACAACTACTTTTAAAATAAAAAATAACAATCAATAATTTAATTACCTTTAAATAAGCATTCCAATTAGGTTTTAATAATGAGAACCATAAACCAAGAAGTAGTGTATTTTCAAATAGGAATCGTTTATAAGATGGTAAATCTAAAATAATAGCATGAAATGGCCACATTGTAATCTTTTTTTTTGTGTATGGTTCTCCACCATCTGTTGACATCAATAAATGAATATGTAAAACATTTGCAGACTTCATATTTTCAACAAAATTTGGTCTAGAAATAAAATCACTCTTTCTTTTACCTGACATAATTTCCAATTGATATGATTTAATTGCATCCAAATTCAGAAATAAAACAAGTTTCATTTGGCTAATGATATCCAATATAAAGATATGGGATGAACAATGAGTATTTATTTTACACGTGTCAACTAAAGCTGTGCAGCAATTATGACAATAATATTTATGCGTTGGTTCAGTATGGGAGAATATATTTTTAGTAACAAATCTACGAATCATTTTATGAGATGACGGCATGTCATTTATACAGCGAAAAATCTATTAAAAAAATTTAAAAATTAAAAATATATTTTTTCAAGCTTTATCAACCAAACTAAGCCTGGGCCAGACCCCAGCCTCAAGTTGAAATAAAAATATGACATACTTCATTATTTTTATAATTTAATAATTTGTAAAAAAAATAATTTGTAAAAACTATAGATATAAAATATATAATATATAATTGTAAAATATTATATAATATATAATTTGTAAAAAAAGTCGGATAAAATTTTCACAAGTAAAATGTTTTATAATTAGGAACGTTCTGCATTACTTTATCAGACTTTTTTTACGAATTATTGGCAATGTGCACCATTTCTGGTAGCAGCCAGAGATAAATAGCCAGATCAACATTTATTGCTAAGGACCTTTTTTTGACCGCCGCGGTAAAGATGGCTTCCGGACATGCTCTGCAATATTAATGGCCAATTTGTTTTTGAGTTTATTAAAATAATAACATATATTGCGTGATACCAGTTTGTTAGTTTGAACCGTTTTATGTCACTTGGAACTTGCTTGCATCAGCCTATTTGTTTAAGGAAGCTTTGTAGTGAATTTTTGATTAAGTAGTTATTAAATAGTTGGTATTTATGGACTGCTTATGAATTATCGTGAAACTAAACTCCTGATTGATTTAACAGCGTTGCAACTATATACTTACATTAGTTGATGGATACACTTATTACATATGTACAACCTAGCATGATCTGTCAACAACAAAAGAGAAAACTAATACTTAGTGACTCTAAGCGAGCTGTTGCTGATCTTTCATACTAAAAAACATATATTTTTCTTATAAATTGGGTCAATAATTTTTTAATATATATTCATCCTGTTGTTTTATTCTAATAATTGTCTACCGAAACACAAAAAGAAAACATATTTCGAGCCAGAAAAAGTGTGTCAACAGTCTTCTTGAAAAGAAAAGAAAAAAGAAATAAGTTTGACTTGTTAATTTATAATATATTTTATAGTATAAATATTTATTTAAAAACTTTTACTATTATTATTTAGAAATTTTACTATATTTTATAATATAAATATTTAATACCTTATCTCTTATTATAAATTTCAAAAGTGTTACATTCTTTACTTTGAAAATACTATTACATTCTTTACTTTTCACCAAAATACTCACATACAGTGTTGCTCTCACTAGTATATAAAATCTAATATTATATATTTTTTTTAGTCTATATAAACTAAAATTTGAACCCAAATATATCAATAAAAACTCTAATAAAATATTAATATAAAAGTCATAAATAAAAATAAAAATTCAGAAAATAGAAATAAAAATATAAAACTTATAAATAAAAAATATATATAAAACTCATAAATTAAAAATAAAAATAAAATACCTAATAAAAATACAAATGTACAATTAGCTCAACCAAATACCCATTTCTCATTATCATCATCCTAAATGCTGAAGTGAATAATATGGTTGTTAAGTCTCCTTGTGGTGTTTGTTATAAAACTGTAACATGCAATCAAAAAGCTATAAAATGTGACTCTTGCAATAAGTGGATACACACTAGGTGTAATAATGTTGATAGTAAATGCTACAACTCTTTGATGACTGAAACTGGCTATTGGTACTGTCTTAATTGCTTGGAAAACACTCTACCATACTCTTCTCTAACAGATAAGGATTTTAAGGTCACTATAAATGGTGCAAATACTTTTACTCATAATTTGTTTAATGACACTTCTTCTAACCTAAAAAATCTCTTTCAAAATAAACTTGACAATGACAATATTAATTGTAAATACTATGATACTACAGAGTATAACAAAGCTATTAGTATTAATTCACAAACCTATTTACATGTAAATATATCATCCCTGGCATATTACCTTGAGGATCTAAAACTTCTGCTTTCCCTTATGAATAATAAACCCAATATCATTGCTATATCTGAAACTCGCTTAAATCACGACAAAACACTTAGAACTGATATAAATTTAAATGACTATGTCTTTGAACGTACTGATACTCATTCTAATAAAGGAGGAACTATTATATATATTAGATCTGAATTAAATTATATCTTAAGACCTGACCTCAAAATTCAAAAAAAAAAAGAACTAGAATCAACCTTTATTGAAGTCTTACTGCCATCAGAAAAAAATATTATTGTAGGTTGCATTTATCGCCACCCTTGTATGAACACTAGTGAGTTCTTTATCACTTATATACAAACCCTACTTGACATGTTATCACTAGAGAATAAAAATATAATTCTTTTAGGAGACTTCAACATTAATCTTTTAAAATATGAATCTTGTAATGATGCTTCTAACTTTCTAAATCTGATGTACTCTTCCTCCCTCTTCCCATTAATTACTCTACCAACCAGAATTACTCCAAAATCAAAGACACTCATAGATAATATATTTGTAAACTTTCACACACCAAATACTAAATCAGGCAATCTAACAGTTTCGCTTGCTGACCATCTTATTCAGTTCATATCCTTTCCATGCAAGAACTTAAAACAGTCTCTTCCCAAAGTATATCGTAGATGTTTTAAAAATTTTAATGAAAAAAAGTTTCTTAAAAACTTAAAAGAAACTGATTGGCTCTCAATAAACCAACAAGGGAACTATTGTGTTAATAACTTTACCTCTAAGTTTTTGGATACACTTAGAAGATTACTTGATAATCATGCCCCTTTCAAAATGTCTACCAAAAAAGCTAATAAATCTTTATCGAAGCCATGGATTACCAAAGGAATCATTACGTCAATACAAATTAAAAATAAGTTGCACAAGAAGTTCATTAAATGTAAAAATGAGAATTTAAAGCTACAATACTTCCAAAAATTCAAATATTATAGAAATCAAATTAGTAACCTACTGCGATACTCAAAAAAAACATATTACTCAATCTACTTTAATGAAAATCTGAATAACCTTAGGAACACCTGGAAAGGAATAAGGAGTATTATTTCTACTAAATCAAAGAACAACAATAACATAGATAGTTTAAATATCAATAATAAAACTATAACTAACAAGGAAATAATTACAAACACATTTAATGATTACTTCTCATCAATTGCAAATAATCTTGCTAAAGAAATTATACTTCCTAGATTTCACTTCAGCCACTATCTAAAAAACCAAAATCCTGATTCTTTTTTTATATCCCCAGTTACTTCTCAAGAAATAAATGACTATATCTCACTCATGAATCCGAAAAAAAGCACTGGACCCAATAGCATTCCTTCAAAAATAATGACCTTAGCATCTCAAGAATTGAGTTTCCCCTTAAGTATTTTATTAAATCAATCTTTCCAATCAGGGATATTTCCTGACTTATTCAAAATTGCAGAAATTGTTCCAATTTTTAAAAGCGGCTGTAAACAAGATCCTTGTAACTATCGGCCTATATCCTTACTCTCAAATGTAGGTAAACTAATTGAAAAGCTTATGTATAACAGGCTACTAAGTTTTTTAAATCTATCAGATAGCTTATATAGTTTGCAATTTGGATTCCGAAAGAAACACTCCACTAACCAAGCACTCATAGATATAACTGAAACCATACGTGAGGCTTTAGATCATAAACAGTTTGCTGGTGGAGTGTTTGTTGATTTGCAAAAAGCATTTGATACTGTCGACCATGAAATCCTATTATCAAAGCTGTATCATTATGGTGTAAGGGGAATTGCTCTGAAATGGTTTAAGTCATATCTAAATCGTCGTCCTCAAAGTGTTACTATTGGTAATATCTCATCCACTACTAAGTTTACGTATATAGGGGTTCCTCAGGGTTCAACTCTGGGTCCCCTTCTTTTCCTTATCTACATAAATGATTTAAATACTTGTATTAAGTACTCGAAAGTGTATCATTTTGCTGATGACACTAACCATCTAATTGTAGATAAGTCTTTAAAAAAACTAAATAAGTACCTAAATTATGACTTGGCATCACTGGTCCAATGGTTACGATCAAACAAAATATCTCTGAATGTCAAAAAAACTGAATTAGTCCTATTTAAACCTCGAGGCAAAAAAATTATCAAAAAACTTAATTTTAGAATTAGTGGTCAAAAACTAAATATTGTAGATAAAATAAAATATCTAGGCATATTGTTAGATGAAAATCTCTTGTTCATTCAACAAATTAAATCCATAGCAAACAAACTAAGTCGAGCAAATGGAATGCTTACCAAAATAAGGCATTTTGTGAATTATGAAACCCTTGTGAATATTTGGCATGCTATTTTTAACTCCCATCTACGCTATGGTTGTCAGATATGGGGACAAACTTCATCCATGTATAAAAAAAACCTTATAAATCTCCAAAATAAATCATTAAGAATAATTCACTTTCAACCTAACAGTTTTAGTTCTGACCCACTATATAATCTTTCTAAAATTTTAAAGCTTGATGAACTTATCTACTTATCAAACTGTGTACTTGTATGGGACATTGTCCACAATAATATGCCCAGCTGCTTCACTAGCTATTTTAAATTTACAAATGATATTCATAGTTATAATCTTAGGTCTGTATCTTATTGTAGTCTCTCTAAGCCTTTAAAACTAACACATAAGTATGGCATAAAATCAATCAAGTATCAATCAATTCACTGTTGGAACTCTCTTCCTGTTGAAACTAAAATAGTATTATCCAAAATGACAAATAGAAATGCCTTCATAACCCATGTAAAAAAGTTTCTCCTCAATAAAGATAATCAATGAACTATCATTTATGCTATCACCCCCTAGTCATTCTTTGTGGCTGAATTTTTAATAAAATAAAAGTATAAAAACTCATAAATAAATTTATAAAACCCATAAAATAGAAATAAAAATATAAAACTCATAAAATTAAAATAAAAATATAAAACTCTAAAAATAAAAAAAAAAATACAAAACTCTAAAAGTAAAACACAAAAATATATAAATGTTCATCTAGTCGCAATCAAATACCTTATTTTCATCATCCCATATAGTGTATATGGCTCTTAAAGATTGTGGCATTGTTATTAAACTATCTAACATTTAATAAATACACAATAAACTATTTCCTATGCAATTGCCCCTGCTTAATTCTCTTCAACAATTTTTTTTTTTTTTTTTTTTTTTTTTTTTTTTTTTTTTTTTTTTTTTTTTTTTTTTATTCTTTCCTACTTTTTATCTGTCCTATATTTTGTTATTGATATTATTAAGATTCTTATATTTTTATTTTGCTTTATTATTAAGGATAATCACTATTTGCTATAAATGTTTTATTTTGATTATAGTAGTAAAATATATATTGATTATAGTGTTTTATATTACTGCATTAATATTATTATTAATATTATTATTAATATTTATTTCTATTATTATTAATAATATTTATTATTGTTATTTATTATTATTATTATTATTTTATTATGTTATTATTTATACCATTATAGGTCTTTACACGTCATCAGTTTATAACTGTTTGTAAATGTCCCGCACAATTGTATATATATACAGTATTATTAAAGTGAAAATATATTGATTGATTGATTGATTGATTGACTAAGTTGATTGATAATTTTATTAGCTTCACAATATTCATTTACAAGTACATTGCACAATTTAAACTACATCTAACATACCAGCAAAGTCTTCAAAAATCTATCAAATGCGATTTCAGTAAATGAATTGCTAATCATTAAATACAACAAGGTTAAAAACATAAACTTTTTGTTAACAATTGAATCCAATAAAGAACATTCAAATGGATTAGAACTAAAGAACTGAAACATGGAAGCACTCGATTCTTCCTCAGATACTAGAATTTGATTTTCTTCCTCAGATACTATAGATACAATTTCTTCTGTCTCTTGGGTAAAACTACCATCATTAACATTATCATCTGTATTGCTACAGTCGGACTGAGAACTACTATTAGTAATTTCCTCTTCAGAAGAAGTAGACTCAGCCGTAAAATGTAAAGTTCTTCTCTCGCACTTTCTATTAAAAAAATTTCGTTTCATTGCACATATATTCACCATTAATAAAATTTTATGAGTCTTTACTTATAAATAACTATGTTATTTTTGCACGGGTATCTTGTGTGGCCAGACAGGTTTGCTGGGCTCATGCAAGCCATGTCTAACGTGCGCCGAAGAAACCTGCCTGGCCGCACTTACACTGCAGTATAAAGTCCAATGAAAGCATGCTTGTAACTTCAGTTACAATCATAAAATCGATTACCTAATATTAGTTGCAATAATATTGCAATAATATTACAATTATATTGCAATTATATTGCAATTATATTGTAATATTTTAACAACAATCTTGCTACTGCTTATAAACCCATTAAATTTATGTAAAACAAAAAAATGACACAGGCAATTAGATAAGCATTAGAATTATTTATATTTAAATGCATCTAAATTACATTTACAAACACATTACATTTGTATAATTTTATTGATATTTTATTGGACAATTAATTGAGCAATATATAGCAATTTAAATTGAACGCGCAATAATATTGCAATATGTTGTAATAAACCGCAATATATGTCGATTAGTGTACTAACAGTTCCTTTTGAATGATGTATCTTTCTTTCGTTTAAGGCAATGTTAACAAACTACTCTTTTAGAGCCAGGATTATGGCTCACATTTTTCTCATCATAGTTGAATATATTAACTTGAATTTATTAATGGGATATAATTAAAAAACGGTAATAATTTTGTAGGGTCACAATTCCGTTAAATCCTGAGATAAAAACTTAATTTAATAAAGAATCGTTGCTTCTTACACTTTCTAATCGGACTCAGAAAGGTGCTGTACAAGAGATTTTTTCATTTTTGAAAGACTTTATTCTGTTGCGCAATTTCTCAAGATTATTAGCTTTCCCATTATTCTCATACAATTTTTTTTTTTGAAAATAATCCATAAATCTTCAATCGGACGGCATTCTGGCACATTTGCAGAGTTATCTTCTCTTTTGACAAAAATGATCTTTTTCTCATTCATGAAGTTTTTTACAAATTTTACATAATGAGACAATGCCAGATAAGGCCAAAGAATGCATTCATCGTCAGAACGATGTTTTTTTATAATAGAATTAGTTTGTTCATGATGCAATCATTTTTGTAGACTTCTTGGTCTACAAAAACGATTGCAAATCCAAACGAGTATTTTCTTTTCATCTTTTTCGAGCTGTCTCTATTTTGTCACAAGTTGTTAATGGAAAAAAAAAAGTTGTTAATCTTCTTCTTCTTTTTAAGAAGAACCCGATTAAGTAATTTGTTTTTAATGTTTTGTTGATATATACTTGGGTGCACTTAAATTTCAGAGCTGCTTGTATTTGCAATATGCCGTCTTAGTGGTCAAGCATTGTTTTAAGTCTTTCGATGTTCCTTTTTGTCATTATTTTAGCAATCCTATTATATCCAGGGACTCTCTGGTGCCCAGAATTATTTTTAGCGCGTTGAATAACGGTATAGAGGGTGTTAATAGGGTATTTTTTTAGCAAGAAAATGATCAACTGTAAACTTTTTCCCTTTAGATTGATTTTTCAAATAAATGCTGTACACACACACTAACAATTATAAAAATTTAAATAGTTTTTCACTAGCAGATCTATATCTATACTATCTAAAGGTAGTATGTGATTGGGAGTAACCAAAAACGAGTGGTATATACCAGTAGTATTATAACTGGAAAATTCCACGTGTTGGAATATACCACTTGTTATACAACGGTACTGTCCTACGGTATTGATAAAAATAAACTTTTTGATTCTTTGGCGGTATAGTTTCAATAAAAAATTATTATTTGGTGATTTTTCATTTATTCATTTTGCTAATAAATATTTATTCTTCTCGCGGTTTTATTTATCATAAGGATAACGCATTAGGTGGTAATAAGCTGAACTTTAAAAATAAATAATAAAGAAAAAAAAAATTGTTATTAAAAACGCTTTAACGGTCAGGCCCGGCGCAAGTAGGTGTCACGTGGGGGTGAGGGGGGGAGGATGGCATTACATTTTTGCCGACTAAAAAAAAAAAAAAAAGTCCTCGTTTTCCAAAATTTGCCGACTGCCATGACGACATTTGCCGACTGTCTAGATTACCGACTAACCTATATCGAAAGGGTCGACATTTGCCGACTAAAAGGGTTTAATTTGCCGACTAAGGGTACAATTTGCCGACTAAAAATCATTGATTGGGGGGGGGGGGTCACACACCCCTATCGCGCCGGCCTAGTTGACGGTACTCATACCTCCGTCTTTCATTTAATAAAAAATTGTCTGCACAATTCCGAAAACCGAAGGTGTTGCTAGTTCATCGTCAGCAGCACTATCCCTTCAATCAAAATCTGAAAAACTTAAAGTGGTACTAGGTTAAATTATGACATTGGACTCTATTTAAAATGTACTACGAAATTTTCTATTAAACTTAAGTATTGTTTGCAATCTGATCCTTACCAGCATCATCAGCCCTACGATTTCAAAGGTGACATTTCTAAATACCTAGTATACGGTATGGTTATCATATTTACCTAGACAAAATGGTGCTTTGGGTATTTTGAGCTTTATTTCTACAACCAGTTTAAAGAAAAATTAAAGTGATTTCATTATTAATCCTCTCACAAAACTATACCAGCTCATCATATCATCGTGGGGCTCAGCGAGATGCTAATCATTTAGCATCACAATAAGAGATCTAAATAAAAAAGTTCTTTGTCAGAAGGATGATTCAGTAAAACAAATTATTGAAAACAAAGAAAAAAGCTGTATTTTAATATTTTTTCAATCTTATCTTTTCTATTACTTTTACTATCAATCTTTTGCATAACAATTGACTAGGTATCACGCGAGAAATATAATAACAAAGCAAAAGTTTAACAACGCTATGAGTATAAAATTGAGAGAGGAGACGGTATTTTAAAAAATATCACTGATACAACTGCTGAAAATATCCGTCATACATCACATCGAACGCAGAATGATTTATTCAACTTGTCTGAACATGTTCTAGGAGAAGATATTGTAAAAGCTGCCAACGCTGCTGTTGGATTCTCAAGTCGGTGAAACAGCAGATATTTTAGAAACTGAACAATTATCACTGCGAGGTTTTTTAATAGGTATATTGAAAAGTTTATGATTCATGAGGAATTTCTTGGATTTTTACCGCTGAAAGATATGGACGCTGCCACGACATCTGATTATATCATTCAAAATCGAAAAACATTTGGCCTTAGCAAAGGTTCACAATGAAAACCAAAAATTGTTTGCTTGCTCTGTCTGAAAAAATGTTTAAGACAGCTTACTGCTTTCCAAATAGATCGAATATGCCAATGGTACGAGACAAAGATCATTATCAGCGATTCTCTAGTACCACAAAGACTCTGCAAATCGTGTAAAACAATTTTGCGCAGGAAACACGAGAGAGAAGAAGTTATACTCCCTCCTTTGTTTAATTTCAATTCAATACAAGGGAGACCTGAAACAAGAGTATTTCCAGGATTCTGTACAAATTGTTTAATCCAAAATCCCAGGGTTAGTCTCCAAAATTTACAAAATTTCGTCATAAAAAGAGTAAAAGTACAAAAGGTTTAAGCTTAGTTTGTAATTAAAAAAATTTTACATCGTAATATGTAAATATAGGCTTCGGTACAGTAGCTGTTTGAGGTTTTAGTCATTTATTCTGTTTGCAATATTTTCTTTTTATTCTCTTTCGGTATTTTATTGAAAATACAAACTAAAAATATTATTGCTTATCATTAGCATATAAAAAATCAAAATACAGAAGGTTTATGAAATTAAAAAAGTTTACATAATGTCCGTTTAATTAATGAAATTATCCAAATACAAGGTTTATTAAATAAACTTTAGTTAACGTTAATTAAAGTAGAAATTGCTTTGTGATTCAAATGATTCATTGTTGATTAATAAAATATCTGAAATTAAAATTAAGCATCAAATTATTGCCCTTTATAACAAAAGTCAGAAAAATTATTAAAATGCTTAAAAGTCCCCAAACAAATATTATGGCCTTTATGAAAAAGGATATTATGTACTACAATAAATATTATAATATAAATTTATATTTGGATAATCAATGTAAACTGATTTTAAAGAGAATTTAATAGTAATTAAAAATATAAGGTTTTAATGAATAAGTGCAAATATTAATACAAATAGCCCGTCGCTGTGATCATAAAAGATAGAGTAAGTCGTAACATAGTGGGGAAAAGGGAACTTTTCCCTGTGATTTATAATCCAATCATGAATGAATTTTTCTTTTTTTTTTTCTATTTTAATAATTTTAAGGTGTTTAATGTGTATTAATTCTTTTAAAACTTAATTAGCAGCCGTAGCGCAGTGGTAGCACAATTGTCTCAGAAACGTAAGATCCGTGGTTCAAACCCCACCTCTAGGCAAGTTTTGCGACATCGGTTGGGAAGGAGGCGTGAACTTCCTATTAAATGCTCTTCCGCGGTGCTGTGTGATAAACCGTAAGGACTTCTTGGAGCACCTTAATCAACTAAAAAAAAAAAAAAAAAATGAAAATTGTTTTTAAAAGTTCTTAAAAGTTGAGTTTAGAAAGGTCATCCATTTAATAATGGGTTGCAAAACCCATGATTAAATTTATGATTTTTTAATTTTAACTTCACAAATCGGTCTAGCATAAGCAGCTTGTTGCTTATGCTAGACCGATTTGTGAAGTTAAAGTTAAAAAAAAATTGTGTTAAAAAAAGGCACTTTTACATTTAGAATTCCAATATTGATGATTTAATTAAGATGAACGAAAAGGAACGTAGAAATCTGATTTAATAGTACTTTTTACTCCCGTTAAAATAATTGTGATAGCACTTTGTCGACTTAACTCAATTTTAGTTTCCTCTGACATTGCATTAGAGTTTATGTTGACAAAAATAAAAGAATAACATTCTGAAATAAAAAACAGTTGTATGATGCTTTGAGTCACCGAATTAAAGAAAGGAGATCCCGTTAAGCAGCTTAGTATATCTTCACGGCCAGGTTGCTTTATAAAAATTCCCAGAATTTTTTTTACCAAATACAAGTACCAAAAATAAAAAAATTATGATAAACCTGATAAAGTGTTTAAACTTGGTGGATATAATAACACCAGCAGACCTGAGTAGTGTTCGGTTGAGACACGTTTTTTCAAGCTACGAATGTGATAATAATGTCAAAACAATTAGTGAACAATTGAATGAAGTGATGGAAAAAAGATTGGCAGCAATACGAACATAACCTATAAGGGTAGAAAAATTACTTTTAAAATTCAAAAAGAAATACTGTTTCTTGAAGGTAGTAGCTTAAGATGTGATAACCTTTAAAAAACATATAATTATATGCTATACGGTCAACAAGTGTGTAGTTTAAAAGAGCATTCTCAGCCGCTGGATATTTATGCTTTAAAAATCGAATACAATTAAGCAATGAAACGATTGACGCTTTGATTTTTTAGGGTAGTATTTTCAAAAATATTATATATTCACGCATCTTTATATTATTTTTAGTTTTTATTTTTATTCATACTTTGTTATCATTTTAAAGTATTGTTTTATAATTTAAATTACTTTGGTTCATTAATGAATTAGTATTTTGTTTATGTTATCATTAAATTAATCAATTTTAAGTGTTTGATAAATCCTTTAAACGTTAGTTCTTCTTATGTTTCACTTTCTAAAATTGAGTTTTTTTCTATTTAATCCCAGGATTTCCAGGGGACAAGTTTTTCAATCCCGAAATCCCTAGATTGAAAATGTCAGAAATTTTTGCCATCCCTAATTTTTGTTATATATTTCCCGATAAAAGTTGTATTTGCATATGGTTTACTTAAAGAGAAGAAAAGAAAAGTTAATATAACGCTTGTGTTGTATATTTTCATTCAGTTTCAAAATCAGTTATCGTAATGCTTGAGATGACTCGTCATTGCATCTAAATTGTATCACAATAATCATCACAATTACTAAAATCGTCTTCAGAATCTTGCTACTGTGAATCACCTTTAATACATTTTGCTTTTGAGAGATTTTTCTTTTTGTAAAAAACATCAAATGCTGCTAAATAAAGTCCATTTCCATTTTCCAATCAACTTTCACGTGGACGCTTCATTTTCTAATCTTTTTTTTTTATTTAGAAATAAGCATTTCGTTACAATATTTAAAATACAAATATTTAATAATAAAAAAAAGTATATATATAATGATTGTTATTAAAAAATAAAAGTACGCGGTAATAAAAAAAATCTAATTCTAATTGTGCGGTTTTTAAGAGATGAAGTAGAAAACCCTCTACACGTTTGCCCATCCCATTTTGAGCCTCATAAACAAATTTAAAACACGGAATGTTTCAAAATGCTTTCAAGATATTGCTTTGTTAGTAAAATTTTTAATTTTGGATGACTATTTATACGCCACTCGTTTTAAGTTTAACTTTTTTACATTTTTTGAGTTTTTAAGGGCATTTTCAAATAATCGGCCCAAATAGAAAATTACAAATTATTAATATTATAATTATGTCATTACAAAGAATGGAAGGTTTTTTATCTATACCAATTGTATGCGTTTTAATTATAACATTTATGAACTGATGGTATTTTAAAAACGCACAATTGTTACGAAATTAAAAAACGTGATTTTCAAACACGAAAGCGTTGAAGCAATTCAAAAATTTTTAGATTTTTTTTATTCAAGACAGTTCATCCACTTTAAGCACAGGCAATTTAATCGGGAAAAAGTTAGCTAAGTTTCACGGCCGACCATTATTCTTGTTAATCTCTCATTATGTTTGAGAGCTTCATATAACCGTAGCCGTAAATAAAACTGTTAAACCGGAGAATAAACTATTAAAATCTCTGAATAAGAGTTTAGATGGTGTTGATACAAACAATGAGATGGTGCTATTGCAAATCAATCACAAAAATGTTAAACGCATCTGGTTGGAGATGCAAGTTCTATTGGCGTCCAAAACTTGCAGGAACCTGATAGACCAAAAAATATTAAAAATAGCAAGCTAAGGATAGAATTATATCACTTTAAGATTTTAAATTTGTTTACATTTAGACTTTTAAGAAATGCAGAGATTATTGTGAACTTGCGGGGAAAAAATCAGATCATATGGTGAAAATTAAGAAAAATGGAGATATTTCACATGCCAGGTTTTTGCCAAAGACATTTTGCTGAATGAAATTCAAGTTTCATTTCTCCAAAAATAAGTAGGTTCTTATTCTGAGTTATAAAATAGTCAAAGAGATCAAAAGATTAGCTGAATAAACTTCTCTCTCCTTAGCATCGTGGTTTTTGACCAGCAAGTTTTCTTTACGGACAGATATTTCTTAAAAGCAGTAGAAACATAATAGAAATGAAATCACAAGAATTTGGAATAGTACAAAAAATATTTCATCAACTTGTTGCTCTCATATTTGGGGTACAAGGGCTAAGATATTAGGGTTTCTTGTTCCCATTCTTGTATCATTGTAATTTTTTTTTTGTGAAGAATTTTTTCATCATACATATGAATGTAAAAAAATGTGGAATATTCTTTTTGTTTAAAAGTTGGTTATTTCAAACATTTAAAAACCTTCCTTCGCCACTGTATACACATTAGGGGTATGGCTAAATAACACATTTCATTTTTTTCGAAAATTGCATAGCGGCAAAAGATGAACTTTTACTTATATTAACTTAAAATAATAATGCTAAAGTTTGGTCCCAGCTCGCAGTGAGGCGAATTGAGTAAAAAGCGGCAAAAAAAGCAAACTTTTAAATAAATATGAATTAAGCACATATTATACATCAAAATAGGGTTTCTTAGGGTCAAGGAATTCAAAATTGGAACTTTTTTTTTTTTGGAATACTCTAAGCACCCGTACAGTGCGCAAATACGCGTTAGAGAATTTTAACGACTTTACGACTGTATAAACTCTTTATATTTTAAAACTTAACTTTTATTAACCAAAATATATTATCATTAAGTTAATGCACACATTAATTTCAAGGATCTAATTTATTATTGAATTCTTTAAACACCCGTACAGCGCGCATATAACACTTACGCGTTAGAAAAATTTAACGACTTTAACAACATTTTACATTTCAAAATTCAACTTTTATGAACCAAAATATATTATCAATAGTAAATGCACACACGAATGCATGATTATGCGGGTCATACGTGCATGTTAGTACGCGGCAGCCAGCGTAAAACTTTTAACTTGCAAAAAATTAGTAAATAATAATATAAACACTTGTAAATATTATGAAAAACTATATATGATATATTTTTCACACTTTAAGATATTAACAAGTCCAGTACATCTGAAGGCAATGCCTTCCCTTCATACTCCCTATGCTTCGCAAATGAAATGCTTGATGTTTTATGATCCGATCTAATAAAAAGATAGTAGATCCTACGTGCTGCAACCTTGCATTTCGAATTAGTTTATTAAGACTTTCTAGAGCTTCTTCAGAATATTGAGCGATAGGCAAATCAAATTGCTTTGAAATGAAACAACTATGTATCAGTATTTTGTGAATACTTGGTGGCATTACATACCAACCATATTTATGAGCAATCATTTTAGCAGTATCAATACAGTAAACTTCAAATTTATCAAAGTCAATATTGTACCAAGAATATATTGTTATAAGAAAAATGTGCATTCTATTTATGACTTCTATATCAACCCCTTTTATTTCGGAAAAAATCTCAGAGTTCTCAAATGCTCTTCTTGCAGTATTTCCGTCATTGCTGTTACCAAAACCTACCTTAGGTTGATTGACAATGAGAATCAACTTTTCTCTGAACATTGATTGAACTAATTGCTTCTTTAACTTTACAGAAAGCTTTTCCTAAATCCATTTTATAGCCTAAATGCAATACGAACTCGAATGATCTTATCCAACAATGCAAATTTGAAATACCAAGTTTAAGGTCTTTCTTATTTTCAGGTTTTATTTTCACTAAATCTATATTATTCATCACTTTAGGTTTAGAGCTGCACACATTACAAGACTGGGATGATTTTTTTCAATGAGTTACTTACTTTTCCGTCAAACATTGTCATATCTATTATAAAAGTAACCTTCATAGTGATCACTGAACCAGCAAAATTTATATCTACTGAGAAAGATTTTAATTCAGTAATTTGAGATTGAAGGTCACGTGCTCTCGGAAAATCACGGCGCTCGGGGCAACTTGCCCGAGCGCTGTGATTTTCCGAACAATTTCTTCTATTTACGCTAAAGTAAAGTTTTTTTTTTTCACGTTGTTTGTTTTAAATAATTTTGATTATTAACACTGAACTCATGTATGTTTTGTGCGGATAATAAAATAAATAAACCGAGAAGAAAGTAAGTTGATAAAAATGTTGTAATAAAAAGGGTTGCAAACTGTAATCAATAGTGACCTTAATGATGAATTAAAAAAACTTACATTATGAAGAGTTTATATTTCCAGAAACGAAAATAAAATTTTGTACTATTAATTTGAATTTGAATATTTTTTTAAAAATGTTAAACAAACTTGCCAAGTACTCTGAAGCAGCACATAAAGCTGTTTTAATTAAAGTGTCACATTCTCCAAGATCATCACAACCTTGTGAATACAGGGTAGGAAGAAATGACGAACAAGTAAGAGGAGATGGCTTATATACTCTCCAGAAGCTGATTCAGCTTGGTGTCTTCCTTGTTATCTGTTTGAACTAACTCCAAAATCCATTAACCTTTTAGCTTCGCGTGTAAAAGAGGCTATTGTAAACGAGGTAAAGTGTCGAAAGTATTTTTTAGATATTGTGGATTGCACTCCAGACTTTAACTCAAAGGCCAAACTTCTCTAACCATCCACATGAAGAAAATGGAGAAAATGAATAGTCATTGTCCAAAAAATCTTTATTGGAACATGTGTAAAGAATATGTGTAATTAGAATATGTGTAATTTGAATGTATGTTAATTCAAATGTGTGTAAAAAGTTAATTTGTAAAGCTCATTCTAACTTTCTAATTGAAGAAATATAGTCTTGTAGGCTAGACCTAAACAACTGTAGAGGTCAAGGCTGTGACAATGGGTCTAATACGGTTGCAATTCAAAAAGGTATTCAAACTCGAATTTCAGCAGAATACTCACAAGCCTCATTTACACCCTGTGGTTGCCACAGCTTGAGCATAGTTACATCTGACGGAGCTAAATCATTTGGTAACGTCTATATTGGTGTTTTGAGTTTTTCAAAGAATCTATACAACTTTTTCTGCATCAACCAAGCGTTGGCCACTTCCCTAGCACAAAAAAATCCTTCAAAAATGATGTTTTTTGCCTCTTCTAAAAATGTTTCAATTGACCCAATTGAATCGTTTTTAGAAGACATAATGAACAAGTTCTCGGAATACGAGTCAAAGTGGGGATTCCTGTCTGACCTAAAAAAACTACCACCAAAGGAAAAACCTAAAGAGGATTATAAAGTGTCACAAGAACACCTGACTGTGGAAATCATTTCAGATGTAAAGAGCTGTATAAAGAAAATAAAACACGTCAGTTTGATAGCTACTGTTTTTGACAAATGAAGGCCAAGAAAACACTATTACCTTAAGAAGCACTCAATATAATCAAAAACACCGACAGAAAAGACCTTTTTACTAATCTGTGGATAGCACTGCGCATATTGCTGACAATTTCAATGACAGTGGTCATCAGTAAACGTATTTTCAGCAAGTTAAAGTAAGTTAAAACTTACCTACATACATTTTTTTTTTTAACACTATTTTGCCGTTTGCCGTTCTAGAGATATGGACCTTGATAAGAAACAAAAAACTGGTCTTTGCTTTTACGGCAAAAAGGGGCAAGAAGATAGATTTTTATCAATATATACTCCGAGAAACATAATAACTTTTTCTCTTTTCATTATTATATTATTAATTAAAAGTTCTGGCAAGATATGAGGCAGTTTCTGTTTTTTTGAAGGTGAATAAAAAAGTGTCCATTTAGTTTTTTCTATATTTAAAGACAATCTATTTTGTTTAAACAAACAGAAACTTTTTTTAATTCATTGTCATGTTAGTAAAAAGCATATTAATATCTTTATGAGACAAAAACAAATTTTTGTCATCTGCAAAAATTATTGTTGTTAAGTTTGATGATTTATGAAGATTGACGTGGTTTGAATGTATATATATATTTATTCTTAAGGTAGATTAATAGGTGGTGTAAGTATTTAAGGATTGGTGGCTTCAAAAAAAGTTTATATACGCGACTATTACTAGAAGGAGGGGAGTCGCCCTAACTACATTTGCCCCGGGCGCTACCAACCTTACGAACGCCCCTGAAGATAAGTACTATATGTTTCTTAAATTAAAAAGCACAATGTTTTATTATTGGTACAGGAATAAATAAAGGAAATGTTGTTATAAAAATTAACTGGGTTTGACAGAATTACATTGCGTCAATGCTGGAACTTTGTCTAAATTTAGTCAAAAATCGCAAAAAAGCATAATTTCGAACAACCGGCGCAAATACTTCGAATAAAAAAAAATTATATAAGCATGACCTCTACACCACTTACTTAAGCTACTCCATATAAAAATTGTTTTTATAAACAAATTACAAATAAAAAGAGAAATATATACTAACTTTTTAGGTGTCTATGTTGATGAAAACCTTAGTTGAAAATTTAACATAAAGTTTATTTAAAGTATTACTTGTTTTATACATTACTCCTATACTTTTAGCATTATTGTTGCTAAAAGTATAGGAATAATGTATAAAACAAGTAATACTTTAAATAAACACTCCTTAAAACAACTGTATTTTTCTTTTATCCATTGCCATGTAAATTATGCAAACATTTCCTGGGGTAATACTAATAAATCTAAATTGTTATCACTTAATCGTTAACAGAAGCATGTTACTCGTCTAATCAATCTATAATTTGCTCATGCCAAGCCTCTCCTATTTGAAATAAAAACATTTAATATTTATCAGCTGAATATTTTTAACAAACTGTTTTATGTACAAATCTAAAACTAATCTCCTTTTTCTTTTCATAATCTATATATCTTAAATTAAAAAAGTTAATAAAACTTAAGAAATAATAAACTAATTCAAAAATCTTTATTTCAAACTAATTTTGGATTTCATTTCAAGGAGTTTTTCTTAGGAACAAAATAGTTTTGAAAAACTTTGATTTTTCGTATGGAATAACTCCTTATTCAAAAAACAAACTAAATGAAATCATTTGTATTTTTTTCTTTTTTATATAATGTATAAAAAAGAACAATAAATGTAAAAAAAAAAAATTGTTATCAAATAAAAATTGTTATCAAAAAAAAATTATGGGATTGGCTACTGCACATTATTGACAGTGACGGATCCAGGGTGGAGGGGGAGTTGGTGTTCCTCCCCCCCCCCCCCCAGAACCTAAAAGTCCTAAAATATCTTAGAAAGGTACAAAATACAAAAATATTTCTACACCCCCCACCCCTTCCCCACCAAAAAATTCTGCATCCGTCTCTGAATATTATCATAGTCATAAGAAATAGAGAGTATTGTCAATTCTTAGGGTCAGAGAAATCTATTTCTTATGGTATTATTAAACACATCGCATTTTTTGCAAGTGGCAGATTAACCAGACTTTTTGTTACAAAAATAAACGAAACGCCCTTGAGGGAAGAAGTGGAAAAAAACGTTTCGAAAATCTTGCAGAAGGCCTAAAACTTAAATTGATGTCACTATTTTTTTTTAGCACAGATGCCTGAAAAATGTTATAATTTTTTTTACTTTCGAAATAAATTTCGATTTACTTTTGAAATGACTTGATTCGAAAATATTTGGAATACAGTTGGACGCATAGTGATACCCAAATGAACATCAAATAATGGCGGACAATTCTGCAAATAAAATAATATCATTATATAGTTTTACTATTCCCAGTTCTGGTGATAAAATCTATAAAGAAGAGTGTGTATATTGCTTTGATTCTGCGGTTAGCATTAAACTTGTTATTTATTAAAATATAATTTTTTAAACTGTATATTAAGAACATCTAAAATCATTCTGTTAACTCTTATTTTATATTTGATCCAAACTGACTTGCTTTAAATTTTTACTTTCAACTAAATTTTCTTTTTCTTTTTTTTTTGAGACGTTTTTTCTTGTGCTTCTCTGTTTCTAGTTGTGTTTTGTCCAAATGACATACCAGTAAACAATATTATTAGGTATGAAAGTGAAAATATTTTGATAATTATTTTATAACCTCTTTATTTCTTTCTTTTGCAAAAGCATTTTGGTGTAAATATATTATTGACATAAGCATACTTTTAAAAGTACAAAGTTTCTAAAAGATTTTTAATAAAAGTCTTTTAGAAACTTTGTATTTGGATAGAAAATGTTCTTAAATCAGCTTTTATCATATGCTTTTTGTTTTGAGTTTCTTGATTTAAATTTCATCATAAAAATGATTTGCTTCTATGTTTACTCTCATTTTTTTAAACCATATTTACCTCATCAAGAGCCGGAAGCCTGAAGGTAGTTAATGACAGTACTTTTAATATTTAGTATTTTTTATAGTTTTACATACACAAACCTTGATGAGCAAAAGTCCTTTTTGAAAAAATGAGTTAAAAGCTTAACTGTTACGCCAGTACTACTGAGGCAAAAAGTTATAAGAAGTTAACTTCTACAGAGGTCATCGCCTACAAAAAAGCTAAAGGCCTCTATAGCTTTACTGGTGATGATGTTGAAAAAGTATTAACAGAAAAGAATACAATAAAAAGATTACTGTTTCAATCAAAAGATCTTGTATATAAAAATATTTTTTTTTTTAATTTTGTTAAATCTAATCACACTTTAGTGATGTTTATTTAGGAAAACATCTGAAATAAATACTTAACTTGAAAGTCTTTTTTAGCATAGACACGAGGACACAAAGTTAGATAGAATATAAAATAATAGTGAACAAGGTGTTGGTATTCTAAAAACTTATATGTATTTGTGATGAGCATAGCATTAAAGTTTTTCAACATCCCCCCCTCCCCTCAACATTTGCATTTAATCCCTCAACCTACTTTCTCCTTTTCTGGCTGATATAAAAATATAGTATACAAAAAGTAAAAGCTTTATTCTAAAACACTATTTTAATCAGAGTAGTTTATTATAGTGTTTTGGTATAATTGGAATGTTACTTATTTAATGTATCATTCAAGAGTAAAAAAATGCTAAAAAATGCATTTATAAATGCTAATATGAAAAAGATTTTTCATTAGTTACATAATAATTATTCTAATTATTAAGTTTTTTATTTGCATGTCATTATTTACAATCTGTATTTTTTCTGTATTATCAATCAATATTTTTCTTAAACGTATAAGGCCTGATCTATTTATACTTTTTTTTTTCATTTACTAATGTAGTTTTTTTATGACTAACCAACATGTCAAAGAAGTGTGTAAATTTAGTGGACAATTTTTGTTAGATTTTTGGTAAAATAACTTTTTTATTGCAGAAAAGAACCATGACACATCTTGTGAAGACTGCTTACCAGAATTACTTCAATATGAAAGTATGGGACCAGGCTAAATCATGTGCTATACATATGCTGTAACTCTTTTTTGGTTACACTACAAGAACATAAAAAAAAAAGGATATGCTGTTCCTATGGTATTGAGGGAGCCTAAAAAGCATTAATTAGGGCAGGTTTGTCAATGAAGAAAATAGTAACAGTTAGATATAAATTTTCTCAGTTTGAACTATGAATGGAGATTATTCATAAACATTTCTCAACTCAATCAAATACAATAAACACAAATAAATATGATCTAAAAGTTATTGCTATACTTTTAGGAATGTGATTAGGGTAAATTAAATACTGCTGTTTGTTGTGTAGGTGGGACAGTAGAGACAGAAGTTCATATTACATAAAAAATTACTGACCTACAAGAAATCTTAACACAGATAAAAGAAATGTAATTGCTGAATTATGTGTGGATCAAAGGTTTAAAGAAAAATTTTGTCAAAGATATAAACAAAGAAAGACAGGCTTTTAGGTATTTAAGAAAGAAATTTCAAAAAATAAGTAATGCAAAAGTTAAAAGAAGTTTTTTTGTTGGGTCACAAATGCGTCAACTTACAAACCATCTTTCATTTAATGAAGTTTTGAAGCAGCAAGAAAAAGAAATTGGGGAAGCTCTTAAGGGAGTGATTGGTGGGTTTTTTGGCAACAAAAAAAATGATAACTACATTCAGTTAAAATAAAGCTATGGTGGCAGATTATTGTTGGTTTATGTGTAGGAATGCATACAAATGGAATGCAAAATCTCTTGACAATACTCCATAATCATCTTTATACCTATTAGCTTGTTGATCGTTCTTAGTTTAAAACTATTTGAATATAGCTATATCAAAAAAAAACAACCAAACATACTTTAAATATTTTTAAAATATGTAAATTATATAACAAATTGCTCTGTTGCCAATTAACTGAAATATAAAATTATTGCTATTATTTATCTCAGAAACTAGAGCTAATAAACACTTTTCATTGTTATTTTTATTTTTATTTTTAGCCCAAAATTAGTATAACTTGAACAAAACAGTTTAAGATACTTAAAAAAGTTTTTTTTGCCTAGTTTAATTATAAGTTCCTTTCCTCCTCTCTTCTTTTTACCTAGCACAATATAAATGCTTTTCAAAATCAAAAACAAATAAAAACTTATTTGTTATGTTTCAGTTAATATGAAAGTTGTTTTGTTATGAAAGTAATATCGCAATAATAATAATACTTTTTCGTTCAGTAATAACATCATAGTAACCATGTTATGAAAGTTCATTTTTAAAATCATTATACTATAACTTGTCATTGTAACAGGTTTAATTATGAACTAATATAACAAAATTTCAAATTGAATGAATTAAATAAAATTTGAAAAAAAAAAACATTTAAAGAGTTTTTTAAGATCTTCGCTATCTCCTCGAATTATGGTAGGTATTTTGTTAACAAATTGAGCCAGCAGACAACCAAAAATAAATTAAATAAGAATTTTTAAAGCTCCTTTTTTTTTAAAAAAAAGGTTTTCAATTAGGGATTATCCAATGTTAATATTGATTTTCTCAAGAAGTACTTATTAAAGTCTGACTAAGTATTTAAATTTATTTATTGTTGATATTTAGATATCAGATGGAGGTTTATATGTTTGTTTATCAACACTTTGGTCTACTTGTAGAAGACACCTTCATATACATGTTCGAAAGAAAGAAAAAACTGTATTTCTTCATTTAAAGAAAATAGAGGTAAGTAAAAAGCTTTTTTTTTGTGTTTTTTTTTTGTGTTTTAATTCTTTTTTAAAAGTTTTTGGTGCTTGATATTTTCTTTTACTCTCCTGTTACAATGACAACAAAATGTAAGAAAATCTTATCTTTGTTTTGATATGAGAAAATACTTTGATTTTTTGATGTGGCAAGATGGTTAGACAGTAATTTTTTATTTTAGCATTTAACTCTTGCAAAATAAAAGTTAAATTGAATTACAAAATTCAACTTCTGTTAAAAAACGTTTAAGTAGGTGAAAATACCTGTGGAAGATTCTGTTTGTTGAGATTTTAAAAACGTGAAAGTGTTAAGTGTAAATATTTTTAAAAATCTTTTGAAAATTATAGATTTTATTTTATTTTAAGAAAAAAATATTTTTTTCTTAAAATAAACTAAATGACAACTATAATAGATATAATAGCTCTATAATATAGAACTATAATTTGAATATATTTTTATTAAATTAAAATATAATTTTATTAAATTATATATTAAAAAAACTTAAAAAATCTTTTCAAAACTTTTAAAAGTGTTTTTAGTATGCAAACAAGTGTTACTCTAACAATAATAAGAAAATTTTAAAAAAGCACACTTTTGAAGAAATCAATGTTTTAGAATGGTTTCTTTTAAAATCTGGGTGAGGGTAAGGGTTAAGGTTCATTTTGACTAAATTTTTTTATGCTTTTGTAAACGCATATAAAAACCATGCTCAAACATTTAACTTTCTTCAGTTGCTAAGTACTTAGTTATTAAACTTAAAAGTAACGCTATTGAAGAAAATATTGATGTTTTAGCATGATTTCTTTTAAAATTGCTGAAAATGCATTTTAAATTTCAGTAACTAATTGTTATATTATTATAAAGATGTGTTTTTTTTAAAAAATTAAAAACTATCAGTCGCATAATTATTTGAAACAAAAGTAATGTGTTTGTTTTTAAAATTTTCAAGCAAACGCCAATTTTCTGCTTTCATAATGTTTGCATAAATCAAAGTAAAGATATGTGATGTTCGTTTTTCTGTTGTTTTTTTTAACAAACGTTCGCATGTTCATTGATTTGTCACGCCCTGTTACTTCACAATTGCCAAGCAATTGTGAAGTTTTATAAATCAGGGTTTTAAAAAATCATGATTTAAAAAAAAAAAAAAAATCACAAAAATCAGATTTTTTTGATTTAAATAAAATATTTTTTGATGAACTTTAAGTATAATTTAAAGTAATATGAAATTGGTTGACATTGTTTTTTGTACATAACGCAGTGGTCAAACAGTTTAGAAGTATACTCAGGATTTTAAAGTCATTTCTTGATTACGTGAAGATTTTATTTATTTAAAAAAATGCAAAAATGTTCATCAAAGGACTAGACTGAGCTGTCAAGCCCAAGTGAAATAAGGAAAAAATTAGGAACAGAGAAAGGATAAAAAATAAAATTCAAAAGATATTTCGAACAGATGTTCAGACCAAAACAAAGATTCTAAAATAAAGTGTATAGTTATTAAAAAAATAATAATGATAATTTAGACATCTTGCATGTTATAGAAATTATAAAGTTATAGACTCACTCTCATAATGAAAAATCATAACCAGACTTGTAATGGAAAATCATAGCCAACGCGCAAGGTATAAAAAATGCAAATGATAAAATACTAAGATGCATAGCAAAATATGCTTAGAGCGAGAATTGAAACGGAAACTGAAGATAATAAGTATTAAAATTATAATAAATTCAACAACTAAATGACATTGAAATAAAATAGTGTACGAATAAAGTAGAGACAAAGTACTGAAATATGTATATATATACACATATACAGGCTTGGTCGGGAAGCGGGAGCGATCGCTCTCGATTGCTGACCACATAAATAATATTTAGTTGCAAAAAGCTGGCCAGATTTTTTAGTCGTTTTGAGAACATTTTAAAAAGCAAAAAAAAAAAGCGCTAAAGATTAATTGGACCAATGAGAGACAATTACAAAAAAAAAAAAAATTAGGCAAATAAAATATCTTTAAACGCGAAAAAACTTAAAGCTAAATAAATTACATTTAGAACAAATATTTTCGAAACATCGCTCTTTTATAATTTTTTTTATAAAATTAAGCGATGTTTTTTATATAAAGTAACAACTTATGATTGTTTAAAAGGGAAACAATATTCTTTATTTAACAAAGTTTGCAAGTTTTAGTTTTATTTAAGCTAAATTATTTTATAAATAAAAAAGTTAATTTTTTTAATACCTATTTTATGTTTCGCGTAGTTTAAAAATTTAACATATTTGAAGCAATTCTTTTTAGTAAGATAAACAAATGAAATAATTAAATCATTGAATTACTATAGAAATCGAATTATCAAGAGAGAAATCAACTAAAAAGGTTAAAAATACTTTATGACGAGGAAGCGAAACTGCTTCACAATATCGCTGATGATGTTTAGTGAGTAGGCTTTTTAATTTTAATTAGTATTTAAAGCAGAAAAACGTATAACAAGTTTTAAGAATGGCAACTTAAGCGAAAATAATTAGAGTTAGTAAACCAATATCTAAAAACTTTTCTCTATATGTAATTATTTGCTATATATATTTGTATTCTGTCGTGACCTCAGGCGCGGTGCTTGTTCATCCGCAAGTTACTTTGTATGCGTTGTTTGTGTTTAGTAACCAGAAACTTCTTATATGTTTGTTACATAGTTAGTTTTATTAACTTTAACGATTATAACTTCATTGAAAATGCAATTATTTTTGTAAGTCTTTGTTTAAATTATAAAAATTGCTTTAAGAGATACAGTACGATAAAAAACAAATACACAAAATTACATTTACATAAAGAATACAATCTCTTTTTAAATGAAAAATAAGAATATACTAATAAAATCTATGATTTATAATAATTTTTTAAAATTTTAACAATTTAATTAATATATATTTAAAACATTTATTTTTGTAAACAAATAATATATATTCTTAAAACAATTTATGCTAGAAATCTCAAAACATAACAAATCATGAATAATAGAATTTCTAAAACATTTCAACAGAATACTCTAGAACTTTATTTCGCTTAATCAGTGTATTTTTTTAACCAATAGAACAAGTCCAGGTCAGGTCAGGATAATCGAGATCAATCTTGCTACTGGTATCACGTAACCCAGTACCACCTGCCACAAGCCCTGCTGCCTTGCAGAGTGTGCTCTTCTTATGCAAAGGCTAGGAGAAATAAACTCTGACTAAAAATTCCCCTGCCTTGGGGCTCTTGGTTGAGTAAAGGCTAGAGATGGTGTCTCGATAAAAACACTCATCTTGGGCAGATGTTAACTGCATCCAGCTAAACATCCCCTGCCTTGGGGCTCTTGATTGAGTAAAGGCTAGAGATGGTGTCTCGATAAAAATACTCATCTTGGGCAGATGTTAACTGCATCCTGCTACTGTCTTGTAGAAGGCCTCCTAGGCAAAGACTTTAGGGGTAAGCAGAAAAATTCTGCTAACCAGCCTCGAACCCCTTCTTCATCTATTAGGCTGGCGTAGATGTAACCTGTGTTACATTGTTTCCTGTCTAGGATGATGAATGCTGGATCTCCTTGACTCTACTCATAGAATTTCGCTTATGCCTCCTTGATAATGGCTATGCACCTCTTCCTGTTATCTCCATATGAGGGTACAGCTCTAAAACTCAGTTTAATGGTTCTGAGGCCGGCTGGTAGTAAGGTTTCACGAACTCTGTGGTAGCTCTCAGAGAGGCTGATTCCATCAACAGCTGCAAAATATCAGAGTATTAACAATGCCATGTTGCGCATGGGTAGTATCCCTGTTAATGCTTTTGGTGTGCATTGTCAAGGCCACATAAGGAGCCCTATGTCACGGCTTAGGGTTAATTAACAGGACTGAGACAACTGCATAGCTCATTGATTAGGAGGCTGTGCTCTATCTATGAATGAGTCTAGTTCTCATTAAACCCAAATCATGACCAAAGTAACCAAAAATTTAAAACCTAAAAAACCATCCCCACCACCTAAATATTTTAATATATCTTTTACAAATATTCGCGGTCTATGAAGCAACTTTCCATCAGTTGAGTCTTACCTCCTGCAAAATTCACCAGATTTGCTTGCACTCAGTGAAACAAATTTAAATTCTGCAATTCCTTCTTCAGATGTCAGTGTTGATGGGTACTATCCTTTGATTCGTAAAGACGTAAAAAGGTTTTGAAAATTATATAAAAAAAGAGAAAAGTTTCTTCAAATATCAAAAAAACCTGAAGCAAAAAAAATATAACATCTAAAGCTTTTGTTTAAACATAATACGCTAAAAAATTCATGCTAATTTCAAATAAAAGAAATCAAATAATTTGTAAATCGCCTTGACTAAACCAAGTAATCACCAAGTACATTTATGAAATTCAGAGGAAAATCGTACCCATTCATGGAATTTGAATTTAGCTTGGAAGTTTTAACAGCATTATTGTCTGTTCAGTGGTGGAGATCACACTGTGATAACATTGAAAGTAAAACATTCAATACAGTTTTGCAATTGATAACTGCGGTAGTATCATCTGCAGGAGTTGAATGTTTGTTCTCCTCTTACGGCTTGATACATTTAAAACTGAGAAATAGATTGGGTACGGAAAAAGCTGCTAAGCTTGTGTTTCTCTTCAAGGCAATTAATCAGAAATTTATTCAATTTGATGTTGATAATTAATTTTAATACTGCACACAGAAGAAAAAATTTTTAGTTTTAATTGATAGTTATATTTAGTGATTTGTTTTGTGCACTGTAGCATTACCTGTTTCTTTTTTATTGTATACTTTGAGTCATTAATTCTTTAAATACATAGTACTGCTATATTTAATTAGTTTTGTTTTGAAATATGACAAAAAAAAATTTTTAATAAGTTTTTATTATTCAAAAACCAAACATAAAAAAAAACTTGATTTAAATTAAAGTCATTTAAAAATTTATTTTGATATAAATCACTGATTTAAATCGATGTGATTTCAATCGGCCAACCCAGTGAAGTAATGTTTTAAAAATATTTGCTATGAAGACGAGATATTAAATCCTATGAGTATCAAACATTAGTATTATAATATGAAATGTTGTCACTGTAATATGAAAGATAGTAAGTACAGCTATAATAAGAAAAAATAAAGATAAAAAAACATTTGTTATGGTTGCATCTAAAATGAAAATGTTGTGTTATAAAAGTAATGTCACAATGATATTAATTCTTTTTCATTCAATAATGTCATAATAATAGGGGGAGGGGGTCCAAAATTCTATATTTCTTGTTTAACCAGTTATTCTTAATTAATTTTTTGAGAAAAGTTCTAAAAAAACGTTTTAAATAAGTAAAACGACAGATTGCTTCAAAAAAAAAGTTTTATCTGAAGTCTCTTTCTAAACAAAACGTTTTAAGTAATCAAAAAGACAGATTGCTTCAAAATATCTTAATTTCCTTTTTTTTATTTATTTTTAATCATTATTCAAGCTATCAAGAAGGCTATTCAAGATTTCTTTTTTTTTCACTTTTCTTTAATGAAGTCAAGAATAAATCTTCTTTTAAAGTGCCAGTCAGTAGAAGTTCAGTTAAATTCTAAAGTTTTAACAATTCTAAAAAAAAACAGTTAGTATAAAGGAACACCGCTATCTAAAAGGCTTCATAAAAAACAAACTGGGTGATCAAATTTTGAAATTTTCTGCTTTTCTCTAAAATGCAGTGAATAGCTAGTTAAAAAAAATTCTAGAAGCAGGTAATAAGTATATACTTCAAAGAGGTTAAATGATTGTATCATTCTTGTAACTTTTGCCAAAATACTCTAGGTATTTTGGAAAAAATCCATTTCATTTCAACTGTAGATGTATACTTAAATATTTAAACCATATAAAAAATGAAGTTTTGCGCAGTTTAAAAATATTTTGGAGAATTATTGTCCAGTTATTTGTCCAAAAAATGTTGAAACTATAGAATATAGTTGAAATCAGCTACAAAAACAAATGGATAACAATGGAAGAGCAGCAAACTTTACATCGGGTGTGCAAGATGAGTTCTGTTTTAGTTTGATTAAAGTTACAAGGCAGCCCGTTTAGCTGTGAACTAGACATTATTGAAGAAGATATGTTAAAATAAAAAAAAAAGTTTGAAAAATGAGGATCTTTATTTTAGGGATACAATGTAGGTCATTGTCGCGGAGGTTTATTCTGTTTAAATACATGGTTGATGATATAAAAATACAAACCTCCATCTTATATCTACCAAAGAACACGCTCATAACCTAGATGTTCTATAAGGAAAGTTCACGTAGCAATCTCTATCACATATGATGACTTTTATAGTTATTTTCCATTTTCAATAGTAAATAACAAACTGTATGAATTATTTTCATATGTAATGCTTAATTATTTTTGTTACTTATAAATGATAAGGTATATTATTGATAAATTAAACAGAAAAAGATTTCTAGTTTTCTACTTTTCTTATATTTTATGATAATAATAATTTCATCTATTTTTAACAATGCCTTTTTTTGTCAATATATTCACTTATATTAAAATCAAAGTAGAAGGCTAAATAATTAAAATGAAAAAAAAAATGATTATGATTTTCAGAATCAGCATGAAAAACTAATTAAGAAAAATTGGTTAAACTATAAAAAATCTAAAAAAAGACGATTATGGACCCCCCTAATAATAACCATGTTATGAAAGGACATTGTATTATAACATTGTTGTACTATAACTTGTTATTTTAACAGGTTTGCTTAAAAACAACTCCAATTAATATGAAAAGCTAAAACAGAAAATTCTTTAGATATTAATTACATAATGAAATACAATTAATATTATTTAATAATTGTAATTATTAAATAATACTATTTGTATTATTGAGCTGTATCATTGTTACAGAATTTTTTATACTTACAAGATTTTTTATACTTAATAATAAACAAAATTTCTTTATTCTTTTTGATAATAATTTTTTAATAATGTACATATAGGTTATCAAAGATAATGAAAGTTGTTCTCCTGAAAAGAAACCAACAAAGCTTGCAATAGGTAAAACGTTATGTATTTTTTTAATTTAGTTTTAAATTTATGTGTTGTAATTTGATAGGCAGCTAGGTAAAACTCATGATTTCTTTTTTTATATTTTTCTTTGTCTTTGCAGCATAAAAAATAAAATTAAATTTTGCTAATTATTTTACGTATTGTAAATAAACATGCAGCTCGATAAAACAGCTTTTTTTTGTTTGCTTTTGTACTAGCGTTAGTTTAAAACTAAATTGAAAAATCACTTTTTTTTTCTTTTATAACTTTTTAGTTTTTTGAAATTTTTTAGTTTTTTGAAATTTGTATGTATACATATATATATATATATATATATATATATATATATAATATATATATATATATATATATATATATATATATATATATATATATATATATATATATATATATATATATATATATATATATATATATATATATATATATATATATATATATACAGGGTTATATTATATATATATAACCCTGTATCATTCAATTTTGACATTGTATCAGTACATTTCGACAATGTTTCATTCAATTTCGACACCGTTGCATTTGATTTCGACTGTTTTGCATTCAATTTTGACAGCGTTAATAATACTTAAATTAATATACAAATAAAGCAGTTGATTCTTTCTAAATTCATTTAGATAATATAATTTTTTAGTTTTTATACAAACTAAAATCTAAACAAAAAAATTATCGTATATAAAGTATTGTAATTGCAAATACTCGCGAATAAAAATAAAAATTACAAAAGTTTATTCTTCAATAACTGGTTCTTTTTTTGAACACGGAATCATATACCTCAGTACGTGCGCAAAATAATTATTACAGTTTGTGCTAGTAATATTCAATGCACTGTTTTGTATATTTTCAAGCAGTTCCTTCTCAGTCCTAGACGAACATCTTCTGATAAACTGTTTCCATTCAGAAAACATATTTTCAATAGGGTTTAAAAAGGGTGAATATGGAGGTAAAAATATCAAAGAATGCCCAGCACGTACTATTTCATTATGAAAAACAGCAGTTTTATGAAAACGAACATTGTCTAAAATTAAGATAGCTCCAACAACTTCATTAACAGCTAATTGTGCTAATACTAAACGAATGAAATCTAAAAAGCTTTCTGTATTAAATGCTCTTGTTTGTGCTTCATATTTCAAAATTTGTTTTTGTTCATTGCACAACAGACGGAAATATTTCTTAACCGTATATTGGTCACTGTTTGTGTGACCCTCTTTCCAGCTAAAGAACGTCCTCTTCTAACTCGCATTGAAAGACTAAATCCTACTTCATCAATAAAGAATATTTTATTGTCATTCATAGAAGACAAAATGTTCATGAATCTTTCTGCATAAGAACCTCTTTCATTAATAATGTCTTCCGAATTTCTTCTCTCTGGAATATTGTGAACACGTTTCAAAGTATAATTAAAACTATCAATGCATCTTGCTATAGTAGATTGACTGACTGAAATGGATTTTTGTTCAAAAAGTTTTTGTTTAATTTCCTTAAGAGTTATTCCACAATTATCATCAATTCAATTTTTGATTAGTACCTTGGATTCTTCTGTTAATTTTTTGTTTCTAGAACCACCTTTTAATTGCCGTTCTATCGGCAAACCATTTTTAAATTTTTTAATAATCGAATAAATTGTAGTTCGTTTAAATACAAGAATATTTGCAATTTCTGATGGTGAGTTTCCATTTAAGTAAGATTCAATTATCCTTGAACGGTTTTCATTGTTGATTGTTTGATTCGGCATTGCTGTTTGTAAATATTGAAAATGATATTTAAGCTTTTATTATGAACTCTTGTTGTATTGAAGAGTTAAATGCTTTTATTTACTTAATAGAAAATTATAACATTAATTTATTTTTTGATGACAATTTAATTATGTATTGTTGGGATATTTTCCAAAGCATAGATATTTTAGACATTTTAGGCAATTAGACATAATTTATCTGGTCAATAAAAATAATGAATATAGCAATTAAAAACAACTATTATGGTTACTTGAAATAATTGATATCTACATTGTTTATTTTACCTATATATTTTACGTATATCCAAAAAAATATTGAAACCATATTCATCATGTCAGTACCTACTTTAAATAATGCAGAATTAAAAAAATAGCCACATTAATTATTTTATTGTCCCGATTAAATTCAACCCATTATTATTTAACAAAAATTTTAATCATAAATATAAATACTTTAATTCAAAACAGAGTGTTTTTAAATTGTCAAAATGTGATGCAATAGTGTCGAAATTGAATGCAAAAGTGTCGAAATGTAGTGATACAATGTTGAAATTGAATGCAAAAGTGTCAAAATGTAGTGATACATTGTCGAAATGAGGTGAGAAACCCTGTATATATATATATATATATATATATATATATATATATATATATATATATATATATATATATATATATATATATATATATATATATATATATATATATATATATATGTATATATATATGTATATATATATATATATATATATATATATATATATATATATATATATATATATATATATATATATATATCAGGCCTTGCGATAAAGCGTCGGGCGATGTGAATTTTACGTCATCCAAGGGCGATTTTGCGTGTAGCTAGGGCTATTTGCAAAAAATTTTTTGTTTGAGTATATTTAAAGATATTTTTGAGCGGAATTTTAATGAAGTAATTGACGATTACTTTAACATTTAATTAAGTATTTTAAAAACCGCATGCAGTTGAAATAAAAGTTTGAATTTAAAAAAATTAAATATGCTCATTATTTTCAAGTAGAAAAAATTCAAAAATTAAAAAAAAAAGTTTAAATCTTTTAAGCTAACATTTTAATAAAATTATTCAGCAATAGCAACGTTGTCGATAAAATTGAACAAAAATACTTTCTTTTAGTTTTAGATTTTAAACTTAAATAATTATTTTACAGGGGTTTGATAGGTTTTAAAATTATTCCATAGATTTAAAAATATTTATTAACTGTTAGACGTATTTAAAGTATTTAAGAGTGATTTCGAGGAAACATTTTAAAAATTGGTGAGGGCAAATAAAAAAAAAAAAAGATTAATATTAAAACGTATTCTAATTGATTCAATGAAAAAGTACAGTTATTAAAATTTTTGTAAAAAGAACTCAAAAAAATTACTTAAATAATAACGATCGCTTTTATGTTAAAAGTTACCGAAACTCATCGAAGCGTGCTCAAGAACAGCTGCTGAAAAATAGAACGTCAATAGTTTTTCGAATAATTTTTAAGAATAATTTTTAAGAATAATTTTTTCGCTAAAATATTTCTTTTATACCTATAAGATTTTTATTCTAACATTTTATTTTATTTTACTAGAAATAAAATTCCTTGTTAACATTAAAAATCTATTCAAAACGTTCGTTTAAGTTTTTTATTAATACGAGTGATTGTGCTTATCAACCGCTTTATGAAAATAAATAAAAATAAATAAATAAATATTATATAAAATTGCTTGTAAAAATATTAGCTATTGCACAGTTTTTAATCGTACAATATTAAAATTTCCAGTTTATTACTCGCTGACTTTTTAAAAAGAAAAAATAATTATTTGAAAAACTTTAAATTACATATTTAAGAAAAAAAAAATCAAATATTAGCATATTTTATAATCTTTTTTAAATTTAAGTTATAATGTTTTTTATTCGTTTAGTATAGACAAAACGTGACAAACTAGAGAAAATAAACAAATGTTTTTACATTTTAAAAAACGAAACATTCCAAAACATTTTTAAATAATAACATTTCTACATAAACGATTTAAAGTAGTTTTGCGGTAATTAAATAAATTGGTGCAGTTAATGTCGATAAATATGAAAAGCAAATAAAAAGAATTTAATGACGTCAAAAATCACGTCGTGCTTATGCGTCGCGCAGCTCTTATTCATCGCAAGGCCTGATATATATATACATATATATTGATAAATGTTGTATACTGCTGGAAATACGACTCTTGTCTGTTTAAGAGTGATGAATATCTCTTTTTAAAAAATAGATCAAATTATATTTAAATAATTTAAATTAAAAAAGTACAACTTTATAATAGAACTTAAAGTTTCATGCCATATGGCTGATGATTGCCGAATGGCATCAAACTTTAAGTTCCATTATAAAGTTATATTTTTTTCATTTAAGTTATTTTAATATGTATATATATATACAGGGTGTTAACTAGAAGTAAATTTGATACAGCGTTTTGACAAAATTGAAAATTTGTCAAAAAAATTTCCATTTATATCCCCCCCTCCACCTCCCCTGAGATTAAAATGGGAATGTGTAGGGTCCTTTTCTTATACTCTTTCTTCTTCTACTCCACTTTAGCGCTGCATACATTGATTGGACAGCGCCAAAAATAAAACAAAATACCGTCTGTAACATTTATTGAAGATGAATATGAAATCAATACAAAATTAAAAGTGAATTCACAACGACAAGGCAAATTAAGCTCTGATTTCCAAAGATATATTCAGATTTATATATTTTTACATTATAAAATAATTAGTGTGTATTAATTAATTATTTATTAAGAATAATATATTTGATTTACTTTTAATCTTACTATATCGTTGCCACTTTCATTTTAAGAGTATTCTTTGGAATATATATTTTTCACTGGTGGGCATTAAATTAGCAATTTTTAAAGTAATATAGGGATTTATGTTCAATGAAAATTTCCGCCGAAGAGAGCTAATGATCTTCTACTTCTAATTAATATTCAAGTTCTGTTTGACGTCCTTTATGGACAAACCTATACATCATCATGTAATTAATTGCGTCATCAAATGAAATGTTTTAAAAATAGAAAAATAAAAAAGGTTTTGAAAAAAAGTACACACAAGCTTGTAAATTTCATATTTCACATTTATTGCGAGTTCAATTTTATAATTAATACAGTGGCGGGTTAAGACTTCTTGGGGCCCGGGGCTATATTTGTTTTTAGAGGCTTTTTATGGGCCAGAGCCTAAAAATGACTATTTAAAAAAAAAAAAGGCCCTCTAAAATTTTTGGGGGCCCTAAATTTGTGGGGCCCGGGGCTATAGCTTCCCTAGCCCCCCGCTTGATCCGGCACTAAATTAATATTAACTTTATTTATACATAAGTTGCGAAGCGAAATAAAGTTACAATTACAAGGTCTCAGCAAAAGCAACAACAAATGTCGTTTAATTACAAAAGAATTACTAAAGATCGCAAGCGATTGCACGTTATCGTGGCAACAAAGAATACCAATAATTATTTTTTCATGCATTGTCATTAAATGTTATTATGGCCATGGTTCATTGAAACATTAAAATTTGCTTCTATGTTTTAAATTCAAGCAAGCAGTGAATCTAGTTTTCTTGTTTTTTAAATTTCTAGTACCAGTTTGTTGTAATAAAAAAAAAAACATTCTTGTTATTAAAAGTATTTAATTTACATTTTAATATACCTATTAAATTTATGTTTTAACTATAAGCAACCAGTAAAGTAAAGAAATCTATTTTTCTAGAATTTGTTTGTTATAATCAAAAATCATTTATTTAACTTATTTAACTTCAGCCATAAATTATTTGCAAATTTTAAGAAAATAATTTTTTTTCCAAGCGACTTTAGGGATTTTTGGAAAATCCCAATTCTCAAAAAGTTTTTTTCCAAGAGACATTTTTGCAGTTTCGCAAGTGCATAGTTATACTAATAGCCGCAAAGTTATTTCAAGTTTTAAACAATAAGTTATAATTTTTTTATGTTATTTTTCTATTAGTTTTTAATAGTAATTAATTTTCAATAAATTTTAAAATTATTATTAAATGTTACTGAGAAAGGGATTTTTTCACTTTTAAATTGGGAATTTTAGCATTTGAGAATACCGCGTTTGACGGGGGGCCCCATAGGGCTTGTTTACACCCTGATATATATATATATATATATATATATATATATATATATATATATATATATATATATATATATATATATATATATATATATATATATATATATATATAAACCATAAAACAACAGCTGCTAACTAAATTTTTATTTGTAATATTTTGACCATTTTTTTGCACAGATCGTCATCAGGCGTAAAATACAATACAAAAATACCGTTACAAATATTTCATAAAAGCGTCAACGAAGACATTAAGAAGAAGCCATAAATGATATATAACAATGTAAACATAAAATTAGCAAATATTGTTTAATTCCATTTTTTTAAATAATTTTTTTAAAAAAAGGTCTCTAACTGTAGATAATTTAATGCTATTATCATGGTTGAGAATTTTCGGAGCGTGTTTTATTTCCTGGTATGTTTATGTGATTTTGTAGACACCATTGATTATGATGATGATTGTACAGCAGGAACAATTCATATTTAAGAACGCAATTTCCTAATATCATTTTTACGCTTTTAATCTAAAAATGTGCACTTTAACTTTTTAGAAAAAGAAGGAAAAAACAAAGAATAATGAAAGAAAAGATTGCTGCCCACTGCCAAACCCTTAGTTGATATTGCAGCACTTCTTTGTGGCAGCAGGCTACAAGATAGTGAATGTATGTACTGAAGCCCCCTCAACTTTCTGTTTTTGTATGATGTCATCAGTGTGGGTCTAATGCTAAAATTAAGGAAAAGAACTTATCTAAATAAAGAAAATGAAAATTAAAAAAAATTTTAAAATACTAAGTTAACAAAACTTAGTTTATTTATAAGAAATATATTAATATATAAATCTGTTGTTTACTAAATGTTGTAGTTATAAAACAGTAATAAAATGTTAAATGTAGTAATAAAATTTATTTCCTTAATGCTACTCGCGGCAGTAGGATTAAGGAAATAAATTGGATCTCATTCTTTACATTATTTAAATTATTTTATGCGAATAAAAGGCATAAAGAAAAATAAGCGGTGAATGGATGTTGGCGTTTCAGTGAATTTTAAGATTACTAAAAAAAAAAAAAAAAAAGTCCTCTAAATACAGACAGACCGGTATGCCCAAAAAAACTCTGGATACGTCATGTATTTATAATAGTTATAGCAATATTTATAGCAAAAAAGTAATAATATAGCAAAAACTTTTTCTTTTTTTTCTTTTTTCTCATTTTTTATAAATTTATTATACACGATTGTTCCATATATTGCTTGCAAACTCAACATATGCTAAAGACGTTTACACTTACAGATATTTGTACACATCGCTGTACAAATAGCAAAACTAAGAAGATCTTAGACCATTAAAAACTATAGACTATAAAACGCTAAGGGATCATCCATAGATTATGTTACGCTAAATTTCTTTTTAAAAAAAGGAAAGGAGATCTTAAGTTCTTTTAGGTGGTGATTTTCATTAAACTTAATGAGCTATTTTGATTTTTGTTTAACATATGACTCTGCGAAGGAAAATTTTGATCTTTTTTGTTTTGTTTATTAGTGAAATTTAGCGTTGTGTATTTTATGGACAATCCCTTATTTAAAAGTTTAGATTAGGGGTCAGCCAAAAAGTCTATAAAGCCACATAATAATGGAATATAATACTATTTTGATGGTTATCTAAATTCTGTCGTTGTTGCACACTGGGTTTAAAATGTTTAACGGAGGCGTGATAAAATAGCTGTAAAATTCTAAATTTCTTTATTAAATCAATATTAAATAATTTTAACTTTTAATTATTTTTGAAAATAATAAATTTAATAAAATGGTTTAATTTAAATATAAAATCAGAAGTTTAAATTATGTTCTTAATTAAAAGCGTGCTTTTCAAACCCCCTTGCTGTTTTAAAAAATGTTAAGGTTGCAGTGTGGCAAGTTCAAATCATCAGCTTGCTTTTTTTTTAATTTTTGTTATTTAAAACGCAAAATAAAATAACTTTATAGTTCTATAGATTTTATATTCTATATATAAATATGTTGTATAGGGGAGAGTGTGTATGAAAGAGCCAGGTTTTGAAAGAGCCGATGCCATTATATCTAACTTTCTGGCACCCGACCATAATTATATTTTACTTTTTGTGTGGCAACGCTGGATACCTGTCACCCACAAAAAATTTAGTTCTACTAAAATAAATAATGTCATAAGGGTGTACTAAAAGTTTTAAAAACAAAATGTAATTTTTTTTGGGTTTACTTATTTATTTTTAAGATAAAGAGTATTTTATTACTTTATAAAACAAATAAGCTGCATTGTTACATATATAATGTAAGCATGCCTGTGATAGGACTCGAACCATGGTTTTTTTGATTTATTGCTCTGCGCACTAACCACTCGGCCACACTGACACAATGACTTATGAAATTTTAAAACTATATACTAGTTTTTTTAAAGAAAATAAATGCTATAGATCAAAATTAAGGAGAGGTTGACGCAATACAATTTTCAAGTGAAAGTCAAACTGCAAAACTTGATATATGCTTAAATATGTTTTAACATTACATAATTTGAAGTTTACGTAGGTTAAGTTAAATTTTTAGGCAATTCTGAAGTAGTACTTATGGTAATTAAGTGGTACTTATGGTAAAAAGATAATTGTACATAAATGATCTGTTAGCATTTTTTTACTCCTTTTATAGCTTAAACACTTTAATAAACTCAATTTTTTACAATATTATATATATTAAGTTTATTTTATTCCTTCTAAGTTATTATAGTTAGGATTATAAGTTTAATGATTTTTTTATGAATATAAATGTTGAAGCAAACATGATTTTTTATTTTACAGGTGTAGAGGGTGGATTTGATGTAAACCAAGACAAGGTTCTTTTAAATTTATTGTTGTTTACATATTTTAATTTATCAAATTATTTTAAACAATCAGCATTAATATTATTACTGATTGTTAATTTTTGTTATTATTTTTTTTTTGTTTTTGTAATTGAGTTGCTTAAGCTGATGTAGTATTCCATGCTATTGGAGTTATCACAAAATATGATAGTATTAACAAAGAGTTTCAGCCTAAGTAAAATTTGTTCGATGATCCCCTTATTGAAACTTATGTTTGTGTTATTTTCACTATGTTATTTTCACTAAGTTTTTTTTATTATGTCATTTTCACTAATTTTATTATGTTATTTTCACTAATTTTTAGTTTTTTTTTAGTAAAAAATCTTGATAAAAGAAAGATCTTTCATCATCTACTGAAAAAAAAAACTAAAATAAGTTTAATTTTAAAAAATGAATAAAAAGTTAATTTTTGCAAAAAAAAAAGTGCATGTAAGGTGTTAAAAAAGGCATGAAAATATTGCTGTTCAAGATGCTTATCATTATTTGTTAAAAGTTGTGAGTTATCATGGGAATATATAAGGGGAACATGTTATAACATTCCGTGGACCCATAGCCTACTATAATACACGACTGTGAATGTTACATTTTATAGGTCGATAAAATGTAACATTCATGATATAAAAAGCACTATCTCTCTAATTTGAATCTCCTTAATCCGAAAACCTCCATAATCTGATTAAATGCAAAGTCACAGGGAAATGCGCTTAAGAAATTCTTATGTTCAACTTTCTATAATTCAAATTTCTATAATTTGAAAACCTCCACAATTCAAATGGATTTTTTAGATCCATCAGTAAGATTCTCTCTGTAAAGCAAACTTTTTTAACATCTGACATAAAAAGCTCGTTAAACCATCAAACTTTTTTAACATCTGACATAAAAAAGCTCGTTAAACCATCAAACTATTTTAACATCTGACATAAAAAGCTCGTTAAACCATCAAACTATTTTAACATCTGACATAAAAAGCTAGTTAAACCATCAAACTATTTTTTCAAATTTTGAATGTTTTGAGTTTTTGAAAAAATGATTACTCTGAATTATTTTCTTTTGTTTAAAAAAAATATATATAAAATATATATTTTTTTTAAACAAAAGAAAAAATTTACATTTAGCAGTTTGTGATGTTCTCTACAAAAAATCACTGATTTTTTGTAGAGAACATCACAAACTGCTAAATGTAGCCCATGTGCATAACAAAGTTGATGTTCCTACCCGCTTAATCTTCCATATTTTATTACACTAGAAATTATATGCTTCTTTGTAGATAAATTAAATTCGGATAATTTATTTTACACCATCAATAATTTTTTCAGCTGGAAGCGACCCAACTATTTGATCATGCCCAAGTTCCAAACCCCAGTTATAATAAATGCACATTTAAATTCAAATTGTAATGATTTTTTAAAGATGTGTATTCGTCCATCGAAATAGAGAATCTTGAGATATATTTATTATCCTATTAATTAACATAATTAATTAAATTAACTTCACATACTTGGTTTTTCACTTATTTCACTTTTTAAATACTTACTACTTTCTTAACATTACTAATTACTTTATTTACTAACTACCAACTTGTATGCGTAACTAATTACTTTTTTTGCACGTACAAGTACTTGTAACTTGTCCATGGTTATTTTATAATTAACATATCAGGGACTCCCCTTTATTCATTGTAATTTCTTGCAATTGTGATTATTTATTAGATTAGTCACCAATTTTTTGCAGTTTTGTTTTTTTTCTAAGATAAATAAAATATTATTATTGAATTTGATTTATAAATTGATGTGGTTTGTTTATTTAAGCTTTATATGCTGTAAGTTACAACATATCAAATTTAAATAAGTAAATCAAATCTATTTATAAATCAAATTTAATAATATTTCATCTATCTTATACACAAACCAAAACTGCAAAATATTGGTGATTTAATCGCCCTCTATAATATATCTTCCTAATTTTTATAGAAGTTCATTACAAAAGGGAAAAGGAAGTAATTAGTACTCAAATTTTGAGTAATAGTATATTTAATATCTTTACAAATCTTTAAAATATGTTTAAAAAAATTACCAGGATTCCCGAGAAATTTCATTGAAATCATGGTGATAGCGGAATGATTTTTTACCTCCGGGATCCCATTTGAGAAACCTAAGTATGGTATATCTTTCAAAACCATTTTTGAAGATGGCAAAGTCTGTTAATATGCAAATGATTGCTCTATAGCTTGAAATGACACTGCCTAAAATTCTCTTTTGATAACCATATGAAAATATTTTTAATGACCATGAATTGAACCTTTTCTATCAATGTTTTCCTAACAAAAGTTTACATTAAAAAAATGAAAAGTGCACAGTCAGGCAGGCATAGTAAAGTTTGCCTGGGATGTCAGGTGTGAGAATGACTGAAAGATGAGAAAGACTTTCAATGTTTGTAATTGAAAAATAAAAGTCTCATAGATGTTTCTAAGGTGTGAAAAATATTCCTTGCGCTAATGGATCCAACCAAAAAGTTGGATTTTGGCAGAATTATTTGAGGAGTGGGTTAAAGAAATTGTCGTAGAGTTTAGTATTTAGAAATGAAAAATTGCTTTAATTATTTATTAATTTAATTAATTAAAACAATTGTTTTGCTCATCCTAGCATGCAGAAACTTGGTTGTGTGAAGCTTATCTTTCTTCCACCAAATACAACCTTGATCACCCAACTTATGGAAAAAGATCTTCTAAAGCAAAAAATTGCTTAGTTGCAGTGAAAAAGCAGATTTCTGCCTTGAAAAAAGAGAACAAGACACTTAAGTTTATCTTATCTTAACTGCTATGTTTATACTAACAAAAGCATGGAATTCCATTCCAGACCTTTATAAATTGTTTCAAGAAAGCAAGAATATTATTAGAAGCAGCAGAAAAGCATGATAATAGCGATCTTTGGCTTAGATGTAGAGGAGGCTGTAATGGAAAACTTAAAAGTTGATCTTGGACAGTTGAAAGCAAAATTTGATGCAGATTTTAACCTTTTGACTGACGAATTAGTAGACTTATATATCGATGTTTGCATTGCTAACAAATCATCTGATGATGACATCATTGCAGATGTTTCTGGATATGATGCTATTGAAACTGAAGATGAATCCAATGGTGAGCACATTGATGTTTCTGACAATGCTACAAAACCAAGTTTGAACTAAGCAATGCATCCTATCACTGTGCTCAAAATTTAGAGTCTTTTTTGTCAATTAACCTTGGAGACAATTTGATAAAGGCTTAATAGACATTATTCTTAAAGACAAATTTTCTTGTCAAATACTTTGACAAGAATATTTGAAAAAAAGTCAACTTTTTATAATTCAAAAATCTCTCTAATTCACACTTTTATTTTTCCCCATAAAATTTAAATTAGAGAGATTGTTCTGTATATATTTTTATATACTGTATATATTTTCCTAATGCATTTCCTAAATATCATGCCTGTTTGTTGTTTTAAGGTGCTGTTTGCAGGAATAGTATCCTTTTAATAACTTTATGTCAGGTCAGGTTCAGGATCATCACAATCACCCTGCTACTGGTATCATGTAACCCAGTACAACCTGTCCTTTGCCCTTCTGCCTTGTAGGGTGTGCTTTTTTAGGCAATGGCTGGGAGAAACAAACACCGACTTAAAAATCCCCTGATTTGGGGCTCTTAGTTTACTAAAGGTTAGAGATAGTGTCTCAATAAAAATACTCATCTTAGGCAGATTTTTACTGCATCCAGCTACTGTCTTGTAGGGGACTTCCTAGGCAAAGACTTTAGGGATAAGCAGAATAATTCTGCTAACCAGCCTTGAACCCTTTCTTAATCTATTGACTGACGTAGGTGTAAACCTGTGCTACTTTATTTCTTGTCTGGGATGATGAATGCTGGATCTTCTTGACTCTACTCATATGTTTTTGCTTGTACCTCCTTGATAGTTGCTATGCATTTCTTCCTGTTATCTCCTGATGAAGGTACAGCTCTAAAACTCAGTTTAATCGTTCTGAGGCCGGCTTGTAGTAAGGTTTTTAGAACTCTGTGGTAGCTCTCAGTGAGGCTGATTGCATCAACAGCTGCAAATTTAATAGTATTAACAGTGCCACGTTGAGCATGGATAGTGTCTCTGTTAATTCTTTTAGTGTGCATTGTCGAGGCCACATAAGGAACCCTATTTACGAAGGGTTAGTTAACAGGACTGAGACAGTTGCATAGCTCATTGCTTAAGAGGCCGTGCTTTATTTATAAATGAGTTAAGTTCTCTTTAAACTTGAATCTTTAAACTTGAATGCCAAAAGTAATACAAAATATTTAACTTTCCATCAGTTGAAATTTACCTTTTTCAAAATTCCCCAGAGTTGCTTGCTCTTGGTGAGACTAATTTAAATTTCTCTATTCCTTCTTCAGATCTCAGTGTTGATGGGCACTATCCTTTTATTCACTCAAGAGTCACATGCTTGGTTTGGGGGTATACATATGCATCAATTCATTCCTTTTACCATTCTTTTATGTGCTTTCACGTAGCACCTCTTCACTCTATCACCTTTCCCTTTGCTCTATATTGTTTTCCTTCTTTCCAAAATTGCACTCTTTAAAATGTAATTTCTGATCAAATTGCTCTCTATCTTTACCCCTATGCCAATTTTGTTGTTATTGGTGACTTTAATACTCATCACACTGAATGGCTTTGCTTTAACACCACTAACTCACTCTCTTACTCGGATAGTTAACTTTGTGACTCGTTTTCCTGACTAAGTAGTTATTATCTCAAGTTCCATCAACTAAAACTAATTATTGCTTGACTTGTCATTCAGTTAAATCTCATTAATTTACTGCATCAGTAAATTAATGAGACTTGTATCAATAAATTCCCCTGTCCCTGCATCCTCTAAAAACTTTTATTTGTCTAGTTTTTTTCCCACACTGGAACTCTTTGAAACTCTCTCCCATCTTCATGTTTTCCTGATCTATACAACCTACAACTTTTCTAGTATTCTGTCAACTGTTTCCTTGCTCTATAACTCTATTCTTCTTTTTTCTAGTAATTCCCAACTTATTAGTGATTATTTGCAGCCTTGTTGGGAGTGAATTAGAATTAAATAAAAAATCATGGTTAACAAGTGTGTTGCATATGGTTGTAAAACTGGATACAACAGTTCTTTTGAAAATATAAAAGTTGCTTTTTTTTTCTGTTAAAAAATCAACAGTTGCTAAATTATTGGATTTGTTGTGTAAACAGTTGTGATTTTGCTTTCACCAAGTTTTTCTCAAGCAAATGCCTAAAATGGCCTTTGAGCTACCATCAAATATTCCTTTGAAAATACCACCTAAAATTTGTATTTACCAAGAAGACGAGCTGAGTTTTTAAACAGTAAGTATTCAACATAAGGTTTTCATTTTAAAAAACATCTCAATTGTGTAATTTATTACAATTTAAAATTTGATCCTTTAGCAGATTTTCCATTGGTTCTTGAATCAATAAAAATTGATCATTGTTTATGTATAGCTATGCAATATAAAGAAAATAATGTTCCACTTCCTCCAAGTTCATAATGGCAAACTAACTAGTTTGAGTATGCTAGAAAATCTAACATCATACATAAAAATCATACCTTCTAATAAATATATATGTATTGATGAAATAAATGATTAGGCATGCTTTATTATTAAGGTATACATCTAAATAAACATGAATTTTTATTTGAATTGTTCCCATTATCTTTAAGGTAATTAACTTTAGACTATTAAAATACTTTGTGTGAAAGGTTCAAAACGTGAAGATATAATACTAATTGGAGATAAATTTTATTTTATTTATTTATTTTTTTTTTCTTTTTTTTTTTTGTTCTAATTGGCTTCCAACAAGGGTGCAAGCAATCACAACAAGTTAGGAGTTACTAGGAAAAAAAAAGAATAAAATTACAGAGTAAGGAAAGGGTTGACAGAAGACTTGAAAAGTTGTAGCTTAAATGAGTTGGGAAAACATGAAGATGGGAGAGAGTTCCAAAGGATTGAAATCTTCAGAAACTAACTCAATATTTTAGTATTGTTTATGTGGGTATAGATGGCAATGGCACTCTGTACAAATGAGTTATTGCATTTATGACTGTAATTTAACAGTCTATTCCTTATATTATAAAAGCAGTACCTGAAGTTACCATAGTGGTAAATGGCTTTCTAATGAAATATCAAATAGTATTAGTTCTCTTTCTCTATCTGGTTTGAAAAATTCAGTTGTAACTGACAATCATCAACCGAATGTAAATGTATTAAGTTTGCTTCATTTTAAATTTGTAAACAATTAAATTTGTTTATTTATCATCCTGGTAGTCTGAATATTAAACTTATTTTTATGATAGTGTTCAGATTGTTCAGAGAAAAAATTATTGCACTGTAAAAAATTTGTCTTTCTATCATTTACATACATAAAAGATGATTTCTATAATTATCCAGCTGGTTATATTGCTTAGGGAGATTTTATTAGGGAGGTTATATAACTTAGTGAGATTTTTATTTTCTACATTCTAAAGATGAACAACTTCAAGGTAATTTAAAAAAAGCTTTAAAAATTACATATCAAAGTTTTCACCCTTGTAATAAAAAGCAAAATGTTTCTCTTTAACTGTTGATTTTTGTTGAAACAACAGTTGCAAGTTTTAAAAGTTATTTTCCAGAATAAAATGACATTTCTGGTTTTTTAAGCATTTTTCGAAAATTATAGACTGTTTCAAATTCAAAACAACAATTTAGTTCAAATAAACTTGGTAATGCATATATTTTTGATGATGGTAAAACAACATTTTTCAGGCAACTAGCTAATTGTATTGAACTTTGGCAGAAACTTTTATTTTTTACTTTATGAAACACTATAGATTTTATCATATTGAAGGATATTAGTGTGTGCTTATCGAAAAAAAATATTTGTGTACTTATTGAAGAAGGATATATGTGTGCTCTTATTGAAGAAGGATATTTGTGTGTGCTTATTTTACTAAGTGACCCTATAGAGCGTAGATTTTCTTATTATTGACAGATGAGATTTCTTGTATGCTTACTAAAAGTTCAACATTCAGAATTTATTTTAGCATGTCGGATTTCAATTAAAGAGAAAGTAAATTTTTGGAAGGAAGATTTAAAGAACATATATGATAACCCAATTAACAATATCTAATAAATTACATTAAATTTAAACTCAAATGAGATTTCTGAATTAACTCTTTCACCTAAAACAGAAGAAGTTGCAACAGCAATTGCTGGTTATATAGAAAAGAATTTATTAAAAAGAATGCAATGTTGATGCAATACAAAGAAGCAAATGCAATGTTTATGTAATGCAAAGAAGCAAATGCAATGATTGCAAATCTATGCATGCTACATATGCAAACATACAGGCAATTTTGTGACGATTTGTTAGGAGGGGGAGGGGGTCTTGATTTTGTGACGCAAAATTTTTTTTTTTTAGTTTTAAATCTAGAGAAGACTTTCTTTTAATTAAAAGAGTATCAGATCAAAACCCTCAGTTGATGTATCTACATGTTGATTATAAAATCAAATACACCTAAATCTTACTTAATTGATGCGTACACTTTGTTAATGGAGTAGTTACAGCCTGTTAACAGACTTTAATGGCTGTAAAAGTCTATATGCAGTGTACTTTCTGCACTTTGACTTTATATGGTCCAAGTGCGGAACTTTATTTAGTTGGTGCACAAAAGTGTGCAGCAACAAAAAAAACAACCTTTGTGCACTAACTAATAAAAATTTAAACAATATCAATACCGAGAGGTGAACCTGGAACCCTTGGTTTACAAGCCTGAAGCAGAATCCACCTGGCGATGCTAAGTTGTGAGAAAATTATATTCATAAAATAATATTTTTGAATGTATAATATGTTGTTATGTGTTAAATTTTATTATATATTATTTTGCATGTATTATATATTAGAAGAATAGCTTTTTAAAATTGGTATCATGTTTAGGATAGCGATGTTAATTTATACAATTTTACACCGAACTATTGGGGTGAAAAAAAACATTAAAAAGACTGAAAAGTACTAATTAACTCAAAAAAGCTCAGAAAATTATAAACATATAATAATGATATTTAAAATTGTTTTATTATGTTGTAAAATTTCCTCCAAAATTTTTTCTTCTACAAATTTAGTTCATTTACTTTATCCCTAAAATCCTTAAATAAAATTTGTAAAAAAATATAGTATTTTTCTTTAGTTTTTTATATATATATATATATATAAATATATATATATATATATAAATATATATATATATATATATAATATATATATATATATATATATATATATATATATATATATATATATATATATATATATATATATATATATATATATATATATATATATATATATATATATGTATATATATATATGTATACGACTTAAAATTTTAATTTTTTTTATTTATGATTTGAGATTATAGACTCAGTTTAAAAACAAAATACTTAAATTTATGATATAGCAATTTTATTTTGTTTTAGTGGAAAATAAATTTTGAATTTGCAGCAATTAGATCTTAAATATGTAGCATAAAAAAACAGCATATTTTCAGCGTCACATAACACAGAAAATAAATTATATTTCTCCAGATAATGATAAATAATTGTGTGTGTGTGTGTGTTTAAAGTCGGCATCAGGTCAGCAAAAATTATTTGATACAAAGGTCTGACCATAAAACATAGAAACGAGGTTGACATTTTTTTGCCGACCTTATACACTTTCAGGTCAGCATTGCCGAATGCCGACCTGAAAGAATTTCGGTCGGCAATTTTTGAAAAGAATTGAAAGAATTTCGGTCGGCAAACCGAATTTCGGGGGTAGATATATATATATATTAGGGTGTGTCATTTAAAAAAAAATGATTTCAAAAAAGTTATATTTAAAAAATATTAGGATTTTATATATAAATAAGAAAAATAACTTTAAGTTTTGTTGAATTTTAGCGCTAGCTACATTATTTTTAATTTTTAATTTTACTCTTTATGACTATTCTACAAACTACTTGGTGAGCACCCACAGAAAAATGTTCAACTGTTTTGAATAACTTTTTTCTGCCTAGAGTTGAACAGTTTTATTTTTAACTTCTTTAAGTACTCTATTTATTGTCAAAGGCAAAAAAAAATTTGAAAAATTCTGCTTATATGTGTTAAATATGTAAGAATATCATTGTAAAAACCCTTATATTTTGTACAAAATACATATTATTTTTTATTATTATTATTTCTATAGTAATTTTTACAAGTACGTTGTAGGGCTTTTTACACTTGAGGCGGTTTGGCACCCTACTGTTAGATAGCCCTATAATTTTTGTAGTTCTTATAACACAAGCTTTCTCATAAAATAAATTCATTTTAGGCACATATTTTTGTCTATAAAAATAAAAATTGTTATGACAACTAATATTATTTTTAAAAAAAACTACTATTTTATTAAAATAATAAGTAATCTATTAAATATTGAGTGTTTATTAAATATAATAATATAAAACATATAGGTTGAATATTAAAACAACAGAATGTTATACTTTTTATGCTTAACAAAAAATAATAATTAAAAAATCGCTATATTATTCAAGTATAGCTTAAAAGTTCCATCATGTCTTTCTTGCTCCCATTAGCAGACATCAACTCTCTGCAAATGAATTGGGCTCATATGTAAGCTTCTTTCTGATGTGTGGACATGTCTTGCAGCTTCTGTGACTAGCTGTACACACTTCTCAACTGATTGTGTATGTGAACTCCAATGGGGAACAACCATTGGGTTATTAACTAAATTTATAATATTGGAAGATGTAAAATTGCATTTTAGAGGTGGTTCTGTTATATTATTGCTCCAGTTTATCAAGCTAAAAGGATCTTTAGCATCAATGTTAATATCTTTGATGTCTATGGCTATAAACACAAGTATTAGTTTGCTCGTGATATTTTTCACGAAGCTTAAGAATAATGTCCACAGCTTGAACTCTTTCTACTTTACTCTCACTGCATTTCATAGCTTGTAAAACAGCTTCTGAATGTGCATACCAAGCTGATCTTTTAATTGTGGGCATTACAATATCAAGAACTGGTTTCCTCTGGCTTCTGAGAAGTTTTAATTGGTATAAAACGTGCCTTGGTCCCTCAACCCAACATGGTTTAACTTTTATGTTAAACCAGTTCGGAATATAAACACCTACAATAGATTCGACAATCCATGTAAGATTTTGAAGGTTGGTGCCATATAGGCCATGCTGAAAAACTCATATCCTGCAAAATCTTAATGCTGTTGTGAGCCACCTGCTATGGCAAACAGTTCCTATCTCTAGCATTGCTAACTGCTTAGGTAAATCACTAGACCTTATTGTTTTTGTTATTCTGTAAGCATAGCTCTGATCAGAACTTAAACCTTTTATTACTTCAGGACTTAGAACAATTAATGCAGGCCCAACATCCATTTTTTTAAATCTGGAATTAATTTCAAGACTTGTTGCTGAATTTAACGTTTTTCCCAGTAGTCCTGACCACTTATTATTTTAGGGAGCTCAGATAGTTAAAGGGGTTTTCCTTTTCCAACATATCTACTTAAGTGAGTAGCTGATAAATTTCTTGTGATTTTTGGTGCCATTATTTTTATTAAAATATAATTTTTCAATAATCCAAGTAATTTTATTTTTAGTTTATTTTTATTAAGCTAAGCATTTAAGTTTTGAAAATATCTCCTAATAGGTCCGAAATAAATTTCTTCCACTTAAAGTTAAATATTTAGAAACAAAATATGTTTTAAATGAAATATGTCATTATTTTAACAATTTTCAAAATATTAGCAAATTAAATACATAAAAACTCAAAAAAATGTAGCTACCGCTTAATTTAATTAATTTTTAAAAGTATTACTCCATTTCATTTATAAATTTCTACCATAATTTCACTATAAAATTTCTTTTTTTGAAAATTTTGGGTTTTAGTCATCAAATTGACACACCCTAATATATATATATATATATATATATATATATATATATATATATATATATATATATATATATATATATATATAATATATATATATATATACATATACATATATAAATATATATATATATATATATATATATATACATATACATATACATATACATATATATATATATATATATATATTATATATATATATATATATATATATATATATATATATATACATATACATATACATATACATATACATATACATATACATATACATATACATATATATATATATATATATATATATATATATATATATATATATATATATATATATATATATATATATATATATATATATATATATATATATTATATATATATATATATATATATATATTAGGGATATGACTTTTTAAAAAAAAATTTCCCTGGCCTTAAAAATGGATGAGTTTTTACGCATAAAATGCGAAAATATTAATACTTTCACGATGTTCAAAAAAAATGTCATGCCCCAAAGCACAGGAAGATTTAAAAAGGTTTTAAAAAAATTAATGACCAAAATCATTTCTATTTGCAAACATGTTCATTCATATGATTCTATAAAAAAACATAATTTATTCTAACAATTAATACATGGCATAGTGTTATATTCAATACAGGAAAAAACATTTTATACAATTTAAATACATACAGTTATTGTTTATTAGACAAAATGAAATGAAGTGGAAGATTGTCTTTATTTCTGCACAATCTATAAAGCTCCTCCATTACTTTAATTGCTCTTTCAGCACATTGATTACTTCTGGGAATGTTGATTGCTGATGGTTCTGGATTCCAATGACTTGTAAATGTAGCAAGAGGTTTCTTTTTGTTTAAAAAAACTTCATGAAGGTCTGAATAAGTGTTTTCTTTATAGGTTTGGTCGTCAAACCAAAAATCTGCCCACTTGTAAGAAATAAAGGTACATACAGATTCAAGTTTGTTTCTTGTTTTTGGCATAAGAATGTAGGCTAACAACGCTAAAATAGCTCTTGAACTCCACCGAGCATTACTGATATTAGGGATTTTTTGAAATCTTACATTAGGAAATATTTTATTTTGGTCATAGTATCGGTAGGTTCTCGTCAGATGAAACAGAAACTTCATGTCATCTCGCCATCCTCCTGTGTCTTTTATTTCTTCTGTACCATTATAAAAATTTGTCTTCAGTGTTTCATAATGTTCTAACAACTCGTTAGTAAAAAAGGAATTAATGTTTGGTGAGTTCGGATTTTCTCCCAATTTTTCTTCCATTTCTAGTCTAAGTATTCTATCCAAGATATGATGTTGACATGGTACAAATTGAGGTTTTTGTAATCCTTTTTTTTGAAAAATGTCCTCAAGTTTTACAACAACACCATTTTTCTTTCCGGTATTGACATTTGTAGTATCTGTCACAATCATTTTAATTGAATTTCTATTTTACTACTTTCAGTAAATGAAGAAAAACTTTTAGATGCTGAAGGTTGGGTGGAAAGTTTTTGCACAATTGATGGATGAATAGTCTTCTTTCCTGCCAGCTTTGAAGTAGCATATCCAATTTCTCCTTTGCTTTGTAACTGAATTTCATAAAATCTTTTATCTTCAGATGATAACCAAATGCCATTTTGATTTGTTATATCAAAAATCTCTTTTTGCAGAAGGTCGGCATTCCCTTTTTTTCTGAGACTTTCATATTTTTTTATAACATCATTAATCTTTCGCTTCACTGACTGCTCTGTCAGACATGGGAAATTTAATTGTTCTTTCCACAAACTTATAACTTCCTCTGAAATAAGATCTATCCTTTGCTTTTTGGCTTTCACATCAGTACTAGACAAGTACTTAAACCTGCTAACAATATCACTTTTTAATGGCATTTTGGAATATTTTTGAAAAGATGTTTCTAACATTGGAAACTGTCCACTTTTATGCGAATCTTGAAATTTCACAAGATTTTTTTTATAAGTCTATTTTTTTCAACACTTGATTGGCAGTATTTGTATGCCATTTTAATTAAAAGCAGCACAAAAAAATCTGAAACTAATTAATAAACAATTAGGCACGGCAGTAAAAAACTAGAAATTATAAAGTGGTAATGCATACGTCTGGTATGTATTTAAAATTATATATATAATATATATTAACCGTCTATATATATTTTATTATATATAATATAATAATATATATTTTATTATATATAATATAATAATATAATAAAATATATATAGAGGGTTATGACTTCTTTAACTTATGTTTTCTGGCCCATATGTAATATGTATAGTATATTATATTCCTATCTATATTGTATTAAAAAACATTTCAGCCGAGGGGCGTGACATTTTTTTACACTTGAAGGAAAATAAACATTTCTTCATTGTTTTATAGCAAAAACTCATCCAAAAACAATATGGGGTTGTCCAAATTGTATAAAAAGTTAAAAAAGTCATATCCCTAATATATATATATATATATATATATATATATATATATATATATATATATATATATATATATATATATATATATATATATATATATATATATATATATATATATATATATATATATATATATATATATATATATACACATTATACATATATATATATATATACATATATATATATATATATATATATATATATATATATATATATATATATACACATATATATATATATATATATATATATATATATATATATATATATATATATACATATATATATATATATATATATATATATATATATATATATATATATATATATATATACATATATATATATATATATATACATATATATATATATATATACATATACATATATATATATATATATATATATATATATATATATATATATATATATATATATATATATATATATATATATATATATATGTATATATATATATATATATATATATATATATATATATATATATATATATATATATATATATATATATATATATATATATATATATATATATATATATATATATATATATATATATATATATATATATATATATACACATTAGGGTGGCCTTTTAAACAATTTTTTTTTTAATGTCTGCTCTCACCCTCTAAATGTGTTCTATATAATAAAATAATACTATAATAAAAAAAATTTTGAAAAAATATTTTTAGGAGAAAAAACATGACGAAAAAAAAATTACAATAAAATTTTTTTGTAAAAATGCACATTTTTAGTTTAAAAATGTCATATTTCTCTAAATCTAAAATAATATTTTTTTTATAAAATGATAATTATTTTTAAAGTTTATATATATTTTGAGACCCAACATGACCCAACATACTTTTAAAGAACTGTTTTTTTCATAATTATAGGGACCCGGTTGATGTTCAAGGGTCTTGAGCTACCCCTAAAAAAAAAATTTTTTTGAAAAATATTTTAATTCGAGTATTTTTTTAAACACATTTAGATGGTGAGAGCAGACATTTAAAAAAAAAGTTGTTTTAAGGACCACCCTAATATACATGTGTGTGTGTGTGTGTGTGTATATATATATATATATATATATATATATATATATATATATATATATATATATATATATATATATATATATATATATATATATATATATATATATATATATATATATATATATATATATATTTATATATATATATATATATATATATATATATATATATATATATATGTATATATATATATATATATATATATATATATATGTATATATATATATATATATATATATATATATATATATATATTTATATATATATATATATATCAGTGGTGTACACTGGATTTTTAAATGTTTGAATTTTGACACTTACAGGCATTGCGCAAACTCCAAACTTTTGTACGTTCATGCTTTTGTCAAATAAGAATGTTTGGCAAGGAGTTGTGGTGATTAAAGCTTGGGGACAAAAAACCCCCAATTTTTGGGCCCACCCAGCCCTTAATGTGGGAGCAACAAGTTTATAAAATAATTTCTTTAGTATTTTCATCGAAGTTTATATTCATCAACAAATTTCAAATTTCATGCAATAACCTCTTAGTGTTTAGTTTTTATGACCCTACAAAGTTTACAGCTCTCTCAAATTGAGGGGGGGGGGTTAAAACTTTATATGGTCATAATTTTCAAAAAATAAGAGATTATTGCTTGAAATTTGAAATTTGTTGATGAATATAAACTTAGATAAAAATACTAAAGAAATTATTTTATCAACTTGTTGCTCCTGCGTTAAGGGGTGGGTGGGCCCGAAAATTGGTTTTTTTTTTTGTCCCTAAGCTCCAATCACCGCAACTCTTTGCAAAACATTCTCATTTGGTATAAGCATGAACATACAAAAGTTTGTAGTTGCACAATGCCTGTAAGTGTCAAAACTCAAACATCTAAAAATTCAGTGTACACCACTGTGTGTATATATATATATATATATATATATATATATATATATATATATATATATATATATATATATATATATATATATATATATATATATATATATATATATATATACATATATATATATACATACACATATATATATCTTTTTTTTCAAAACATTTTTTATTTAAGACAGAATATGAAGATGTCAACTGTCTGGTGCTAACTGACTTGAATGGAGTAGAAGTTAAGCGTATACATATACATATACATATACATATACATATACATTACATATACATATACATATACATATACATATACATATACATATACATATACATATATATATATATATATATATATATATATATATATATATATATATATATATATATATATATATATATATATATATATATATATATATTATATATATATATATATATATATATATTAGGGATATGACTTTTTAAAAAAAAATTTCCCTGGCCTTAAAAATGGATGAGTTTTTACGCATAAAATGCGAAAATATTAATACTTTCACGATGTTCAAAAAAAATGTCATGCCCCAAAGCACAGGAAGATTTAAAAAGGTTTTAAAAAAATTAATGACCAAAATCATTTCTATTTGCAAACATGTTCATTCATATGATTCTATAAAAAAACATAATTTATTCTAACAATTAATACATGGCATAGTGTTATATTCAATACAGGAAAAAACATTTTATACAATTTAAATACATACAGTTATTGTTTATTAGACAAAATGAAATGAAGTGGAAGATTGTCTTTATTTCTGCACAATCTATAAAGCTCCTCCATTACTTTAATTGCTCTTTCAGCACATTGATTACTTCTGGGAATGTTGATTGCTGATGGTTCTGGATTCCAATGACTTGTAAATGTAGCAAGAGGTTTCTTTTTGTTTAAAAAAACTTCATGAAGGTCTGAATAAGTGTTTTCTTTATAGGTTTGGTCGTCAAACCAAAAATCTGCCCACTTGTAAGAAATAAAGGTACATACAGATTCAAGTTTGTTTCTTGTTTTTGGCATAAGAATGTAGGCTAACAACGCTAAAATAGCTCTTGAACTCCACCGAGCATTACTGATATTAGGGATTTTTTGAAATCTTACATTAGGAAATATTTTATTTTGGTCATAGTATCGGTAGGTTCTCGTCAGATGAAACAGAAACTTCATGTCATCTCGCCATCCTCCTGTGTCTTTTATTTCTTCTGTACCATTATAAAAATTTGTCTTCAGTGTTTCATAATGTTCTAACAACTCGTTAGTAAAAAAGGAATTAATGTTTGGTGAGTTCGGATTTTCTCCCAATTTTTCTTCCATTTCTAGTCTAAGTATTCTATCCAAGATATGATGTTGACATGGTACAAATTGAGGTTTTTGTAATCCTTTTTTTTGAAAAATGTCCTCAAGTTTTACAACAACACCATTTTTCTTTCCGGTATTGACATTTGTAGTATCTGTCACAAT
>NC_061163.1:35034173-35061673 GCF_022113875.1 Hydra vulgaris
CCCACCCAGCCCTTAATGTGGGAGCAACAAGTTTATAAAATAATTTCTTTAGTATTTTCATCGAAGTTTATATTCATCAACAAATTTCAAATTTCATGCAATAACCTCTTAGTGTTTAGTTTTTATGACCCTACAAAGTTTACAGCTCTCTCAAATTGAGGGGGGGGGGTTAAAACTTTATATGGTCATAATTTTCAAAAAATAAGAGATTATTGCTTGAAATTTGAAATTTGTTGATGAATATAAACTTAGATAAAAATACTAAAGAAATTATTTTATCAACTTGTTGCTCCTGCGTTAAGGGGTGGGTGGGCCCGAAAATTGGTTTTTTTTTTTGTCCCTAAGCTCCAATCACCGCAACTCTTTGCAAAACATTCTCATTTGGTATAAGCATGAACATACAAAAGTTTGTAGTTGCACAATGCCTGTAAGTGTCAAAACTCAAACATCTAAAAATTCAGTGTACACCACTGTGTGTATATATATATATATATATATATATATATATATATATATATATATATATATATATATATATATATATATATATATATATATATATATATATATATTATATATATATATATATATATACATATATATATATACATACACATATATATATCTTTTTTTTCAAAACATTTTTTATTTAAGACAGAATATGAAGATGTCAACTGTCTGGTGCTAACTGACTTGAATGGAGTAGAAGTTAAGCGATGGAGTCTTCCAGACATAACTTTACCAATCAATGTATATTTTATTTCAGTAGTACAGTAATCTTTGCACACATTTAGAATAGTGGTATTATATTTAGTTCTTGTTTTATCTTTAGGCTCAGCTTTCAATTACAGCAGTATTGACATTACAAGGAGCTACTGTTCAAGATACAATACAAGCTTGGCAAGAGAAACGTAATGTTTCTAGGCATGCTATGGATTTAAAACAACTTAACAATGGTGTGAAGGTTTTTCCAAGGTAATAAAATTCACTATTTTTTCTTGGAGTCCTCATACATACTTTTATAATTGATTTTTGCACACTCAGTTTTTAAAACTTTTCACATTTACTTCTGTTATTACCATCAAACAGTCCTGTTTGATGTTGTTTTAATATTATTATTTTTTGTTTTCAATTTTTGTTATATATAAGGTTAAAAAAAAAGTTTCTATTCAGTTGTTTTTTTGCAGGTTTATTTAATTTTGCATTTTTTAATAAGTTTTCGATTAATTTTTAAATGCTATTGAGTTTATGGTTTTTTAGAGGATGGAAGTGTGCCCATTGTAACTTGACAACTAATTTGTGGCTAAATTTGACAGATGGAACTATTTTATGTGGAAGAAAATATTTTGATGGTAGCTGTTATATTATTTAATAATTTAAAGGATTTTAAAGAAAGAAAAATACTAAATAGTAATCAATCAGCGTGGAAAATAACAACCGGTCAACGGTCAACAACCCCCTGAAGTGACTAAAATTGCTATTTCAATCTCCCAAAATGATTTCTCGCTGGTCATGTTTGATCAGTTAAAAAAATCAGAGTTTTGAAAAACAAGGTTTTGTGTTAGTGTAATTGTGTTAGAAAATGCATATACAGTACCTGGCCACAATATTATGATCACTTTAGTTTTTCCACTTATTTTGTTTTCAAAGTTATTTTAAAGTAATTTTAAGGTGAGTATATTATTATTACTAACTTATTATACAATACTGACATCTATCGAATAAAATAGAAAAGATAAATTTATTTATAATCATGACCAATGTGAAGTAAGGTGTGTTTTAAGTCAGCAATGTGAATTTTTGTTAATTTTAAAAAAAAAAATGTGGTTGATCTGTCACATACATTTTTTTTTACATTTTAACAGTTTTTTTGAGTGAAAAGTGTTTTATTATTTTTAATACATTTTATAAAGTTACTTATAGCAAGAATTAATATATAGTACCATTTTATTAACATTTTTATTGTAACAGGTTGTAATTTAAAATTTCAATAAAAAATAAACATGGGTAAAGGTAAGGATATAAGTCCAAGCAAAATTTCAGAAGTAAAAGCACTTTTACAACATTCAGAGCGTTCACAACGGGAAATTGCAAAAATGTGTAAATTTTTGAAACCTTTTGTCAATAAAATCAAACACAAAATGGAAAACGACATCACTCTTTCTCCAAAAAGGAAAGGGCGGAGTGGGTCAAAACGTAAAACCATTTCCAGGACAGGCAGAATTATAAGAGATATATGTCTGGAAAATAGAAAAAAATCATCCCTCTTGCTGTCAAAACTTGTTCAGGAGTATGGAATACAAATTTCGAAGTGCACAGTGAGGAGACGTCTGGCTGAAGTTGGTTTAAAATCACACAAACCGGTTAAAAAACCAAGGCTAACTCCAGCAATGATAAAAAAGAGATTGCAATGGGCAAAAAATCATAAGTATATGACTATTGGAGATTGGGAACATGTAAGTTTATCAATTTTGAATGAAATATTGTTAAAAAAGTGTTTAAATGTTGACATAAACTTATTTACAACCTCACTATGATGGTTTTTTCAGGTGTGCTTTTCAGATGAATCAATTTTTGAGATCTTGTTGGACAAAACCACCTTCGTACGAAGAAGACCTAACGAAAAATATCATCCAGATTGCATTGTACAAACTATTAAACATCCAACTAAAGTTATGGTGTGTTCAGTTATCAGTGGTAAAGGCACAGGAAGACTATATATTGTCAATGGGATAATGAATTAAATACAGTATCAAAAGGTTATGGAGAGTCAACTTATACCCCAAATACAAGAATGGTTTCCAAATAACAATACATTTATTTTTATGAATGATAGTGCTCTATGCCATAAAGCTAAAAGGATCACAAACTTTCTTAAAACAAAAAATATCCTCGTTTTAGATTGGCCAGGGAACTCTCCTGACCTGAATCCGATTGAGAATTTGTGGAACATTCTCAAAAAAGAAATCTCTTCTGAGGTTTCAACAAACAAAAGGATTTGATTGAAAAATTGCTCTATCATTGGCACCACAATGAAAAAATTAAGACAGCAGCAATAAACTGTATTAAAAGTATGCCAAACCGAATAGCTAAAGTCATTTCGTTGAAAGGAGGAATGACAAAATATTAATATTTTTTTATGACTTGCAATCAAAAAGAGTAACTGTTTGTTAAAATGTGTGTATATTGATATTGAAATATTATTTTGTTATTAAGGAAACATGTTTTATCAATAAAATATAACTAATATTGCAATTGTACTTTTTTTATACTTTTTACAAACCCTTGAAGTTAAAAATACACAAAAACTGTAGGTGATCATAACATTGTGGCCAGGTACTGTACTAAAATTACATAAAATCATTTAAATTTTAAATAAGCATTTAAAATAGTTTTGTGTGTGACATGCTGCTTTACTTTACTTCATTGATGAATTTATGGCGTAAAATATCTTTCTTTTTTTTTTACTTCACTTATTTAAATTACTTTTATTTTACTGGTGGTTAAAAACCTCTTTTTCATGAACGATTGAAGTTCTTATTTTATTATTGTTTCAATAAAAATATTTAATATATTATTTTTATAATAATATAAAAATATATAATAATTGCTGTATTTAACTAAGAAATGTTTTTTCTTTTAAATGTACTTTTGTACCAAATGTACCAACTGTACTTTTTTTTTCTTTATCATTTAATCTTATTGTCTTTTTTTTTTGTAGCTTTTTCCTGCCGATGAGAAGCAATGAATGAATTAAAATAAATTTAAAGGTGAGTTTTCACTCATCTGTTTTTTCAGGGGAATGTGAAAGGAAATGGAAAAATAATAACGTGAGCATGTGTAGTTTCCTTTTGGACAAATTAATCTCTTTCTTGTTCCCGTAAAAAAACAAATGAGTGGAAACTCACTTTAAAATTATCAGTTGTGGGTTTACTATTTTTTTTCCTTTCTATTATTGAATTGTAATAGAAACTTCAAACATCAACCCGTCTTAATGAAGGCAAGTAAAAAGAGACAAACAGCGCTTTCATTTTTCTTTAGCATTTATAAAACGTTTTGTTTAAGAATTAAGTATTCAATTTAAATTTTCTAATATTGTATAAAATTTGTTTTTGATATTAAAAAAAAATTCAACATTACATTATTTGGATATTAATAAATTTCTTTTTTTAATTGAAAGAAAATCTGCATGCACGAGCATAATTTTTAACAAATTAATATTATCAGGTGATTTAAAGGTTAGTTATTTTCGAGTTTAAGCTTCAAAAATACATTAATTTTATTTAAAATTGTTATCTTAAAACAATTACGAGTTCATTAATTTTTTGAGCATTAAAAATTAACGTACTAGTATTTTTTGTGTGTTTAGTTTCAATTAAGAACTATTACTCAGATGAAAATTTAAACAAAGGAAAAACTAAAAATTTTGACCGTCCAAGAAAAAAATTGACCATCAATTCCATGTGTTAGCTGGTCAAGTTGACTTTTGATTTCTTATTTTCCACGCAGGTTACAATTGAAATAAAAAATTAAATAGTTATCAATTACACTTTTTTTTTCATCCGGGACTTGACTTATTATAAAGAACATAAACTTTTTAAAGATTTTATTTTTTAAAGAAATTTTAGTTCTTTTATTTATTTTTTTAGGTTTTTATATTAAAATAGTTTTAAGAATAACAAACAAATAAGTTTCTTAAAGCCAAAATTATAATTGATATTTTTTAGGATCGGGTGGTAACAATCATGCAGCAGACTATTACAAACAAACAGGCTATCCATTAGCAGTCAAACTTGGAACAATAACAGCAGAAGGTGGGGATGTATATTCATATGACGAGGATGATATGGTGGAAGATCCAAAATTATCTCAGCACCTACTCCATTTTGGAATAAATATTGACCAGTTAAAAAAGGTTTTTTTGAAATTTATTGGTCTTATTTTTCATTAATTCTTATTTTTTTTATTTTTCTGTGTAATGCAAATGAAGTTCACTATTTTTTGTTAATTTTTTAGACAGATAAATCAATGACAGAGTTAGAAATTGAAGCAAACTTGTCTTTAAAAGCAGAATGGGATGCAATACAAGAATCTGGAAAAAAGCTAGTCCCACTATATGGACCTGGCTACACTGGAATGATTAATTTAGGGAACAGGTATTAATTTTTTTTTTAGTTATAACTTATATGTGCATAGCTATCTACTATGCAATATCATCTTTTATGTGAAGTTTATTCAATGCAAAGGTATTTTTTATGTAAGATTATTTTTCCTTAAATTTTCTTTTTATGCAAGGTGAACTTTGTGTATAATTTTTTGTTATAGCTGCTATATGAATTCGGTGATGCAAGTATTGTTTTCATTTAAAGAATTCCAAGATGCATTTGCTTTGCCGTCAGAGCAGATTTTTGAAACTTCTCAAGCTATACCTCCATTAGATTTAAATATTCAACTTGCTAAACTTGGAGCAGGTTTATTGAGTGGTATTTATTCACAGCCCCAGTACGAAAATCAGGATCAGTTGGTAAATAACTTTCTCAAATAACAAATAACTTTATAAACGAGTTTAGTTTTCTTAGTTTATATTTTATATAAGTTTATTTTGCATAAGTTTAATCCTTTTATTTTATTTTATTTTTATTTTTTTTATTTTTTTATTATTTAATATTTTCTAAAACTTTATGGTTTTGATTGTTAAACTATTAACTAAAAACATATTTATGCAGCATTGAAATTATTCTGGTGGAGATTTTTTTTTATTTGTACAATCTTTTCAAATAATTATTCCAATAATTTTGTTTATTATTTTTGCTAATTCACAAGATAAGATCTGTTTACGCAGTTTATGCAAAGTAGAAAAATAGGAATAGGTGAGAGATAATGAAAAAGTTTCCAACTAATTAAAATTTAGTTTTCTTTTGACTAATGATTGACAAATTTCCTTTAATAAATTGTTAAAATGGATATTTAATCTTAATGAGTCCAATTTTATTTATTATTACTATTTTTTTCTTTCATTTTCAGCATTAGAATTCACACTTGTATTTTTTTAAATTTTATGAATGAAAAAGAACTTAAGGTGTAAACAAAATATACAGCTTTTATTTGACAGTATTTTAAAAAACCTTTATGTTTGTGTTTTTTTGAGTAGTGATTTGTGTTCTTTTCCACTGTTGTATTTTTTATCTTATTTATAAATTGTTTACTTATCTATTTTAATTCTTGCCACCCAACTGACTAGGTTGTCTTATTGCAAAATAATAATTTTTGTAAGACATCTGATAAATGTTGAAAAACTTGCAAGTGCTTAAACTTAACTGTCAGTTAATTTTAGGCATCTGCAAAAATGAATAATGAAAAAATATTTAATAAATTGCTGAGATTTGTTTTAAAATTACTTTTAATATTTTTTACTTTAGGGTGTGCGTCCTCAAATGTTAAAATCATTGATAGGACAAGGACATGCTGAATTTTCAACAAACCATCAACAAGATGCTCATGAATTTTTTTTGCATTTACTTAATAAAGTTGAAGATAATCTGTCGACACCATTACATAAATTATTTAGTTTCCAAGTAACAAACTCATTTATTTGTATATTTATATTGCATTTAAAAGTTATAATTTTAATTTCTTTATTTTGATTGTTTGTAAACTTTTGGTTTAGTTTGAAGAAAGACTACAGTGCATGCAGAGTAACAAGGTGTCTTATTCAAGACGAACTGATATGGTCTTAAGTCTACCTGTTCCTCTTCATGCAGCTACAAATAAAGGTTTTAATGTCAAAAAAAATTTTTTTTTGAATTTGTTGAATTTGTTTAAGTCCTTTTTTATTTTATTTTCTTTGTGTAGATGAGTTTAAAAAATTTGACGAAAAATACAAAGAAGCAAAACAGAAAAAACTCTATACTGAGCCTAATTCTATTGTCAGACTAAAAGTGCCGATGTCTGCCTGCTTAGAAGCATTTATAGCTGATGATATAATTGAAGGATATTATAGTTCTGCTGTGAAAGCCAACACTGTTGCTAAAAAGTATAGTTATTTTTATTATTTATTATTTTAAGATTTTATTTTTATTATTTTTCTAGTCAAGTTATAAAATTTTTTTAAATTCGAAATTAGAAAGATAAGGTTTGCAACATTTCCACAATATCTAGTTGTGCAACTTAAAAAGTTTACAGCAGGCGATGATTGGATGCCGCAAAAACTTGGTAAACAGTTTTATTTTTGAAAATTAACATCATAAAGTTTTAGCTTGGAATGTCTTCAGTTAATTTTCTTATTTAGATGTGATGGTTGATGTTCCTGACGAGCTTGATCTAAATCATCTTAGAGGTAATGGTTTGCAACCTGGTGAAGAATTGCTTCCATCAGAAGAGTTATCTGCCCCAGGTAATAGCTTTATTAAATTTTCAATTAACTTTTGTTGTCTACCTTAGTTCTTGTTGACTAAAATCAAATTTATTTTTTTTCTCAAATTTTTGTACATAGGGCCAACTGCTAATGAAGAGTATGTTAGTCAATTAATGAATATGGGTTTTTCATTTGAGGTTTGCAAGAAAGCTGTTATATTATCTAATAATCAAGGTAAACTTATCAAGTTTTTAGTTTATTTGTAGTTTTTGCTAAATTACTTTAAAAATTTAAAAAAGCAATATTTGAACATGGTTTATTCTAATGCTATTATATCTTAAATTTTTTGATCAAATCAATAAAGCATCAGTTAAAACTGATTGGATGCTTTTAATTTTCAAAAATACTTTTACATTTAGAAAAGCTTCTATATTGAGTAAACTTTTAGATTTAGATGTACCTACATGTAGAGTAGGCTAATGGTCCTATTGATCCTTATGGTCATAATTATGGTATTAGAAAAAGTTCGCACACAATATTCATAGCCTCAACTACTCCTAAGTCCTGTTTAGCCATTAAATGCACAAAGTCTTGGTCTGTAAAACAGGTTAACACTAGGAAGGTCATACAGTTGTTAAAGTATTGTATCTATAAGTATTAAATTATTCTATCCAGATTGTTGCCTTACTTTTTCCTTTTTATATTAAAATAAGAAAATAGCATAGCACTGGCAAATAATATTTTCATTAACTGAATAGCAAATAGTAATTTGTTAAGCCTACCAAAGTTTAACAATTACTGTTAATTAAATGTATATTACTATTTCTTTAACAAATATTACTATTTATTTCTAAATTAAATTTGGTAAATGAAGTTTAATGTTATTTATAACATTTTAAAGTGTATACATGGTAAATGTATACGCACATTTGTTTATTGATAGTAATAATAACAATCATAAGTAATAATGGTAATAAATGATAAATAATGATAGTGATGATAAAAGTCAAGTAATAGAGAATTTCAAAATCACATTTTTATCAAATAATAAAATCAATAATAATATTGTATTTATTATTATAAATTATTTGGTTCAGACAACAATTACAAGTAGTAAAGATAGCATAATCAATTCTGTTTACTGCTCACTTAACTATATTGCTTCTGGTGCAGAGGAGAAGCTGATTTTTAAGACTATGCCTACAGTTTAACAAAAAGTATCTAGAAGAAGCAGTCTTAATTCCACATATTTGTAACATTTGAGTACTTGTCATAGCCAAAAAACATATAATACATTCTTGTAACAAGATTGTAGATTTAACAGAATGTTTACACTAAAGTTATATCATACAAACAAAGCCAATACGTCTTAAATCTTAAATACGTCTTAAAAATTTTTACCTTGATTCTTAATTTGCCTGTTAAGATTATTTGTACACCTATATAGATTTATTTCAGCTTTATTGTTTTGTTTTTTTTAATTATATGACCTAGATACTTAAATTTGTCAACAAAAACTAATAATAAAAAATAATCAGATTTAAGTTACTTAAATTAAATCACTTATAGCATATAGAGATGAAATTCAATAAAAATTAAAGTTATATTAATCAAATTAGTTAATATTTACAGCAACTAATGACAGCAAAATCATTGAAGCAATAAAGTTGGAAACTGAAAATAGCCATAGGTTGTTGCATTGACATTTTTTTTTTAATTTTTTCCTCAGAATTTAAGGTTCAAATTCAAAGCTGCAGAACATGATGCTCTGTTATTGTTTTTACACTAAATTACCTTGTACTTCATGTCTTTGTTATGTTAAGTTATTGCTATATCACTGGTTATCTATACCAAGGTGTGGATAACAGAGTTATCTTTTAAAGAATTAAAAGACTTCTGTTTTCATTAAGAATGAAAAATTCTGTTGAGAAATTTAATGTTTTATTTTCCTTAATTAAGGTATTGAAGCAGCCATGAATTGGATTTTTGAGCATTCTGAAGATCCTGATTTTGAATCACCTATTGTTCAGCCATCTTTCTCACAACCCTCCTCTCTGGATCCTTCTGCTATTGATTTAATTGTTTCAATGGGTTTTGGAAAAGAACTTGCTATATTGGCATTACAAAAAAATGTAAAATAATTTTTTTTTTGTTTTGTTTTAACTGACAGGACTATTTATTGTAAAAATTATATGTCCTGATTAATAAATAATTTAAGCTACTCACTTCTATAGCAATTGTTCTGTCATTTTAAAATGAGTTTTGCCATCTTTTTTTGTTATTTGATTTGATACAGAATAAATAAAATTATTTTATTTATTTATAACAACTCATTGTTTTATGTTTAGCAAAATAACATCGAAGCTGCAACAAATTGGATATTTTCTCAACAAGATGAGTTTTTCCCAACTCAAGATTGTGATCCAACTCTACCGATTGAAAAAGCTAATGAAAGTGAAAAAGATATCAGTGATGCTACTGACGGAAACTTGAATGACGGAAGTAATAATTGTTATGTTATATATATTTTAAATAGTATGTGTATGTGAATGTTTTAAATAGTGTATATATATATATATATATATATATATATATATATATATATATATATATATATATATATATATATATATATATATATATATATATAATATGTATATATATATATATATGTGTATATATATATATATATATATATATATATATATATATATATATATATATATATATATATATATATTTATATATGTATATATATATATAGAGAGAGAGAGAGAGTTGTGTGTTTAAATAGTGTATATATATATATATATATATATATATATATATATATATATATATACATATATATATATATATATATATATATATATATATATATATATATATATATATATATATATATATATATATATATATATATATATACACACTCACACACACAAGTACACTATATATAAATATATATACATATATATAAAATATAAGGTTGTTTTTTTTAAATAATTCTCATAAATATTTGTTAATAAAAAAGGGACGATAAGTAAAAAGAACACTCATTAAATTTGAAATAATTAGTTCATTACAAATAATGCGACAATGAAAAATAAAATCCTAAATTTAATTTTCGTTATTTTGTATAATATGTAATTACGCATGATTTTTATTACAGAATACAGATTAATCGCATTTATTAGCCACATGGGAACATCAACCTCTTGCGGTCATTATGTTTGTCATATTTATAAAGATAACAGGTGCAGATTTTTTAGATATTGAAACTGAATTCAGATATTTACAAATTATATTTAAATAAGTATTTTATCATAGATTGCTTTATTTTTTTTTAGATGGGTGATTTACAATGATAGAAAAGTTGCAATTTCAGAAAAACCTCCAAAGGAGCTAGGATATATATATTTTTACAAACAAATAACAAATGTATAGGTTCATAAGTTAATTATAATTATATTTTCAAAATAAACTAAGATATAATAAAGTATTTTATACTCTGGATATTCATCATTTTCTTCACTGGGTAATTAGACATCATGCATGATACATAATGGAGTATACCTACAAAACGACTGTTCTAAGCGCTTAATTATATATATATATATATATATATATATATATATATATATATATATATATATATATATATATATATATATATATATATATATATATATATATATATATATATATATATAAGCTTCATTGAATTCATATAAAATTTGTTTTTTATTTTTAAAAAGCATTAAAATGATTTGAAAGAAAAAGCTTTGATTTTCATGAATTATTGAAAAAAGTAATAGTATAAAATAATGGGAACGAACAAAACACTGGTAAAAGTTGTAGTTTTTTTATTAAAAATTTTGACCAAAGAAAATGCTGTACAATGAAGAAATTAAACATGATGACAAGCAGCATCTTCTTTAAGACAATTGCATATAGTATAATACTCATCTTCTGGGTCTTTTTCTATAAAAGAGAAATAAACTATTAAATTCAATTAAATGACGGTTAAAATAAATCATCGTTTTAATCGCACGTGAATCAAGTACACCTCCACCGTTATTTTTGTTAATAGAAAATAAAAATTATTAAACGGTGGGGAGGGGGGGTGGCCTTAATAAGCTTGGATGGATGGGAAAAGTTTACAAAAATTAGTCAAAGTCCGCTCCCGTGTATTAGACATCTAAGAGTGATATAAAAAGAAATATGACTTGCGTTGATTAAAAGATTTATTACTTATAGCTCAGAAATAAATAATACATACTGCCTTTCTTTTTGTTTTCTTTCCCTTAGTAAGATGGTTGTTTACTTTTTCTCCAACAGCTATAAAACTTTCTCTAATTTCAGCCATTTTGTATTACGTGATAAATTTTAAATAATTTGATGCACCAAGAAAAAGTGCGCTAATAATAAGTGAAGACTCCACGGGAAGAAACGGCAGGGTCACAATTTTTTCATTTTGCGATAACTCATTTTTAAACTTTTAAACCTATATAACTTTTTTATTTTTAGGGAAAGGATTAAAATTTTTAAGATATATTACAAAAAAAACTATTTTTTTACGCAATTAAAGTTGTATTTCTAATTTAAATATAATAATTTACGATATAGACTTTTTTTTTTAAGTGAGGTTTTTTATGGACTCAGCCTTTTTTTCCCCGGTAAAATGTCTTTTTTTATTTTATTAGTTTTTAGATCAATTAAAAACATAAAATGTTAATTATTTTTTTATTAGCTTATAAATAAAATTAGGCAGAAGCTAATAACATTAATATTAGCTAATTAATAATATTAGTTAATTAAGCTAATAAAATTAATATAATATTGATTATATTTATTAATAGAAAATTAGTCAGAAGCTAAACCAAACAACCTCACCACCAAGACCTAATATTGACCCTCAAAAAGTCTAGGGGATCGAACTAAAATTAAAAATACTGTTTAGTGTTGATATTTTCGTTTAGAAAATAATTATAGTTCTCGTTAACAAAAAGCTTCAATTTTTGTTCTTTTTTCGTGCACGAAAATATCACATACAGTCAACTCTCGGTATCTTGAATACTTGATATCTCAAACTTTTTTGAATCCAGTCGAATTACTTATTTATGGGTTATACTCTCGATAACTCGAACATTCTCTATCTCGAACTAATTAATCGGTCCATTGGAGGTTCGAGATATCGAGAGTTGTCTAATTATAGTAGTAGTTCTAATTCTCGTTTACGAAAGACTTTAATTTTTATTATAAATCTTTCATTCAAAAATATCACTGTTGATGACAAATTTCAATTTGTTTTTTATTTAAAGGTTAACCTATCAAATACCTATATAACTATAACTATACAGGTGTCACGAAACTGTAAGCACAAAAAGTTATTTAATGCAAAGTTTCTTTCCTGATAATAAAGGGGCTTTAAAATTTTATAGGTTTTCAAACAATTTAGTATTTATTTGATCTGAATTTTTATTTTCATACCCTGACTATTAGTTAAAAAATATATATTCGAGAACTTTTTAATTAATTAAAAATATTTTTTAAACATTAAAAATAACTTTGAAAGACTCTATTAAACTATTTTGCATTTTGTATAAACTTCTTTGAAACATTTTGCTTTTTTCTCTCATTTTTAATTTTTAATATTTAGTTACAACGTTTTTATATAAATATCTTGAAAAAAAAAGGGACTTGGTGATAAGGCAAACCTGTCTTCTTCTCGTCCTTGCCATTTTTATATAGATTATAAAACACGGAACATGTAAATATTTGTACGGCTAAATAAATAAGGAAAAAATATAAATATGTATATTTAATATCTTATGATTATTAATTATATAAATTGTTGTATATTAAGTGAAGCAAATTTATCAAGAAACACTAAGAAAAAAACAATTAAAAACAAAGTTTAAATTAAAAAAGAAGTCTATTTACTCTTCATCTTCAGAATCAATATTTTCATGAAATGTCTTGATAACCTCCTGATTGTATGGCAAAGAATCGTAAACCTGATCATTGGATGTAAACCTTTTTAATACTTGTAAATTAAATCTCTGTACTTTGCCATAGAGATGTAAAGTTTTGCATTATACAGAATGGGGATCTCACTATTTATAGTGTTCTTCCTATTATTTTTTAAATTAGTTTTTAACAATAATCCATTCCACGAATCACGATGAAATACAATGCCACTTGAGTCTGAACCAAATTTCACAAAGATGACGAGTTGGAATTGGACATTTATTCTTATAAAATGATCTCATAAAATCAGTTATACTTTTAACCATACCTTGCGTTAATTCTATAACATGAAACGAAGTGGGTTTTTTAAAATAAAATGCTAATTTTCGTTTGTAGTAAAAGTTGTTGGTTAACTGATTTGGTAAGTTAAGATTTTTTTGGAAATCAAAAACAATTGCCTCAAATTTGTACTCCCTTTGTGCTTTAAACCAAGCATTTCTTTTTCTAACACAAAATATTTCTGCATCTTTGTGGTGCTGTTCTTTCTGTTCTCAAGCTCATGCAACTGTTGTTTAGGCTTTATACATTCTGAATTCAAAGATAGTTCAATTTTTATTGTATCAATTTTAATTTTAAACTCATCACGTTTAGAACGTGTCAGTCCTAGGGTACCCAATAGAAATGTTAAAACTATTGTTAAATATGTTGCGATAAGATTCATATGACAATTTATCATTTGCATACTTGATTTCAAACAAGTCATACATCTTGGTTATATTTAATTCTTGAGGAAGATATAGTTGCCTAGTTTTTTTTTAGAGTAGTGGGACTCTCTACCTCTGAAAGAAGAAATGTGATCACATACTTTATTTTTTAGTTGAGGAGTAAAACTGTTATACTGATTCTTATGTTTACCTGTTCTATCATGGGAAGAGTGACCTATAATGAGAAAAAATAATTTTTATATATAAGAAAACTTCCATTAAAAATATGCATTCTATATTAAATGAAAATATATAATTTACCTTTAGTTAAAAGGCTTCTTTTAATGGTCTCCAATCTTTCATTCTTTATGCCAAAGATTAAAATAAACGCAGAAAAGCAAACATAAATAAACGAACTCGTAAGTATTTCGTGATTTATAATAAAAAGTTTATATTTGTAACTGCTATTATAACCTTTTGAATTTATGTTTCGTGGTCTTCTTCTTGAAACGTTATTTAAAGTTATTAAACTTGCAAGATACGAATCTTGAGCATCCTTGCTGGTTAGAGAGTTAAAATATCTTATTAACACTTTTCTATCTTCTTCTTTAACATTATCGAAGCATTTCAGCCTTATACAGTTACATTCAAGTCCTAATTTATGCGATGCTAATCTTTGTTTCTTTATACTTTCACGCAATCTTTCCTTACTTTTTTTTTTTTTTTGGATTTTTTTAGCATTTTTATTGGTATTTCAAGTGTCCCCATCTTTATTATTTAATTTACATTAACCAAATCTCATGTGATTATTTTGAAAAACAAAGACTTATAGCCGTAAGTACGAGTCTTGATAATTCAAAAAATAAAAATGGTAAATTTGGTTTATGTCTATTAGTAAGTTGCAAATATTATTTAAACTCATAAACACTTGTCTTTCGGGGAGGTATGTATTGTATAATTAAAAAAAGTTATTAAGCACCATCAAATTATAAACACGGTCGTATATTAGTAAAAAGCGCTATGTTTAGATACGCATGCGTAAGAAGATACGAAAAACTTTTGAAGTTTTAAAATGGCTACGGTTCTTAACTACAGAGAATATTTTAGGCGCTACTGCAGTTCCCCCCCCCCTCCGCCTATTTTTTATTGTTGATTATGATAGAGAATTTTATGCTGATTAAGAATCGTATAAAAACATAGGTCTGAAAATCAAAAGAAAGTGCTCTAATTCGATCTTGAAGTTTAAAAAATTACACTAAAAAACGCTAATATTCGCCATTTTTTTCAATTCTCGGTTATATTCAATAATGATTTTAAAAAAGCCTGGTTTCTATCAACAATTTAATGCAAAACTGTTTAAAAATGCTCAGCGCGTCATTTTCTGATTTATCCCTTGCCCAAACCCAAACCCTGTCCCAAATCATGTACGTTTAATCGCGCCAATCCCTATTTGTCAGTCGATGTATGTGCATTTAGTTGTGCCAATCCCTATTTGTCAGTCGATGTATGTACATTTAAAAAGCAATATTTGAATTTATTTTTAGAAAAATAATTAAAGTTATATAAAATACATTCATAAGAACATTTGATTCAATTATAAATTAACTTTGATGACAAAAAAAAAACCGGGTTGCGTAATTAAAAAAAGATTTTCTTAACGATCGATTTCAAAATATAAACTTTGATGTAAAACGTATTTGAAAAATGGCGAATATTAGCGTTTTTTAGTGTAATTTTACAAACTTCAACATCAAATTAGAGCACTTTCTGTTGATTTTCAGACCTATGTTTTTATACGGTTCTTAATCAGCATAAAATTCTCTATCATAATCAACAATAAAAATTTGGGGGGGGGGGGGGGAGAAACTGCAGTAGCGCCATATTTTATATGGCAACAGATAATTTGTTAATTAACTTCTGAAAAGCCAATTATGTAGCTTTATTTTTAACGTAAATCAATATAATAATACAAAAATTTCCCAAAAATAAAAATAGATGTTACAAAAAACTTTGCGCGCTTAAACTTTTTTTTTATTTAATGCCTTTTTAGTGTAAATCATAGATTTGTTTATTTATTTGAAATCAATTTTCTAAAAATCTGACTGTAGGATTTCAATAATTTTTTTTTTAACTTTCAGATATATATTTAGATAAATATATTCTATATGTATGATATTTTTCTGGTCACAACTTTTTTTCCATATAAAAATTTATTTTTACTGATATGACTATTTCCTTATATATCAAAGTGCAATTTCATTATTTATTTTGTTAATTACTATTTTTCTGACTATATATATATATATATATATATATATATATATATATATATATATATATATATATATATATATATATATATATATATATATATATATATATATATATATATATATATATATATATATATATATATATGTATGTATGTATGTATGTATATATATATATATATATATATATATATATATATATATATATATATATATATATATATATATATATATATATATATATATATATATATATATATATATGTATGTATGTATATGAGCAAATGTCAGGTCAGGTTTATCCTGCTACTGGTAACATGTAACCCAGTACAATCTGCTTCATATCCTGCTGCCTTGTAGGATATGCCTTTTTAGGCAAAGGCTAGGAGATTTTTTTTTCCGACATAAAACACCCTTTCAAATTCCGACATAAAACCGGCAAAATCCGACATAAAACACCCCCTGCCTTGGGGCTCTTGGTTGAGTAAAGGCTAGAGATGAGTATTTTTATTGTGTCTCAATAAAAATACTCATCTTGGGCAGATGTTAAATGCATCCGGCTGCTGTCTTGTAGAAGGCCTTCTAGGCAAAGACTTAAGGGGTAAACAGATTCTATCTGTTGACCAGCCTCGCACCCCTTCTTCATCTATTAGGCTGGCGCAGATGAATTTTTAATACATTGTTTCCAGTTTAGGATGTTGAACGCTGGATCTTCTTTAACTCAATTCATGGGTTTTGTTTTTATGACTAGGCAACTCATTCTATTATCTCCAAATGAGGGTACAGCTCTAAAACTCAGTTTTATGGTTCTGAGGCCGGCTGGTAGTCAGGTTTACCGAACTCTGTGGTAGCTCTCAGAGAGGCTGATTCCATCAACAGCTGAAAAATATCAGAGTACTAACAGTGCCATGTTGCGCATGGATGGTGTCCCTTTGTTACGGCTTAGGGTTTATTAGTGGAAATGAGGCAATTGCTTGGGCTATAAGACAGTGTACTGAGTACTATCTATGTTTCGAGTCAAGTTCTTTAACAAATTTAAAAATGAATAAAGTAACAAAAACTATAAAACACAAAAAACCACAGTCATCACCAAGTTCGCTAAACCTATCATTCACCAATATTCGTGGTCTTCGAAGTAACTTTTTTTCTGTTGAGACTTATCTCTTGCAAAGTTTACCAGACCTACTTGCTCTTTGTGAGACTAATTTGAGTTCAGCTGTCTCATCTTGTGATCTTAGTGTTGATGGTTATCTTCCTTTAATTCGTTAAGACTCCAATAGTCACATGCTTGGTTTAGGCATTTACATTCGTAAGAATTCACCCATTTGTCGGGAAACTAGGTTTGAATCCACAGACTACTTATTTATGTGCTTTCGTTTAGCACCACTTCACTCCATTACCTTTCTCTTTGTTCTATATCGCTCTCCCTCATCTCAAGACTGCACTCTTCTTGATGTTATTTCTGATTATATTGACCAAGCCCTCATTCTTTATCCATCACCCAATATTGTTGTTGTCGATGAATTTAATGTTCATCACAGTGAATGGCTTCGCTCTAGTGTCAGTGACTCTGCAGGCATTAAGGCCCACAACTTTTGTCTTTCTCAATCCCTAACTCAAATAGCCAACTTTCCAACTCGCTTTCCAGACAACCCGAATCATTTACCTTCTCTACTCGACTTATGTCTTGTTTCTGATCCTAGTCAGTGCTCAGTTTCTTCACACTCACCCTTAGGTGCTTCTGATCATGCTTTGGTCTCTCGAAAACTATTATCTCATTCTTCTTTACCATCAGAATCCCCCTATCATTGTACATCTTACAACTACATTAAAGCTGACTGGGACTCTTTCCGTAATTTTCTTTGTGATGGCTCCTGGGTAGAAATCTTTCGTCTCCCTGTTGACAAATGTGCTTCTTACATAACTTCGTGGATTCAGGCTAGCATGGAATCCTTTATTCCACCTCGACGATTCCAGGTCAAGCCTCACTCTTCTCCATGGTTTTCCTCACATTGTGCTGCTGCAATTGCCAATCGAAACCATTACTTTTATATCTATCAGCAAAACAATTCTCTAGAAAACAGACGTCTGTTTATTACTGCTAGGAACCATTGTAAAAAGGTTTTGTCTAATGCCAAAACCCGCTATTCTCAGATCATGAAATCTCGTATTTCATCACAAAAATTAGGCTCTCGTGACTTCTGGAGAATCTTTAATAGTATCAATAATAAGGGCAAGTCTGTAATTCCACCTCTTTTGTATGGTTCAGACTTTGTCACCTCACCTAAAGACAAAGCTGAATTGTTTGCCAAGAACTTTTCATCAATATCATCTCTTGATGCCACTAGTTATCAGTTCTACCTGATATAGCCGTCAAACAGGTTGATCCATTGCTCGACATTCGTATCACTCCAGCTTCTGTATCTAAAGTGAATTCCCGCTTAGACTCTTCTTCAGCTTGCGGCCCGGACAACATACCTGTTATAGTCTTGCAGAAGTGTTCTCCGGAGCTGTCGTCTATTCTTTCAAAACTATTTAACAAGTGCTTATCAGAGTCTTGTTTTCCAGCCTGCTGCAAAGCAGCATCTGTTATCCCTATTTTAAAAAATTCTGGAGAGCGATCCGATTCGTCTGACTACCGTCCCATTAGTCTTCTTCCTATCATAAGCAAGGTTTTTGAATCTTTAATTAACAAACACTTAATCTCTCATCTCGAATCTCATAACCTACTTTCTGATCATCAGTATGGATTTCGATCTTCTCATTCTACGGCTGATTTGCTATCAGTAATAACCGATAGGTTTTATCGCGCATTAGATAAAGGTGGAGAGGTTAAGGCCATTGCTCTTGACATTTCTAAAGCGTTTGATAAAGTTTGGCATGCTGGTCTTCTCCATAAGCTTTTTTCTTACGGTGTATCTGGAAACATCTTTAAGATTATTGAATCCTTCCTTTCCAATCGTAGTATAAAATTTGTCCTTGATGGATAGCACTCTTCTTCTTATTCTGTAACCTCAGGGGTTCCTCAAGGTTTAATCCTTGGCCCTATACTCTTTTTAATTTACATTAACGATCTTCCAGATATTGTTACATCTAAGGTGGCATTGTTTGCTGATGATACTACCATTTATTCTTGTCACGATAAGAAGCCAACTCCCTCTGATTGCTTGCAGGGGGCATCTGAGCTTGAAAAGGATCTCACTTCTGCTACAACATGTGGCTCACCATGGCTGGTGAACTTTAATTCAGATAAAACTCAACTTTTTTCGGCCAATCGTTATCGCAATAGTTTAGACCTTCCTTCCTATATTTATAAACGGTAATGTACCCGATGAGTCTCCTACCCTTCACCTTCTAGGATTAACTCTTACTTCTTATCTTTTTTGGAAACATTTTATCAAATCCGTTGCAAAATTAGCATCTGCTAAAGTTGCTTCTCTTTATCGAGCTCGTCACTTTCTTACTCTGGATTCTATTCTCTGTTTCTATAAATCTCAAATCCGGCCTTGTATGGAATACTGTTGCCATATCTGGGGCGGTTGTAAAACGTATTGTAAACATAGTTGGACCTGCTCTTGCAGCCAACCTTCAACCTCTGTCACATCGTCATGTTGCTTCTCTTTCTCTTTTCTACAAATACTATAATGGGCACTGCTTGAAAGAGCTAGCGTCTCTTGTGCCATCTACTAAAATTCATTCTCGTGTTACTCGTCATTCAATTAAGCCTCATCCTTTTTCTGTTACTGTTCCTAAGTGCTCCAAAAACTCTTATTCGTCTAGTTTTTTTCCTCGAACATCAGTTCTTTGGAATTCGCTTCTTTCATCTTGCTTTCCTGATTCATATAATTTGCAATCTTTTAAGTCGTCTGTCAATCGTTATTTTGCCCTACAATCTTCATCTTTTCTCTTCCAGTAACTTCCAACACTAATTAGTGGTTGCTTGCAGCCTTGTTGGAAGCGAAGATAAATAAAAATATATATATATATATATATATATATATATATATATATATATATATATATATATATATATATATATATGTATATATATATATATATATATATATATATATATATATATATATATATATATATATATATATATATATATATGCATATATATATAAATTTATATATACATATATACATATAAACATTATCATTTTAATATATATATATATATATATATATATATATATATATATATATATATATATATATATATATATATATATAAAGAGAGAGAGAGAGAGAGAGAGAGAGGTATTGTTGGAACATTATTATAGATCTATCTAAAGCGTATGATTTCATTCCGCATGACCTACTTATTGCTAAATTAGAGACGTATGGTTTCTCTAAAGAAAGTCTTAAATTTCTTATATCGTATATTAGTGGTCGTAAACAAAGGGTAAGGATAGGACCATCTGTTTCTAATTGGGTTGATATTTTGTCGGGAGCGCCTCAAGGTTATATTCTTGACCCCATCCTCTTTAATATCTTTATAAATGATATATTCTTCTTTATTAAAGATACTGAATTGTGCAACTTTGCAGATGATAATACGCTGTATGCCTGTGATTACAGCTTAGAAAATGTTATTTTTTGATTGCAAAAAGAAGCAACTAATACCATTGCCTGGTTTAAGTTTAACTCGATGGTTGCCAACCCTGATAAATTCAAATTACTTTTAGTTGTTTTAAAAAACACAAAAAATCAATACCTAAAAATAGGTAATATAACTGTTTTTGCCTCTGATAGGGTGAAACTACTTGGTGTTACAATTGATAAGAATCTAAATTTTGGATAACACATTAAATACTTATGCAGTAAAGCTAATGGTAAATGTTTTGCTTTTTCACGCATAAGATGTTTTTTATCCCGTAATAAAGCTACATTGTTGTTTAACGCCTTCATAATTTCAAATTTTTCTTATTGTCCCCTAATATGGATGTTTTGTTCTAAATACTATGACAACCTAATAAATAAAATTCATAAAAAAGCTCTTTGTATTGTCCATAAAAGGTTTGACTTATGTCTTGATGAATTGTTAAGTTTTGATAATAGTCCGAGGATCCACTTAAGAAATTTGCGCTTTCTTATGATAGAAGTTTTTAAATCAATTGATTGTCTAAATCCACAATTTATGAAGGATTTATTCAGTACAAAAAACCTTGCTTTTAAACTTCGTTGTAGCAAAAAAATGATTCTACCTTCAAATGGCTCCAAATATAAGGATCAATGTTGTACTATATTTAGAGCCATGTAGTTATGGAACACTCTAGATAACAAGACCATGTCCTCTAAAAGTTCTGAGGTGTTCAAAAAACATATTAAAAGTTGGTATGCAAAAAATTGTTATTGTAAAATCTGTCGTTTTTAATTTCTATTTTTATTTATCCTGACATTATAATACAATATTTACTCATTTTTCTGTAATGAAACGGTTGTAATTTAAATTTGAATTTGAATATTTTAATGTTATTTGTAATTTATATTATTATTTTATAATTTTTTTTTTTTTTTTTTTTTTTTTTTTGATTTATTTATTATTTATTTTTTTTAACGATTTTCATGTGAGTGTGTATTGTCTATAATTGTTAAATGTGTTGATTTTAATTAGTTTTATTTTTTTTAAAACTATTGTAACCATCAACAAAAAATAAAGTTTTTCAATTAAATTAAATTAAATTAATGCATGAAAAAGCCATTAGGGATCCTCCATAAATTACATAAGGCAAAATCAAACTTAAAGACAAAAGACGAGGGATTCAAAGTTTTCCCTTGTAGAGTCTTTATTCAAACCAAGTAAATAAACAATTTTTAAGTCCAGCGAAAACTGCCGCGCAAAAGAACAAAACGATCTCCTACTTATATTTTTTAAATAAGTTTTGCGTTACGTAATTTATGGACGATCCCTTATGCCTAGGGTTGCCAGACGTCCGGCTTTTACGGAGGAAAATACAGCGCCAAACCTGTAAAAATAAATTTACTGTGTTCTCCTCCGTAAAAGCCGGACGTCTGGCAACCTTACTTATGCCTAATCATAGTTTGTAACACTCCCGCGCTTATCTTAATTAAGGATGGAATGCAAGAAGCGAACTTAAAATTTGAAAAAATTTTAGACTTGAATGGTTCAAGTCTAAAATTTGACTTGAGCTAATGCAAAGAGCGAACTTGAACTCAAATCTAAAGGCGGATTTCCACGGAACGAATTTATTCGCGCGAAGCGAATTATTTCGTTGATAAGCATGCTGCAGATAAAACATTTCTGCCAGAAATGTTTTATTTGCGCATGTATAACGATAAAAAAAATCGCGCAAATAAATTCGTTACCTGGAAATCCGCCTTAACTTGAAAACCGGCCGATTTCAAGTTAGACTTGAAAAGCCAACTTAAAAAAGCAAAAATTTTTTCACTACAGGTGAGAAAGTATTTATATTATCACTTTTAAGTCATTAAAGCGAAATAAAGCTACTGGGTATGATGATATTAACGTAAATATTGTGATTGATTCCTACGATGTTATAAAAGATATTCTTTATAAAATCTTCAGAGCATCCATTGCACAAGGGTCTTTTCCAGATAAACTAAAAATAGCGAAAGTAACTCCAATCTTCAAGACAGGGGATCGTACAAATATAACAAATTATTGCCCAGTTCTTCCAGTTTTTTCAAAAATTTTAGAAAGAATAATGTACGACCGAATCAACTCTTATCTTGTTGAAAATAAAATTCTATACGAAAACCAAATTGGTTTTAAAAAAAATAATTCAACCGAGCATGTCATTCTTCAACTTATGCGCAATATAACTGATTCATTAAAGACTCTTGTTTTACACTAGTAGTATTAATTGATTTGTCCAAGACATTTGATACCGTCAATCATCAAATCCTGTTAAAAAAACTAATATCATATGGTACTAAAGATAAAACCCTATTATGGTTTGAAAGTTATCATACTAACCGTAAACAGTTTGATTACAATTAAGATTCTATATCTCATCTATTAATGAATATAACATGTGGTGTTTCACAAGGTCCATACTTGGTCCTCTTATTTTTTTAATATACATAAATGATCTTCATAAATCATCAAACTTAACAACAATAAATTTTGCAGATGACACAAATTTGTTTTTGTCTTATAAAAATCTTTTGTCTTATTAATATGACAAATTTGATATTATTATTATTATTTATAATATGAAAAAAAAAAATGCTTTTTACTAATATGACAAATACTAATAAAACAAAGTTTCTGTTTGGTTTAAAGAAACTGCCCCACATCACGCCCGACCTTTTAATTGATAATATAATAATGAAAAGAGAAAAAGTTACTCAATTTCTCGGAGTATATATTGATGAAAATCTATCTTGGAAAAATCATATTGATAATACCTCCAATTAAATTGCTAAATGTATCGGAATTCTCTATAAAGCAAGAAATATATAAAGTAAACACCAGTTAACACAATTATATTATTCGTTTATACATTGTCATTTAAACTACGCAAATATTATATTGGGAAGCACTCATAGAACAAAGCTAAAACCTCTTTACCTTCATCAGAAACACGCAGTTCGCGCAATAAATTTTAAAAATCGATTTTTTCATACGAAACAACTTTTTAAAGAAATGAATATTTTAAATGTATATCAACTAAATGTCTTTAATATTTTTTGTTTCATGTTTAAATGTAGGGAAAATTTCTCGCCAAATGTATTACAAAATCTTTATTGTATGAAATCTAAAAATAAATATAATCTTCGAATTAATAACAATCTTATTGCCCCTTTTTTCGTAAAAGCAAAGACCAGTTTTTTGTTTCTTACAGAGGTCCTTATCTCTGGAACAAAATAGTCTTACCAAATTTTGATTTTTCCGTCTAACTAACTTTAGCTTCATTCAAACAGAAACTTAAAAAAATTATATTTTCTAATTGAAAATATCTTGATTTATCTTTAATTGCTTTTTGTTGTTGTTGTTGTTGTTGTTGTTGTTGTTGTTGTTGTTGTTGTTGTTGTTGTTTTATTTTGTATATTATTTGGTTTAGCATTTTATCTTGGCTTTTTAACATTTTATCTTCGTTTTTAAATAATTTTGCATAAAAGCGTATTATTATTATTTTACTAAAGACATTTTTATTAAAAATTAACCTTATAAAGTAGAGGTCTTCATGAAAAGATCCTCATAGTCTTCTAGAAGCCTTGTCGTTACTAATGTAAAAATTCTAAAATATATTTAGTTATTGTAATATTAAACGGCAAAATATTAAAAAAAAAAAAAAAACTATAATTATACTATAATAACTATAACTATATATATATATATATATATATATATATATATATATATATATATATATATATATATATATATATATATATATATATATATATATATATATATATATATATATATATATATATATATATATATATATATATATATATATATATATATATATATATATACATATATATATACATGTAGTGGCGTAGGAAGGTTTTTAAATGTTTGAAATAATCAAGTTTTAAACAAAAAGAACATTACAAATTTTTTTACGTTCATTTGTATAACGAAAAGATTTGAAAAAAGAAAAGACTATTTTCAACTAGATTTAAATTTATCGATAAATTTTAATTTTCATAGTAAAATATTTTAGTGTTCAAAAATTATGGCCATATAAAATTTTTTTATGGGGGATTTTTGCCGTTTTTTATAGATTTTGACTCATTGTGCGTCGTTGTTAAGCCGGCCGAAGCTCAGTTTTCATTATTACTTTGAAATATTGTATATGTTTCTCTGGTGCATATATTATTACACATTTTGGCTAATAACTTTATTACTAACGGAATAAAATTAACAGTCAAATGACCTACGTAACTTATTTATTTCAAAGGAACAAATATAATTTCAGTCATTAATTGACAAAAGATCATTCATTTGTGCTACAGGAAAGTTCAAAAAGTCATCACCCTATAATCCACGGCACGTCTTCAGGATTTTTAGTTTTGCAAATGTGCGTTTTAAGTTACTGTTTCTAGAATAATCAAATTGGTAATGCATTGTTTTTAATGTGTGTAAATACAGACAAATAACAATTACGAAAAAAATAGATTATTAAATAGAATTATGTTTTTTATAACTTGTTTAAAATTAGTATGAAAAAATCTGTCTTTTTTAAATCCATAAACATGTTCTCTGATATACATACAATTAAACCAATAAAATCCACTTGTGTTGACGCCATGACACTGGTGATAACATTGCCTCTTTTTATTAATATTTGTAATATACAATGTATATAAAAAACTGATTGTCATTTCAAGCCCTATATTGAAATATATGCTTTTTGCGCAAATAATTAGCAACATCTAATCCATCAGAACTACAAACAAGGCTCTAGTTACCAAGCTCTAATTATCGCAATTTTTTGCAAAACATCTTTACTTGATATTTCAACAATCTTTTTACTTTGTAATTTTTATAATTTTATAGAAAAGATTTGTCTGAGAGATAAAACTTAATACACAATTTTTTCAATATTTTATGCGACACCGCAACACTTTTGACCATTTATTTTTTGATCTTTCACCATTTTACTTTTCTTTTTCCATTTTTATAGAAAAATAGTAAATTTTATTGTTTAGCAATGGTCATTTAAATATACAAAATGGCAACTCTGTTAAATACCAAAATAAGAGCCCATTAAACAAGTAAAAAACTAAAAAAATAATGGAATTCAATTTCATATCGAAAAATCAAGATTTTAAAAATCTAATTTAAAAATTTATATTCTAATTTAAAAATTTAAAATCTAATTTAAAAATTTCTAAAAGTCTTCCATAGTTTTGGTTCGCGGTATGATATTCCATATTCAGAATACTTACTACTAATTCTTGGCAATCTATAAGTATTCGATTAGTTTATTCTAAGAGAATACTTTTTGTTTAATTTTTCGTAAATTTATCATTAACGTTTTTTTGGAATCAAGCTGTAGTTACATTTATATATAAAAATATGGTGTTGAAATAAAAATATGGTGTTTACTGCTCCCAGAAATTCAGAAATTCTAAAAGAATTTAAAGAATCAAATATTCATAATTTAGTAATTAAATTAGTTTGGCTGAGAAAACTTAAATTGTAAAATAGATAAAAAGTCAAAACCTGATTAAATAAATTAGAACGACAAAACTTAATTGGATTCTAAAAAGGTATTTTGTCTCACTAACTCAATATTTACTTATATTAATAAGCCGCTTTTCTATATTAGTAGAAATATGCAAGCAAAGTTTCTCAAAGTTATGCAAATACGTTATTAAATATAAAACAAAGTAATGTTAACTTTTTTTCCCCTGCATTTCAGCTACTCTTCATCAAAAGATGTTAACGTAACAAATAAAAATGATAACTTGAAATTCCATGCTATTAAATTAAGTAGTGCTTCAGATAAGATTTTCAACTGATCCTAAACCAGTCAATAGATATTAGTTTCCCTAAAGGAAAAATGAAATTTTTGAAATAAAAAGTTTTAAATGCGAAAGTAAAAAACTTTTATTCAAAAAAGTGACCATTGCTTTTTACACATTTTGACCACCATTCTTGCTATAATGCTTCCCACAAACTTCTGCTAAAAAAATCGACATTTTTCACATAATAAAAAAATATGTTTGTTCAATAACTTAATATACATTAAATATGTTTGACAAATGTTAAACCAACCAATAGTTTTTTTGGTAAGATAAAAACTATAAATTTTATTTATAAGCCAAGATGGATACATATTGCTTTTGAAAACGTTAAAAAGATTAATAATATCAAAGTAAAAACTAAGTTTACTATTAATAATTTTAGGTTCTATCAATTACACGTTTTGTTAAATTTACCCTAATACGTTTCCTTATGAAAATTAGAAGGAACTCTTTACTTTGCGTATATAATGTCTAAGAAGGAGAACCCTTTTTTTTTTGTTAGAAATTTCTAAATATAGAGGTCTTTTTTTAGAAATTGACAATTGTGTTGGCCTTGCCTTTTTCTTTTCCATGTTAGAAGATATTCAATTTTAGTACTTTAAAAGATATGTCTTTTATTGGTATAGTCAAGGAGCTGGCATGCATCATTTTCTAATAGCAATTCAGCAAATATGTCATCAACATAACGTTTGTAAAATACTTGTTAATCCTTGTTAATTGTAT
>NC_061163.1:35064173-35219173 GCF_022113875.1 Hydra vulgaris
TTAAATCATCAGAGTTCCTTATAGTAATAATACAAAAGAAAAATAACAAGAAAAAAACAATGAATGCAATAAAAATATTAACACAACTACTTATTTATTGAAATATTTACATCTTATCTATGCAAAAAGTGGCAGTGGCAGATTTTAATCGTTTACCATATTCTATATGCCCAGTCCTTCGTTTATATCGAGACCAACTTGGTTTAAAGGCACTGCGAACAGCCTCTCCAGTCTGTTCAGCATATGAGAACAAAAATTATATTTTACAAATGGGAGAATATGACAAACCACTATATGTACTTTCCAAGTAACATTCAGCTATGCATTTAAATGTATTTTTGCATAATGCTGAAGGTCAAAAAATGATACTTTGAACTCTTCAATAACTAAAGAAACATTACTGCCTAATTGTTGTCCAATTGTGCACTCTTTAACTTTCAAAAACTTTCTGAGGCAATGAACAATAAGTATCAAATTAGTTTGAGATGCTAAAATATATCTTTCTAAAATATCTACTTTTCTAAAAGTTTTGTGGCATCATTGCCATCAAAGCCTGTTCCATGATAACCACAAAGGAAAATATAATGCTCTTTGAGCCAATAATCAAACAGAGGCCAATGATCTAAAAGTAGTCTACCAAGTAGTGTCACAATCCTCATAAGAAGATGTAATTCTGGTGGTGGAACTAAGTGATTAATTTCAACTTCAGGATTTTTATCAAAATAAACAAGACAAGGACGAATCACATTTTTAAATCTTTTATCTGCAATCGCTTTGCCCCATTTTCAACAAATTACTTGTACCAATGATCAAGAGACCCTAACGTTCTTGGTAATACCACTTTCTAGGGTACATTCACCTTCACACCATAAGCAGGCATATTTACCAGAATGAGAAGATAAACCGAAAATGCTGTATTAGCACATTTTAAATCAAATGCAAGGTGATGCGTAACTCATCTAGATTTAATCAGTTCAAGATTTTATGCAGACTTCCATGGTCTTCACAAATATCTTCAACAATAGCAAGTATAAAACACTTCTTAACTCCACTGATGATGTATATCTCATTTTTATTGGTCTTGCCAAAGCCATTTACAATTACTTTAAGAAATCCTTGACCTCCATCAATGGATACACGTACCATACTGGAAAGAGTATCTAAACCTCTTTTCATTAAAATATTAAGAATAAATTCAGAAGTGTCATGAATAAATACTATATCTCTGGTTACAGTTTCATCATTCCAAATAAAATCATCTTGCTCTGTTTTATATTTAGATTCAATTTCTTGTTGCAATGATATCATCATGCTAACTACATTGTTCTCAACAACATAAGACGACCCGAGATTCTTACGCAGACTTGATATCATTTTTTTTTTGATTTTTTGTTAATTCCAGTTTAGAAGTTAACTCCATAACTGTTTGGAATGATATCTGAAAGACTTTCTGGAAAATTTATTATCTTTAGTTCCAACGGTTAAAGTTAATGGATTCTCACCTTAAAAATAAAGTATAACTAAATTAAATATATTTTTTTACCATAACTAAAGCTAAAACACAAATATTTCAAAAAAGTTAGGAATGAAAATAATTGTTAAATTATATGCCTCATATCTATTTTTTCTCTGTCGGTTTTCTCCAACTATTTTTCTTATCGGTTGAAAATCATTTTAAAAAAGAAGCCGAAAATAGTGGATTACATCGTTTTAATTGGTAAATTTTTTGTCCTTTTTACTTTTTTTAAACTTAAATTACTAACTCTTCTGATCGAGTTCAGATTTGATTTGCACTTGAAAAACACTTATAAAAACTTAAAATAAAAAAATCTGACGTGGTGAGATTTCGAACATGACGGTCTTTATGGCTTACTGTGCGGAAAAAATGAGAAATTAAACTTAAAAAATTAAATACCTGTGAAAGAGTGGAAAATTAGTTTTTTGTATTTACATATGAAGGTGAACATTTTACTGGACAAACTATAATTGTCAAAGGAAATAGCGTTTAGGTGAAGCCAATGGTGAAACATTAACAGCATGAAAATGGAAAAATATTTCGTTTCAGAAAGAAGAACCATAATTAGATATTTATTGGGGCTCTGTGTTTTTAGTTTTTATTTTAAAAAAATCTTCAATTTTTGTAAAAAGTATTACCAACGTACAAAAAACTTAATTTATTATTATTTTTGTTTTTAATATGGTTTTTTTCATTACTCTTTTATCATAACATTAAACTCTTTATTTAGCGAAATGATAGTAAAATTGATCGTTTATTTAAACTTTTCATAGAACTATACTTTCAAAGAAACTTTTATTTGCAACCATTAATAGCAATTTGTAAACAAATTGTAAGGTTTTTCAAACCTTATTGTGCAATGTTAGGCCCCAGACCCTCGGTTAATGTTGCACCTACTTTAAACTCACTTTTACTTTAAACACAATTAAAAACAAAAAAACTTAAAAAAAAAAAATATCTAAGCAATTAAAATAACTTTTAGATATCCTAAATAAGTGATTACTTTTACGGTATGGATTCACAGAAAATACTCACTATTGTGATGACATACTATCTATCGATAAACATGGATAGAATAAAGTTTATTAAACTAGTTTAAAAAAGTTGATAGATCAACATTTTAAAGATTTATTAAATTAAAAAGAACATATTTGATGAAATAACTTAATTTCAAAGAACATATTTGATGAAATAACTTTATTTCAAAGATGCACGATTAGCTTTTTTGATTAATCTTAGTTCGACACAGTTGTTTATTTAACAAATTAGTATTTCTCAATAAACATTTTTTTTTTCTTACATTTAAAAGTAAAAAAACTTTTAAAAACTAGGAGGGATAAATCTTTCTTCATACATAAAACAAGAGACATTAAACATATTAAGCTCATACAGATTTACTTCACTCGTGTTCTTATTTATAATATTCACAAACAACAAAGATTTATAATATTTGTAATATTTACATATAACTTATTTAAATATAACTTATTTATAATATTTACAAACAATTATATTTGCAAAATTAGTTTCTCGCACAAATTGTTAACATTTGAAAAAACTTGTCAGTCGAAGTTTCTGTTTGTTTAATTCTTTGTTTAATAAAGTTCATTGGAAAAAAAAAGGTTATATTTAATATACAAAAATGGTGCTCAGTAACAAGTTTGTCTTTTTCATTCTACGGACATATGTTTAGGGGTCGTCCGTAAATTACGTCACGCAATTTTTGACAGTTTTTGACCCCTCCCCCTCCACGTCATAAATTAGTAACTCTTTTGTAACAAATCCCGTATGAGTCGTGACAAAACACAAATCTCTTCCCACCTCCACCCCCCTAGAGCGTGACATAATTTATGAACGACCTCTTTTTTTTTCCTCTCGCCTAGATATGTTGATTATATATTATTAATAACCTAATTTTTCTAATTTTAAACTTATATGGATAATTTCACTTTTATAGAGTTACAATTTATTTTATCTACATGTTGTTGATAATCAATTTTTGAAATCGTCTTTTAAAAAATGTATTTTTTTTGTATAAAAAAATTGAATCTTATTTATTACAAGCGTGCATCATTACGTCTAATGATAACTGATTTAATTAGATAATGCAACATAATTTTTTAATCACAACAAAAGTCTGCAAAACTTACGTTGATAAAAAAACCGATATAGCTGATTAAAGCTCACTAAAAAAAGACTTTAAAAGAAGTTTAGGTTTGTTTTTGCAATTGACTACAGTATGTTTTTTAAACGCGTTTTAAAATTAAATAAACCCACCATGTTCACTTCAAACTTCTGTTATTTCATAAATCAATACAGTTCATTCTAAATTTATCAAAAGGTTCAATAAATCCTAAATACGTCAAAAAAAAAACGCCTTTTTTTGGAAAAAAAAAGGCGTTTTTTGGTTGTCCTAGACCGGAAAAAAACGCCTTTTTAAAAAATAATCTAAAAAAAAAAAAAAATAATATTATACAATTAATACAATATAATCATATAAGTTTAAATGTTTTAATTTTGAAGTCAAAAAACCGCTTGATATTAAATAATGACGTCACAAAAAAGGTGATCAGCAGTAACACCAATAGATAAATAAATACATGGTAAAACCAAGTACCAGATCATTATCAATTTAAAAAAATGAATGAGTTGCCTCCTGAACAGCCCCCGCGGCCTTTGAGGCCAAGGAGATGTAAAAAGTAAAAAAAGTAAAAAAAAAAATTGTTTTAAGTTTAAATATTTTCGGACTAAGTAATGTAAGATATAATCCAGCGAGTATAATCAGGATCGGAATGCGCTCTTGATGTACAAAATGGCAGCTGCATAGATGATATTGTTTGCATTGATCATAACTTATTAAAGATTATTCACCTTATAAGTAAATATTACAATAAAATAATACAATAATACAACAACCAAAAAACAATACAACATCTTAAAAAAAAAAAAAGTTAAATAACACTGAAAAAAGATAACTTAAAAAAGTTGGTAACTCCATTGCAGTTGCTTTAAAATAAATCATATAAGTAAATTATTTGTGGTCAATTTCAAAACTTAACTAAATATGACACACACACACATACATAGATATACGTTAAATAAATTTAACCAAATAAATAAGAAAGCGCGTTATAAAAATTCCAAGGTTTTGCATAAGTAATTCAAAAAAGAGAACAATGACATTGTTCATAATTTATTTTTTCCGCTGACTTCATAGAATAGAACTCAAACACGAAATAAAGCAGTGTTCTTCGGATTATTTTTGAAAATCGAAGCTAACTAAATTCTAATTTTGAAAATCGAAGCAAACTAAATTCTAAAAAAAAAGTTAAACTGCAAATAAAGTCGAAAAACGCCCGTGGAATTTCCGGTAAGAATTTTAAACCAATTTATCAAAATAGAAAAAAAGTATTTTAACGGCAAAATGATGGTTTAATTAAAAAATTCATGTTATTTACGTTTTTTTTTTTAAGTATTTAAAATTAATTGTAAATTACTTAAAAAAGCTAACTGTTGTAAAGAAAAGAGGTATATATTTTTTAATATTAGGCAGATATTTTGAAATATTCCAACAATATTTTTGTTTTGGTTAAATGTTCATTTCAAACTTGAATTTTTAAGTTCGCGCAATCGAGGCTCCCGATTCCTTAGATTTTAAAGTTTAAAAGCGATCTACAAATTTTCTGGGCAGAATTTAAATCCAACAAAGCGCCTGAGAGAATAAAATAAACGGCGCACACTCTAAAAAAAAAAAAATTAAAAAAAATTTATATAGTAAAGAAAATTACAATACCCTCACTGAATTTTCGTAGCAGAGCATTAAACATTTTTTCAATATGTATAATCTCTTTATGCCTAAATATGTGTGTTTTTTTATTTTGGTCAAGACGAGATATTCAGGTATTTTTGCTTTCGGAATATTTTATTTTAATCAGTATTAGTGCGAATAAAACGCTGTAATACGCATATTTAAATGGAATAAGTGCAAAACTTATTTAAAAAATAAGTGGATTTCTATTATATTGTAGTTTAGATCGTGGAGTACAAATATTATTTAAATTGTTCTTTTCGTTTAAAAAAACGCGTACGCGCACTAACACGCGTATATTTTCAATAACAAACCTTAAATCTCTGACCCAAAATATCTACCTAATAATGATTTACTTTATGTTTATATCTATTGGTTACGTAATTTACACTGTTTTTACCTTTCTGACTCACTGCGCAACGGCTCTCATTCCGCTTTTCTTAACGTTCTGATGTTTGAAAATTTGAGTAGACGTCAGATTTATTTTTCTTTAAAGAAACAATTTTTCATAACAATTCTTTGTGAATTTAAACGTTGATTATTCTAATCTATTTAGTTTAGATTAACAAACAATGAATTTTAAAATAAAATAATTATAAACAACAACAAAGCCTTAATAAAAGTAAAAAGCAAGCTAGAAAAAATTTAAGCGAAAAAATATCCCAGCTATTAGTTTAGAAAGCAGTTAACTAATAGAAGTTATAACAAAAGTTATGTTTCGAAAACTTGAATAAATTTTAACTTTAGTTTGCATTTGGAAAATTTAATCAAAAATTATTGGCACAGCTTTTGTAATGGTCTCTTCTATCAAAGTTTCTTATCAACTATTTTTACGATTAGAAATATAGAAAGCAAAAAGATAACAAAAAAATATATAATAAAAATAAAAACAAAAGCGTGGCTCCACAACACAGGGTTGCCTTGTGTAGTGGAAATAAACAACTTTATTTTGTTTAGGGTTTAATGAGGGCTTTTATGAGCCTAGAATTTAAATATCCTTATAGGACAAAGATTTTGTAAATTAAATCAGGATTGTTTAAATTGTTTTATATTTGAATATGTTGACTTTTTAAAATTTATACTTTTAAACTAAAGTGTTTCATATACTAAAATTAATGTTAATAGACAAAAGATATAAGTTGCAACCCGATTTCTGCAAACATATAATAAACTAAGTGGCTTTCAATCATATTATAGATTTGATAATCCTCTGGACTTGCGATGACTCTGCATACACACATAAACACAAAATTCACAGGATATATTAAAAGCAGACGTGGCGTAGTGACTGGAGCGCTTGCTACAGAACTGAGAGGTACGAGGTTTGATGTCATATGCTCGGGCCATATTCGTTAAACGTTAGATCTTCTTGGAGCACGTTAATAACCAGATAAAAAAAAGATATCAACCATAAAGCAATCAAAATCGATAATTGCAATCAAAAAAAATAACATTGTAAAAAAATCGTGACTATAGAATTGTTTTAATTATCGAATAATCAATCATAAAATCAACATGAAAAACATTTTAGTTAATATGCTTTAAGGCTTTTAACAAAGAGTCTTTATACACCTCTTAAACCTCCTTGGTAGGGATAACGCTTTTACTTATTTTGATGTAAAAACGCGAATTACTTTTAGGCGTAAGTTACTTTACATAACTCATATAAAAATATACAATTTACTTAAAGTAATTTGTTTTTTGCTTTTTACGTAAATTAGATAACATGTAAAACTTAATTATTTAAGTTTTTTAAATGAGTAAGTGTTTCTTGAAAAAGTAATTTATTTTTACAAGTACAAGTAATTTGCATTTTTACTTTTACTTGTAAATCTTACTTACTTTCAGAGATGTAGTCAAGACAGTAAAGATCAAGACTAAGACCCAAGACTTTAGGCTTCAGGACCAATACCAAGACCAAGGTAGTTAAATACGAGTCTTAATACCAAGACTTTGGTTTTGAGATCTAAATCTCTTTTTGATTAAACATTAAAAAAAAAAAAATTAAAAGATTTCTTTTGAATTCTCCTAACATAAAAAATTTCAGTTAGAACCTTGTCAAATTAACGCGACGAACTCTCATTGAGAGCGGGAAGTTGCGGCGATCTACGGTTTGTTATTAATAACTAATCCATTCATTGAGTTGATCATTTTCGTAAGAATTAAGAAAGTAAAAGTCAATAGAGGTCCGAGACCGAAACCAAGACTCTAGGCTTTCAAGACCAAGACTAAGACCAAGACTTAAGACTTCAAGACCATTACCAAGACCAAAACAGTTAAATATGAATCTCGAGGCGTCTTGAGACCAAGACTTTGGTCTCGAGACCTACATCTCAGCTTACTTTTTATGGTAAGTCGTCTAAAGTAAATTACTTTGAAAAGTAATTTTGGTTATAATTATGTAAAAAATTTACATTGAAATGTAATTTTCTCTTTTTATGTAAAAAAAGTTATTTATGAAGTAAACTTGCGCAAATATAATATTTAAAAAACATAATATTTACTTTTCAAAGTAAAATAAATCTACATCATAACAACAAATTACTTTTATGTGTAAAAGTAACTAATTAACAAACGTCAAAAGCAATGTAAAAAGGTTTCATAATTTGAAAATGCGGCGACTCCTTTTATCACCAAACCGATTAGAATTACTTAATCAACAGCATATTTAACTAATAGTATTACTAATAGTTACGTAGTTACTAATAGTTACGTAGTTACTAATAGTTACGTAGTTACTAATAGTTACGTAGTTACTAATAGTTACGTACAAATGAGGTCTTTTAATAAGTTGCTAAAAACCATATTAAACTTATTTAAAAACATTATGGTAACCAATAATGATGTCTACTTGCGTAAATTTTGAGATGTAATATTAATATGATTATAAAAAACCAATGATTTTGGTTAATAAATATACTTTTGGTAAATAAAACATACTTAAGTGCCAAACTTAAGTATGTTCTTGTTTATATCACATTATAATGTTTAGGAAAATGTTGAAACAACCACCTTATTCGGTTTGGGTGTTAACTTTATATCCTATCCTTTTATCCTATCCTTATATCATATCCTTTGAATTTCAAATTTTAAAACCTGTCGACTTTGTCGACTCAAAGTATAAAAGTCGTTATACAAATAAATTAAATTGTTAAGATTAAAAAATCCTTTTACAACTAGAAAATATAAATAAACAAAAAATATACAAGTATTGATTTAATAAATAAAAATAAAGAGGACACTCGCAGAAGACCAAGTCTTCATCGAGAACCGCTCGTAAATTTAAAAATCTTGTAAAAATCAAATGCATACATACATGGTCAAGTGTATAAAGCACAAGAAAAATTTAAGTGCAATTATAAACATATTCAGTTGCATCAATTCATAAAAAATAAAAAAGTAAATAATTCAATGTTTAAAAATACAAAATTATATCATCAATAGATAAAATGGTTTCCTTAAGCTTTTTTTGAGTGAGAGGTAAATCCATTCCAAAGAAAAATCAAAATGTTTTAAAAAATTTTTATTTCAAAGAGAAGCTCCACGACATGAAATTCTTGATTTTCCAAAATTAGTTTGAAAGAATGGTTGACGAATTAAGTTATCATTTCTTAAGTTGTATTTATTTGGGTTGGCGTTAGTTTTACATTTGTACATAAAACAAAGAATATCAAAAACATTTAGCTGATATATATCAAGAATTTTCATTTCAAATAAGAGAAGCTTAGCATTAGTAAATCTACCTTTAAAATTAATGACGAGCAACATGCTTTTGTTGACGATAAAGAGGTCTAAGTTTGTATTTATTAACACTACACCAGGCAATATTTGCATTGTTTAAATGACAATAGATAACGGAGTAATATGATTGAGTTAACCCAGTGGGCACCGGACCATAAAAAGACGTCTTTTGAACGTTTAAAAGACGTCCAAAACGTTCAAAAGACGTTCAATTTTGGTTGGTTGGTTGTCACGCGGGTTGGTTGTCACAAAGTTTATTACAGGAAATGTAAATAAGATATAGAAATTTCAAATTATACAATGGAAATGTTATATAAAAAAAACATTTTTACAATAATTTTTATCTTTTCTTAGCGTGCACAAGAAAAGTTATTCGTTTTTATAGGTTTTTGATATGAAAAAGTAAAATTTCGCCTACTCAGAAATTTTCTTTTACCAAACGAAAATTATTTTATTGTGTTTTGAATGTAGATTTATAAAGTACTTTATTCATTTGAGTAACTTAATCCGTAAAAAAATATCATGAAATTCTCACGCTTTTAGGTAAATGTACAGGTGTCCAGTAGCTTACTCAGAAGAGGTTGCTTGTCACAAATTATATGGGGATGGTTGTCACACTTGCCTCGACTCCATGCGCTGCAAATTAAACGCCGCTTGCAGAATATTTAGTGGCTTTGTTTATTTTCCGCATTATTGAGGAATATTTTAATGTTTAAGATATTCTTTAAAAATCTAAAGTCAAAGTGTTATATTTGTTTAACTAAATATCTGTAATCTAAATTATTTTTATTTCAACGTGCATAACTTTAGATTCCGATCCAATGTTTAGTATAATTATAGAAAAAGGATTGCAGAAGTTCAACTGTTTATTGTTTTGTTTACAAACTAAACAACTAGCTGTTGTTTAGTTTGTAAAACTGTCTGTTGTTTTGTTTGTGCATTGTTTATATTTAGTGGGTTTATGTATATATATATATATATATATATATATATATATATATATATATATATATATATATATATATATATATATATATATATATATATATATATATACATATATATATATATATATATATATATATATATATATATATATATATATATATATATATATATATATATATATATATATATATATATATACACATATATATATATATATATATATATATATATATATATATATATATATATATATATGTATATATATATGTATATATATATATATATATATATATGTATATATATATATATATATATATATATTATATATATATATTAATGTTTTGTTTACATTATTTGCAAATATTTTTATTTGCTTAGTAATAAACATGGTACGAAATTTTAAAAGAAAAACTAATAGAGGTTATACTTCTGGAGATGTCATAATGTGTGCTGTTAAAGATGTAAAGATTAATAACATTTCTATTAGATCAGCAGCAAAAAACCATGGCATTAATTACAGAACATTAGCACGTTATTGTAAAAAAATTATTATTACTAACCCATCACATTGTTCTATAGCAGATCTAATTGACAAAATTGAAAACCCCACCTCCCTGAATGTTATAGGATACAAAAGTCAATTGATATTGCCAGAAAAAGTAGAAAAAGAACTGGTCACCTACCTGTTGCGAGCAGCAGATATATATTTTGGTTTAACTCCTACCGAAGTAAAAAAGCTTGCTTTCCAGCTAGCAATTAAAAATAATATGAAGGTTCCCAATTCTTGGGTTGTAAAGGAACAAGCTGGTAAGGATTGGTTTACAGGATTTATAAAGCGCCATTCAAATATTTCCATTAGGCAACCTGAAGCTACTAGTTTAAGTCGAGCGACAAGTTTCAATAAGCAGAATGTTGCATCATTTTTTAGCAATTTGCAGCACTGTATGCAAAAATACTCGTTCTCACCAAATGACATTTGGAACATGGACGAAACTGCTGTAACTACTGTACAGCAACCTAAAAAGGTTATTGCGAAAAAAGGATTAAAACAAGTAGGAGCCATCACGTCAGCTGAAAGAGGAACTCTTGTAACATTAGCATGCACAATAAATGCTATTGGAAATAGTATTCCACCCTTTTTTATTTTTCCTCGTAAAAACTTTAAAGATCATTTCCTAATCAGTGCACCAACAGGAAGTGCAGGAGATGCAAATCCAAGTGGTTGGATGAAAGAAGAAAACTTTGTAAAATATCTAAAACATTTTGTAGGCAATACAAAATGTACTAAAGAAAAGCCTTGTTTATTGTTGCTTGACAATCACGAAACTCATCTTAGTATTGAAGGATTAGATTTGGCAAAAAATAATGGAATAGTAATGCTTACCTTCCCACCACATTGCACACATAAATTGCAGCCCTTGGATAAGGCAGTTTATGGTCCTCTCAAAAACTACATAAATACTGCTATGACATCATGGTTAGTAATGAATCCTGGAAAAACTGTTACAATATATGATATTCCAAAAATAGTAAACATTGCATTTCCAAAGGCTGTATCTCCCCACAATATTTTAAGTGGTTTTTCTGCAACAGGTATTTACCCGTTAAATCCTGATGTGTTTACTGAAATTGATTACTGTCCTAACTATGTAACTGATCGCCCTGACCCACCTTGTTCACAGGCTGATTCAAATAAAAAAGACTGTGAATCTTATTCAATGCAACCAGAACCATCAAATAAAAGATTTAAAGAATCTATTCAGATACCAGGTAATCAGGTAGACATAACAATAGAAGATCCAGTTGTATTAAATAAAACCCCTAATCAGAACCCAATCACAACATTAGGTTTTAACAATTCAATCATACCACCTGAGAGTATTAGGCCTCTGCCTAAAGCAGGTCGGAGGTTAGCATCAAAAACAGGTAGGAAAAAGCGGTCAACTATGATTCTTACTAACACGCCTGTCAAAGCATGGCTTGCTAATTATAAAAAGAAGAAAACTAATAAAAAAAAATTTACTAATGGAAGTAAAAAAGAATTAATAAAAGCAAATCTTGCTACGAAAAAACCTTCTATAGTCTTAAATTCATCTGAAGATAAAGAGTATCTGTGCATCTATTGTTTTGAATCATTTTCCAACAGCCGATCAAGAGAACAGTGGATTCAATGTCAGGTTTGCCAAAAATGGGCTCATGAAGAATGCACACCAGGCTTACAACAGTTTATTTGTGAATTGTGTTCTTTATCCAATAATTTTTAAAAAACCAAACCTAAAAACATTTATAGTAATAAACTAAATTTGTTAATTGTGTTATATTTAAAATATATATATTTCAGTTTATAGTATTTTATTTTTGTTTTTCTTAGTAAAACATAAACGAAATTAATTTGTACTCGTTTTACATTAAATTCTTATCTAAACTTGTCAAAATCCAAATGTGACAATCAACCCCGCACCATGTGACAACCTACCCCGTGAGCGGGGCTAGTTGTCACACAGAAGTGGTCTTTGAAAAATGATTTTACAGCAATAAATATTTCACTCAATGTCATAAAAATATTATAATAGTTACTGGAAATAGTTAAATTAGCTTTGTGCAAAGTTTGGCATTGATTGGATGAAAATTAAAAGCTGAGCAGCCTAAAATGTAAAAAGTGTGACAACCAACCCCGCTCTCCCCTATCCAATTAGTTTTTTCAACATTAAGTGAAAGCTTGTTTATTTTAAACCATTCAGAATTTTTTGTTAATTCAATATTCATATTTTGAAATAATATTGTAATGTTGTTATCAGATAAAAAAGAGGTTAGTGTCATTTGCAAACATGACAGCGATCAAGTTCGAAGCTTTATGTAAATCATTGATGTAAACGAGAAAAAGAAGGGGCCTAAGTATAGAACCCTGTGAAACACCACAAGTTATATTTAACAGATTGGATGGGTCAGTTAAGTTTCTATAAACAAACTGTTTACGGTTACTAAAACAGCTTTTAAATAACAGTAAAACGCTTCCTTTAATTCCATAATATTCAAGTTTTTTTAGGATCAATTGTATCAAAAGCTTTTGATAAATCTCTGAAAACTCCCAACGTGAATTGAGAATTTTCAAAAGATTTAGAAAAATTGCGGATAATTTGGATTATTGCATGTTCTGTTGAGTTTTATTTTTCTGAATCCGTGTTGATTAACATATAGTATATTATTTGAAAAAAGGTGATTATAAATTACGTTATATAAAATTTTCTCTAAATCTTTAGAAAAAACAGACAAAACAGAAACTGGGCGATAATTAGAAACATTGGTTGCATCACCAGCTTTGAAAATTGTTGTCATTTTAGCTATTTTTAGAAAAAGAGGAAAATCGCCCTGTTTTATTGATCAATGTAAAACTTTAAATAGTACATTTTTTAGGAATTCATAAGACTCGACATTACCATTTATATTATCATGGTCATTATCAAGGTTTATATTATCATGGTCTTAGGAATTCATAAGACTCGATATTACCATTTATATTATCATGGTCAGTTGATTTATATTATCATAGTCAGCTGATTTATATTATCATGGTCAGCTGATTTATTAGACTTAAGCATTTTAAAAAGTCAAAATCTTCGTAAGATAAGGTAGATTAGGATAATATGAGCACCTTAAGTAAAAATTGAAATATTTAAAAAAATAATTATGCTAGATCCAAAATTTTTGAGAATAAATAATTTTTAGGGATCCCTACTCATGATCCATTTAGATATTTGGGCACCCGAAAATACTTTTTTAAAAATGAACACTTTAAATTAGTTCAAAAACAAAATATTAATTAAGTAAAAATTACATAACCTGACAATTAGAACTAATTTTTGGAATGTAATGATTTGTTATTAACAAAACTTATCATTAAAAGATCGACTTTTAAGCCATATTTTGTTGAAACAATACTACTGTATTTTCCTCAAAAAAAAAAGTTTTTTTTTTAAATTTTTTAAACTCATACCTTTGAACGATAAAAATTCAAATTTTTTTATTTTAAGTTACAGAAAAATATTTAGTATTGTTAAAATATTCAAATTTTTTACTATGTTTTGTTTGTATTCAAAAAGCAATTAAAACCTTAAGCAATTAAAACCTACTTTAGAACTTTAAACTAGGTAATTTCAATGAAAAATACTGGGTTATTTGAGCAAGTCAAAACTTAATGTTTCTATGCATTGTTTTCAAACAAAAATGGATTGGGTTTTTAGCTAATATATTTTTCTTTATGAAATTTTTTATTTTATTTTAGCAACAAAATTTTGCGCCACAGATTTATTCATTCGTGATCATATTATTTTAACAATGCAAAAAATTTAACAGAGAATTTAAAAAATATTTACATAAATAGTTTTAAATTTTAAAGTTCTAAAACAGCGTTTTAATTATATAATAGCCGCTAATTACTGCATATAAATTTACGCTAAAGTTACTGATTCCTGTTATCACCACATAAAGTCGATTCAATAAATACAAAACAACTTTAACTTACATCTATTTACATCTAAGAAATCTTCAAGTACGCTTATATTACTAATATAGTCGCCCTCATATTTAGGGTAAAGATGGTAAATGTTTTAGGTTTTTTTTTTGCAGGCTCTAATCACCACAAGTTTTATTTCTTAATCTCTGTATAAATCTTAGCTTGGGTTATACGTATATTACACAGTGGCGTAGCAAAATATTTTTGGCCAGTAAGCATACTGGTCCAGGTGCCCAATTTCTGTTTCTCTTGAACAATAACTTTTACTTAAAAAAACCAACAAAAAAAACTCTTTAAATACACCTTGAAGCTCCTAATCCTCGCGTCCCTGGACCTAGTTGTTTGAGGGAGAGTAAATGTTGCTTACACTGATCTTGCTGTAGTTAGGCCACTGATAGTATATTTAGATAAAGATATTTACATAAATAGTTCTAAATTTATCATACTCATAAAATACTGGAGTTCTTAAAAAAGGATTAAGACTTGGAGTATCTAGGGATACCTTTGAACAGGTGACCTTTTTTCTTGTTAAAGTGGCGAAAAAACCTTACAAAAAAAGCATTTTCTTAAAAATTTCGGAGCTTCTAAATCTGCGGGACATGGGATTGTAGCCCCCACAATCCAGGCTTGGTTTAAATTTTTCCTCCTAAGTTTTTAAATAAAAACATTTACGCTAAAAACCTGTAAAAAGTACTAAAAGTTATACCAATTATGCCTTTCAAATAGTCTATTCTTTCTGAGTCTTCCATGGATATATGCGCCTTATTGCTGCCATGTTTCAGCTTTGTCTGAATTCTAGACTTTTTTGCAAATTAATTTTTAAATGTGAAAGTAAACAGCTTTTTCATGTGACTTACTTTTACACGCAAAAGTAAATTACTTTTTAATGTAATCTACTTTTACATAATTTACTTTTGAAAGTAAAAAAACATTATAAAGTAAAAGCCGTTTTAAAAATTACTTAAAGAAATGCAAATATTTCATTAAACGTTTAAAATTACTTATGTAATTTACTATTGATAAAAATTAACTTATTCGTGTAAGTAAAAAAAAAAGTAAGAAAAAGAGCCATCCCTACTCCTTGGCTTTTAATAATATTTTTGGGGGTTGTTATCCAATATAAATTTTTGCTTAAATTTTAAATAATAGGGTTATGGGTAAAAATTTCTCAAAACACACAAAAAAACACATATTTGCACCGTATATTACCAAAGTTTTTGAAACTTGGCACAAATGTTTATAGACATATGTTAGGAAAGATTGTAATTTTTTTTCATAAAATTCCTTACCGTTTATAATTTACAGCAATTTGAAGTTTCCTTGATTTTGACTAAAAACTGAGGGGGAGAAGTGCCAAAAATCATTCCGTTTACTTTCACCTTAATATGGTGCTTGTAGTGATGCCACAATTCTGAAACTTTGTACCAAAAGAGTTTAAAACCTGTTAAATCCGAAAAATATAGTTTTTTATATGTCAAAACAAGGGAATGTAGCTCCATAAAATACACTTTATAACGCCGAGAAAAAAGAGCATTGACAATTATAGCTATAAAAAAAATCTGACTGATATAAAAAAAATTTAATTTCGATTTTCTTAAAAATAAGATCAACACCTACTTTTCGAACCTTGGCCTTATATTTACTTGAGGAATTATTGATGTTTGATATAGACACAAAATTTTTTAATATTTTTTAAATTAGACACTTAATATAACCCCACCTTTTACCAATCAATCAAATTAGAAACTAAAAATTTAATGACTTTATTATCTTTTTCATTTTCATATGATATTTACAACAAAATTTAAACGTATATAAATTTTTTTTTTTAAAATACTAAACTTTAGTGATTTTATATATGCTTTACATTCACGTTATTTACAAGTTGATTAACAAAACATAATATTTAAAAAAAGAATGGATAAGACATAATAGACTCATAAATATAAAAATCTCTACTTCCTTAGGAAAATAATTTTTTCAAGTCCTCTTTGGCTAAATAGTAGCAAAGTCCTGTTTTTGTTATAGGTACCTCAACTTTGCAAACAATGTGGACATCATTAATCCAGTATTGGCTTTCCTTTGGTGGCCATTTAAACGACCGTGCAGGACCATTAGGACACATAAATTTTACAAGCACATCTTTTTCTTCTAAATTAATATCTTCAATGACTCCTATCCACCACTTTTGCTCATAAGAAACACAGACATAATCACCTGGTACTAGGTTTACAGTCGTTATCTGGATATTTCCAAAGTCATGAATTAAAGCAAATTCTTCATCAACACTGCATAGCTTAGTGCCTACCTAAACAAAATAGTAACATATGCAATTATTCTGTTTTACCTATCAAACATGTTTTATTAAATGCATAGATAGCAAATGCAGAGGAAATAAAATAAAATACAAATATTTTTGATAACGATTCTGCAAAAATCTAATATCTATTTGAGTTTATCAATAAAAGTTATGCGTGCATTTTAAAATATGGTAAAAGGTATAATTAAAAAATAATAATTTACCTTTAGATGGCCAAGTGGTACAAACTAATGGTAACTACATGTTCCAGGTATTGTATTAGCAGTATCCAATCGTTCTTTAAGAGTGGTTCTCACCAAAGTTAAATCTTCTGATGAAATATATATGAAATTTATGCCTTCAATGTTTTCATTCAATATTTATACATTGTTTTGGAGATAAAATATGATTACCCATATCTCTTTGCAAACTTGCTAGTGTTGCCAGACGTTTGACTATACCATCACAAGGTTGCTTACCGTGACTTTGTTTATTTTGTCATTAGTTGCAAAAAAGTTCCATTTAGCAGTAAAACCAAAATCTTCACAATGGAAACAAAGATTTAACATATTTTTGCAATTCTTATATTGACCTGCACACCCATCTGAAAAGTATTCAATATTTTTTATTTGAGGCAAATTTGTTTTTATATCATTGCAAACAACCTCAATAATTTTATAAACCATGTTCACATCATGGATCATATCATCCCAAATAATAAAATAGGATTTGTGCTTGAGAATGCCTTCTTTTTTGAAATAAATAATCACTGGATGAAGTGTACATTGTAAATTTGTCCAATGAAAGTTTTGCACTTCATCCTGAACTACAAATTTATAGTTTTCTGAAAAATCACCCAGAAATAATGCTGTTACCTCATTCATATCTTCTTTTCCTGTTCTCAGGTATAATGCTTGACTCTTTGCTAAATACGAATGTGGTGCAAGTTTTTCCAGTTTTCTACATACTAGTTCAATGTATTCAAACACTGGCTCTTTATTGTGTCAAGTTTGACCTATCTGTTGTTGTCCATTAATCAAATTCAATCTCATCATATTCTTCAAATTCTCCAAGTATATCATAAAGTTTTTGAACCAATGCATCCATAGTTGCTAGGCATTTTTCACATTTCCTCATCATACAGTCTTTATTAGTTATATCACAGACAATATAAGGTAACAATTCTTTGTATGTCACACCAAGAGGATGTAAAAGCAGTTTTAAATTCTGATGAATAGCACAGGCGCATACAGAATGTGTTCCTGAGGCACCAACAGTAATACACCATTTAGGTCGCAAGGTGCGAAACCTTGAAAATCCTATTTTTATTTCTGGGTTATTGGTTTTAAAGGCAACAAACAATTCCTTTAAATTACATAAGAGCAAACGTTTTTGCATGTGGACATTTTTCTTTATGCTTACATAGTCCTTTTTACCAGGCATTATACGGCTATGTTCATCGTCTTCGTAAAAGGTCTTGACCAGTTGAACTGTTACATCAGGAAGATGTTACACGCAATGTTTCAGATGCCTTTTTTATTGACCAGTCTGTTGGAGCAAGTGTCGCAAGATGTACTTTTTTTGATGTTGATGTAGATTCTGCAATTTTGTTAGTTAACAATATCATCATGTTATAAATCAAGTTTGCTTTTTCCATATACTCATTAAAACTTGACTGTTCTTCAAAATTTTTTTCTGATATATTAAGGGAAATGGCTACCTTTTTTTAATGGAGGATGTTAATGCTGTCAATTTTTGTTTACCTTCTCTGACTTGTGCAATCCTTTGACCTTAATTGGAGATACTCCAGCAGATGCAAAGTGTGTATCTACACTTTCTTTTTTATTTTAAATGGATCTTTCATTAACAATATCAAAATCTTCATCATTTTTATTTTCACTTATACTTTTTGATAAACATGTCATAACTTTACTTCGACAGGTTAGACACAGTTTTTTTCCAGGTATAACATTTAAACCTATGGTTTCTGCTTCTAACACAGTATGCATTGTAATCACATGTAGAGATGCTTAAAAAGAAAGTAACTACATTACTTAAATAACATTAATTATATATATTATGTAATTATATTACTATACAATTTGTTATACTAATAACTATGAAGAATTGAACAAATCTTAATACCAAAAAAACTTATATGACTTATTAATAATGATATTACCTAATGAAATATAAATATATAAATTTTTACCTCTACACACCTTTTGGTGACTCAGAAATGGATTACAGCAACTTTTCTGATTACCCTCATATCTTACAACAAACATGTCATGATGGTGTGTGCATATATTAGTAATTTGTTCTTGTTTCAGATTTGTTCGTTTTTCAAGTAGCTTACGATCATTGCTGTCAATATCTTCAATCAGATTTCTTTCTTGAGTATATGATTGTTTATAACAAGCTCCATAGTTATTTACAAAGCAGCAATTAATTTTGTTATCCATATATAATGAGGAATCTCTGTCTAAACACTTAATACAAGAAATCTTAAATAATCTTAATGTCCCTAACAAGAAAAGTACACTTGAACACAAACAATATCATATCAATATGTATTTATAAAGAACATATTGCTTGAACAAGTAGCTATTAGTTTAATAGGCACATTTTAAATGCCTAACTATCTACTAATTATTGTATATTCTCCATTAACTACATACAAAAAGTTGTGTAAAAGTAAAAAATAACTGAATATAATTTTATTTAGTTATGTAACTTAACATGGTAATGTTAATTAGACATTATTATATTATTTTATTACTTTTTTTTTATTGATGATAATAAATGTTTTATTACAACAAAACAATCAACAACAAAAGTTACATAATATTGTTAAATTTAATGACATGATATTATGTAATGAAAATGACATTATTATTATGTAATGAAAGTAAAAAGAAACAAATTTATAAAATGTTCAACTATATTTTGTAATAACTTTGTAAATTTTTTACAAAGCTATTACAAAACAAAAATAATTGTATTTGTATTCAAAATATATTTGCAACTTTTTTTTTTTTTGCAAAATATCTTTAGAAAAATTGAAAAACTAAAACATCAATAACTCCTTGATAAAACATAAGGCCAAATGAAAATTGGTTCGCAAAGCAGACATATATTTAATATTTAAAATAACGAAAACCAAAACTTTTTTTCATCAGTCAGATTTTTTTTAAAACTATAGTTGTCAATGGCCTTTTTTATTGTCATTAACAAGTGCGTTTTGTGGATCTAAAAATAAACTTTATTTTATTGTTTTGAGAGATATAAGTTTATGATTTTCAGATTCAGCAGGTTTTAAACTCCTTTGGTACCAAGTTTTAGCTTCGCAACATTACTACAAGTTTGTTAAAAGGGTAATTGTAAATTGACTTATTTCCGGCTTTATCCCCCTCTTTTTCATCTTATCCCCCTCTTTTCTTTATCCCCCTTCTTTTTCAGTCAAAAAATAACTAACTTCAAGTTGCTGTAAATCTTAAAGGGTTGAGAATTTTTTGAAAAAATCTTACAGTCTTTCCTAACTTATATCTTTAAACATTTGTGCCAAATTTCAGCGAATTTGGTGATGGAGGGTGCAACCCCTTGTTTTTTGAGAAATTTTTACCCTTTTATTAATATTTAAAAAAACTTAACACGTTCTTGGGTTTACTGTGAGTAAAATACAGATGTCTATTTGTTGAGAAATTCGCTCCACAAAAATGCGATAAAATTTATTTTGAAAAGAAAATCATAACTTTTATTCAATCAAGAGGAAGAAAATCAAGAGTACCTTCAAATAGCTCAAAATTTGCATTCATAATCCTGAAAGCGAATTGGTTGACTCAGTAAATAATTTTTCCCAACAGTAAGCAGTACACGTCGTTATATATTTTTTAAAAGTCACACAAGACAAAGTATTTACATAAAAGTTTATTTTATATAAGCTTTAAAATTCCGCATAAAAATATTTTGAGATAACGCAACTAGTATGGTACCTGCTATTAGTAGTTTGGAGCTAATATCATGCTTAAAACATACAGTACAGTTCATAATTAGCCAAGTTCATTTCAGAAGCCTGGTCTCGAAATTAATTAGATGTAGGGAAAAAAGTAATGGTTACTTTGTTATTTAAAAAAATCAACTAAACATTACTGTCGCTGCTGTTATTTGTTCTTAATTCATTATGATTAAAAACGTAAATCATTTAATAAGATAGAAAAAGAGTCTTATGTGGTACTTTCGAGAAATTACGAAACAAAATGCAAATGTATTTATATAAAGCTAAAAAAAAACTAATCTTATAAATTGTGAAAAACTGAAATAAATTGAACAGCAAATGTATTTTCAACGCAGTCTCACTTAAAATACCTAAAATTATAGCTAAGTGGTCATCAAACAAAATGTTTTACGGTAAGAAAATTAGTGAAGATATTGTTTGCAGACATTGTGACCATAAAAAGGAAAGAAACTGCGGACTTCCTGAAAAAGCATTAAAAATGCTACGAAGTTGCAAAATAATATAGGTTTATGGTTTAATGTTACATGGATTAAATCTATGAGTAGATAGTTTGAAATCAGTTGTTTTATTTTTTGATTAATTTAATCCTGAAATAGAACATTGCAGTTGTTCTGTTAATTTTAGTAGGTTGTGTACTAGGTTGTGTCCTGGTTTGTTTTTACTTTTACTTTTGTATTTTTAAAAACACAATTTTGATAAAATAATAACTACAATTAAAACTATAAAAGAAGAGATTTAGGTTCTATCTTACACAGAACAGTTACATAATGTAATAATTAAAAAAATGACATAATTGCTATATCAGCAAATCCACAGCTAAACAATTTTAAAAAAGATCTATCATTAATTGTTTAAAAATTGAAAAACACTTTTACAAAATGGCTGGTTAGTTTTTACGTGTTTATTTTGTACTAATGAAATTGAAATTTGAATACAAATCGTCATTTTAAAATAATACCAAGAGTGTCACTATTATCCCAAGTAACACTGAAAGTACAGATGTACAAAGCACTTATGACGGTTTAAGAAGCATAGGATATTTCTCATTAATAGAGAGCTTTTTAATAATGGTATTGTTAATATTAACCTTAATAACTGCATGGCTCCAAAACAGCGTGTTATTAGATAAGCATAGAACAAAACAAAAAAGTGGCATGATTACAGAAAACATAAAATTACTATCTAATTTGCTTGGTTTTTTTTGGGAATCTTTTAAAGTTTTATACTATATTGGAATGTTTTTAAAGTAGGACATTTACACCTGGCCTAGGCCATTTAGAAAATATTCAAAAAGGGTAACTATTTAAAAACTTTTTTCTAAAGCAAAAATTGAAAAGTGACTAATCTTTTAGTCTTTTTTAGACAATAAATATGGTTGTAGCACTAATAAATTAGGTCAAGAAGTTTGTTAAACTAGAAAATTCAAGATTGTGTCGATTGTGTTGGGTCATGAACAAGTCGAAAATTTTCCTCAATGTTTTGTTCAATGCCAGCTACAAATTGAGTGTACAGATCAAAACTTTTCGTTTTTTAATCATACCTGCTAGAGACCAATACATCAAACATTTTTAAATTAAACAAATTAATACCTTATAAGTAATTGTTGAAAAAACAGTAAATTCAATATATGATTGAAAGAAAATAAAAAACTGATCCTGAATCAAGTTTTGCTATTTAATTTTGTTATATTTAAAAATTTGGTTTTGTTATGTTAAAACTATTAAAAAAATTTATGAAAAACTTAAACTTTGATCCCATTGTAATTTTTTCGAGATAAAAGCAATTTTAATATTTTGAAATTTTATTTTTGAACTTGTATATATGCTTTTATAATTTTATAGCTATAATTTCCTCTTTGCTGAATTGTGTTTTTGTTTCAGCATATCACATTGTTTTTATGATTTATGCAAGTTTTATTTTATCTAGTCAGTTATTTTGCATCTTTTTTTTTATTGTTCAACCGGAATAATAATGTGTGGCAAATTGTTTGAATTTAATCTCTTATTTTATAAGCTTTTTTAAAACAACTTTATATAGGTTTTTTGTACACTTTATGATCTTGGTAAAAGACAGTATTTGAGTTAAACATTTGAATCTTTTGATTTAAAATTATGATAAAGGATAAAGCAGAAGCACAATACAATTAAAGCGGTTTAAAAATCTAGCCAGAAAAAGTATAAATATTAAGATGTAGAACACTAGTTGATACTTTATCAAGCTACTACTATCAAGCTGAGAAGCTACCATTTTTATTTTTTTCCCGACATCGTAAACCTAAGTGTGCGGACCGCGTCTAATGAATTTGGCTAATACATAACTAGTTAAATATGCGTGATTCAATTTCATCTTAAAAATTAGATAAACAAATTTAACTTTTTGTAGAACTCTTGTAACTCCTTTGTATTAACTTTCCAACAGCAACAACAAAATCAATTGGGAACTAAGGAGTTCTTTTGGTACTCGACCATTCAACTTAAAGTTTTATTTTAATGGAGCTTGTTTATTGGTAGCTTGTTATTAAAAACCATGTGAAATTTTAATTACAAACATAAAAAATTGAAAAATTAAATTGAAAAATAAAATAATAAAAAATGACGAAAAATTAATTTTCTTTTAATTTAAGTATAGCTAGTTTAAATATAGATTAACTTTTATTTATGTGAATGGACGAACTATTTTTTTTTAACTATTGTTTTTACATTTATTTTTCCTACTTATTTTAAAATAATGTTTATTCCTCTTCCACTCGTTTTGCTTATTTTACATAAATATAAAAATTTTGTGCTTCTTGGATATGAGCGGCCGTGGCGCATTGGTTAGAGCGCTTGATTTTGAAGCAAGAGACTTTGAGTTTGAAATAAGCTCTGGGTATATTTCATGCTATTGGTAAGGCGTGAACTTCCTATTTAAATCCTCTTCCTCGGTGCTCTGTGACAAGACCGTTAGGTTTTCTTGAGACAACTAAAACAAAAGTTAAAAAGTATATATATATATATATATATATATATATATATATATATATATATATATATATATATATATATATATATATATATATATATATATATATATATATATATATATATATATATATATATATATATATATATATATATAAACATTTGTTCAAAATGTATATTCGGTTCGATAATAAACAGCACATTAACTTCACAACAAAATGCATCAAATGTCAAATCCCATTTTAATTATGGAGCTGTCCATTAATTATGTCAAAATTATTTGGCAATTTTTAGCTTTACCCCGCCGCCCACCTCTTTCTCCTTGTCTATAACTTGTCAAACTTCCAGAGACCCTCCACATTTCACAGATGCCCCCCCCCCCCCCCATAAAATTACGTTAAAATTTGATACTCCTCCTCCCTCAATGAATTAATTGTAATGATAGTGTAAGATGTCATAATTTAAGTATTGTGCAGAGTAACAATCCGTGAATGTGCCAATCCTCCTGACTTTAACTTTAGACCTAATTCTATTTCACAGTGAAAGCCAACTATTTCTAATAAATCTAGTATAACAAAAAACACATTTAAGAAATTTCATAAACCAGGGGTTGGTAACCATTTAAAACGGAGGAACCAAAGGTTACAATTCACAAAGTTTTTTTGTTTTAAAGAGCTTCCAACATCTTTATTTCAATATAATATTAATATTTGTGCATGGCGCTTGAGAGCCACATTTTAACATCAAAAAAACCAAATGAGACTTGCGACCTGGTCATGAGGTTGAGGTTGCTGACCACTGGTATAAACACTTAAATAATATGTAGGTTCTGTACATATATAAACACCAAACTTGAACAACTTGAAAAAATAATAGTGTTACGAGTAGACATTTCGTGTGTGCTTATTTAGTTCGATAAGTTTCGGATCTTTTTAAAGCACAACATGGTTTTTAAAAAGTAGGAATATAAATAGCTTTGTTAAAACACTAAAGATTGAGCGAGTGTTTAACACAGGAATGCAAACAATGCCTTATTTTCTTAAGCAAAATAAATGTAATTAAATTTATTTAAAAATTTAAATTCATTGTTGACGTCAACTTGCCTTGACCTTCCACCTCTCTTTTGTCTACAGCTGTTAAAAAAAATCAGACCCCCTCCCCTATTTTTAATGGAAAGCCCCTATGGGAAGAAATCGAGTAATAACATTTTTTTTCAAAACCTTTGAAAACTGAATACATGATTATACAATATATCATTACATGGGGTAGATATGGGACATATTGCCCCATATCTACCCTATGTAATGATACATCACTATATAGCGGATATACTTATATGTATATCCCCGATATAAGGAATATACTTTCTAAAGAAACATTCTTAGGGCATATACTTTCTTAAGAAATGCTAGCTGCGGATAAACTAATCATAGTTAACTCTGTTTTTTAAAAATTTCCTAAAATTCATTAATATAAGAAAACGAAAGAAAATCAAATTTTTTTTTTTTAAAAAAGCTCATACAACCGAAGTAACGAAACTCTAGGCTAACAAAATTTTTACATTTTAAAAGTGGGTGGGGCAAAACGGGGCTAAAAAAAAGTTAAAAAGCAGCAATTATTTGTTAATTGTAAAGCTTTAAAAGTGATGAAAAAAAAGGCTGTCTATCATTTAAATATGTTCAGACATTAAATTCTCAAAAAAGTAACATACCCATATAAATTACACGCCCATACACCTATACACCACAAAAAAAAAACAACAAAAAAACAACAAAAAAAACTTTTTGTGTTTTATTAAAAAAAATTTCAGCTCTACCCTAACGTATATATTTTTAAATTGGTAGCTACTACTCAATTGGTAGCTACTACTCAATTTAAAATTAAACAAAAAATATCATGGATCACATAAATCGCACAAAAAATATCCTGAAACCTATTAGCAATATGCCATATGTATCAGCAGCTTTTGTAGTTCTAAGCAGGCCCGTAGGAACAAAAATTATAACGAGAGGGGGGGGGCAATACCACTGGGCAGGTGAAATAGTAGTCGGTCAAAAGTTTTTGTCAAAGGAACTTACGCCGAAAATACGGATAACAAGTTAGGTTCTTTCTATCCTTTTTCTTCTTTTATTTCTTAATTTGCAATCGTTTGCTTTTTTCTAAAAACTTCAAAATTATTTATTTGAAAAATTATTGGGGTGGGTGGGGGAATGTCCCTGTGCCCCCCCCCCCCCGTTCTACGGGCCTGCCAATTTACTTTTTACTCAAAGCTAAAACTGCATTTCATTCCATTTTGGATAATTAATCTTTTTTGTATAATTTCTTACCGTCGTTACCAAGTTATAAAATCAACAATTTCTTTGAACTTTCTATTAATATTGCTTTTCTAAATAATGAAAAAAATATATTTTAAGTAAAAAAAAAAAATCATCAAACTGTAAACAGCTTTACGAAATGGTAATAATATTATATCAAGAATTTATTATTCCGATATGCCCCATAAAAGTCATTTAACTGAAATTAATACTATTCAAAAAGTTCAATTCCAAATATTTTTTAAAACCAGATTCTTAAAGAGGATAAAAAATACTGTCTGAAAAACTGTTTTTTGGTCCAAGGTAAGATAGAGATTTCAATCCATATTTTGTTGTACGAATATTGATGGAGTTTGATCTTTCAAGGTGAGTTTCCACTCATCCGTTTTTCTACGGGAAAAGGGAAAGGAAACGGAAAAATAATCACGTGAGCATGCGCAGTTTGTATACATTTTGTATACATTTTGATTAGTGTAAATAGCAAAATATAGTTGGAAACATTGTGAGATTATGCGGATTTTTTTATAGTTAACTTATAAAAGAGAAGTTGATAAATAAAAAAATTCAAGTTTTACATGCCTTTAGTTATGGTTTATACAAATAAAAATATTTTTTGTATAACCTCATAAAACTTTTCTTACTTAAGCCTTAGGGTAGAGCGGGGCATATAAGGACACTTAAGAAACAAATGCTAGCTGTGGATAAACTAATCATAGTTAACACTGTTTTTTAAAAATTTTCTAAAAATCATTGATTTAAGGAAACGAAAAAATAAAAACAAAATTTCCAGAAATAAGCTACAACAACAAAACACTAGACTAGCAAAAATTTTACATTTAGCAAGTGGGTGGGGCAAAACGAGACAGTAAAAAAGTAATTGTAATTCGTTAATTGTAAGCTTTAAAATAGTAGAAATATAGTAAATTATATAAATAACTTATTGTCACGATATGCCCACAAAAGTCATTTTACTGAAATTAATACTATTCTTAAGTTCAATTCCTTTTTTTAAAGCCAGATTCTAAAAGGGGATAAAAAAATAATGTCTGAAAAATATCAACTTTTTATAAATAATGCAAATTAGCAATATTCAAGATAAATCTTTTGTCGTTGTATCGCTTAAGAAAATACGCAAATTTTGTTTTTCGCAAACTTACTAATGCATTATGGCATTTTTAATGGATTTTGGTATTTCTAAAATCAAACTTTTTTTACAATATTTATGCACAATAATTTAAAATGTTTTATCAAAAAAAAATTTGAAAAAAAGACATCCCGTTATGACCCACTGTTCTAATATGCCCTGCTCTATCCTAAATAGTCGATATTAGCACAATAATAAATTCATTAGATTTGAAATTTTTTTAAAAAAGTTCAATTTTTATCTTGTTTTAATAATTCAAACACTACAATAACTTGATGTTTTCTGAGAAGTAAGGATACACTAGAAACTAAACTTTATGCAATCAAATATAAAAGAAAGATTAAAAATTACAACTCAATTTGTTTTTGTATAGTAGGGTGGATCGATTTTCATAGCAAAAAAAAAAAGTTTAAAAATCAGTATTCCTGAAAGACAAATTGATGTCTATTTATTATAAGATGAAAGTAAAAAAATATTTTTTGATTTTGATGAGATCTTGAGGTTCCTCTTTAAATTCTAAATCGTTGACGGATCCTAATATTTTTGAATTTTTTTTTCTACGCTTTATCAACCTTGAACTCAAAAAAAGCAGAAAAAAATGCTTGTTTTATCAATAACAATTTTATTAAAAAAAATTTTTTTAGTGAAAAAAATATTTTGAAAAATATACCATAAAACCCCCGTTTTGGATAAAGACGGGGGGTTTTCATGAAAAAACGACATTATTTTTTTCTCTTTAATTTTGAATTAAAACAAATATTTTATTCAAAATAAGCGTATTATTCTGCTTCTTTTGAGTACCAGGTTGATATAGTTTAGAAGAAAAAAAAATTCAACAATATTAGGATCCGTCATAAATTTAGAATCGAAAGAGGAACCTCTAAAACTCATTAAAGTTAAAAAAAAAAAAGGTTCAAAAGACATCGATTCGCAGCTCTGGCAAATCAAAATTCAAAAATTTTTAAAATCGATCCAAAACAAAACATTAACTATTCCGCATATATTTAAAAAAAATGTTTTTTTGCTTTCAAATATTCAAATTATAAATATTCCTATTATAGTTAGCCATAATTTAAACTATTTAAAGCATAACAAGCAAATGTAATGAATTTATAGCCGCAATATCTGGCTAAATGTATTTCAAAGTTTGGCTGAGCATCATTTTAAAAACATAAAGTAAAAAAACCAACAATTAAAGTTGCGGTTTTATAATTGAATTTTGGATTTTTGTGTATTTTATAAATGTAAATAAATATAAAGTGTATTAAATAACAAACAACAAACATATGGTTCGTAATATTTTAATTTTAGTTTTTTTTTTTCCATGTGTTCGTATTTTTTACAATTAACATTTAATTTTATTAACAACTTATTAGGAAGTTTGAAAAAAAAAAAGAAAAAGATTATTAGGAAGTTTGAAAAAAATAGAAAAGATAAACATCTGTTGGTACCAACTTTTACTGTACTTTTATGCAACTATGTAACGTACTTTAACCAACCAGTTTTTCTGTAAAACATTTATGTAACAATAGTTACGTGAAACTTTTTATGGTTTTTCCCATGGTACACATTATTTTGCTGAAAAAAAATAAGTCGATTGTTTAAACAGTTTTCTTTGAGTTTTTAAGCCGTATATATTACGCATTATATAATTATAAATATAGTTATTTAAGAATATATTTTTATGAAGATTTTTTTATTTTTAAGAAGATTTGTTAATATTTTTTATTAAAAATCGTTTCAAAATGCTGCATGTTGACTTCGTCTGCTACTCTTAATGTTTTACGATTTTTTAAAAATGTTGCTTTTATCTGTTTACTTTTTAACTAAAAAAGCTTTTTTTTAAATAACACTGGTTTGATGTAAAATATATTCTTGCGTTAATTGCGTTAATATTATACGTTTTTCGTTAACAAAAAACATGCTCAAAACATTTCTTGTTTATTTGCGTAATCTGTTTATTCGTGTAATCTTTTTCCATTGTATTAACCGCTTACTAACAATAGTGGAAACTTCTAAAAAACTAACGTGGCGATCTTTACTGCTTGAGTTCTACAAACTAAATTTTGAACGTCGATACTCAAAAAAAAAAAAAAAATCTTACCTTCAATAAAATGAATAAACAAACATGCGATCGATGAGTTTGCTTATTCAAACTTATATTACGAAACAATTCCTTCCTCTACTGTTGACAATAGTTTGAAAGAAAGATGACATCTTTAAAAATAATTTGCCGGAAAACATACAAAAATAATTGTTAAAAAATCTTGATTTAAATTCATTACAATTTTTAGAATGTTAATGTAAAAACACTCATTTGTAATAATAGATTTTATTTGCATTATTTAAAAAAAATTAAACACTTACAAAATGTCTAGCAAAGTCGCTAGGTAAGTTTACATTTAATTTTTTATTATTATTATTATTATTATTATTATTATTATTATTTAAAGTTTAATAGGAACTAGCATTCAACGTATTTTGATTTTAGATAATATATGTATATTATTATTTTTATATTTTAAAAGTTTTATCATTTAACTGTTAAATAAAAAAATGAATCTCGATTATCGTGGATTTAAAATGGTTTAATCCCAATCTTTGAATAGAAAGCCGTTACTTTAGTAATTGATTTGATTGGTTTAGCGACAACAGTTATGATAACATCGGAAATAAAGTGTTATTATTGAGTTTTTTAGTAATATATATATATAAAAAATTAAGTCATTGATAGATTAGATGAAGTTTTACAAATAAAATTAAATCAAACTGTTTAAAAGGTTATAATATCTTGCTGTGAAGTTACTTATGTTTTCTATTTAAAATTATTTTCAAATAATCTAGTAGGAAAAAAATCTCAGTTGATTACTAATACCCTCATATTTAAATTACTTTTTTAACTAATGTCTAGTGTTATAACTTATTACAATAAAATACTATAGAGTTGTTCGTGAAAAAAAGAAGCAATTAGTCGGGTGATATTCAATCATAAAGTACTTATATTTTTACCAACTCTTTAGAAATTCTAGAATGCCAGATTGCTCGCGCAATGTTGATGTCTCTCGATTGAGTCACGACGAATGCAGTCACATAATTAATGTAATTGGAAAAGATATTAAAATTAGAAAAACAGAAGCTGAACGAATTAGGTAAGTAACATTACTGGTTATGATATAATAAATATCTATAGCAACACTCTTAATGTATCTATAGCAATAAGTATCTATAGCAACACTCATAAGTAGGGTTCGACAAGTTACTTACCGGTAATGTTACTGACCGGTAAGTTACCGGTAATCTACCGGTAACTTACCGGTCAGTAACATTACCGGTCAGTAACATTACCGGCTTAAATGAAATTTGCGCGAGTGTATTGATAATAACTATAAATTCTCACATTCTATCAATAATATTTTTTTTTAAGTTACTTTTTTAAATCAAAATTACCCAATGTTACCATAAATTACACTCAAGTTACTTTAAGTTAAACTCAAGTTACCTCAAGTTACCCTCAAGTTACCGCAGTTACCGGTAACTAAAAGTAACTGTTTTGCAAGTTACCGAAATCGTCGAACCCTACTCATAAGTCAGGAGATGCGAATAAATTTCTTTTTTTAGACCAATAGTCTCTTTTTAACTGAAAGTTTAAATTTTATTTCCAAAGTAATAAGAATTGAACATAGTTTACTCCTAGACCTTTGTTGCCAATAGTTTTTATCGTCCTATATGTATCTACATAAAATTAAACCTCCTCAATTAAAATTTTAATCGACATAATCTTTAAAAAGACATAATTCTGCTAATATCAGTTATTGTTGCTTAGCAGTAGCGTGTCTAATTTTCTACAATAATTGGTTATTGAGATTGGTAGCAAAATTCTCTAACAATTTTGGAGTGTAAAATACATGCGCAAAAAAAAGAGAATTTATCATATTAAATATTTATAAAAATATTAAATATGATAAAATATAATATAAATAAAATACCATAAATATTTTGTCAATAATCACCTGTGGCGTAACCATATGTGATTATCGGCAAAATTTGCAATTAGCTTACAATTTATTTAAAAAAACAAAAAAATTTTTAACTTTTTGTTTTATAAATATATTTTATTACTACAATCTCTTATGTACACGGTATGATTACCAGTGTTATGAAAAAGTTTTCAAAACCAGTTCCGGCGACTGATCTCTATAATAACAGGATGCCGCATCTCTAATACTGAAGTTGAAGCCAAATATTTTTTGGCAGGATGTCCCATAATTCTATTAAAACGTGTGATTAGAGAAACTAGAATTTTCAAAATGCAGTAAGAAAAAATAAAATAAATTGACAGAAATAAATCGAAACAATCAAAGAAGTAACATTTAAAAATAGTAAAAAAGTATGTTTTATATATATATATATATATATATATATATATATATATATATATATATATATATATATATATATATATATATATATATATATATATATATATATATATATATATATATATATATATATATATATATATCAATATGTATATATATACATTTATGTGGTGTACTTTGTATAAATCTATACAACTATAGATTTATAGTAACGTTTTAGCTTGCTAAAAAGCTATGATATATAGTTACAAATATTGTTTTAAAAAATACGTACATATCGCTATTGCAACTGCCAAATATGGCTATAGTCATGATGTAGAGTCAACGGTCTCAGAGTAATGCTGTTCCTTTGCCCAGACAATTTTTAAATTACCTCAGTCAAAGCATGCATTTTAAAGCTTGTTTCATTGTTCATCAAATTGATTGCCAAGTTGAACTCTCTCACTCATGATTTTTTTTTGCATTTATTTAAATATATTCATTAGTAAACACGATTTAAGTTTTCAGAAAAAACTGAACTAAGTGCTATGTATGTAAATTTTCAAAATCAAAACTTATAACTTTTTGCTTTTTTTTCCCCAAAATTTTATTAAAGTCAGCCATTAAAGTAGCCAGAACAAGTTATTAACATAATATGAATTAATATATTAATTTTATTAACAAAAAACACATTTAACAAATACATTGATAACAAAAGTTATATAAATGTTATTGATCGTTTAAATCAAATTTCACTACAGAAGATTTTAGCTTTTCTCTATAATTTTTGTGTCTTATGGTTCTTTTATAGTTTACACAAGTTTTTTTTATAAATTTGTGAGAATTTATAAAAAAACAGCTACACCGTATTGTTCTGCCTAGTTTTCTAAGATAGCATTACTGTTTTTAACAAAGGAAAGAATGTAGAACACACTAAAATATGTATTTTCCATGAAACTTTCAAATCATAGTCAAAAATATTTTGCATATAGGCTCAAAAATTAAGTCTTCATTTCTAACAGAAATATCTGTACACATATTTAAATAAAACACTGATTTCACTAATGAAAACTTATGCAAATAATTAGTTATCGGTAAAATATCAATTAATTAATAATTTACCGTTAATTGTTGATAAAAATTGTTGTAGTTAAGGTAAAACCCTCTCTAAAACATCAAACAGGGACATAAATCTATTAGCATTTTTTCCATCTAAACCTACTCCATGGTACCACTCATTAGTATTGTAATATGTTTTCAACCAGTTTTCTCTCTCATCATAATGTGGACCTCAGGTTGAGGAACAATGTATTTCTTCCAAGTATATTAAACAAGGATTTACAAAACTTTGTATTCCTGTATTTTTAATTTTTTTTTCTCCATCACATAGGGGAGAAGTGGGACAGTCTGAAATTTCTAATTAGGAGAAGTGCCTAGATACTGTTATTTAATGTAAACAGTTAAATTTCTTCCCCTCTATTTAGCCGCAATTACTTTGTTTTCCTGCGTGCTCTAGAGGCTCTAATTTTGAAATGTACTTTAAAAAAGTGTTTACATTGGGTTGAAGTGGGACAGAAAAAATAAATATTTATGCTCCGCTTCTTTCCGTCGCCATTTGATAATTTAGGTGAAAGCTCTTGAACATTTTTATGTTGATTAGGTGTTTTATGATTTTATCAGTTTCTATTTAATAATTTGTGTTAAAATGTTGTTTTAAACTTATTTGTCTCACTTCTACTCGCACTTGTCCCACTTTACCCAAATGGCACGGTTTCTCTAAAAGCAAAAAATTATATTATTAGTTATAATTGGCTGGAAACCTAAGGAAATTGAATCGGTGTCTAAAAAAAAGGTTTATTCGTAAAAACTTGTTTGGTTCAGTTTATACATCAAATAAAAAAGATATTACAATTACCTTAAAAAAAAAGTTACGTGTCTCACTTCTCTCCACCTTCCCTTACATGCTCATAAAAAATAAAAAAAGATCATAACACAAGTCTATGCACCCCAGTATTCTTAGTTTCCCGGCTTTGAGGGAGCATTTTCCTTCACAATACAGACAAGCATATTTTCCAGAATGACTTAAAAATCTAAAAACACTGTTTTCATACTTTAGATCAAATGCCAAACTAAAATTGAATCTTCAGAAACCTCACACAATGGCAAAAGTATAACAACGATTCACATCAACTTCAACAAACTTCATATATTTCTGATGAAGAATAATGATTTTTTGGATCAAAAACATTAATGATAAGAAGCAACAAAACATTAATGACTTTTAAGGAGTTTTGACCACCATCTATAGAGATTTTATCTATAGATGGTATAAGGATATCAATACCTTTTTCCTAAATTTGATAAATTCAGTTGTATTCTTGACATAAACTACATATTTATCAAATATCTGATTACCTTCAAAGAGTTCTTTTAATTCATATAAAGTATCTAGAGTATTCTGTAATTCTGTCATTCTAATATTAATGTTTTACACCAATTAGATACTTGCGTAAAGTAAAGCAATATTAAGTTCTGTTCTTAGAGAGTTCTAATACACTTGATAGTTCCATTATAGTTTAGAATGATATTTGATTTATTTTGGACTTATTTTGATTTACTCCAACTGTAATACAAAGAAGATTTTCGCCTGTAGACAACATGAACTGCTTCCCATTGAGCACGTGTCGTCCTGGGACATCCGTCAGTCGTCTAACGGACGTCTAGACGTCTGTAAGACGTTTGTCGGACGTCCCCCGGACGACGCATGCCCACTGGGTTTCCACTTACAATGTTTTCACGTTTTAACAATCCAAATGCAACTTGCTCTGCATTTTTATTTCAAAGTGATGTAAAAGGAACTGTTTACTCTGTATTTTTATATTCAAGTGATTCACTTATATTTATGATAATGTTTACAGCTTTACTTTTGCAACAATCTTAAGAAACTTCTTAAAATAAATAGTGAGAAGTTTAAAACTATTTTAAAATTTGAAATTACATAAAAAATAATACATAGAATCAAACTGTAATGTAAAATAAATAAAATCATACTTCGATTAATCTTATTTGAATTATTCACTTTGTAACGACATCACAATGGAGGAAGTGTTTGTTAACGACATCACAATGAAGGAAGTGTTTGTTAAACTATTATTGTACCTATTACTTTTTCATTTTATTGTTGTATTATTGTAGTTTACTGTCTTTATTATTTCTTTGTCTTAATATTTTTTTTTTTTATTAATGTGTCACTCTATTGACTGTCACTCCATTAATTTTTAACATTATGAGTGACACCAAACCAAATTTTGTAAATTTAGAATTAAATTTTTAATTTTATGGTTAAATAAATAAATTACAAAAAAAAAAAATTATAAAATCATAATAGTAATATTCAAATAGAAGAGCCCAAAGATTTTTTCAGACACAATTAAAAAATTTATATATATATATATATATATATATATATATATATATATATATATATATATATATGTATATATATATATATATATATATATATATATATATATATATATATATATATATATATATATATATATATATATATATATACATATATACATATAGATATATATAGATATATATATAATTTTAAAATGTATTCTCAAAAAAGAGTGCTCCATCAGTGACATATCTGTTTATGACCAACTAAGATCTTAAATAAAAAAAAGGTCGTCTTCGGCCGACATTTGCTGACTGCTAACTATAGATTTTTCGAGAACAGTGTCCAATTTGCCAATTTATAAGTTTCGTAGGGGGCCTAGACTCAAGTCTTGCTTTAAAAGAATTTAAAGACCGTGCATTCACCACGTGGATTGGTAATGCATTCCATTCATACGCAATAAAGTTACTAAAGAACGCTTGTTGAGACGAAGAATGTTTTAGATTTACTTTTTCAATTCTTAGATTATGACCTCTTATTGCAATAGGTTTTGGCCACTTATTACGGGGCCCTGGGGCAAAATTAAGTTGTGAAGCTCTAAAATCTAAATTTCATATACACAATCCCGTTGCAAACATAATTGCATAGACGTTTTGACATTTAGCAAGTATTTAAGACGGACCCTTAATCATTGGGGCATGGAAATAAATTGTCCCGTCGTCGAAGTAACCTTGCTCTCATATTGCTTTGTTCCATTATTATTTAAATGATATGATGTTAAAAAATAAAAAGCGAGTAAAAACTATTAATCATAATTTACTTCAGAAAAAAAATTTACCCCCATAATTCGACTTAATAAACCTTTAGTCAACTTAGTTGATCTCAAAAACGTATTCGTCGATTTCTGTCGACTTATACTAGCCGGTTTAGTCAAAAGTCGAACTATTTAAAAGTTGTAACCACACTAATTTTGATAATAACGCGTAGAGCCAAATGACGCGCAAATAGATGCGAGGCTCTCTCTACAGCCGCATATTTGCTGTGTATCTGACACTAATTAAAACCTTACTTAAAACAATTTTTTGATGTTTGAGATTTGTTTTTCGTAAACTTTTAAAATCTTTGTGCATGCTTTTGTTAAAACAATCCTATTTTTGTATGCTGTTGTCAATTAAAGATATTTTGCTTTTTTTTGTTGCAAAGATCTGGAGCCTATAAGAAAAACTTAAGACTTTGACCCTGTTACTTCAACATTGACGGAAATTATTTGATATTTTAAATTTGCCACTAAATTTCTTGACGGACCTTAAATTTCATTTATTAATTTAATTTTAATAATTTTAGTTTGATAGTCTTTTATGGCTCGAAAATTTTGATCATCTAAAATTTATAACCCCTCTAACTGATAATGTTATGACTCGTTTTAAAATCTCATGAAAACTTTATTTAATGGTTTAGATGTTTTTTAAAACTTTTAAACGCGGATGAAACTCCAAACTTTTCTACCTTAAGGTTATAATGTTTTATCTTAAAGGTTATAAATTTCTACCTCAAGAGGTAGGATAGTTGATAACCTGTAAGGTTATTTCCACATTTTTTTCAGTGTTCGTGCATTTGTCTGTTAAGATTTTTATTTAAGATAATTATTTAAACTTTGCAGTTTCAATAATTCTGTAATAATAAAAAATAAGATTAAAAGTAGTAACAAATTTTAGAAATTTATAAACTATGATTTATCTTACCTTTTATATATAATAGGCGAACTTGTTAACTTCGTTTGCTTAATACAATTTAAGCTGCTGGAATCAAAATTCCATTGAAGTCCAATGTAAAAAAATGAAAATATTTTTAATTATATAAATTAAGTAATCAGTGGGGTTAAAAGATTATTATATTAGTCGTGTTATATAATTTATTTTTGTTCTAAAAACATTTTTGGTTTTTCTTGTATAGCGAATTGAACAAAAACTTAGAAGATTTCCGACGTTCAATACTTTTAGCCAACATAAATCGAAAAAAGCGTTTTCCGTATGACGATTTTTGTTTATGCGGTAAGCATATGTTTACATTTTGTTGCTTTATAACTGGGGAAGAGTGTGCATCATGCGAAAATTATTGCTGCAGTAAATGCAGGGAAACGATAGTTTATAAAGGAGAAGATGGAATAGAAGAATTTTATATTTGTTATTTATGCTGCAAGAAGAGGTAAATTTTGCTACCTATTTGTTTCATTTGTTTTTAGTTTTATATAATGAATAGTTTTTATAGATGCGTGTTCGGGGGTATCAAACCGTTAATAAATTCATTTTTTTAATGAAAAACTTTTTTATAAAATGAAGGAATAGTATAGTTATTATTAAAAAGTATCAAAAACTTAAAACCTGAAAACTATTGGTTAGGCTAAAGGCGAAAATTAACACGAGCATGTCATATTTGGATTTATTTCATTTTGGTTTTGTCTCTCTGTGTCAGGTTATGTCAGGTCATGATAGTGTCAACCGGTGCGGCCCGCACTCCTAGCACACACTTAGTGACGCCACTGGGCACAAGACCTAAAAATAACTTTTGAACGTTCAAAAAAGGTATTTTTTACGTCCCGTGCCCACTGGGGAGTGTTTTTTTAATAAAATTAATAATTTTTATATAAAAAAAGTGCTTTTAATTTGCTCCCAGACTACCGCCAAGTATGAAAGGTATAAATTTGAGTTTAAAGGGGATGATGGTTTAAAGAAGCGTATTATCAAAATAAGTTCATTCTTACAAATAAAACCAAAAAAATTCACAAATATTTTAAAATATGATTCTATAAAGGGAAGCGAATGGAAATTTGAATTTATATGAGCTAAACATAAGCTCTCAACTCCATTAGATATAAGGTTTTCATAATCATTACCAATCATCATCATTTTATAATTTACCTGCTTATTAGAGCAATGACCAAACCATTATTTTTAGATTTTAAGTGAATGTTGTTGAAATAAACGCCCTTTTGTATTCTTGCATCAAATCCACGATTACGATGAGAATTACTAATAGTCCATTTTACTTATTGCAGTTGCTGTCCCAGGGGAAAGTTAACCATTTTTAGGTTCACACAAATCACCCATTGATGTTGCTGATACTTTAGTTTTTTCAAGATTAAAGCAATAGTGTTATATTCTTCTTTCATTTTTGTTGAGTGAGCAATTGGTATTGAACCAAATTTGTTTCTCATCTTTTCTAGGAGTCCTCTAAATTGTGACAAAATATAAGATCATCTTCTTGAGAGAAGAAGGGTAGCAGATCCAGTATTTCCAACCTCAGTATTTCAAACCTCATAAGTTATTAGCTCAAAAGAACTAGAGTAGTGAATATCAGTAAATTTAACATAATATTGGCTAATTTCTCAAATGGAATGCAGGGCCGACAACAGGGGTTTTGAAGTGGGGGGGGGGGGGTACAATCATCAACTTGTGAAAAAAATCCTCAATCAAAATTTTTCTTAAAAAAAATAGTGGACCCTAAATCGTTGGGGCATTGATATTTAGCAAGTATTTAAGACGGACCCAAAATCATTGGTGCATAAAAATAATGCTCCCTGCCCCCCCCCTCCCGTGTCGTTGGCCCTAGAATGAAACATTAACCAACTAAAAACGCTATAAATTTTCTTAGTTTATAAAGAGTAAAGAAACGTACAAAAAAGTACGCATGCAGTAAAACTACTAATTTAGGACCCGCCTCCTTTGAATGCACTGTTGTGCTTTTAATGAACTGCTTCCTCTGCGTATGTACGCACTATCCTTTACTAAACTTTTTTTCAAACGTTAAAAACAAAAAAACATTTAGTTAATTCGACATTTCTCTGTTACTTAAGCGTGGTATGAAATACATTTAAAATTTGAAAAGAGAAAGTTTAATAAAAAAGTATTCATATCTTGGAAATAAATGTCAGAAAACAAGCAAAATTCTCTAAGCAAACAAACTCAAAGTAAACTGGACAAAAACAAAACTTACTGCAATAAAGTTAAACCATTTTACTTTTTAAAATATATGTTAATACAAAACTTGTTTTTTGCGGACTTTAGTTAAGGGGGCGCCTGAAACACATGTATGTCTTACTCATGTGTTGTACTATAAAGAGTGGGATGTGTGTGTGTATAAGGTGATACTTTACGCCCCCATACTTATACGCCCCATATTTATGCATACACTCTTTTATGTTGTTAAACTTGGATCTTTATTTGCAAAATTAATTTTATGTTTTTTTTTTTGTTTTTTTTTATGTTGTTATTTATTCAAAAATATTTAGTTATTAACGAGTACTTTTTAACTTCGATATATTAAAAAAACAAACATTATCTATGATTATTTTTTTTTATTTTTTCGTATTTCTACTTTTATATTGATTACCTCCCACCTCCTTTACCCTCATACGCTTTTATACTCATTTTGCAGACCTTATTTTCCCTATGAGCGTACATATTTTATATGACGGCCCTTATTTTTTGTTTAATTTAAAAGGTGGTGTAGACGCATAAGATCCATAAAAGGAGGCAATTAGGGTAATTGTCCCCCTCTCATTTTCCTCAAACATCAAAAGAATTTTTTTTGTTAATTTATATAATTATTTTGTTTAAATTTGATATGAAATTTTAATAAAGATGTGTGGTACAAAATAATTATTAGACTCTTGGAAGATCAGCAGTGCAAAAAAATTATTGGACTGTTGGGATATCTGCTCACATATCATGAAAACCTTAAAATTGTCTTCCCTCTCCCCCTTCCTTAATAGTGTAAGAAACCAACAGAAACAATGAAGGAATAGTTTTAAAATAATTATAAAGCAATATGCAAATGAATAAAAAAATAAATCGGGAAGAGTGGGGAGAAGTGGGAAATTAAAAAATATTTCTTGCATAACTTTTAATGACTTTTATTATATAATATATGTTCTGAACTAAATAATTTTTACCGAAAAAAACATCATTTAGGGCACTGATTCCATCCCCTAAGATTGACAGCAAGTAATAATAAAGTATATATTTTTTTGATCAAGGTAAAGTGGGACAAGCGAGTAATTAACAACATAACAACAAGAACTATTATTAGAAAACTATTAAAATCATAAACCACGTAATCTTTATCAAAATATTCTAGAGATTTCCACAACATGACACAAAAGTGATGGAGGAGAAGTGAGAGATCAATTACAATTCTTTGTCCCACTTACCCTCTTAAAAAATTATTTTTTAAGTTTACTTTTTAAAAATCGGGTTTTTACCAGAAGCAAAGAAACAAATTAATGTTTGCTAAATAGGGGAAGAAATCTCATTATTTACATTATATTACAATGATAACTCTTTTAATTAAAATTTTCAGAATGTTGCACTCCTCCCGCATCTCACTTCTCCTCACGCTCCTCTATTTAATTTTATAAAATCTGTTAACAACAAATGTTAACAATGAGTTTATTAATTGTTAAACAATAAACAATTTGATAATTTTTAAAACATTTAGTTTCCTTTTTATGAATACACCAGTAAAGTATACAATTCTTAACAAACGTAAAAATTAAAAATAATTAGTAAAAAAAGATTAAATAAAGTAACTTAAGTAATTATTTTTTGTAACAACTGGTCTTCTTATCTAAAATTTACACTTTCCTTAAAATTTAACTTTAATAATCAATTGCAGAGGCAGATGAAGCATTTTTTGATCTTTGAGATCCATTTCTGGAAGCTAACTTCCAGAAATGGAGCAAAATTCAAACATTAGTATGTTTATACTTAAGTCAAATAAAGATGCTGTGCTAAAAATTGCAATAATTGGATCCTGGGAACAAAAAAAACCTTAAACTTTTGCCATTTCTGCCCCAAACATGAGAGCAACAAATTGATAAAAAAAATTTTTTTTTATTACTCGTAACTAAATTTGTATTCATCTATAAGTTTTAAATTTCAAAAAAAAATCTTTTAACGTTTAAAATTTTTTTATAAAGTTTGTAAAATTAATTGAAGGCAGTTCAAACTTTATATGGTCATAATTTTTATGTATATAAAAGTACTTTCTCGCTTTGATTGTTTTATAAACTTCAACAACTTAAAAATTTATAAAACTCAACATATTAAAATGAAAGTAAAAAATTGCTATTCTTTTTATTTTTATTCTATTATTATCGTTATTATCATTTTTGTAATTATTGTTATTATTACTTAATTATTATTGATATTATTATTTTTGTAATTATTATTATTCTTATAATAACTATAACTAAAATTAAAGTTGTAACAAAGAGTTGTTATAAAGAGTAAAGTTTGTATAATTTCTTTAGAGAGGTTAAACAAAAGAGTGTGTGTTGGTTTTATGAAACTACTGAAAAAAGATTTAAAAGGTTTGGTAGCTCAAAAGTACTTCGTGCTATTTATAAAGAAAATAATATAAGTAAGTTCTTTATTTATTTTTTGTTTCTAAATATTTTTCAAAATTCATATGGTTCATTGAGTTGTATGCTATTCGCTCATATGTTTTTCTATTTATTATTTAGATGAATTTATTTATTTTTTGTAATAGTTTGGTTTGTTTCATAAATATTTTTAGTTGATCCAAGAGTTATTACTTTATTGGCTTTGTGTAGAGAAATTCAACCTGCAAAGCGCATGTCATTTCGAGAAATGAGGCGCAAAGTTAGCTCATCAAACTTTATCACTGATAATAACTACCTTCCATCTATATCAGATCAAATTGAGTATCGAAAAGGAGATCAGCAGCTTAAAATGCAACCTACTTTGAGTTTAAAATCAACAGAGTCGCTAACAAATACTAATTATGGAACTGAAACTAGAAAGAATAATATTTTACATGTACCAGATGATTCCGCACCTGTTATCCATTTTACTTTGTACTCGCCAGTTTGTCCTTCTTAAACTTTAAGTAAGTTTTTTATGGTATAAGAAAAATAACATATTTTTAATGTAAATTACACAATTTTGCAACTTTCTAATTAAAAAATAACTGAAAAGTAATAAATTTTTAAATAACTGAAAACGTTTTCATATAAACACAAAATTAAGATGAAAAAAATTAGAATTTGAAATTAAAAAAATTGTTATAGTTGTGTAGCTGTTAAATGATTGAATTTATCAACTATAACAATTCATAGCCTATATATATATATATATATATATATATATATATATATATATATATATATATATATATATATATATATATGAAACTTAAATTGCTAGTTTAGATGAGCACTCTGGCGTCACACTGAAATTGCCTGCTGCCGGGGGCTTCAGTACATACATCGACATCGATTATCTGACAAATAGACTCAATCATCTGACAAAATGACTCGCATCATTTGACAAAATGAATCGCAGCGGAGCGCTGCATATAGATACATTGACTGAGGGTTTGGCATGGGGCAGCAATCTTTTCTTTCATTATTCTTCGTTTTTTTCTTCTTTTCAGATAAGTGAGCAAAATAGTGAGCAAATACTTTTATGCATTTATGTATGTATGCATGTATGTATGTATGTATGTATGTATGTATGTATGTATGTATGTATGTATGTATGTATGTATGTATGTATGTATATATGTATGTATGTATGTAGGTATGTATACGGTAAATCAAATTGTTATATAATTGATTTCTCAAGCTTTTTGTTTCTTTATGATTTTACAATTGAGTTTAATTAAGGTTAAAATGTTTATAGGGATTGTTAAGGATGAAATATTTGGTAAAAGCTTGTACCTTTAATAATAAAATTCTCACAGTATAATTGTCTACTGTGCTTACAAAAATAAATTTACAAAAATAAAGTGATATAAAAAAAGTTTAGTAACGAAGTTCTTGTATGCAGTAAATAAAATATAGGTATAAACTAAATAAATATAGGTACCAAGTAAAAAAGTCAGTTTAAGTTTAACGTTTAGGTATAAAGTAAACAAAAATGACAAAAATAAAAAAAAAAAATTTATTGAAAAAGTTCTGGAATTGAATAAATTCCCGTTTTTGAAATTTTCTTTGGTTCCTCAATAAAATGGATTGTTTCTGACTGGAGCAAAAAAATAGCTCTGCTGGTAGTGACCAATTCTAGTTAACTCAAGTTAACTAGAATTGGTCACTACAGTTTTTTTCATAATGGTAATTTCCGGCATATTTTTCCTAATTTTTTTAACTGCATAAAAGAAATTATTCAAAAGTTATTATAAAATTATTCAGTTGTTAATACATTAAATAATAATGGTTATTAAATTAATTAATTATTAGTTATAATTAACTAATTTTTTGTTTTATCAACATCAAGCTTTGCAAGTTTTTTTTTGCTTAATTCTGAATGATCTAAAGGTTCTATATGACTTTCTATGCTTAAACTTACATCTGGAAAAATTAGATTAGAAGTCTCAGTAATTCCAGTATTGGTACCTAGACCAGTTCCGTTCTCATAACATTTTTTGTCAGTTAATCTTTATGGGTCTAAAATAGGCAACATATAATGGCAGTTAGAGATGCGTAGAGTTTGCTGGTAATGCCAAAAATGCTATGTTATTGCTATGACATGCATCCAGTACTGCAATGCTCAAATGCGATATCTCCAATAATTACACTTTTTCCATGAGTCTTCTTAAGTCTTGGAAGCAGTAAATGAAAAATCAGTTCAAAACATGTTGAGTCAAATCAACTATATATTTTGATTTGTTGAAACGCGCTTTTGGGGGCCCATGTTCCATCCACGTATTCCATAATATTTCCGCTTTGTAAACAACGTATGGTGGTAGCAATTCATAATTAACATTACCACAAAACATTACAGAGAATAAGATTTTTGTAGAATTAATGACGCGTAATTTTTTTTTTACCTGGATCATCACAGAGATTGGTTTCGTCACAATTCTATATATTATCAGGTGATATATTCTTTCATTTGATAGATTTATATAGTAGAATCAATTACAGCCGTTACAACTTCTGCTCTCTTTCGCTTTATGTTGCTTGCAAATCTTACTGTGAATTCTGGATTTCTTTTTATAAAACCTCGAATTCAATCGTCACCTGGAAAATTATTTTTGAACCGAGGTGTAACGACGTCTTTTTTTGTCTAAATACCCTTTTACTATGCATCTTAAATCAAGTCGAACTCAGATGATTTTATTGCAAATGCTTTAAACATGTCATCTTTTTTTTATGTAAATATCTGCTGACCACCACATTTTTTAGGATATGTCTGTTTTATTTTGTTTTTTTAATGTTGACCTTGGTATATCGTATTTCAAAGCTGCTTGTCTTTGAGTAAACATTTTATAACCTTTCTAAAGTATAAGTAAAATTTTCTTCCACGATTTGACTTGTAATTGTAAGCGAGAGGTTCGGAGTTCGACTCCCACCATGTCCCTGGAAGTACCGCGCTCAACTTAATTTCTCCGCGCAGCGGCCTTGCTTGTAGAGGTTCGTGTTTCGGAGTTAAAGAGTTGAGAGAGGGTTGTACCACGATTTAGTACAAAAAAAAAAAAAAATTTCGTGACATATTTAAACTAAGAACGAAACAAATTTTACCATTCTTTTATACAGATTAAGCAACAAAATGTTTATTCCAACAGAGTAACTACCATAATATCCACGAATGATCACTGAAAAAAGTTTTTTTAATACATTGGGTAACTTTAGCCCTTGCGAATGTCACCCCATTTTGTGGGCCAAAGACAACTCATTTTTTTATAAACCTCATTAAACATCAAGCGGGATACTTTGCTGTACCGAATTTAAACCATTTAAAACAAAAAAATTTGCTAGAGCCAAAGTCTAAACCCCGTTTTACAGTAGTATTATACAACATAAGAATAGCTCACCAAAAAATTATTTCAACATTTTACTAAATTAATAACGCATAAATTAAATCAGACGTATTTGATGATTTACACATAAGAGAAAATATTTTTTACCTTTATACGATTATCATAAACTTTTTAACTATCATAAACGCCATTTACATTATAGTTTAAATAATAGTTTCGGGAACACAAAGTAGATTTGTCTTATTTTAGTATACTTCAAAGCCAGCTAAAGCTACACAAAAAAAGATTTGTTTTTAATATGTTCGTCATAAGTATGATTGCATTGCAAAGTGTGGGTGAAATTCTTAATTATAATAGCGCGAGACGTTCCCAATTATTCCCATAATTATATCATTAGGTGTTTATGGTATTCTTACTTCTTATAAATATATTATAATCAATACGTTAAGCTCTTAATTATAAATTTTATGATGAGCTGCTAATGTTAACCTCGTAGTTAACATACAGTTGCTAGTTATTATGTTTCTTACTTAAAATAATTTATGTTTTAAATCAATTTTCTTTTAGAGTAGATTTGGTGAAAGATGTATGACAAAAGACGATATAGCAGATTTTATTTATTTTAAATATAGAAAAAGGAAACTCGAGATTACAGATTTTCCAAATTTCTACTTATTCTTTTGGTTTCTATCTTTATAGCTTTAACGTATTTGGCTCCTTTTTATTTATTTCCGATTTAAAATGTAGTAAATATTTATATTTGCATTTTAGCAAGTGAAAAATTGTAATTTAAAAATATGGTGCGCTATTATCTTAAATCAAATGTTAATATTTTTAATGTATAAAGACTTTTTCTTAAAGCTGTTATTCCTAATGCTTTTCCCTTAAAAGCCGGGTTGTTGTAATGCACTTCCGAATATTTATTTCTTGTCGGGGGCCTTTTTTGATATATATATATATATATACATATATATATATATATATATATATATATATATATATATATATGTATATATATTTAGTTCTTAAGTTTTAAACTTTAAAATTAATTCTTTCTTTACCGTAATTGGCGACCGCGTTTTAGCGAACAAAAAACAAAAATAATTTCTACTCGGTATAACTTAAAATAAGATTTTAGAAACTATATTTATCTATTTATAGATTTTTTTGAGATTAGGTAAAAACTCGTTAAAAGAAACAGCTATACTATTTATAAAAATTACACTAGGTTTAATTTTGTGTGGTAAATTTTAAAACAATCATAAATATGTAGACTGACGGACATGTTTTACAAACAAGTAATCTTCAAAGGTTTTCCTTTGCTTGTACGAAAACCCTCTTGCATAACATACCCAAAAAATTTTTGATGGACGTTTGTCTTTGACATTTTCGAAAGACTGTCTAATATCTGGGTAGTGTTTTCCTGTTAATCTATGTAAAATATCATCTGGTACCAAGTTTTTATTAAACTTTGGTGATGATAGCAAAAGTTGGGCAATTGTGTCATGCATAAAGTAAAGAAACGTAACATTCCTCTAATTGGTTATGTTTAACATATACTTTATGCACATTTAAAACAGCTCGAGTTATTAGTCGCAGTGCTACTTTTTGCTCATTTACGATACCTTTTATAAGATTTTCTCAGTGTCTGAATACTGGAAAGTTGCTGATCAACATGTTCTACGCCACCCATATGACTATTGAATGGTTTAATAACAGCAGGTTTTTCAATGTTGTCTCCATATTGATTTTTACATGTTTGAACAGATGGTTGATGGCAAGTTGTTAGCATATAAACAACTTTTTATTTGCGAGATATTATATCTTTTAGATTACGGTATTTACACGCAACTTAACTAAATTCTTTGTTTACATAAAAAACAGATCCCTACGTTGCAAGATTTCTGTCGCAATTTCTTTTGAATATTTTTTTCAGTTTGGTCGTACTGTTCTACATAAATGAGAGTTGTTATCCAAGAAATACTTGGCTAATGTTGGACTGGTATAATAATTATCTGTAAACAAAACATGACATTTTCCTAGAAAATCTTACATCAACACAGAAGATATCCTCTCTGCGGAAGGCATGGTGTTATTACCTTCGGAATTCTATAAAACAATTCGCGAAATAGTATTTAATTAAAAAGTTTACACCTCCTTACCGATCACTATATATGATGAATTAAGCGTCTTTCAAAATTTTTTATTTTTATTTTTGTTTTTTTCTTCTTTTAAAAATTCATATGAAAATCATTATGCAATAATAAGTTATACAATCTGTGACTTAGCGAGGATTGTCAAGCAATTCTTTTTTTTTTTTTAATTTACATTTTCACAACTATATATTAGTTACAATTTTTTCACATCGTAATATAAGCAAAATATAGATCCGTTACAAAAAAGATTATATTTAACCAAATACTGCTAAAATACACTTAACATAAAAAATAACACTCAGTTAAAAATGAAGAAAAAATTGAAAAAAATAAAAAAAATAAAAATAAAATAATTTTAAATTTAGGAAGCATTAGTTGAATATATTATGAAGGACTTATTATATTGCTATAGGGAACTCGTAGAAGACTGAATAAGTCTTCTACGAGTTCATCGAGAATTTATCAAGAAATCATCAAGAACCTTGATGAACCTTCGAGAAAACATTGAGAACCATTGATGAACCTTCGAGCAATCATCGAGAAACATCAGTGAACCTTCTACAAGTTCATCGAGAAATCATCGAGAACCTTGGTGTATTATGCAAGATACACATAAACATTATGATTCTAATGCACAAATATTTTAAATATTACTGTGATAAAATTTTGATTTGTTTTTTCTAGTTGTATTATGATTTGTGTGTGTGTTTTTTTAATGTTTATATATATATATATATATATATATATATATATATATATATATATATATATATATATATATATATATATATATATATATATATATATATATATATATATATATATATATACATATATATATATATATATATATATATATATATATATATATATATATATATATATATATATATATATATATATATATATATATATACAGGGTTGTACCGAGCCAACTTTGCGCTAAGGGCAAGAAAGGGCCCCTCCGCCCCTCCCCCTCCCATCCAAAAAAAAAATTAAAATCAAAAAAGGATTTATTGATCACAAAATTTATCATATCAAGTGTAAACTACAATTGAACCTGTCATTTCAAAAAGGACACAAGTCCAAAACTTTTAACAGTCAGTTTATAAACTTAAATTAAAAATTTCTGTTTGTTTAATTTTTTTTTATAAAAAATAAAAGTTACATAAGTTAGATACGTTCTTTATTTATCTACTTCTATGTTTAGTTTCTTTACCAGCGTAGACATTATTTTAATAAAAATCATGTTTTTGTTGATTTTGAAAAGTTTTAATAAATGGACTTGTGCCCTTTTTGAAATGACAAGTTCAATTTGTCATGAATACTGCACAAACTTCAGTTCAAATTCACTTTTCTAGCTTTTTTGGATGCAAATTCACTAATGATGTTATCAAAATCAAGGTTGTCAACCACTTTATGTTCAATTGAAACTATAGCCAGATTAGACAAACGTTCTTGGCCCTTAGTTGATCTCATGTAGTTTTTTAGAAGCTTAAGTTGACTGAAACTTCTTTCAAATGTAGCAACTGTGACTGGTATGGTGAGGAAGATGCGAATAGCAATTGCCGTGTTAGGATAAGCATCAGTCAATGAATATTTATAATTGAGCTGCAAAATGTCAATTGGGCTAGATTTTTCAAAATTGTCCATCATTGCAGCAGCTTGATATTTAAAACATTTCTTACTGAAAATCAGAAGAATCTTAATCAGTATAAATTTGAGATGAGTTTTTGGCTTTTGTCTTAAGTTCATCCACTAAACTTTTAGATAGTAAATGCCCACAGAGGAACTCAAAATCAGAGGATACAGCAGACATAGGCTCAAACCGCCATTCAATTTGTGTAATAATGCTGTCAAACACAAGATTGCATTGTGATTCGAAATCTGTTTCTGCTGTGAGTAGGTGAAAGTCACCTTCAACTTCATAAAGTGCCATCCTCTTTACTTTGCGCTTTCTCTTGACTGGAAAATCACCTTCAATTCCATTCTGTTTGGCTGTTTCTGCGGCATCTTTGATAATTTTGTCCACACCAACATCTCTCAAGTTCTCAATGAAAGCCTTCAATGCTTTCATTTTTTTGCCGCGATGTCAATTGAAACATTTTTATACTAAAGCAATTTGTTTTCCCGGTCAATTAGTGAAAGAATTTGACACCAAAAATCCAACAAACACAAAAAACTGAAATCAATTTGAATGATAAGATCTTTTGCACTGAATATTGTGACATCATTTGTCATGGGATTGTAAATAATAGATTTCAAAACTTGAAGATCTTATTTTATTTGTTTGTGCAATGGTGTGATTGCTTCTTTTTTGGCAGACCATCTTGTGTCACTTTCCATTTAAAACTTAAAAAAAAATTAAAGATGGCTTGAACTTTTCCAAAAAATGTAATCATGAGTGGGGAAACCTCAACAGCATGAACACCAACAAAATTTAAAGTGTGAGCTGCAAAAGGAACAAATCTTACTGACTCACAAAGAGAATGGATGTGAGCTTAGACGCCATTGTATTTTCCAGACATATTGGCTTCATTATCATAACCTTGGCCGCGGCAATCAGAAATCTTTAGAATGTCTTTCTCTAATTTTTCAGTGATCTCTGTTGCAAGACTTTTTTCGGTTTTTGATGAAATTCAATGAAGTCAACAAAGCTTTCCTTAATTGCACAGGTTTCATCATTGATGTGGACAGATCTAATTATTTGGGTCATCTGCTCTTTATGGGAGGAATCTGAAGTCCAGTCAAACAAAACAGTAGTATTTAGCTTCTTTGATGTTTGACAATACTTCATTTCTGACTTTCTACCCAAGTAACTCAATCAACTCATTTTGTATTCAAAGAGAAAAGGAGGACGTTGTAGTTATTACTTTGCTTTAACAGATGCAATATGTTCAGCCACTAAAGGATAATAATTGCTTATCAGCTCAATCAAGTTCAGAAAAATGCCACCGTTTTGTTGACCGATGACGCCTGTTGTGCCCCAAAGGAAAAGATTGTTCCTGGCACAGAACAAAATTACATCAACAATCACTTTATAGATGTCTCTCCACTTTTTCATTTCTCCATTGATAACTCTCTGCAGGTCAAAATCCATGGTGTTTCCTTCTTTGAGGTTTTTTTCTAGAGTTTCCTAATCAGAATAGCATCTTTGGTGTTCATTACTGTTTTCTTAACTTTTATTAACTTTAATACTAATATCCTCTGAAATAAATTGTTTTTCCGCTGCAGAGTTAGTTACCAACCACTTCTTGAAACAATTTTGTAGTTTCTTATCACTTTCAAAGCGCTGATTTTCTTTTTAAATTGAGCGCCAGATTATTTTTTGGTGCGATTCATTATAGAAACCTAATGTTCACTATAGTTGATAGACATAAATGCTTTAACTAAGTTTTAAAACCCAATAATAATAATATATATATATTATATATATATATATATTTTATATATATATATATATATATATATATATATATATATATATATATATATATATATATATATATATATATATATATATATATATATATATATATATATATATATATATATATATATATATATATATATATATATATAAATCCGACTTTTTTAACATTGTAGATTGTTTTAGTTAAAATTTTGATTTATCATGTGAACTAGAACAATTCTATGTACTTATCTATATTAAGAACAAGATTTTTAAGAAAATATATTGTCAGGACGTGTAATTATAGTGTATTTCGAAATCAATTTGTTATATAAAAAGGGGCCGCCATAAGAGACAGAGAATTGAGAGTTTTTTGTTTTTTTGGGGTACGATAAAGTTACCAACTTATCGGTAATTGAATAAGTTAAACTTATTGGTAATTGAATAAAAGAAGTTTTCTGTAAATCGTGAAAAAACTAATTCCATTTTATATTTTAGCACAAATAGTATATTAGCATAGATATTAATTAGATACACAGCAAAATCCAAGATTCTAGGTTAAGAACTTTTGTACTTATTTTAAGAACTTTTGTTTTTATTTTAAGAACTTGATTCTTATTTTAAGAACCTGATTCTTATTTTAAGAACCTGATTCTTATTTTAAGAACTTGATTCTTATTTTAAGAACCTGATTCTTATTTTAAGAACTTGATTCTTGTTTTAAGAATTGGATTCTTATTTTAAGAACTTGATTCTTATTTTAGATTTCCATTCTTATTTAAAGATATTTCAATAAAAAACATTGTTCCTAATTTTATAATATTGTAACATTTTTCTGCCTACCCCTCGCCCCAAACTGTCATTAGTTGAGAAGATTCGACCACATAGAAACCTAATGGCAATGATTCAGAAGCAATTAAAGTTGATGTTGCTGAAATAATTGTTAGTGATACTGCATTTTTCTGGTATTTTAAATGCTTTGCACTTTTTTTATGACTTTTGACTGCCATTATTACTATATTACTAAAATGTCTTTCCGCATACACTACACATACCCTTAGTTTCATCATCAGCTCTCCGAAGCCAACCCCATGATGGATGTCATTCAAGATTGATCTAGTCATTATCAAAGTAAGTTATTTTGCACATTTTTATTATTTATAAGATATTTACCTGGAAAAAATTAGCATTATATTAACATAGTTAAAATCATAGTTTTAAATATATTTTAAAGATATGCAACAAACTTTAGGTCATATTTTATTTTTCTATGCGATTTTATGAATGTATAGCAAAATGAGTATAAATTTTTCATTTGATTAATGGTTGTGTGGGAGTTTATAAAAAACATTTAAAAGTTTTGAGAAAAAAGGTTATTTTCCCAGACTATTTTTTTAAAAAAAATAAATTGAAAATCCATGACCAGAAAAAATTTCTCTGACTTTTCCCTGATTTCTAGTTGGCTGACCACCCTGTCAAATATCCCTTAAGATCATTTTTGATTTTAAGCATAAATCTGACAATCGATGAGTTTTCAAAGTCTGTTAACTGAATGATCAGCAATTGTTCACACGCAAAGTCTTCAGAATCATTTTATTTTTTAATTTCTGATGTAATAACCAGAAGCATAAAATCTTATTAGCAGCCAAAAATATATCATGCTTATCGGACATGATGTTCCGGAAAAATGAAAATTTTTTAAAGTTTGTTTTTAATGCGGCGGATCAGATCAAACTTGGTTTAGTACGTGAAAACGGATGAACTCGCGAGACTATGGGTGGAGTGCAAGAAGCGAACTTGAGTCAAGCTCGACTTGAACTTTACATTGCAACCAATAGCCACAGAGTACGGGTTTTCCCCTCAAAAAATACTCTGCCGCTATTGGTTACATAGTAAAGTTCAAGTCAAACTTGACTCAAGTTTGCTTCTTGCATCCCACCCTATTTATGGCCTAATTTAATATAATAAATAATTAGCATATCCAGATAAAAAGTGTCTAGCGTAAAAAACTGTATCTGGGCTGTTAGGTATTTTTTTTTTGCGGAATAGCTTTTTCCTAATGACTATAATTTTCTTTTTCAGAAGAAAGCCAGAAACCGTTTTTTATTTTGATTATGAAAAATACCGTTACAGTTCGCCATACATTTTTAGATTATACTTTTTTTTAAATATATTATAATTATCATCTATAAAATAGATAATAATATACTTTGCTAGCAATTACTGATACAAAAATAATTTTAAATTACTGTAAACTCCTTGCTCCAAATTTACTGTGAAACACGCAATCAATAAATTGAGCCAAAAGTTCAAAAAGCATTATTAAACGATTTCGCATACTTTAATACATAATGAATGAATTGTTTAAATATTATTATTGAAAGAAAATTTAGAGACTTTATTGAAGAGTGAAAACATAAAAAGATACCAAAATTGATACTTGATACCTACAGTCGTGTGCAGTAAAATAGTAGTGCGTATTTTATTTTTCTATCAACAAACTTTGATCATCAAAGTATATTTTTCTATTGTTTGTTTTTTATCGTTATTGTTCATAAACTAAATGTTGTGATTATAATAGTATAAAAAAAATTTAAGAAAGATAATTGCAGCACTGTATTGTTTTAAATTTTTAATATTATCGATTGAAGGTCATTCGTATTTTTTTTTTAGACTGTGCAATAAAATAGAAGTGAAAAATTAATTTTTGTGTAATAATTGCTGTACTTATTAAATTCTAATTATTATTAGTTCTTAATAATAAGCAATAAGTAACTAATTAATTTTGATATTAGATAAATTTATACACTTACTAAAATTTTGAAAATTTAGAGAAACATGGGGCGCTCTAAGCATTGTACTGAAGAAGTTCGTAATTTAATTATAAATCTTAAAAATCATGGTAAAGCCTACAAACAAATATAAGAATTGGTTGGATGCTTACCAACAATGATTTGTAATGCTTTAAAATAGATACCCAAACCAGAAAAACGTGGGAATAAAAGATCAACTACCGCTATAGAAGATCGTCAAATTGTATCGTTAGCGAAAAAGGAGCCATTTATTACTTCTAGAAAAATTAAAGAAAGGCTAGAATTAAATGTTAATACCTCAACTATTCGAAGACGATTAACACATGCCAATTTAAATGCAAGAACACTTAGAAAAGTGCCACTTTTGAGTAAAAGACATATCGAAAATCGTTAAAATTTGCACGTATGCATGCTTCTTGGCCTAAAGAAAAAATGGCGAAATGTTTTGTGGACTGATAAAAGCAAAATTGAAATTTTTGGTTCCTATGTTTGTAAACAGTATGTTAGAAGACCAACGGGTGCAGCATATAAGCCACAATTTACATTAAAGACCGTCAAACATGGAGGTTCAAAAGTAATGATATGGGGTTGTATTTCTTACTATGGTCTTGGGCCGATACATCGCATAGAAAGTGGATCATGGATCGGTTTGTATATGTACAAATACTTGAAAAGATCGTGCTGCCTTATGCTGAAGAAATGCCGTTAAAATTTTTGTTCCAGAAGGATAATGATCCTAAACATACGAGCAAGTTAGCCATATTGTGGTTTAATGAGAACAAAGTCGATGTGATGGAGTGGCGAGCACAATCCCCCAACTTCAATCCGATTGAAAACTTTTGAATTGATATTAAACAAGCAGTTTCTGAAAATAATCCAAGAGGTTGTAATCAATTGTGGGACGTAGTACAGTCAGCATGGCAAAATATATCTGTCGAACGATGTCAGAATCTTATTAATTCCATGCAACAAAGATGCTTGGCGGTTACTACAAATAAAGATCATGCCACAAAATACAAATGTAGAGTTTCAAAATAAATTTTTTTTTGTAATAAAATTTAATTATTTTTTGACCTTTTCATAAAAAATGATTTCACTACTATTTTATTGCACAGCCTAAAAAAAAATACGAATGACCTTCAATCGATAATATTGAAATTTAAAACCATTCAGTGCTGCAATTATCTTTCTTAAATTTTTTTTATACTATTATAATCACAACATTTAGTTAATGAACAATAACGATAAAAAACAAACAATAGAAAAATATATTTTGATGTTCAAAGTTTGTTGATAGAAAAATAAAATACGCACTACTATTTTACTTCACACGACTGTAGTTTCAAATGAACAGAAGCCAAAATTTGCAAATGGAATGATTTGAACAACAACAAAAACTTTAAATAACATATTTTAAGAGACACAAGTAGCATTGGTTATTTTAAATACGTGGTCAAACAAAAAAGTATTGATTTAAAATCGTCACCTACGATCATTTAATTTATTTAAAGGTTTAAAACGTTTTACACTTTTTGAGGGTTTGAATCCGTGACTGCCAGTACCGTATACGGTAGCACCGTTCCTCTTTTGTAGCTTATTACTGTTACTTGCATGGACACCTGTAATGACGATAAAGTAAAAACAAGGTTAATTCAGGCAATATTATCAAAAAAAAGTTAATTTACAAACCATTATTTATTAATATTAAGTTATTATATTTAATATTAAAAAACAACAATAAATAATTATACAAAATATTATTCAATTGCAGAAAAGAATAAGTATAGTATAAAATAATATATTTATAATTACATAATATAAAACGGATTTGTGAGTGAGAGCGATTTGTGAGTGATTTTGAGTTGAGAGAAATCAAAGAAAGTAAACGATTAACAGATCTTTCTATGGTATAAAATCTCTAAAAATGATTTTCGAAACATCGCAACTACATGGCAATTAAGAACACATAAGAGTATTTGATTCTATTATCAGAAAGCTCTCAACTCAAGCTACTGCATGTACTGTTATGTTCGCGCTGCCAGATCAAAAGAAATAACAGATCTTTATATCATCCTAAGCCTTAAACTTAACATCGTTAGGGATCGGATCGTCCATAAAGTACGTTCGCTCGGAGAGAAAGAGAGGATTGCGCTCCACTTGGAGAGAAAAAATGTAGGTACGCTCGGAGAAAAAATGGCGTTTTTGAGATGGGGGGCAGTAGGTCAATTATAAAAGTATGGAGACACTAAATTAAAAAAAATATCATAAAATGTTGGCTTTATAGGTTAAAAGCGTAGTTACTTTTAGGAAGGTAAAGGGTGCTCAAAAAAGCGTATGGGGTGGGGGGTCCGCAAAAAAAAAGCGTACGTACTTTAAGGACGATTCCATCGATGCATAGAAGAAAATTCAACAGAAAACAATTTTTTTAAGATCAATCGACTAAAACAATTGCTTACATCTCGTAGAAAGCTTCTTGCTACATCCAGCAGGTATGCGTTGGGAATGACACTAGTTCCTCCTTTAAATTTTTTATATTTTAACTTGAGAAAATAAGAAGCCCTTAGAAGTTTAAACACCTCATAAAAATATGTTGTAATCAAGAATATACTTAAGTTTATTGACAACAGGCTTTAGTATGAAACTATTATCAGGGTTGTTGGAAGTCTTTGAGGAATTTATGCACGACTGTTTAGCCATTGGTATTGAATGATGAATGAATGATTCAAGTACCTTACTATGTTCGTGAAACTATTTTGTTGAATTAAACTTTAAACAGACTTAGAAACTATGTTATCTATTAAAGAATTGTTACCTATTACTTTATATTATTGTCACCTATTATTTTTAAAATAACAAAGCTAAAGATTGCCAATAGTAAAACTAGCTATACTCTTGGATAATTTTTATTTTCATTATTTACTGTTATAAATAATAATACTTATGATATAAACATTTTTAGTCAAAGAGAAATATTTATAAACTAAACATTTAAATAATAGAATATTACATTGAAATTTGAATCATTATTTAAATTTTGTATTGAAAAAAAAAGTTTAACTTTGATTAGCGAATCAAAATTAAACTAATAAGTTTAAAGAAATTTTTCAAAGCTCTCATTTCTTTAAGATACTATACAGAGTAGTTAAGAGTTCTTTTAAATGGTTTAAGTAAAATTTAAATATAGCTCGTATTAAGTTTGTATATAAAAAAGATTTTTAATAATTATTATTTTTTTTTTTACAAAACATATAAGCCTAAAGACCATTTTAATTATCAACAAACAGAGAATTTTATGAAAATCTACTTACTCAAGTTTACATTTGGTGGAACAGTAAAACCAAATGAAAGTCCTACTTTTTGCAAGTCAATGGTATTCACGTTAAAAATATTACGGTGCTGATGAGAAGCATAGGCTTGTAAATAAGAACGATACCCATCTTTTGCAGATTTATTTAAAAAGTAATTCTTTGATATAAGTTTTTCCAACTATTGAAAAACAATATTGACATTAACCTCTATTTTTTTTAAATTTTATTTAAAAAAAAAGTAACCTAATTTAACCTGTGATTGTATGTTAGATATTTTGGCCTTTGAAAAATCGTATTCATTTAATGGAACCTAAAAATCAAATTTTAAAAATTGAAAATTTCTTTTTACCATTTTAATGATACTACTTAGAATATTTTACAAACAAAAAAGTAACACTTAAATTTAATAAAAGTTAAAAAAATTTGGAAACCTTTGCATGTTTTAGATAACGTAAAAATCCTAGTTCCTCTGGAAGTAAAAATAACAAAGCATGACCACGACCTTGAGATCCACGAGCTGTTCGACCAACCCTGTGTATATACTCCTATAAATAAAATAAATTCATGAAAATGTTCTTTATGCTAATGTTTCTTATTTAAACATAACCCTTTTTGTAAAAGCTTCCTCAAAACCCATTTTGAAAAAATAAGCATTAATTAATTAAAACCTATTGTAACACTATAATTAAAATGTTAGCAAAATTTTTTAATGATTGGGAAAAATGTCAAATAAATTAGCAGCCCCAAATAAACCTCCATAATAATAGCCTTCACAATAAACCTGCTTCCAATAAACTCCCTCTATAAAATTGCTTTTAAAAAAGTCTATTTAAAAAAACTATATTTGAAATATGCAAATTAATTTTTTAAAAAATTCTTATTTATTAAGGGTATACTTGTGAGACTTTTATGTAATTATCAAAAGAACAAACAAAACATTTAAGTTCATAAAAAAATTATTTCATAGTCTAATGTGCATTGTTTCATTTATTACTTATTTCTTTTATGTTAAATATTTTTCTTTATATTTGTGTTATAAAAATATTTTTCTTTATATTTGTGTTTAATATAATTTATAGATGGCACCTCAAAAATTAAGCAAATCAGAAGGGAAATCCTTTTGAATACTTTAGAAAGTACTTTTCTAAATGATAATCTTTTTATTTTTTTAAAAAAGTAAACCTAATTGACCTTTTGCCAGATAAAGACGCCATTATAAAACGCATTGCATTCTGGGATCGCCTGGGAGCAAACAAACTTGATAGATATATAATTCTATGCGAATATCCAGCGATTATTGCATTAGCCTAGATTATTATTCTTATTTATTGGTTTTAATATGGTTTTTACTTCAGTAGATTTGTCAAAGTGGAAAATAGATGAGTTAAAAACGTATTTATTATCAAGAGGTGTCCCACTTGGTTCAGGAAGTGCACGAAAAGCACTTTTGATAGAAAAAGTTATCATGGCAGAAGCTTTAAACCTACCATTGTTACCTACCACTGATAACCGTATTAATGAAATAAATAACAGTCGAAGAAGGAAGTTAGTAGTTGACGATGTTTTACATCTTCCATTTCCTGAAGATTTAAAAAGTAACTGGCAAAGTGGAAGTCAATATCTTCCTAATGCGACTTTAGAAGTCATTAAAGAATATGCTACAAATAAGAGTGCAATGAAGGCATTTAGAGAAGGAAAAAACTTGCAATATTCTGGGCATGTTAAAGATGTCGCCTTTAATAACATTGTTGACAGTATTCGGTATTGTTACGTTAGAGCTACTGTTGTTCCTCAGACAAGAATAAACGAAAATCCATATTTAGTTTGGGTATGTTTTTATGGTTCAGAATATGTTTTTACTGCTGAGTGTTCGTGTATTGCAGGTTTCAGTTCATCTTGTAAGCATGTCTTTAGTTTATTGCATTATATTGAGAATGAAGTCAGGTTAGGCCATAATAAAACATGTACTGGCAAAAAACAACAATGGGATGTACGAATTGAAAAGCGCCAAAAAATACATGAACCATGTGAAATAAATTCAGTTATTTTTAGGCGACCACATCCTGAAAATGATGATGTTGAACCTGGTCCAAGTAGAAACTGATATGAACCTCGATCACGAACAGACATTAATGTCACATATTCAACTGAAGACTGGGAGAATATTGCTAAAGCTACCAACGGTAATGCAAGTGTTTTGCAGTTTAAAAAAACAAGTTTTTATAAGTTAGATATTGATTTTACAATTGCTACAGAATATCCTAAAACAATTGATGAAATAGTTTGTATAACCGATATGAATTTGTTTCACTATAAATTAAAAACCTATCGAACAAATTCTGATATAAAAAAAATTTGCAGTATAACAATAGACCAGTCATATTCTATTAATTGGTTTAAATATAGAAATGGTGTTATTACATCATCAGTATCCCATGAGGTAATTCAGAAAGTTAGTGATAGGCAAACAATTACAAACCCAACATCCTCTTTTAATTTATGTGCAAAGATTTGTGAACAAATTGAAACTATTTCCAGTAGTGCGCTATCATGGGGACGAAGCAATGAAGAATTTGCTGTCAAACGTTATGTTAGAAAAAACAAAAATTTACATAAAAATTTTAGTTGTGACATAGCAGGCTTGACAATATGTTCTGAGTATCCATTTCTGGGTGCAAGTCCTGATAGAATTATAAATTGTACTTGTTGTGGATTTGGTTTGTTAGAATGCAAATGTCCTTTTTCAGCAAGAGATAAAACTATTTCAGAATACCTTTCAATGTCTTCTTGTTTTATAGTAAAAAGTAATGAAAGTTTTGCAATCAAACTTAATCACCCTTATTACACCCAAGTTCAGCACCAAATATTTGTTACAGGTGCCAATTATTGTGACTTTGAAATTTATTTACCCAAAGAATCTTGCACATTTCGTATTGCTAAAGATCCAAATTTCTTATTAAAGTGCCTACCAAAATTAGTTACATATTTTAACGATGTTATGCTTCCATATTTATATAACATAAATTTTGTGAGAACCACCTACACCTGCAGTAAAGTCATCCAAAGCCTTGTTTCACAAGTTGAAAAGGTAGAAAAGCAAAATACAGCAGCATTACAACTAAAACAATTATCAGATAATTACCAAATGCTGTCCAAAGACTCACCACCATCTTGTAAAAGAAAACTGTAGAAAACTATATAAAATTAATATATATATATATATATATATATATATATATATATATATATATATATATATATATATAATAATAAAATATAAATAAATAAAAAGAATAAAATAAAAAATAAAATAAAAATATGTAATATATATAAAATAAACAGAATAGAAAATAATATGTATGTATGTATGTATATATATATATATATATATATATATATATATATATATATATATATATATATATATATATATATATATATATATATATATATATAAAATAATTAAATGAAAAAAATAAAATAAAAAGAATAAAATTAAAAATAAAATAAAAATATGTAATATATATAAAATAAACAGAATAGAAAATAATATGTATGTATATATATATATATATATATATATATATATATATATATATATATATATATATATATATATAATGTTATTCTATTCTACAAATAGAGTGCTCAATGTTCTTAAAAAACAGCAATAATAAATTAGAAAAAAACACTTATCCACTTATCTAATATTTTTCTTTAACAAATTGTAAAAAAAATAGAAATAAATATATTTAAAAAACAAAATAAATAGTATAAAATAAAATGATTTAAAAAAAATAAAATTTAAACTAAATAAACAACTAATGATAAACAAAAATTATACATTTTCATGTTTGATTTTTTTAAATCTAATTCACTACCAACAACGATGTAAGCACCACTATTTCAGTGAAGAGTTTCAGAAAACAAAGAGAAAGCGGTTGAATGAAGACTGTGCAAAGAAAAAAACTAGAGGAATAAAAGTTTTTAGAGCATGAAGAAATAGATACTGTAAAATTATCTGTTTACTGTACGGATACTGATGATGCAATAAGACAATTTCTATATTTAAACCAAGTGACTTTGCTGAATGAAAAATCACGCATAATTAAAAAAAAAATTTGGTTCATGGAACAATAGTATTTTAAAAAAGAGAAAGAGATGCAATATTACAACCATGGGACACAGGGTCAAGCTTAGAAAGTAACAGGTCCAACTTTATTTATAATAAGTTTTGTGGTTTAAAAGAATGGGCATCATTAGAAGAATTAGCCCAAATGTGACAACAGTATGTCATACATGGTTAATTAAGTTTGAACTAGCCCAAATGTGGCAACAGTATTCCATACAGGGACAATTAAATTTGTAGGAATCAGGAGTGAGAAAATGGTGAGCATTTTAATGAATAACAGGAGTGAGAAAATGGTGAGCATTTTAATGAATAACAACCTTAGCCGATGCTAACTTTGGAATTCTTTATAAGAATTCCAAAGTTAGTTTCCACAAGAGAAAAAGTTTCCACAAGAGGTGGTTGCAAAAAAGTAATCCAAGAAGGCGTAAAGTAGAAGACTCTATAGGAGTGTTACCATTTATCAATATAGGAATATCAACAACAGTGATAATTATTAGCAGCACACTATTATATAGTTTTTTATTTATTTTTAATGTCAATTTATATCTGTGATTGTTTAATAAATTAGAATTTTTTTACTTGGCATAATATCTTTATTTTTTATTTTTTAATACAAACTTTGACATTGTTAAACTTTTATATACCTAGACACTTTTATCACATGCAGGGATTAGGGAAACGTCAGGGATTTCAGATGTCTGCAAAAAAAACAAAAACAAAAAAGAACTATCAGGGAAATAGGGTTGAATTTAGGAAAAATCAAGGTAATCTCAGGGGAAATAGCTAAATAGATAAGACTGACGGATGTCTGGCCGGCTAGACATCTATCATTTTGTACATAATGTGGGCAGATGACCTATTATTATTTTTAATTATTATGACCTATAAATTTGGTTGCAATAACATAACGTTTTTCTAAAAAAAAATCAAGTGCTTTTTTTTTTGAAATTGATATTTTGACTAATAATTAAATCATGGAAACAGGTCAAATTCAGGGAAATAAAACATGACATACGCGTCCTCAGCAGTGCTGAAAACGCATTGCACCTGCGTAGTGCTGAGTCAGCACTATGCAGGTGCAATCGCACTGTGACCTAAACTCAAGGGTCCCCTCAGTATTAAAAAAATACTAGTACTAGAAGCTGCAAAATGTATTCGCGTTAGCAAGGATTATAGTTATTGGGTTAAATAGTGACGGATCCAAGGTATATACAGTTTAAGGCTGACGACACGGATTTCGAAGTGGAGGGACGGGGGTCATGATCATCAACTTGTAAAAAAAGTCCTCCATATCAAAATTTTTAAAAAAGAAAAAAAAAAGTCTTTTATCAAAAAAGTGGGGTTCACACCCACCCAAACTTCCTACACTCGGTGTAGTTAAGGCAATTTACAAATTATTCGAATACTTTTATTTGAAATTAGCGTGATTTTATTAGCTTCTAATAGCTTATTGTCCAAATATTAGCTTTATTGTCCAATTTATAGCTTTATTTTCCAATTGTCCAATTATTAGCTTTACTAGCTTAAAAACTTTAGACGGTTTAACTTTTTTTGCTTAAGATTTTCTAATATTTAAAGAAACTTTTTTTTTAATATAATTTTCAAAACCTTTTTACTACCAGTAATAGTGAATCTAAAGAACACTATTTTGGAGCCTTTAGATCAATTCTGCTCATCGGCAATAACATGAATTTAGTTAAAATCCTTTGAAAAAGGTCCTTAATTTACTAATTCTAATCGGTTCTGACGTATATTAACTATATATAGTTGTCAAAACACAATATTTCTATAAATTTTAACAAAAAATACTAGAATTCCGACCAAGAAAGAGCTTACAATTATGGAAAATTGCCAATTAACGACCAGAACAAATTATATTGTTAAACTATAATGTTCATTTCACCTAAAAAACGTATTAATTTAAAATCTTATTCAAATTTGGACGAGCGATTGTGATTTTAAGATAATTTAAAAAAAAAAAAAAAGAATTTTCGGTCTGGGTTTTTTCGCTACAAACATTTATATTTTATTATACTGCGAAATATATCACTTTAATCTATTCATAATTTACAGACCTGATCATTTAACGGAAATATGTCGTAGTCAACAAAATATCTTACAGACCCTATAATATTTTTTAAGAGTGCCTTTACTACACCGAGCATCCGTCACTAGGAATAAATATAAGTTCTTGATACTAAGTTCTTGGTAACAAAATGTAACTAAATATAGATATATATTTAAAATTAATTTCTTGCTTTAGATAATATTTACAATGAATAAAAAACCGTATATAGAAACTAAAAAAAAGGTGAAAGTTGACATACCCTAATAACCCTGACAATCATATAAATATTCTTTAAAATCCGGAAAATTCTAAGTTAGATACTCGGGCAAATAAGCAAAAATAAAAAAAAGTAATGTTTGTTAAAAATATATATAAAAAGTAATAAAATTGTACATTGTATTGATGTCAAATCCTATTGATGTCAAATGCTAAATTTGCCATTTGACACCAGCTGTCAAATGGCAAATTTAGCTGAAAATCTATGTAACAATATAACCTGAAGATTAAAGCTTATTTTGTCTATAAAACTGCAGTTTTTCAAAATTAATGATACATAATTGTGCAAGCAAAGATATTAAAATGGGAATATAAAATAAAAAATTAATCAAACTTCATAAAATAGTACAATAATAACCAAAGTTTAAGAGCAAAATCCTGGTCAGAACTCGGCACCTCCGGACCGTTTTCAAGACCTACTCGAGGGGGGCAACCAATTGCTGTTCTTTTTTTAGAAAAAATGAGCAGTAGTTGGTTGTCTCTGTCAAATGGGCCTTGGAAAAGGTCTGAGAGGTTGCCTAGTCATGATCAGGATTTTGCATGCTGCATAGATATTAAAATGCCAATATAAATAAAAAATTACCAAAATTTCATAAAATAGCACAATAATAACTATAAATTTAAGAGCAAACACCTGCCTGCAAAATTCAGGTCAGAACTTGACATGCCCGGACCATTTTTGGGACCTGCTCAAGGGGAGCAATCAACCACTGTTCCTTTTTTTAAAAAAATGAATAGTGGTTTGTTGCCTCTCTCAAACAAGTCTTGAAAAGGGTCTGGGGAGTGCCAAGTGATGATTAGAATTTTGCAGGCTGCAAAGATATTAAAATGCAAATATGTAACAAAAAATTAACCAAATTCCATAAAATAGCACAATAATAACCAAAATTTAAAGAGCAAACAAAACAGCATGCAAAATCTAGGTGAGAGCTCGACACTCCTGGGCCTTTTTTGGGACCAGCCCGAGAGTGGCAACTGACCACTGTTCTTTTTTTCAAAAAAAAAATGAACAGTGGTTGGTTGCCACTCACGAACAGGTCTCAGGAAGGGTCCGGGAAGCGCCAAGTAACAACCAGGATTTTGCAGGCTGCACACGGTACAACTAGTTCAAAAAACATTCAAAAATAACATCAAAGAACAACAATTTATACTGCTGTTGCTTTTACAAGAGGTGGTTGCAGGTTAACAATGGCAGCAGCAATTATCCATATATCATCGATTAGAGGGACTAATGTGATAGGCAGAGTGTTCTTTAGAAGTCGAAATTCTTTCAGCCTTCCAATGACACGTTCAATGTGTATTCTTGCACGTGCTATGCGCTTGCAATGATACACTTCAGAGGGTGTAAACTGTCGCTTACTACGTAAAAATGGTGGAATTACAGCTTTTACCTCCCTTGATAGAAATAAATCTTGAACATTGAAACCTTTATCAAAAAGTGCAATAAAACCAGGAGTGAATCTTCTTGCAACATTGCAATCTTCAGTGATAAAACGATCTGAGGAAGATCCAGAGTAACCTTTAGAAACAAAAGAGATAGAACCACCTTTAGTATAAAATATAAGTTTTTTTAATGTGTTTCTACTTTTATAAGAACTATATGTTTGATATTGAGCTTTAGCATTAGCAGGTTTTTGAATAGTTTGTTCAGTACAGTCACCAATACCTTCAACATAAACGAAATCTCCAATAAAATGAGGATGTGTAAAACTTAATGTTTCTTCTGGAGCAGGCCAATAAATTAATGGTTCAAGTTCTCGGGCTAATAAAGTTATAAATGTAGTTAAAATCCTAGACACATGACTTACTGAAATTTTAAAACGAAATGCTAAATCTTGTAATGGTGAGTCAAGTCGAATACGCATTAAAGTAAGTAACACTTCATCTTCAACAAAAAGCTGTCGTGCTGGACCAGGTTTCCCTGTACTTGAAGGTTTACTAGCAGGACTAAACTGATATTGCTTTGGTTCAAATGAACGTTTATAATCCATAAAATAAGACACTTTTTTATGTTTAGCTTGAACACGACTAACAATATATAAAAAAACATTTTCAGTGGGACACCCAGTATACAATTTTATGACTTTGGGTAAAGAACGCACTGCCTCCCATGTTAATCTTTTATGACTACTTTGTTTATAAAGTGTTGTTGGTGTTAGATAAGTTGCTGGTGTGTTAGTAATTAAATCAATTTGTTGTGGAGAAAGTTGCTGATTAGATGCTGTTGATGATAGACATGGAGGAGATATTGACAGAGAAGACTGTTGGGGAGTATTGTCATTATTGTTACTGCTACTAGTAGTGGTACAGGTACTTGAAAAATGTGTATTTTTATGTTTTTTAGAAACTGTAGTAGGTGTATATCGAGGAATTGGTAATTTTCTTTTATTTTGAGGAGAAGATATTTCGTATCCTTTCAAATATAACTTTGGATGAGGGGATAGCTCAGTTGGCTTCCCATACTCAAAATGATTTGCACATACTTTTGTATTCTTATTTACAGCATATAGCTTTCTTTTTTTTGTTAAAGGATCGACTATTTCTCTGTTAATAATTTTACTCCATGTGGAAAAATATTTCTCTTTACAAGTAAAAAATTTTAATTCGCTGAAACTAAAAGTCTTATAAATATGATCTTTCAAAACATACTTTTCTTTGTATCGACGATCGTTGTTACAACCAAAAATTGCACAATGATCGCTCTTACCCATTACAAAAGAGTGTTGCAAATAAAAAAAATAATAGTTATAAACCAAATAGATAATAATGGTCAACTTTTAAAAAACTAAATAGAAACAACAGGATATTTACGAATTTAACTTTTGTTTGCTCCCAGGCAATCCCAAAATGCAATGCGTAGTTATAATGACGTCGTTATCTGGCAAAAGGTCTATTGAGGTTGTACATGGTAGGTATGGTTTTATAATTGAGGTTGTACCTGCATGTGATTTTTTGCTGTAATGATAAAATTCAAAATTTATGCTCTGAAATCCACATGAACTAAATTGGCCATAATTTATGAACAGTTTGGAGTTTGCTTTTTTTGCTTACTTATAATAAGTCCTCAAGATGCTTGTATCAATACTAACTTTAAAAAAAAATAGAATTAATAGTAGAGTAGTTCATGGTTCACAAAGATTCCTAAAATAATTTTTCCTCAAGTTTGCTAAAAAAATTTTTTTTCTGAGTTAAATATGTTTTTATGTTTATATTTTTTAAATAATCAAATTCTTTGTGAGAGAAACTCACAAAGGAGTTTTGTAGACTTTTTTGAATTTTTCAAAAAAGATTATTATTTTCTAAACGAGATTAGATATAGAATACCTCTAAAAAAAATTTATATATTTTTTTTATTATTTACATTTCTTAATACTAAAAAAGCCAATGATTGTTAAAAAATGCTTTATTCTGTGTATTAATAGAAAATGTGTAACAATACAGCTGTTATAATTTAGCAGATATTTAAAACTTTTTAGATCTAAGTAGTTTTTGTACAGTAACACTATCAATTCAGAATCACTAGCGTTACTGAACATAAAGACCTAGAACAATATAGAAAAAATATTATAAACTATTTAATTATTGCCAAGATCATTGTTTACAGAATTTAACACACGCAAAAGTTTTACAATATGTTGATACTTGCAAAAATATGTGAACAGTGAATTTAACACACTATGCAAAAGTTTTACAATATGTTGATACTTGCAAAAATATGTGAACAGTGAATTTAACACACTATGCAAAAGTTTTACAATATGTTGATACTTGCAAAAATATGTGAACAGTGAATTTAACACACTATGCAAAAGTTTTACAATATGTTGATACTTGCAAAAATATGTGAACAGTGAATTTAACACACTATGCAAAAGTTTTACAATATGTTGATACTTGCAAAAATATGTGAACAGTGAAAAACAAAGATTGATGCAGTAAAACTTGTTAGTATAACCGATGATATCTTAAATGTAGAACTCATGCAATAAGACAAGTTCAGAAAAACTGAGAAATACAAGCAACCTAAAATCTCTTTACCTTAATCGGAAAAAAGGACTAAATTTAATAAAATCATCAAACAATCAATGTAATATCATCAATAAATGTGATGTCACTAAACAAACAATGTAAATTGATTATAATATCATCAAACAAATGATGTAACTCTTTTCAATGTGACAAGTTCCAATGAGCTATATAAAATAAGAAGACAAGCACCATAAAAAAAAAAAAAATTTTAAATTAAAATTTTTTTTTTCAAGTTTGATGTCTGTGGCTCATCAGGAAATGGAAACCTGTCAGACGTGAAAACACGATGATGACATAATAACTTATAGCTTGAATTGATCTGTAAACTTTCAGTTTATCAGGTTGACGCTCTAAGTGATCATGCTAAACACGATGATGTGTTGATAAAAATAGTAAATATATTAAGGTCAAGCGACTGTGCTGGCCAAATTTGGATTTTTTACCAAACATTTTTTCGTATGATGTGTAGTATGGCATGTAGAATTGTCTTGCTGTAATAATATTGAAGATTTATTTCATTTGGAAATATTTTATTAACTTTATGATGTGTCATAACACAATTTAAACACTTTAATTTAATTTTTTGAATTTAAGCCTCCTTTGCACAAAAACATTTCCGATGGTCCTTCTACAGTCATACAACCCCATATTATTACACTCTAAATCCACCAAATTTAACAGTAAGCACTAGACAAGCTGGTAAAAATGCTTCACCAGGTCTTTTTCTCACACACCCTACTCCAGGAGTTCCAAAAATCTGTAAAAAAAATCCAAAACATCAAGTTTTGGTGCTTATTTATTATTTATATAAATTTATTTATAAGGATCTATTTATTCATTATTTCTAAAGAGCATAGTTAGTTTTTTTGCATATTTGCATATTTGCATACAAGAGCATAGTTAGTTGGATTTATTGGACCTGATTACTTTACTCCATTCTTCAGATGTCTAATCTTTACAAGGTATCGCTCATTTTAGTCTTTTTTTATAATTATTTTCTGAGAGCCAAGGTTTTTTTTTTACCTTGCTGCCTTGCAACCCACATTCAGTCAATCTTCTTTTAACAGTTTGTGCAGAAATATTGGCTCCAGTTGCCTCTGCAAGGTCATGTGATAGTGACAAAGACAATTTACAACAATTTTCCAAAGCTATTCGTAACATCATTCTATGGTATGATATCATTAAATCTTCTCGAGCTGCCTACTTTTATACATCTACTTTAAAGACTCCCGAAAGTTTTATGCCATTTTAAAGTTAGATGCATTGCACCACATGAACTTTTCAATACTTTTGCAATGTTTCGCTCACTTTCTCCTTGCGAATGTAAAAGAACAATCTGCCCTCATATTCCTTCACTAAATTCAAATTGTTTCCCCATTTTCTCAATGATAAATATTATTCAATAAATATATCACAAGAAAAAATTACCATTTACACTTTTTAACTGTTTAAATAGATCCACAATGTGCATGGTATAGAATAAAAGCAATATTCACATTTTTATTATAAAGTTGAGAGTAATGGAAATCCCAGTAATAAAATATAGTTATATTATAAGGGATTCCGCCATTGTCACTTTATATAACCAATATATTATTTGTTTTTTTTTTAAACTTATGGCCACGGCCACGTATGTATGTATGTATATATATATATATATATATATATATATATATATATACATACATATATATATATATACATATATATATATACATATATATATATATATATATATATATATATATATATATATATATATATATATATATATATATATATATATATTATAAAAATATATTATAAATATATTATAAATATATATATAAAAATATATTATAAAAATACAAAACTTTATATATAAATAAAGTATAACTATTTTCTAACATAAGATATACAAAATAGCAATAAGAATATATTTATTTACATGAATTTATAACATTTTGTTGATCCTCCCTAATTTTTTATAACTGCACAAAGATGACTCAATGTGTTATAAATGCAATTTAAAGCCATTTCTTTCAAACAGATCTGTGGAGTCGGAGTTGCAACTTTTTTAGCGGAGTTAGAGTCGCTAAACAAAATCGCGACTCCGACTCCAATAGTAAAACTTCTCAGTATTGCACGCACATGTACAAAACATTCAATTAACCTTATGTTCATACTAAACCTCAAAGAACATTTCATAAATTTGTCAAAATTTTTGCTTTGGAGTTGTAGTCAGAGTCGGAGTTGTACTCAAAAAATTTCAACAACTGGAGTCGGAGTTGTACTCAAAAATTTTCAACAACTGGAGTTGGAGTCGTTACTTTTTTTTCAAATGTGTACTATGGCTACAATGCCAAACAACTTTTTTAATTAATTGGGTCCTATTTGTGACTTTTTCTAGGGTAATTTCTCTCTTTAATAGCATCCATACATTTTATATGGGGTTTAGATTTGGGGAGTTCCCTGGCCAAACAAAAGGTGGATTTTTTAAAGATGCCAATAATTTTTTTAATGGATTTTGCTGTGTGACATTGTACTCCATCTTGCTTAAATATTTTCTGGACACAAAAGAGTGCAAGGAAGTGGTCGTGTGGCCAAACTCATGACCCCCAAGGTTATCAATTGTCTGAGATATACTATATTTGATCACAGTGACAGAGTTTCAATGAGGCAAGCCAGACGAAAATTTGGATACAGTCATTCACATATTAAAACTTTTGCCAAGTACACTGACAATAAAATTTATACAAAACAGGGTATACCTGATCCACAAGAGAGCCAGAATGAGCGAATCAAGACTGACATTGATCGTCTTTATCGCAATTTTTAAGGAAAATTGGTCATCCTTGACAACGAGTCTTACTTCATGCTATCGCATTCAACGATTAACGGAAACAGCACCTACTACTCCAACAACAAAGACAAGACTTGACCGAGCGTTAAATATTGCAAAAAGCGCAAACCCAAGCTGCTCTTTTGGCTGGCCGCTTCAGACAAAAGTATTTCCAAGCCATTTTTTGTCCCTAGCAACCTTATGGTCAATAAAGCCATCTACAAAAGGGATTGTATTAAGGGTAGATTAGCGCCGTTCATTAACACTTATCATGCTGATGGTAACTATGTATTTTGGCCAGACTTGGCCTCATCACATGCAAAAACTGTGACTAACTGCTATGAGAGTCATAATATCAATTTAAAGAGAGTGAAGAAAATAAAAAAAGGAAATGAAAAAGCAAAAAACAAACTAAAAACCAAATCAATTAAACTAACAAAAAAAAAAAAACAAAAAAAAAAAAAACAAAAAAAAAAAAACAACAACAAAAGAAATGAAAAAAGAAAAAGAAAATACTAAAATCCAAAGTTAAAAGAAAAAACATTTGAAAATGAAAAGTAATTAAAAACAATTAAAATAAAATATAAAAATTGCTCCGTTTTTGAAGAAACATAAAAGAATATTTTTAAAATTTTATTTGTCTTTTTTGACGTTTGTCTTTTTTGTTGTTGTTTTTTGTTTTTGTATTCTTGTGTATTGTTAATTTGGCATTGTAAAATATAATTCATTTTATTTGCATCTTTTTTGTATGTTTTTTAATTTAAATGTTTTTAATTTTATGTTTGTTAGAAATTTAAAAAAATGTATATATTTTTAAAGCTGTATATGTATATGTATCTATATGTGTATGTATACATAGCTATGTGAGTGCATGTACGCGCGCGTGTGTATTTATGTGCAAATATGTGTGTATCTACGCATGTGAGTAAGTATGTGTATACATCTCTATATTTGTGTTTGTGTGTGCATGTAACAATATTAAACTTTCTCATTTTTTTAAATGCTTTTTTGTTTTTAATTTATTTTTAATTTTTATCATGTTTTTTGTTATAGTTTTATTTCTTTTAGTTTTAAATATTTATTGTAGCCACAATTATTACTATTTTTAACTTTACTACTATTATTCATATTTTATTATTTTAAATTTAAATAAATGTTTTATGTTCTTGTTATTTGTTACGTTTTATCAGTCAATTGTTGGTAACTAACTTATATGTATATTTAACTATTGTGTTTATAAAAATAAGTGACTTATTATTTAATTATTTTTTTAATGTAATTAATATTATAATTGTTATTGTTGTTGTTTGTTTTATTGTTATTGTGGTTCTTATGTTTATTACTATAAATATTATTTTTATTATTATAATTATTATTCTTATAATTATTACTAATTATATATATAAAGATCTATATTTTTGGTGTTTACTTGATATTAGTAAAATTACTATTTGTAAATATCCATGAAATTATTTTTCAGAATATATATGATATAATATGAAAAAAAACTTTTAATCGATTTGTTGTAAAAATGAAAAATCATGCTGAACTATCTGCTTCCAGAATGTCTGAGTTACCTAAACACACTGGTCAATGAAAATGACTAAAAATATTATTAAAGAATTAAAAGAAATAAAACCTGATTAATTAGAAAGCTTGAAACCAAAGAGAAGAAAAAATCCTCCTATGTAAAGTGTATTAGAAAAACTTAGGAAGACTTTTGTTTTAGATTTAAAGGGTAATTAACCATAGATAGCTATAACAACAACTTAAAAAAAAAGAGTAACCACCTTGACTATAATTTTTCTGCAGCCATATGTGTACCCATTAGGAATGAGTTAAGTTTTGAACTCCTTACTTGCCAGCTAAACTTTTACAAAGAGATAGAGCTTTTTTAAAGAATTTACAAAGGGTTTTTCTAAATTTCAAAACATCTATCATAAAAGTCATTTATTACTTTATTATTTTAAGACTAAATTGAAATTTATTTTTTTGACTGATTGCTGATTTAAATTATTGAAAAATAAAGAAATAAAGTTGTTGATTTTTTGCAATTCAATATGGAATTCAAAGAGAAAAAAAACAAACTAACTGACGATTTTGTTTACTAAAACTTCATAACTTCATCAAATTTTGATAAACAAAAAAATACCTTTGGATCATCTGGTGGATCATATTGAACAATCCAATCAACTTCTGGAATGTCAAGACCACGAGCTGCAACATCTGTACATAATAAAATGCCACTTTCTGCAGTACAAAACTCAAAAAATGTACTTGTTCTCTTTTGCTGCTTTTGTTTACCCTAACAACAATCACAAAAATAGTAAGTACATAATACAAAACATTTTTTTAAGTAACACTAACAGTACTTTAAAAAAAATATAAAAAAAACAAACAGAAAACACATTCAAAATTGAATATGATAAGTAATCAAACAAAGCAATTACAGTAACTTACATGTATATCCATAACAGGTATATCAATATAATTAAGCAATTCTGAATGAAACTTTACAGAATGGCAAGATGAAAAAAAGACCATCACTTTTTTCTTCATATTTTTCTTGAGGAATGTAAATAGCAACAGAAAGCGTTTTTCTGATGGAACAACAATATATCCCTAAAAATATATTTTTGTAATGAGGTAAGTTTATTTCTCATATAACATTATTTTATATTAAACATTATTCAATTAACATGATAAGTTTAACATGACCAGTATATAAAACTCTCTAAAAATTATATTTTTGTTTTATATATATTTATAATGTAATATAATATAATATAATATATATATATATATATATATATATATATGGAATATACTTAGTATCTTTTGACGTCAAAGCTTATACATTAATGTACCTCTTTGAGAAACCATTGATAATGCTGTTAAATCAATTTTAAACAGTAATGATAATCTTAAAATTAAGAATACCAATTTAAAGAAACTCTTCATCTTTGCAACATTGCAATCACATTTTAAATTTAAAAAACAGACTTTTGATCAAATAGATGGTGTACCTATGGATTTCCCACATGCTCCTGTTCTTGCAAATTTATTTATGGATCATTTTGAAAAAAATTAGCTAAAATTATACAATGGAGTCAAGCCAGTATTTTACAAATGTTATGTTGATGACATTTTCGCCGCATTCCTATTGAGAAATGATGCATGCCATTTTCTTGACTATTTCAATAAAAGATACAATTCATTATCTTTTACTATGGAAAAGGAAAAGGAATCTAATATCTCTTTCTTGGACATTAATATAAAGAAAGTAAATATTTCCTTATGTACCTCTATTTTTCATAAGGAGACGTATTCAGGTCTTTATACTTCCTTTTGTAGTTTTATCTCTTGTTCACCCAAGGTAAATTTAATTAAATACTCAATCGATAGAACTTTTAAAATTAATAATACAAAGCTTGGTTTTTATTATGACATTAAAAATCTTTTTAACATTCTCAACATGCATCCAAGATGTATCCAACTTGGCTTATAAATAAAATTTATAATTTTAATCCTACCAAAAAAACTATTTCTATCAATAGAAATCTGAAAACCAATAAGTCATGAAAAACTACTTTACACTTCTTTATGTGGGTAATATCTGATCAAACCAAAAAAAGTTTAAACTCTATCATTAAAACCTATAAACTTTAATTTAATTTTTGTAAACCTAGAAACTTTAATTTTTACCTCCTTTAAAATTTCTAATATGTTTTCACCAAAGGATCCTCTTTCTATAGAGTTCAAATCATCCGTTGTTTATAAATTTGTATGCGCAGGATGTAATTCCTGTTATATAGGCGAAACTTCTCACCACTTCAAAACACGAATGGTTAAACACTACAGAAGAGACAAAAACTCACACATATACAAACATCTCCATACCAACAATAATTGTTTTAATAATTATAATAATGACTGTTTCTCGATATTGGATTCCAGGCCTCCAATAAATTTTAGCTTAAGATTAAGGAAAGTTTGTTCATTGAATGGAAAAATCCAGATATAAACAAACAATTAAACCATTATAAAATATCACTTTTCACATAATAGTTACCATTTTATTAGTCATTAACCATTTGTTAAATAGTTTAATAACTTTAATTGTATTTTTTGCTATTGCCTATTTTGTTATAATTGATAAAAAAAAAATTGTAATATATTTTATTACTGCAGAATATTTGTATATAAGACTAATTAAGTTTTTTTTTAACCCAACTGAAAATGACTATAAAATAGTCGAAAAATATTTTGTAATTTTATTTGTTAAAAAATAGTTTTTATAAGTGGAAAAAATTAGTGTTATTGCTCAATTGTGTGTGTATGTGTGTGTGTGTGTGTGTGTGTATATTTATACACTAGGAGAGGGGTGGGGGTCCAAAATTCTATATTTTCTGTTTAATCAATTAATTTTTATTAATTTTTTTTAAAAACGTTGAATAAACAATTAAGTTTTTGCTATTTTTTGTGGTTGGCATTCTAAAACTTGAAATCTTTGCAGCATATTCTTTGCAGGTAAAGTTACACAACTTTATGTTAAAATTTATGCTATTTAAATTTTGATTAGATAACTTTGAATTAAAATGAATGAAAGTTGCATTTAAACAAAAACAAGTCTTATCTAGTGTAAAAATTTGTTTTGATTTACTTTGCAAGAAAAAACTTAGCTATTAATTTTGTTAACTGAATTTAGATATGGATTAAAATGAAAAATATTGCAAAAAGAAGTAACAAACTAATAAATAAATCATAAACTAGTAAACAAGTCAATCAAAATTAATAATCTTTTTTAGAAATCTTCCAGTAATAGACAAATTTTATCATACAAAACTGCCTTTACTCAAGGTTGATTTTGTACTTGTCTTACAAATAGTCAAAAGTCAACAATAAATTATATTTCAGAAATTTTCATTAAATAAGATTGACTGCTCAGTAGTTGTAGAAGCAATTCGTATATACGCATCAAAAAACTTTGATGATTGTATTATTCTTGCAAATAGTTTAGCAAAAATTAGCTTTTTTTTCTTGAAACATAAAAAACATTTAGCTATTTTTAAAAAAAATACAATAATAGAAAAACTTATTATATTTTTAATCAGGTTTTTTCAATTTATAAAACAATTACAAATAACATTGAACTTAAGAATCAGCTGTGCACTCATTGCAATACTCATCACTGCAGCAAAAATCCACTTTATATAAAATCTTAATTATCGATAAAAATGCAAAAAAATGTTGCCTTATGTCTATAGAAGAATAAGCTAATAATTTAGCTAATAGTTTCTACTTAACCTGAAAAGTCTGCACAATAATCCACAATCACCTATGATGACTTTTTTTTAGTTGTTAAGGTGCTACAAGAAGAACTAAGCGTTTTATCACAAAGCACCGTGGAAGTACAATTTAACTAGGAAGTTAACACACCCTTTCTTACCAATGTCGCTTATCTAGTCAGAGCCAACCTCAAACCTCAGGACTCTTGATTCTGAGAAAGAACTTAAATCATTGCACCATGGTTGCAATGAAGTTTTTCCACATTTTTATTAGTAATAGTTAGAAATTGTTCTTTATACGGAATAATTTCATTTATAATGCCTAATTTTTTGTTGTTTTTATAACTACACATAATGATTATGTATTTTATTGATAAAGCAAAATGAAAAATATTTACCACGGATTCTACATTGATAATAGAAATGATTTTATTTAATTTAACAATTAATTACAGTGATAAGTTTTATTCATTAATCTTTGATTTTTTCTTCTTTTTGAGAAAAAAACTGATGGATATAGATTTGCAAAAAAAGTCTGCAAAGCATATATTTATATACCCTATATTCACAAGCAAATATCTTAAGCTTATTTAGCCTTACGCTAAACATCATAGGTGCTATTACAATAAAAGAACTAATAGCAGAGGTTTAAGTGCATACATTGAATGAGGCTTTAGGCTTAGGAAAGTAATACTTAGATATGACAGACTTTATAACAGTAAATAAAATTCCATTTATTTCATTATTTTTTGTTTTTTCCCTCTTTTTCTCATAAAGCTCGATTGTTTAATGTTTTAACACATTTTTTTTTTAAATTTTAACACATAAGAATATAAATGTTTAGGATATTGCATACTAAGATATACAATCTTAATATTAAACATAATATTAAATATATAATATTAAGTCAAAACAACTTTTATTGAAATTGAAGTAGAAGGCCGAATATTTATAATGAAACTTTAAGTTTCATGCCTAATAGCAAACATAAGCTATAAATTATTAATTAAAAACCAAACATTACAGCAATTTTGATTATATACTTAGTTAATTAATATATGTACAGATTCTAATCACCCACTGAGTACATACAGATTTTAATCACCCACTGAGTACATGCAGATTCTAATCACCCACTGAGTACATGCAGATTCTAATCACCCACTGAGTATATGCAGATTCTAATCACCCAGTGAGTACATGCAGATTTTAATCACCCACTGAGTACATGCAGATTCTAATCACCCACTGAGTATACTAAAAAGCATTCCTAGGTCTATCAAACTAAGATAATCAACCATACTTTCAAGTCAAACTATTTTCAAAAAAGTCTCTCCTTGTCTAGTGGCTTTGAAAAAATCTGGGTATAATTGTGAACTTGCATACCATCCAAATATAAAACCAGCACAGAACAATCATAAATGCAATATAATTTGTTATAATCCTCCTTTAAGTGTAAATGTTGTAACAAAAATGGGCAAATTTTTTTTGAATCTCATTGACAAACACAGGCTCCATAAAATATTTAAAAAATCACAATCAAAATAAGTTATTCCTGCATGCTAAACATGAAACCCATTATAAATTCTCACAATAAAAGCATTTTATATAAGGAGGCAAGTATTCCAGAAAAAACCTGCAACTACATTGACAAATTCTAATTTCCAATGAACAACCATTGCCTGTCTAATAATATTGTTTATCAGGCTGCTATTAAATCAAGTAAACCAGAATACAAATATAAACTCTGGAGATCACTCAGCGGCTCTCTAATTGTTGCCCAATAAGTCTTGTTAACTACAATTATTAAAATTTTTTAATCATCAAGAAAGTGTTGAAATTTTAAATTAAACAACTTCTAATATTTACACCTTGATGACAACCTAATGGCCTAAAAGTTTTCCAATCAAGTGTGAGTATATATGTATGCATGTATATATGTGTATGGATGTATAAATGTATGTGTATATATATGTATGTATTTTTAATCATTATTTTTACTACTACAAATTTTAATGTTCCAGGCTTGGCCAGGAAGCAGGTGCAATCGCACTCGATTACTGACCACGCAGTTGATATTGAATTGTGACAACTTGGCCACGGTTTTTAGATGTTTTGAGAACATTTAATGTATTTTAAAAAATTTGTTTTGCGGACATACATGGAAACATACATTCAGAACATTCAACTTTGATATTGAAAAAATTTTGCTTTACGAACATACATGGAACATACATTAACTCGAATGTTCTAAAAAAATCTTGTTGCGGAATAAAGAACATTCGCAAGCACTAAAAACCCGCCAAATCTACAAACAAACAAACAAACTTGATTGGTTCAAAAAATACCCTACTATGCGTCAATAACGTTCTAGAGTATAGAAGTATGTATGTCTTAAAGATTGTATTAAGTTTTCATTGAGATTTTGAGTGTAAATTGTTTTTAAGAATATGTTATCGAAGAAACTATTATTTTAATACTATTGCTTATTCATGGAGCCACAACTACAAAGCCATTAACATTTTATACATTTATTATTTACAAAAATAAAAGTTTTGAATGTATATTTTTTAAATTAGAAAAGTTTTGTAAAGTTTATAATATATAATAGATTTTAGAAGTATTTTATTATTTTTTAATATAAAAAGTATGTATTTTTTAAGTAAAAGTAATTTGATGTATGTGTTTTTTATATTAATGTATTTCTTTTAAAGCAATTTGTATGATTGATTTTGTAAACAAAAAGACTTTTAACAAAGACTTTTAACAACTCAATTTTTTAACGAATTACTCTTTGCTTCACACAAATTTTGATATAAAAATTGAACAAAATATGTTTGCTATTCTAAACTGTCTTTTTATTCCCTTCAAAAACAACCCCACCTATAAAATTATACGGTATGGGCCTGCTTTATCAGTTTTTTTAGCTTTAGAAAAGCCAATTTTTTTTGTAATTGTCTCTCATCAATCCAGGAATCTTTCTTAGCGTTTTTTTTGGAAATGATCTCAAAAAAAATGTTCTCCTTGGCCAAATTGTTGCAACTATTATATGCGTGGTCAGGAATCGAATGTGATGGCACCCACTTCCCGACCAAGCCTGATGTTCATTTTGTTACTGCTGTGGACAATTAATATTACTATAAGCACTAAAGATATATTTATTAGCTTTTAATTGCAAGGTTTTTACTTAAGATTAGTACATGTAATATTTGTAAACTTCCATAAATGTAGCAGCGATTTCAGAACTATTATTACTGATTGATCGATTGAGTCTAACAACTTATTCTCTGTCAATCAATATAGATTTTGATCCTCTCATTTCCAGTAACTAAAAAACTCTGTTGTTTCTCAATTAAGATCGTGATAATATCAAATTAAATTACAATTGATTATTATTTACTGATAACACAACTATATATTCCAGTCTTGACAAAAAAGTCATTTGATTGCTTAGAACAGGCAGGTAAATTTGAATCTGATTTTGCCTCTGTAACAGCTTGAGATTTTCAGTGGCCATTTTTAACCCTAACAAAACCCTGTTATTTATTGCCAACAATTCTACAATATTGTTACAAAACCCTGTTATTTATTGCCAACAATTCTACAATATTGTTGACATTTCTATATTATAACAGCAATACTCTGTTTTACATTATTTTGAATTATGATTTACTACTGGCCTCTCACGTTACTACCTGTTGGGGTTACCTCTTATTTGTTTGTGTATGGAATAAAGTTGTTAAATTTGGGTAAAATTTTCTAATGAAACCCTTCCTTTTTTAGACAAGATTCAAAAACACATAATAAATGTTATAGGATTTCTTCAGCTACTCCAACAACATTTACAATTTTCCATCATCACCATTTTCATTTCTACAATTACTATTATATCCACATATTAAACTTGCTATAAAAAAATAACAAAAATTGCAAACAAAAGTGTGAATACACTATTAATACATAAATAACAAAAACTTATTTACTTGCTCTAAGCCTTCGACAGTAGAAACTTCTTTGTCATCATCAACTCCAACATATAATGGCGCCTTTTTTAATGAAACACGAGCTAGATCTTCCACTTTACGTGTTTGAGTAGCAGAAAATAAAAGTGTTTGTCTTTTTTCTATTATAGAAAACAATAATTAATAACTTAAAAAAGTAATTACTAACAATACCAATATATTTTAATATATAAATTTTATATATAAAAAATGCAAATATATACAATAAATAATTTAAAACAAACTTGGTAATATTTTTATAATTTGTTTCATTTCTTCTTCAAAACCAATTTCTAGTATCCTGTCAGCTTCGTCTATGATAAGACATTGTAAATTCTTGAATACAAAACCAGGAGTATTCTAAAAAAAAAAAAGCTAATTATTTTGTCACCCTATTGAAAAATAAATCCATCTGAAATAAAACTACAAAAAAAAAAAAAAAAAAAAAAAAATAGTTGTGAAATATACATACATATATTTACAGCTAAAGATTGAGGCATAAGTACATAAATTGACCAAAATTTTGTTTTAGGCCTCATGTATGTTTGTAAGAAAAATAATAAATGCAAAAATAATGTCAGTTTGCTTCACTTTCTAATAAATATACATTTCCAATAAAGTATTGGAATAGTTAAGTAAATGGACATTATTTTTAATTAAGTCTTGAGTTTTACGGTGTTTAATGTGGCTTAGATTATCCCACATTAAGATCTCTAAAAACCTGCATATATATGGGATATGACTAAAATATTTTTATTGTTAATTTTTTTAATGCTACAATGGAAAAGAAAACATTTTTTTACAGAAAATACCATAAAAATGCATTAACTCCTAAAAAAGGGCACCTACCAAGACACCTGATGACATAATGGGTAATATAAACATTATGGATTACATGGTACAAAATTATATATGACATATTACCAAACATATTTTTCTCCTAAAGCATATCAAGTTGGAACTTAAAAAGTGAACTTTAACAGAGATTTCATAAATATTAATCATTTTGAAAGAGAACCTATTCAAAGGAGAATCTTTTCTTAAAGAAACTATTGTTAGAAAACATTTTAATAAATGTCATTTTTAATTTATAGTTAAAAATGTTTTAATAATATTTTTTATAATATAAATATTTAGTTGTTTTTTTTTAAATAATTTTAAAATATTACTTTTAATTAAAAATTTTTTTTTTTTTTAATTTTTTATGATATTTTGCTCCTTGAAATGTTTTGGGAGATTTTTGATAACACAATGTAACAACATTTTTGTTTATGTTAATTTTTTAATGTTTCTAACATCATTTTGGTATGCTGATTTCAGTGGTACCATTGGTTTTGCTCTATCATCAAGATTTTCTGAGAAAAAGCATAAAGTATATTTCGGAGTTTTCGTATATGTGTAATGCATTTATAACATTATACATTTATATATGCTGATTTATTTCACTCTCTCTGCTGAGCCACTGACAGTGGCAGGTGGATTTTTTTTTCCTCCAACAAGCCACTGTCAGTGGCTTAGTATATTTTGCATCTTTTTTTTATAATCCTACTTTTAATATTACGTCTCCTTATTATAGTTTTTTAGGTATTCAATTGTCACTTCCTTTGTTATTGTTTATATTTATTTATGTTGATTTAAAGCATTTTTTAAATAAATATTAGCACATTTTGGGTACAATTTTTTTAACAAATGAGAGAATGAGTTAACTTTATTATTTTGTTTATTATTAGTTTAAGTAATTACAACTGTTATATGAAGTGATGATTATGACTTGTCCCTATCGGCACATCTAGTTTCTTTTTCGGAAATAAAACCTATATAGGCACGTGTTTTTCACGATCCAGGCGTAAACCAAAAGCACGTGTTTATTACGGGCAGTTTTACTAGAGTTTAACACGTGTTTTTTGAGGTTTTAAAGTCAAATTTAAATGTTGTATGTTTTTATCAGTGGTTTCACATTCCGTACGGAAAGTTATTAAAATATAATACTACGTTTCCATAACGGTGAAACCATTAATACTTTAACTGGTATTTATGGTAAATAGTAATAGTTAATTTCACGGAATAAAAACCATTTAGGATACGTGTTATTCTTTTTGTTTTAGAAGGTTTTAAAAACGCAACAGAAACCAAGCGTAACTATTTTCTGAGTTGTGCCGGCTGGGGTAGATCCTGGAAGCTTTGCCCTGACTCGTTAGTGGTTACTATATTAGTCTAACACAAACTAAACATAAGATTGTCAGTAGTAAAATTTTTTCCATGCATATCATATTTGGGCACTCTACTGCAGATCAACTCTGGAAGAATGGCTGCGTGGAATCCAAGTCAATGCCCTTTGCGATTCCGAGAATATGGAGAGAACCGTTGAACCATCATGGTGACTGTTATTTTTGCATGGTTGACATTACAAAGTATAAAAAGCCGAAGGATAGACTGACTTTAGTTTATCCAAGTATTCCCTCTTCTATTGGACCAGTTCCACACAGTGATGAATTGCCTGTTTCTAACCCAACTCAATCAGAAGAAACAACTGCATACCATTCTGATGTAGACACATCGGATGAACTCCTTGATGACTGTGATTTCATCAAACCGAATAATTCACCTCATTTCCCAAACCAACAAAAGCTTGATGGCTTAGTACGAGATTTAGGTCTTACTAAATCAAATGCAGAACTTTTGACATCACATTTGAAAGAATGGAATTTATTAGATTCAGGCTGCAGAACCTCGAAATACCGAACAAGACATGAAACATTTGCATCCTTTTATGTAGTATCAGAATCACTGTGCTACTGTCATGATGTTCGTGGTCTTTTCAATCACATTGGCGTTGTCACAATCTTGAAGAGTTGAGGTTATTCATTGACAGTTCAACAAGAAGTCTAAAGGCAGTTTTGCTCCATAACGGAAACCAATTTTCTTTGATTCCAGTAGCTCATTCCGTTCATCTAAAGGAAGACTACAAGAACGTGAAGTTGTTGCTTGAGAAAATCAACTACGGCAGCTACAAATGGAATGTGGAGACTTTAAGATGCTAGCATTCCTTCTCGGTCTACAAGGAGGATACACAAAGTACTCATGTTTTCTTTGTTTATGGGAAAGCAGGGCTGCGCACCAGCACTTCATGAGACATTTGTTTCAGTTTGCACAGTGTAATTAATCAATCCCTAATACCTGTTGAGAAGATCTTACTACCACCCCTTCACAATTAACTAGGTCTTGTCAAATAATTTGTCAAAGCATTAAACCCAGCGTTTCAGCATATTCGGCAGATGTTTCCAAAGGTGTCACATGTAAAAATTTTAGGTGTATTCGTTGGTCCGCAGATGAAAGTTATGTTGGCATGTAAGGAGCTGGAGGTCAAAATGTCTGCTGTTGAAAAAGAAGCATGGATTGCGTTTAGACATGTTGTTCATGATTTTTTAGGCAACAATGTAAGGAGCTGGAGGAACGTGAAGGAAACATTAGAAACGTGATGTAATATTACATTTTGTAACATAACATAACGTTTTTGAACTAGTTAATATTATATGTTGACTAAAATCTCATGCAATATGATTAATGTTAATTATATGTTTAATTGAATTTTTGGTTTTGTGATTAAACGGTTGATGCGATAAAAAAACCAATGTCATATTCAGACTCAGCATACTCAAGTTAAATAAGAAACAACAAAAAATTTTGATAAACAGAGAAATTTTTTTTTTTGTAACATTGTGTAATATATAAATTTTGATATCTGCCACTTATAAACTGGTCAATCCCAATTAGTTTCGAAGATTCATCTCATGACGTTTTTGTAGAAACGTGCTCCGCAAATGCTTTAACCCAACTTGTATCCAACAATACTCGACTTAACAACCTTCTAGATCTGATACTAACCAACAACTCTAAAAACTTTTTAATATAGAAACTATTGCCCCATTCACAAGTATCTGCGACCACTGCATGATTATTTTCAATTGTAATTTAGAGAAATATAAATCATATCAAAAAACGACTAAGTATAATTTTTTCAAAACTGATTACAACTCTATAATCTCCGATTTACAAAATGTAAACTGGTATTTACTAGCCAAACAAAATCAAGATGTTGAAACATTCTGTCAAATTATCTGTAACTTTTTAAATTCGTCTATCTCATCGCATGTACTGTTAACTTTTAATAAAAAAAACAATATCCAACCTCTAGCCATATGAAAGTTAGCCTCCAAAAAACCTACTCTCTATAGAGATTACAAAAGAACAGGTAATCCATCTACTCTTGTCAAATTCAAGATCTGTTCCCGTTTATATGATGCAGAACTTCAAAAAAATTGCATTTCTAGAGAGTAAGATTTAGTGGTTAAATCCAATATCGCCAAGTTTTACTCTTTCGTAAATAAAAAATCCAAATGCTATAATTCTGTTGCGCCATTACTTCAAACTGATGGTTCCCTTATTACAGATGATTATGAAAAATTATAACTTTTGAACAATTTTTTTGGCTCTGTTTTTGTTACTGACAATGGTATTGCACCAGTCTCAGATTTACCAAAACACAAAAATTGTTTAAATAATATTATATTTTTGTACAATTCTGTTGTTTCTCATCTAAAAAAGCTTCCACCCAAATCTTCCAAATCCCCTGATGGATATCCTGCCATATTTTTAAAGTCGATTGCAAATGTTACTGCTATTCTATTTTCTATTCTGTTTGAAATGTCAATGTCCAAAAATGTTATCCCTAGGATCTGGAAAACCGCAATAATATGTCCAATATTTAAAAAAGGAAACCCGTTGTTATCCACAAATTATAGACCTATTTCTATGACATGTATTGACTGTAAAATTATGGAATCAATTATCACGGAAAGCATTGCAAGTTATTTACTCCTGAATAATTTCATTTCTATGCATCAGTATGGTTTCTTAAAACGTAGATCCTTATGTACACAGATGTTGACAACATTAAATGAGTGGACCACTGCTGTTAATAATAAAAAGATAGTTGATATCATCTATATAGACTTTGAGAAAGCCTTCGATACTGTGTCTCACTCTAAGTTACTATTTAAACTGCATTGTTACGGTATCAAGTATGAGTTGCTAAATTGGGTTACAAACTTCTTGACAAATCGTTCTCAATGTGTTTGTATTAATGATTCATACTCAAACAGCATTCATGTAAAAAGTGGAATACCTCAAGGAACTGTTTTGGGACCCATTTTATTTTTAATTTTTATAAACGATATATCCTTGTGTATTGAGGGGGATTGTGGAATCAAGCTTTTTGCAGACAACAGCAATTTGTATCAAGCGAGAAAAGACAGAAATAATATCAACCTTGTAAATACTTTAAAGAGAATTTCAGAATAGTCAAATAATTGTCAACTTAATATATCTACCAAAAAGCGTTTTCACCACACACGAAAAGAATCTATTACCAGAACATTCATACTATCGAATCAATTGATTCAATCCAAGATATTGGGATATTTATTTCTTCCGATATGAAATTTTCTAAACACTGTTCTCACATTGCTACCAAAGCTAGTTCTTGTGCTTACTTACTCCTAAAGTTTTTCCCAACTTTTGATAAGAGCCAATAAAGTTTATATTCGACCAATTTTAGAGTCATGTACCCCTGTCTGGAATCCGTATCTCCTAAAAGATATACGTCGGGTAGAAAAGGTCCAGAAACATTATAGAAGAATCGTCTGCAAACGATGTTGTATTCCATATAAAGATAATGCTTCAAGACTTGATATCTTCAATCTTGACTCTTTTGAATGCCGGAAAATAAAAATTGATCTTTTAATGACTTATAAGATTATACACAACTTAGTTGATTTGCTTTTTTCTGAGTTTTTTACTCTCGCTCCTACTCATTATTCAACTAGATGTCATTCCCAAAAATTAACATCACGTAACAACTACATAAATGATATAAGGAGATTTTTTTCAGTGAAAGAGTTACTAAGATATGGAATTCTTTACCTGATTATTTGGTGTATTCCTCTTCATTGTCTCTATTTAAATCGAACTTAAAAACATACAATATTCAGAGACACTATTTACTGTTTTAAACTTAGTGTTACATAAGAGTAATTCTCCAATTACCTGTATCACCTTTTTGTATTTTTATTTAAATGCAAATAAATTGAAATAATAATAAATTGAAATAATAATAAAACCGACTATGAAGTCAGTTGTCTTGGTGCGTGACTTTTTTTTTTTTTTTGAATTGAATAATTTTGAATGAGTATTAAAATGTTCATCAATTTCTACTAAAAAAAAATGTTTTTTCATAACTTTAAAAAAATATTTCTACTACAGGCTAAAAAAAAAATGTTTTTGTCATAACTTTAAAAGAACATTTCTACTACAGGATAAAAAAAACATATCACTATTTTTATTAAAAACATACCACTAGTAGAAATGCTGTATCAAATTTGTCCCAATCCAATAATCTTTCATTTTTTTCAAGACATTTTTATTTTATAATAAATTAAATTTCAAAATTGTTATATTATAATGTAATTTTCTATATAACATTAAGTACTACCATCTTTTTATTCTAAAAACAACAGTTTTTAATCTCTATAATCATTATGTTTATATTGTTATCATGTAAACATTTCATGAATTGCCTCTCCACACTGTTCAGTATATTTTAACAAGCTGCATCCAACATACTTTACAAAAGAAAAGTATAGAAACATGTGGATTTACAAAAGAATTACAAAATAAAAGTATGGATCCATGACACTGTTAGTGCCTTTCCAAGGGTTTCTTGTAGGAAAAGAAAAGCATCTTTTCTTTTATAGATTTAAAAACTTAGATCAGACTACAGGTCCAAAACTGAGATAAAGTACTTTAACAGCAGATAAGGTATTTTAACTTACATTTCAAGTTGAAGTTTATCAATTAATTTTAAAATTTTAAATGCATTATTACCATTTTATCCAACTTCATTATATCCTTTTTTATTAATAGTGTTCTTTAAGCCATAATTCAAAACCATCCCATTTTGTCAAAAGAAATCTTGTTATTTTATATTGTCTATTACTACTTATCTGACTTGATTTGATCACTTTATTTGCTTCGATGAGAAGAGACTAAATTCTCTAGCAAAGTATTTTTTATCAGTGTTCAGATATATTAGCCATTTATTCACAATATTATTGATTTTAAAAAAATCAATAATATTGTGTTTAGTTTCCAGTTGAACATTTAGAACATTCAGTTTAATTAAATCAAGATTTTGCTTTACTTGAACATAAGAAATATTAAAACGTAAAATGTTTTTATTTTTTTATATATCTAAATATAAGTTTGTTTTAATTTGTATTTTCTGCTTCTGGCTACATAATGAGCAGGAATAAAGGAATGACTATATATAGTAACACAAAAAAATTAAAATTTACTTAAGATTGACATGTCAATATTACATCAATAACGCAAATTTTTATATACTAATATACAAATATATTATTAGTATATGTTTAAACATCAAGAATATAAAATACTTCAGCAACTTGAAGCCCCCATGATCCTAAATATATAAATTTTGTTTAAAAGAACCATATATAACATAAAGAAAAGCCATAATATTTTTATCATAGCCAATTATATGCAAAGCTTCTTGTATTCAATTGGTGATTTCAGATAGAGACTTAGAATTGGCACTTTTTCAACCGAACATACTCCACAAACCCTATGTATAAATGTATATAACTGTATTCAAACTGCGTTGAAACACAAACCGCATGTATGGATGTATGAATTTGTACACAAATTGTATGTATGAAACACGTAAGAAATTTTTTCTTGCCATAATTTCCAATGGTCACAAAAATCATGGTAATGTCAAGGAATTTTATTTAGTCATGGAATCCCCAATTCTGTTAAGTAAAAAAAGTGAAATAATATCTAAGTGCAGGCATAGAAACTAATATCAATTATGTATATAACCCTCAGAATTAGGGTCGGCATTCAGCAATGCCGACCTGAAAGTGTTTCAGCAATATATTGATAAGCAATTTTTTGCTGACCTCATTTTTATATTTTATATATATATATATAATATTATAATATTATATATATATATATATATATATATATATATATATATATATATATAATATTATATATATATATATATATATATATATATATATATATATATATATATATATATATATATATATATATATATATATATATATATATATATATATACATTTATATATGGTATTAGATAATATGAATTAATGTCATAAATTTCCATGATGAATTACAGGGTAAAATATCCAGTTTTTGCCATGCACTTAACTAAAATTTAAAGTATCTTTGGATGGATGACCTGACCTGAATAATTGTAATAAATTAGTAATCACAAACTTACATTGAAATAAAATCTTTTTCATAAAGGTAGACTAGACATACAATTTTCTTTGCAAATACCTTATAAATGTCACCAGTAGGAAAAAAAAAAGATTATTTTAAAAACTCCATGACTTTCCATAAATGTTTTCTATGACTTTCAATAAAAATTTAGGAATTTTTTCATTACTAAATGAAATTCCATGACTTTTCTATGATTTCCACAACCAGTGGTCACCCTGATGTGATTTCGATGTAGTTGAAGTCTCCAACAATGAGAAGTTTGTTGAATTTTATTAGCTAGAATGGGTGCTTGATAAATTTAATGACATTAATAATTATTTTAATGGCAGTTTTGGAGCATGGGAGCCTGTAGATCCAACCTAAAAAAGTTTTTCATCTCGTTTGTCCATGCATAAGTTTTCTATTTAGACAACTTGATCACGGCCGTTTGCAAGTTCTATTATAATGAGCAATTCAATACTCTACAGAAAAAACAAAGAAAACAAAACTTACAAAATAGGAAATTAACATAAATTTAAATAGAAAAAAAAAAAAATAATAATAATCTAAATAATTTGCATACTGCTTTCATTTTCGTTTCTTTAGGGTTATTGTTATTAACAACAACAACAACAACAAAACAACTGTTTTAAGCAACTTTTACATAGCCTTAATTGTTTTATATTATTTTATACTACTATTTCAAAATACAACTGACACTGTTGTAAGTGTCCAGCAAGTATATGATCTGCTACTTCCTTGGTAGATCAAGTCACAAATACCAGTGTGACACACCGTAGACTTTATTAAGAAGAATATAGTTATCTATTGTGAAGAAGAACATAGTTATCTATTGTGAAGAAGAATATAGTTATCTATTGTGAAGAAGAATATAGTTATCTATTGTGAAGAAGAATATAGTTATCTATTGTTAAGAATATAGTTATCTATTGTGAAGAAGAATATAGTTATCTATTGTTAAGAAGAATATAGTTATCTATTGTTAAGAAGAATATAGTTATCTATTGTGAAGAAGAATATAGTTATCTATTGTTAAGAAGAATATAGTTATCTATTGTGAAGAAGAATATAGTTATCTATTGTTAAGAAGAATATAGTTATCTATTGTGAAGAAGAATATAGTTATCTATTGTGAAGAAGAATATAGTTATCTATTGTGAAGAAGAATATAGTTATCTATTGTGAAGAAGAATATAGTTATCTATTGTGAAGAAGAATATAATTATCTATTGTTAAGAAGAATATAGTTATCTATTGTGAAGAAGAATATAGTTATCTATTGTGAAGAAGAATATAGTTATCTATTGTCAAGAAGAATATAGTTATCTATTGTGAAGAAGAATATAGTTATCTATTGTGAAGAAGAATATAGTTATCTATTGTGAAGAAGAATATAGTTATCTATTGGACAGTTAATGAAGCATCAGAGTAAAGGCAACACAAAAAAGAAATATATATTAATAAGTAGTATATAAGTTAAATTTCGTTGACTTATATACTACCTTAAACCGTGATAAAGAACAGGATGTTTAAAGTCAATGTTTAGAGAAAATAAAACATTTCTGGAAAAAAAAAAAAAAGTTGTCAAGACTGATTGTTGGAGTCAACAACATTGTCTTATGTCAGATGATGACTCATTGCCATAATAGATGTTAGTAGATGTTTGTTAAAAAATGGTTGCAATACAAAATAGGACTGATTTTACTTGTTATAATTTCATCTCCTGGAGATGGTAGCAGAAAACACTGCTTATATCAACAATGAAAGTTAATTGAGGTTCATATCTGTTAAAATCACCTACATGACCTATGGAAATTGTTGATTCCTTGCAGTTTCTATGAAACAACTGACATTGCAGTAAACTTCTCTAGTATTACTTTTAATGAGTGGTCAGAAAGCCAAACATACATGATTGACTGTGTAATCAAAAAAATACACAGGCAATCTTGTACAGTTACACAGCAATATCAATACTACAAAACTATTTTGAAATTCAAAGTGCTGTCTGTAGTGTAATAAAAGACATATAGTCTGTATGCAAGCATATGTTCGAAACCCTCTCAATATTATTTAAACAAACTGAAATTTATGGTGTAATATAATGGTGTAATAGAGCAACTTTCTAGAGATGGTATTTAACAAATAAAATTAGAGGACACTATTGTATATTTGTACAAAAATAGATTCAAACAAATAGAATTGACATTTTTGTGAAAACATAAATTATGATTACAGAATTTATTTAGACAACAAAAAAAAAAAAATTAATAAAGTTTTATATTTAAAATATATATATATATTTTAACTTTTATACTTCAACAATATAAATAATCAGTATTTTATAAAAATGATAAGTCTTCTGGTTTTGTTTTCTGAAAAAAGCACTCACTTCCCCAAAAAACTTAAAATATAAATATATTTAAATTAAAAACAGGTGACACTAATATAAACAATTTTATATTTCTTTAAAAAACAAACCTGCAAATGATCTAACAAGCGCCCTGGAGTTGCTACTAAAATATTAACACCTCTTTGCAGTCTTTCTGCTTCTTGCTTTCGATTTGCACCACCCATTACAATACCAAATGTTTGCTGATGGTGTTGTAGCAAATCTCTTAATACACCAAATGTTTGCAATGACAATTCTCTTGTTGGTGAAATAATGATGGCACCAGTTCCTTTAAAACATATTCACATACATACATATAATATTTCTATAACATACACAATGTTTCACATTTACACCATGCATACTTTGATAATTATCAAATGCATTTTCATATTTATAACATACATATTCTTATATATAATCCATATTTATATACTATTTTATAATATTCAAAATAACAAATTCATATTTAAATCTTTTTGTTGACCACACTTACCATTCCTTGGCATAAAGTTCAACTTGTAAAGTAGCTCAATTGTTGGTATTAGAAAAGCAAGTGTTTTACCACTACCTGTTTTTGCAGCACCCAAAAGATCCCTAAAAAATTATAAAAGTTACTTGAACAAATCCAATGACTTTTATTTTTCAAGTTTTAAAAATATATATTAATATAGAGTAAAAATAATAACATCATGTAAAAATAACTCAAATTATAACAATTCTAATATTTATAATAAAATTTTGAACAAAAATATTTCTTTGTGTTATTCATGTGTGAATTAAATAAAAACTTTTTGACAAGTTTTTATTTCAGTTTTTTTTTTTTTTAAATGATTATTTTTAAGCTTCTAAAGATTGAATATGGTCTTTCAAAAAGATTTCTGGAAAACAAATGACAATAAAGTAATATAGAATGCAAATTATTATAATTATTCATATACTATTATTATTATTATTATTATTATTATTTATATAATTATAATTAATTTTACTATTAAAACTAGAACTGTTTCTGTTATTCTTAATGTTCTTATTTTAAGTTACTATGATTAAAAATAATGATTAAAACTGAATTTATTACTTTTCATCCTCCAATAAAAAAAGATTGATAGTAATAATGTGAAAATTAAAACTAATGGTAAAAGACTTTTTCCATCTAAACATACAAAATACCTTGGGTTATTTCTTGACAAAAACCTATCATGGTACTATCAACTAATTCAATTAAATAAAAAACTCTCACGTGCCAATAGTATGCTATTATTAATACGACAGTATGTTCCCTAACATAGTGTCGTATTAAAAACAACTCTAATATCAATTTCTATTCCTTGTTCTCCTCCAGTTATTGTTGCACTATTTGGGGTCAAAAAGGTAGTTTTCTATTACATCGTATAAACAGTTTACAACGCACTTCTTTAAGAATTATGACATTTCCTCCTTTACGATCTCATATCGAAAACAGGTTTTCTGAATTCAAAATTTCAAGATCTTGTAAAGCTTCATAATTGTCTCTTTGTGTTTGATTTTCTTCAAAATAACTTTTTAAACACTATTTAAATATGGCGAGCTCTCTATAAAACATAAATGTATTTCTCACTGGAACCAAATAATACCATTTATAAAAAAAATATTTTAACTAAATACCCTTTTATTACCAACATTCTTTTTCTCAATTGAAACCAAATTAAGGAATTTTCATTTGAATATATATTTAATGAATATTAATTTTATCTTTTATTATTATTGCTGTTTATATTATTGTAGTTATAAACTATTATTACTTTTATTTTATACTTTTTTAAACTCTACTACTAATATTACTATTATTATTAATTTACCTTTGTTTTATAAATCTTATTAATATTATTTATAATAATAGTGACAGTGATTCAATTTTATTAATATTTTTATGGTTATTGTCCTTATTTTTGCAATTGTTATGTTTGTTTTAATAATTTCAGTCGTAGTTATAAACTTTACTATAATTATTTTTACCATAGTTTTTATCATTAGTTATAATTTTTAGTAAAGTTATCATGATATAGTTACTATTTGTAATGTTTTTTATCCACATTATTATTAATATTATTATTAATATTATTATTATTTTTATTATATTATTATTGCATTTATTAATATTATCTTTGTTTATTAGTGCTTTATTTTCCTTTCTTTTTTTTTTTTCTTTTTTCTTCTTTATTTTATTTTGAATTCTTTCTGTTTTATTTATAGTTTTTTTTTTGTATTTTTTTGGTATTTTTTTTTCTAGGTGTCATTCCATTGACTAGATTTTAACTATATAAATGACACCTAACCTTATTTATGTGAGTTTATAAAATATTATTGTAAATTTTCATATTTTATGGTTAAATAAATGGTTAATTGAATTCATACACCACATTACATAAAAATCGGTGGAGTTTAGATTTTTGCGGTTTTTTAAATTTAAGAACATATCAAAAACACTCTGAAAAAACTAAACTTGACGATAGGGAGAAAATTAAAAAAAAAAAAAAAAACTAAACTAAAAAATAGCAATTTTATGGAAAGAGAAAATTAAAAAAACTAATTTTGAAAAGCTATATTCAAAAATAAAATTATTGTTTAGTAAATAAACACATTTTATTTTTTTTAAACAAATTTTCAAAAAGTTATGATAATTTAAATTTGATAATCTAAAATTATCAAAGAGTTTTTTTTACTTATATAAGCATGTATTTATATAACTTTATTATGTTTTTGACTATATTAACTTTGTTAAAAAAAATTCTTTTAAGATCATTGTTTAAAGTTGTCATTGTTTATAAAAATTAATCTTAAAAATTGTTTTTAAAGATCATATGATCATAAAAATTAAATACTTTTTAAATTTATACAATTCTTTGATCATTTATAATGCTTTTACTGTAAATAATCATTTAAAGTAATTTGTGACCTTATATAAAACAATTTTGAGTAAAATAAAAAAGATGAAAAAATTAAAGTTGATTATTTCAGTACAATGTTCATAAAACATTTAAAAAGCTGTGGTCAAGGAATGGTTTTGAATCACACACCAAGACAGACCAAGATTGCATATTATTTATTTTTGTGGACTCCAGTTTTCAACCTTTAACTTAACTAGCTAGTATAGCAACCTTAAGTTTAGTTAACTAGTTGTCCCGGGCGCAAAGATTTAATATGGCGCAAAATTATCAAACTATCTTTACTTTTTCTTTTTAAAAAAATAAAACAATTTAATATACGATTTTTAGTTTTTTAACAGAAACAAAATAAAGAGTTTTATGTAACAAATTTAATTTTGTATACAGTGGCGTAGGAAGGTTTTTAAATGTTTGAAATAACCAACTTATAAACAACAAGAATATTCCAAAATTTTTTATATTCATATGTATGACGAAAAGATTCTCTTTAAAAAAAACTGCTGTGATAGGAGCATGGAAAAAAGAAACCCTAAAATCTTAGCCACCCCTACCCCAAAAGAGGTTTATTAAACAGGAGGCAGGAGACTTTTTTGAAGCCAGTTTTTAAACGGCAATAGGTTGAGTTGTATTTTATGTACGTAAACTAATAAGTGAAAAACGCAATTCACATATTGCTATTAAAAAGTAAACAAAAAACTCTTTTGTTTTAAAAGTATTTTCGAACAAAAGAATTTGCATAAATTAGGAAATTATTGAAACTTTGTACATATGTACATTAACAACCTAAAATTTAAGAAGAGTTTATCAAAATAATATTATTTATACTTTTACTCATCATTTTTATCGGGTTTTTATCATTAAAAAAATGCCATTACCACGAGCATTTCGTTCTATTGAGACAAGAATTACGATAAAAGAAAACAAAGTGCTACAAGGCTTATTTACAAGCTATTTACAAGAGTTTGTTGAAACTCAGTCACAAAAAAAATGTAATGTTTACTTATCAGGTTTGAATATATTTAAAATAAAAGATAAAAGTTTTAAACATTCTTTAAAAACGAATTTTTATTATTAAACATAACAAAATATTTTTCTTATGCTTATCATGATGTTGCATAATTAATCAATAATATTTTATAAAGCGCTTTTTAGTTTTAAATATTCTTAGTTGCGCTTCCATTTTTTTTTTATAAAATACGACTCAACCATATATATATATATATATATATATATATATATATATATATATATATATATATATATATATATATATATATATATATATATATATATATATATATATATATATATATATTTATATTTTTGCATATATATACACATTTTAGTAATTTTAAATGTATTCTACAAAATAGATTGTTCTTAAAAGAAGAGAGCAACTTACAACTAAATACATATTTATTAAATAATTCTTTTTTTTTTTTTAGCTTTATACGACTTATACTGAGTGTAGGCTATACAGTCGATAAAAAGATACAATTTGACATGACTTATTTTGCCTTAGGACGCAAAAAATTGCGTTGATGGCAATTTCTTTCATAGGTACGTTGAGCAGGAAACTTTGCAAAGCAATGATATATATCATTAAAGTATATTCTACAAAATATTGACTAATAAAATCACCATAGTAATAGCATATATGGTAGTACTATGGTGATTTTTTTGTTTTATTAGTCAATATTTTTATAGAAGTCCATCAAAAAATAATTATCAAGATTTGACAAAAGTTGATAACTGCTCTGTAGAAAAAACTTTACTGGTCCTCATAAATCAGCAGTTGTGTTCAAAGAAGAAGTACTAAATCAGCTTTGTGTACAGAAGTTGATATGAATAGGCCCTCATGTGTGGGAATGTAGTATGGTGTCATACCAGGCATTTTTGAAGCACCATAGTAATAGCATACTTAGTTTCTTTCTAGTTTTATTATTTACATTTGATATATTTATCTTACTCTAATTTAGCTAAGATCATATAGAGCTGTTATTTCATAATGAGTCAACAGTTGCATAAAAAGATTGTCATTTTTATAGAAAAAAAATAACAAAAAAATAATTTCAGCTTAATTATGTGCATCTCCATATAACTATTAGTTTATTTTAGTTCCATTATAGCTATATCAATATATATATATATATATATATATATATATATATATATATATATATATATATATATATATATATATATATATATATATATATATATATATATATATATAGACACACACACACACACACACACACATATAATATATATATATATATATATATATATATATATATATATATATATATATATATATATATATATATACACACACATATAATATATATATATACATATAATATATATATATATACATACATACATGCATACATACATACATACATACATACATACATACAATTAAGAGATTGAAAGATAAATATCTAAATTTAATATATTTGTTTTTATTTAATTTTACATTTAATTTTGTTAACATTTAATAAAAAACTCACAAAGATTTTTTTTTAATACCATAAGATGTTCAAACTGTATAAAACATGGCACCTTCTAAAAGCGTGTTTACTATCTGAATGTCTACCTTAGTATTCCAATATTTTGGAATAAACTGAACGCAATAATCAGTTAGCAAACAATTCTTTGTAGAATATTACAACCTCGAAAACAACTAGCAAACTATTCAATCATTTATATCAATATTTTGACTTGATTTCAGCAAAGTTTTATACTAAAAAAATAAAGTTTCGCGCAAAACATAACAATATTTTAAGTTAACCATGATGGTGGCTGACTTTGGACAGCAAAACTGGCTTTGTCACGTTTTATATAGAGTATATACTAGGGCATCTCCTGTTTATTAAACCTCCTTGCACATACTGTATTTTATAAAATTTTTATAAAAGTATTGTAAAAGTTATTTTTAAAGATATTACCTAATTTTCAAAATTAGTTTAATTATATTAAATAATTATTTAGCAAAGAATAAAATTTTTTAGATCTTACTTAAATTGTAAGTTCAATTGTAGTTAAAAGATTTTACTTCCACTGTAAATTCATTATAGAGGAGACGGTTGCTTATGTTGAGCATGTTAACAGTGTATTGGTTTTTTGAAGCAGAAATATTAAATATTTATATTTATTTTTGCAGATTATCATAATTTAATCTTTCCTCTTAAAGAATATAAATGAATATTTCATTAAATCTTTGTACCAAAAATTGCGTTATTTTCAACACACCCACTCATCTCATCATAGGAAACCAGTTTCCTGAGAAAAGTGCATTTTTTTAAAGAACTCAAAAAAAGTTATTAATAAAAAAATATTCACAAAAAAATATTAAATTAAAATTGACTATACTTAAGTGAAAAGTAATTATCTCAACTATAAAAAAAACAATAATAAATCTTTCTTATCTCAAAAAAGTTAACGATACTATATTTTGAAAAAACTTTCGCTCTTGAAATACCAAAATAAAGCTCCGCGGAGAATAACTTAAAAAATACGTGCTTTTTTAAATAAAAAGCTGCATCTTATCTTGAGCGTCTAAAAATGTATCATCTTAAGCAACTTCACCATGTACTATCATAATTTAATTAGCATGACAACAGCTTATGTATTATTTCATATAACCCATGGAACTAGCAGTAAATAAACATTAAATATTTAGGATGTAATAAATTTTTGATGATCTTGTTTTGTTCTGACATAATTACAAAATATTGAAAAAATTATAATGGGGATGGTAAATTTTTTTAACAGTAAAACAATCAAAAAATATTAACTATACAACCAAGAAATTAAAATAAATAACACTGGAATGAATATCCTTAACCAAAAAAGTTTGCAAAAATATGAATTAAAGTATGCGGAAATATAAACAAATTTATGCGGAAAAATAAAAATTGTATTATGCGTAAATAAAAACTTTTTAAATATAAATATTTTCATATATTATTTGCAATTAAGTCATATTTTATTTATTTAGTTTCTTATTTTAAGTTCATATTTTCTTACTTTTATTTTCTTATTTTGCTTTATATTTCTGCGTAAAAAAGTTTGTATTTCTGCATTTCCATATTTCCACTAACAATTTTTCTATTTACTTCGCTAGATGCTGAAAAAGCATTTGACTGTTGCAACAGGAATCTTCTCTTTGATAAACTTTACTTTGATAACAACATACCTCTCCAAATAGTTAACATTGTATCTTCTTTATATCACAACAGTAGTGCAACTGTCTCTTACCATGGCTTCAATTCAATTTTATTTGCTCTCAAGCAAGGTGTGAGGCAAGGATCAATTTTGTCGTCCCACTTGTATAACATACAGTTGACTATCGATATATCAAACAATCAGGGAACCGGTAAAAAAAGTTCGAGATATCGAGAGTTTGAAATATTGAGAGGATTTTGGCTCAAACGAGTGCGCAAGAGACTAGAAATAAAGTTCAAGATACACATAAGTTTGTAATAATGAGTAGTTGAGATATCGAGAATCAACTGTATACACCTAAAAATTGCTTGAAACTATAAAAAAAGCTAACTTTGTCAGTCCTTCTATACATGGAAACTTCACAGGTGTTTTTGCTTATACTGATGAAATCTGCTTATACTGATGAAATCTGCTTAGCTCTACTTCCTCTGAAGGCTTATAAGTACATGTAATGTTTACAATAACTTAAACGTGTAATGTTTACAATAACTTAAACAACGTAAAACTCAATACTGTCAAAACAGAACTTTTGCACTCCGAAAAACGACAAGTAACAAATTGCAAGATAACCCTGACAACTATCAAATAATACCAAATAAAAAACTTAATCATCTGGGCTTCATGTGAGATACAGTAAAATCCAATATTGCCTTACTAAATAGATCAAATATTAACAATAGGGTATCAAATTTTCAAACAACAGTGCAAACTGTGATTCAATCTGGTATCCAATTCGCATTTTCAATTATCTAATTATATAAATTTTCAGCAGTTCCAACGCTAACGCATGGTCTGGAACTCTGTGAAAAAAGAGAGTTAATAATGCAAAGCCTTGATAAAATTGGAAGAAATGCAGTCAAGTCTTTTTTTAATGTACCCGAGTATAGCAAAATCTATATAAACTCTCTATTTAAAGTTCAAAAGATGTCAACATGCATACAATAAAATAAAATAAACCTATTTATCCGTCTATTAAATAATCATCAATTTCCAGCTTAACTATTGTTCAGTAAAACATTCATTTTTAGATGATATAAAGGAAATATGTAAGATCCATAAACTAAATATGAAAAACTTCAAATTCAGGTTAAGAAGAAAGTCAAAATTTCAAAAAATATAGTTCCTGAAGATACTTATCAAATTCTAGTTTAAAATATAATTACAGTATAGCACAATATTGTATTTTCTTTTATTTACAAAGTTATATATATATATATATATATATATATATATATATATATATATATATATATATATAAAATGTGTAAAAAAAATATGTATATATTTATATTATATAACATATTACTGCAAAACACAAGACTAACTAGCAGTGGATCTAAAACATACAAGAAAAACTCCCTAATGGGAGTGAATGGGTGCAATAATATGCCACTGTGAATACCACAACATATGGTAGAGGATTTATAAATAAAAAAATTTAATTCACTAAGATGTTTATATACTTGTCTTGACAATATAAAATTTACATATTACATATTTTTATAATATCAAAATATAAACTAAAATTTGAAATGAATTTAAAAAAACATTTATGACTAACCTTCCATTAAGTAAAGGCATTACAGTTTTGTATTGGATTTCAGTCATTTGAGTAAAACCCATATCAAAAACTCCTTTTAGTGTTTTTTCGCACACTAATCCTTCTAATGATTTAAACTCTTTACTGGGTGGAAGAGATGCTTCTTTAAAAACAATTTATTAAATTAAAAAACTGGGTGGAAGAGATGCTTCTTTAAAAACAATTTATTAAATTAAAAAACTGGGTGGAAGAGATGCTTCTTTAAAAACAATTAATTAAATTAAAAAACTGGGTGGAAGAGATGCTTCTTTAAAAACAATTAATTAAATTAAAAAACTGGGTGGAAGAGATGCTTCTTTAAAAACAATTAATTAAATTAAAAAACTGGGTGGAAGAGATGCTTCTTTAAAAACAATTTATTAAATTAAAAAAATGAATAAGCAGAAACAAAACAAATAATTTAATAAAATAAACCTTGATTGGGAAGGCTTTCTATTAGATTATCTTCATTAGGAGTTTGAGCATCAGCTACACTCTCATCTACAAAATCCTTGTTCTCTGAACAACTTTTGATTTTCTTAACATCTAATAAAAGTAATTAAAAATGTAAAACGGTCTATAAAAAATATAAGAGTTGCTGTAATTAATGAATAAAAATGAAGCATTAGTCTTATAAATTAATTTTTAAAAAATATTAAAATTAATTAGTAATTAAATATTATTGCTTTCATATTCTAATATAACTTTGACTTTGTAAACAATAAAAAAAAAGAAAGTTTTTATTTATAGATGAAAAAAAAATACCATTGTTATCTTCATCATTCATTTTTCTTTTTTTATCTTTTATAACTTTGGTGTTATCTTCAAAATAAAAATAAAAATAAAAAATAGTAATAAAAATACTAACATTTAAAATCAGTAATTAAATTTATAATATACTTAAGCTAAATCTGGATTTCTGTCTAACGCCTAAACTATTTTGAACATTTTTGAAAGACATGTCGAATAGCATGAATACACAAAATATAATATGAATAGCAAAAATACACTAAACTAATTGCCTAAATGACATGACTCATTTAAAAAGTTTTAAAATGAAAAAGATGTTTCTTTGAAGAAAATAGATTGCTTAGCATTTTCATGTATATTTGAAGGTTATTTTATACAAATTTATGACTACTTTTGAGTAAAACACATTTGTATATGTAAACAGGGTTTAAACCAGGGTATAAAAATTATGTTGGCTTAGTTTAAGAAGAAAAAAGCAAATAAAATTAAAAAAAAAAGTTCCTTAAACTAATGACAAACAATGATGTCACCATTAATATTAAAAAGTTCTAATTCTTTCTTATCACAATTGATTTGAAAACATTTTAGAAGAATAAAAAATAATTAAAAAAATATTATTTTAAAGTAATTAATTTAAAACAACCGACTGCTCATTTTTTATTGACATAGTTGGTTTTCCCTCATTAAACTGGTCTCAAAAATAGCTTAAAGGGGTGGCAATGTCCGGCACTTATTTTGACCCCTGGTATTTATCTCCCTTAAAGCATCTTGTTTTTTTTAATATATATATATATATATATATATATATATATATATATATATATACATATATATATATATATATATATATACATATATATATATATATATATATATATATATATATATATATATATATATATATATATATATATATATATATATATATATATATATATATATATATATAGTTTTTTTTAGAATAACTAAAGTAGCATGTGCTTACGTCTACTGGTAAATTAATGTATTCAAAGAAATACCTTTTATAATGAGACATTATTTCAAATCAACTCCTTATCTTCGAATAAAATTAAAGAAGGTAAACACAAACAACGTGATATTTAAAAATCATTGTCACAGCATCGGTTTTAACTAGAAAAAAAGGAGGGAAGGAGGGAATTGAGGAGACTGAAATTTTAAGAAACCCCTAATTTGCCATAAAAAATTGGTATCCCCAAATAAACCCTGAGTTTGTCACTGAATATATATATATATATATATATATATATAATATATATATATATATATATATATATATATATATATATATATATATATATATATATATATATATATATATATATATATATATATATATGGCCTTGTTTTAAATAAAAAATGCTTAGCTTAATATGATTTTGAAGTCATAAATTTTTCTTCGTTTTGATATTTTTTAAAAATATCAAAACTACCGCAATATAATACATTTCCGCAAAACCAGAAAAATGAACAAAAACAATGCAGAAATATTTTAATGCAATGTTTAGTTTATTTTTATTTTTTTTAATATTAAATAATTAAATTCAATTACATTTTTTTTAAAATTTTGTTAAATTACACTTCTTAAATGTTTAATATAAACTAATTTCATTCTTTTCTCAAAATGAGTATAAATGAATTGAAATATTAATATATTGTTTGAAATAATAAAATATTTACACTTTTTATTTCTTATATCTTTAATTTTTAATTTAATTTTAATCTTGGCTTTGCTACTAAAAATGACTTTTTATTTTTAAAAAATTAGTGAGTATAAAATATAAATTTTAATTATAAATGTATAAAGTATAATTTATTATATATTATTATTAAAAAATATATATAATAAAAAATATTAAAAAAATATAAGTATATTATTATTAAAACATATAAAGTATAATTTATTGCTATTATATATTAAAAACTACTTTACCAGCAATTTTGATGTAAAAGCAATGATTATTTTAGGTTTACAAGTACCATTTATTGAAAAATATATATCGTTGCGCTTCCGCTTGTCTTAAGAGAAAAGGTTTTACAATCAAAATGTATGTTAAGTACAAATTTTTGATGCAGCCTTGGAACACATTTACAAGAAACTTAATTTTTAATTAAAAAAAAAATGTATTAGACAGAAATAAAAATAAACTATTTGCTTTTTAAGAAAAAAAATTATAAGATAATATATTTATAATTTCACTTCTTTTTGTTATAAACTTTAATATATTGATGTTACTATATATATTGTTTTTAATTTTATCTGAGCTTTCTTCACTTATAAATAGCCCTTATTCAATATTTGTAAATAGCGCTTATATACAATATAACTGTCATTTAAACTTTTGTAACAAACTTTTTTACTTTATTTTTAAAGTGGTTATTTACAAAGTAAATTACTTCTTTTATCTTACCACTTATAGATTAATTTAAAAGTTAAAAAATGATAAAAAAATGGGGCTTAACAGAAATCTCTTTAGGTGTACATAAAACAAATATTTTAACTCATCTTAACAATTGACTGTTGTTTTTTCACAACAGCATAATTGGACTAGTTACATTTTTCAGCAACAATATATCTGCTCTTGCATAATAATTGAAAAAAGAATTAATTATTAAAAATTATACCATAACTATAAATACCTGTATCATTTAGTTTTTCATTTACACTTTCCTCGTTTACAATTTTCTCTGAACCACTTTCCTTTCTGTTAATATTGCTTTCTTCCTTTGAATTATTTTCTTTTCCATTCAAATCATTTTTCTTTTTACTCTTTGTTTTGCGAAACTTTTGTAGTTTTTCTATTTTTTTGAGGTGTTTTTTATGTATGTTATTCATTTTAAAACCTTTCAAGTATTAAACTAGGGAAAGAAATTCAAACTTTTGTATATATCATAATTAAGTACATTCTAATTGTAAAATTCAAATCAAACTTTAACAATTTTTGTATGAAAAATAAAGAGTTGCATAACAAAAAGTAGTTTAAAATAAAGTAACAACATTTTTTTTTTGATTTATCTTAAATAAAGATTCATTGTCATTTTCTTTATCCATCATCACATTATTTGATATCTTATATTGTTTATAATTTAATGGAACATGTTTTTATTTTCTTGCCATTTTTGTGTTTTAAGTAAAAAATGACCAACTTTTATTAGTAGCATTTAAAAACTTTTGCTATTTTTTTAAAATAAATATAACAATTTTGTATATAATAATTTTTAGTTTAATTGATTTGATTGTTTATTTGAACACATTAAATATAAAAACTTGAATTATAACAAATTATTTCTAGTTTGGTTATATTGTTAGTTTGATTGTTAGACTGTTTTTCCTTGAAGTGATGTTTAACTTTATTTAAATAAGAAAAAAACCTATTTTCAGGTTCAAAACAGCAAATAGTTTATAGCTAGTGGTTTAAAGGGTGCAAACTAAGACTCTCTTATTCTAATAGAGTATACCTTATTAAACTTTTGTTTAATTAAATTTTTTAATTTTCTTAGCAAATTTTTGTATGAAATAAAATAATTTTGGCATAAATTTTGTAAAAATTTTGCAAACTTATAACATAAATCAAACTGAATATTTTTTGTTATTTTTAACCAAGAATAAAATATTTTAGTATTTTTGTGAAAAATAAAAATTACTGTTCAACTATATTTGCACAACTTATGCACAACTTATGATTTGGATTTTTGCTAATAAAAAAACCTTTAAATTTGCAACAAAAAAAATGTTACTTAAGTTTTAAAAAGTTTAAAGTTTACAAAGATTTTTACTAAGTTTATTCAAAAAGACATTCAATTTGAAACTACTTTTAAATGTTAAACAACTTTCATGGTGGTAAATTAATTTTATATGAAAACTTCAACATACAATCAACAAAGAATCAAGAAACATTTTTTTTATAATCATTTATTTTTTAATTTATTTTGCATGCAGAACAAATAATATATATACTATGCATTCTAAAAGCCAGTATTATTATATTTGTTCAATATTCGTCCTCAATTTTCATATCAGAACCCACTGTGCATGTGCTCAAAAATTCCTTATTATTAACATTGAATATAGTGCACTCATTATCTTGATACACTCATCATAACTATATGAGCATTAATGTTCAAACCTTTCATCCATTTTCACCCATACCAAGAATAACATATGTAAAACATTATTCTTGTATCTAAAACAAGCTATACATAAGATATAACTTAAAAATTCACATATTGTAACAACATAAAATCCAATAGATGCATTAGTTATTTTTAATTGCAGCATTTAGCAATATTGAGTAATTTTTACAGTCAATATTTAAATGATAAAAAATTATTATTTTAATACTAATTTTTATATTTGTACAAATTGGTCAGGGTTGACAAATTGGTGAGTATAAAGCCTGTGAAATATTTTCAAATATAAAATATAAAAATATTTTTAAGAACCCATTCACATGAATTTTTCCATAAGAAATACTTCTTTCTCTTTTAATATTTTTGAAAAAGAAAAACTAAAAATTTGAAAAACCATCAATGATCTGAAAGATATACAAACTGAAATATAAAATTCTTCAAGCTGAGATGGCCTCTTTTTTAACAGTTTTTTTTAGTAGCAAGTTTAACGAGTCGACTAACTTGTGATCTTTTAAATATTCCTTAAAAGCAATAAAAAGAATTTATAGAAATTGAGAAAAGATAAATAACTCAAAAACAATTGCAGTTAAAAACTAAACAGATTATAAGTATAACACAATTTACCTTCAACAGATTTATTCCATCAGAATTTGATGCAACATTATGTATAATCGAGTACAGTTTAATTAAATCGATGGCATCAGGTATTCTACAGAATAAAAACAATATTACTTACCAAGGTATAAATAAATAAAAAATATTATTACTATACCATTAATACAGTTTTTTAAAATTTAATCACTATTACAAAGTTATAAGGTTTCAAATATTTTATTGTTTTGGTTATAAAAATTATAAAAAGTAGGCTACCCTTTTTGTTTAAATTTCATTTAAGCTAAATTTGTCTAAATGTATCATTAATTCATCACACAATTAACTGATACAGCCATTCTTCCATTTATTACTGCCAAACCAGTTAATTTTTGTTTGAGAGTTTACAATTGCATCTCATGCTAACTACAAGTGTATATAAGTGAATTAAGAAATTGGTTCAAATAAAAATTTTAAAACTGCAAATTACAGATACTGATTAAGAAAATCACAAAAGTAAAAAAATGTCTAAAAGCATTGTTGCAAGCTGCATGTTATTATTTTTTATCAATCAGTTAGTTCACTTTAAACTAAGACTGTCATATATACTTCTCATCATATCTATTCTTTTTTAAATAATTATTAACTTAAGTAATATGTTAAATTAATTAATAGTTAACAATAACTCATATCTTTTTGAATGTATAAAGAAAATTCTTCTTGGCTTTGAGAATCAAACAGTAAAAAAAAAAAACTACTTACAAAAAAAAAAAAATTTTTTTTTAAGGTTTTATTTTTATGAAGAAAAGGGTGTCTTAAAAAGAGTTTTAAATAAAAAACACAACTCAGTGTTTTATAATGTACAGTGCACTGCTTTGATTTAGAGGTTTTAGGTTGACCTAAAAGGTACTCAAGATGTTTCAAAAGATGTCAATACTTTGGGTGGGCATGAGATATATTCCATTGAAAACAAAATAAAAAGCTTTTCTTTTTTGGATTTATACACTTTTTTAAATAATCACTTTGCAAAATAAATTTTAACTCAGTAGCGGATCAAGCGTTTTTTGGTGTTTTAGATACCTAATTATAAACATAGAGTAAACTCCAAACATTTATATGTTTATACTAGTGTCAAAATAAGGAAGTTTTGTAAAAATATCGAAATATTTGGAGCCAGGGAACTTAAAAAACCCTGTAAATCTTGGCCCCTACCCTAAAGGGGAGAGCAACAAGTTCATAATTTTTGTTATAAACTATTCTTATCTAAATTCATATTAATTTAGATATTTCAAATTTTATGAAAAAATCTTTCATAGTTCAAGAATTGGAAATCTTAAATTTGTAACCCCCTCAAATTAAGGGGGGTTAAAACTTTAAATGGCTGTCATTTTTGAACGCTATAAAATTATTGCACAAAATTTAAAATTTCTTATAAAAAATGAACTTATATAACTATAGTAAAAAAAAAAATTTGCTAACTCGTTGCTCTCATGTATGGGGCAAGGGGGCAAAAAATTAGAGTTTTTATTGTTTCCAGGCTCCAATCATCCCAATAATATGCAAAACATCCTTATTTGACATAAACATAAACATATATATGTTTGGATTTTATCTTATGTTTGGAAATTAGCTTTCTCAAACAAAACAAAAACACAGAATCCACCCCTTGTCTCAAATATATAAAAATGCCTTTGTTGTTATTTTTAGCTTTATTTTAGACCTGAAAAGATCTCTGCATTGGAACTGTTTGAAAATTTACTTTACATTTAGGTATTAATATAAAAATTATAAAGATTCATTGAAAAACTCCCAGTGTTGTGTCAAAATGAGCTTAACAAGATAAAGGTTTCATAAAAAAAACCAGGAATATAGTTTATTTTTGCTGTCTAAATAAAGACGTAAAATGTCATAAATTAGAGAATAACCCAGCTCTACAAGAACTCATTATTCTATATGTGGATTCAGGCTTTTGTTTAGAAATCAATTCTCTACCATCTGGAGTTTGTTCAACATGTAAAAATTATCTTCATTTAAAAAAGGTTAAATAAAAGTTTGTCATTAATGCTGATGTATTGACGATATATGAAAATGTAAATATATATAAACGTATATAAAACACTATATTAAAAAATTTTAGAATGAAGGGTATGTTTCTCAAAACATAGAAGATTTGTGGTAGATTAGAAGAATATTATTACAAAAACTAGGTAGGTTGCAGGATACTAGTTTATGCACATGTCCCATTTGCTGTATTGCAAAAGAGAAGAGAAGTCATCGAATTTGCTAATACGCATAAGCCCTTAGATGTAAATAACGTTCTTTTTGCACAGATTGCTGCCAAAGGTAGGTAAAGGTATTAGACACCCTTGCACAAAATCTGAAATAGTGCAAAACCTACATAAGCTCATTCTTTTTCAAGGCTCAAAAACCTCCCAACAAGCTATTTCCTCTGTACTAAAAGATATGTATAAAATATCTGAAAATAACGAACAAGCTGTAGCAACAGGTAAACGTGTATTTATATTTCTCTATGTATCTATATTTATTATTAATTTTATAAAATACATTTATATTAAAGTTAAACATTAGCGAATAGAACGTTTGTCATATGTTTTTTGTAGGTGGTAAAGCCCTTCATGTTGCTCTCTACTCTGAAGATGTGCATAAACCTATTTTAGAAATATCTTCAGATACATTATTTAATATAAAAAAGAAAATGGATCTTCCCATGTCAGCAATGGATTGTATAATGACTGAGATACGTAAAGACCTGGGTCGTGGAGGTAACAGTAATGTACACGAACTTTGTTTTGCATATATTAATATTCCTTAAATATTTATAAATTATTCTTGTATTTTTTGCTAGGTATTGAACCTAATGCCTCAAAAATTGTTAAGGACAAATCTTTCCAGTTAAATCAATTTTATAAAAACATTTTATGCAGATTTCAACAAACACACAACAATGGAAACTGCAAGGTTGTTGATACAATTCAAAAAGATATTGTATTTGTTCCTGAACCGTGGGAACTAATAAAAAAGATTTGTGAACACAGAAAACTTAACCCCTACAATTGCTTAATAAGAGTTGGTATTGATGGAGGTCAAGGTTCATTGAAAGTCATAATGAACATCTTCAACCCAGGAGAGCTACAATCAGAGAAAAGAAACATGAAAAATACAGGGGTCGATATAGTTCTTATTTTGGGTCTTGTACATGGAGTACAAGAAATTAACTATAATTTGGAGAGGCTTATTTAGTTACTTAAGCTAAATGAGCTAAAATACACAGTAGCAGCTGACCTGAAGCTTATTAATTGTTTACTGGGCATTTCTGTAAGTTAAACATTAATTAATTTGTGTAATTGCATAATAATTTATAAAAAATGATTGATTTTTATTACTCTATCAATATTTAACTTATTATTTAGTCTTTTTTAATACTAATACTTAAAGGCACACAGGGGAGAGAATGCTTGCTGTTACTGTGAAAGTAAAAACAATGACAAAAATGGTGAAATGTGCAACTTGCATAAGTATCTAATAGAATACACGACACACAAGATCTGTCTAGGTTAGAAATTTCACATCATACAGTCACACCTCCCCATGTTTCTTGAAAAGAAAAAACAAACCCTTGGGAATTTTCAGTGAGCAAAGCTGTGAAGCTGTGCACAAAAATATTAACAAAACAATGAAAAGATTTGCAGCTTTGGAGCTGAGCAAATGCCATGGAGAAAAGCTTTGTAAAACGGCCGTAACCTACTCTAGTATGAGGATGTGAATAATTTAATATATAGTACTAAATATTGCATTATTGTAAAATAAAGAAGTAATCATGAATGAAAAATGTTTGAAAAACTTAATACTTTGTATTTGTCTCAGTGTTGTTTTATTCTAGTGATATTCAAAGTTTATAGATAGTTGAGACAAGGGGTGGATTCTGTGTTTTTGTTTTGTTTGAGAAAGCTAACTTCCAAACATAAGATCCAAACATTTATATGTTTCCAAACATAAAATCCAAACATTTATATGTTTAGGTTTATGTCAAATAAGGATATTTTGCATATTATTGCAATGATTGGAGCCTGGAAACAATAAAAACCCTAATTTTTTGCCCCCCATGCCCCAAACATGAGAGCAACGAGTTTGCAAATTTTTTTTTTTTTTACTATTCTTAACTAAGTTCATTTTTTATAAGAAATTTTACATTTCGTGCAATAATTTTATAATGTTCAAAAATGATGGCCATTTAAAGTTTTAACTCCCCTAAATTTGAGGGGGTTACAAATTTAAGATTGACATAATTCTTGATCTATGAAAGATTTTTTCATAAAATTTGAAATATCTAAATTAATATGAATTTAGTTAAGAATAGTTTATAACAAAAATTATGAATTTGTTGCTCTCCCCTTTAGTGCAGGGGGCAAGATTTACAGGTTTTTTTTAGTTTCCTGGCACCAAATATTTCGATATTTTTACAAAACTCCCTTGTTTTGACACTAGTATAAACATATAAATGTTTGGAGTTTACTCTATGTTTATAATTAGGTATCTAAAACACCAAAAAACGCTTGATCCGCTACTGAGTTAAAATTTATTTTGCAAAGTGATTATTTAAAAAAGCGAATAAATCCAAAAAAGGAACGCTTTTTATTTTGTTTTTAATGGAATATATCTCATACCCACCCAAAGTATTGATACCTTTTGAAACATCTTGAGTACCTTTAGGTCAACCTAAAACATCTAAATCGAAGCAGTGTGTGGTTATCTTTTGCAATTAATTTTAGCCTAACTTATGCTCAATATTTATTCCATTTTCAATTAATTGGTCCTCCAATATTATTAAAAAAAAATGAAATTGAAAGGAAGAGAAATTTTATAAAAATTTCAAAAATAATTGCTTTAAAAAAATTTTTTTTTTAAAAGATATTAAAATATTGAGTTGTGAGACCCTATTATTTTTAACCCTATGCCACATTATTTTAAACTCTACTAATAGTTGATATTAAAACTTTGATTGATTTCTTTTTTAATAATTTCTTAATCATTTTATAAGAATATCCAAATTGTACCTACGATAAAATATGCCCTATAATATTTTATTGATTTTTGTTTTTTTTGTCAACACGCTTTGTTTAACTAAATCTTTTTTACCGCTTTAAAATGTGTGATTAAATTCTATAACATTGTTACATATTGTTCAATTAAAAAGTAATCAAGTATCAAAAGTGTTTTCATTTTAATGTCACAGGACTGTGTGTATATATATATATATATATATATATATATATATATATATATATATATATATATATATATATATATATATATATATATATATATATATATATATATATATATATATATATATATATATTTAGGCGCCACCCAAATTAAAATTTGAGGGGTTTTTTTTAAACGTTTTTAGAGCAAATTTTGCAAATGTATATGTATATATATGTATCTATGTATATATATATATATATATATATATATATATATATATATATATATATATATATATATATATATATATATATACATATACATACATACATACATACATACATACATACATACATACATACATACATACATACATACATACATACATATATATACATAGACATTTGCAAAATTGGCTCTAAAAACATTAAAAAAAAACCCTTAAATTTTAATTTGGGCAGCGCCTAAATACGGTCATCACTGTCGCAAATAATCTAGAAAAGCCCTTTATATACATACACTCAACATAGTTAAGGAGAGATCCGAAGAAAAATATAGCGTTCAGGCCCTTTTGTTTTCAAAAAACGCCATTTTCTTTTGTGTGCATTTTGATTGGGTTATTTTAAAAAAAAATCATGAAGCTCATTGTTTTATTTTGTTTACAAATATTCGGTAATTTGAAATCTACGAGTTTAAGATTTTAACTAATTAATTTGGGGCAGCAGTTATATAAAAGCTGAAACCTTTTCTTTAGGTAATTTATTCAAACGACTATAAAGAGATTATGAAAGTAAATTGCTATGATGGAAAACTAATGTGAAAACTTTGATTTTAACGTTTTTACTGTTCAAGGAAAAATAAAATGAGGTTTTTAGCCATTTATTGAATATTTTGACGCTGTAAACATGGTAGCTATTTATTTTTATATAAAAGAGATACTTTTGGAATGTAAAAAATAACACATTTGTTTCATATGTTTTAATGACGCTGCCCCATCATGTTTTATGTATTTTAGTGGTTGTTCAAAAGATTTATGAAAAAATAATAAATTATATAAGAAAAGCCTAAATTTTACTTTTTAAAAATATATAATAGTAATAGTTGAAAATAAGTGAAATACACAAAAAGTTGAAGTTTAAAAACGCAAATTTTAGTTTTTAAGAAATGCAATTTTTCAGACCTCTCCTTAACTACGCTGAGCACACACACACACACACACACACACACACACACACACACACACACACAGGGCATGTGATGATTTTTTAGTCATTTTGAGAACATTTAAGTTAATGTATGTTTCCTAGTTTGTCCGCAAAATAATCAATATTTTATTGTAAATTTTAAAATATTTTGTTTTAGGAACATACATGGAAAAATACATAAACTTGATGGTCTGTGCGCAAAAATAAAAAAAGAATATTCGCGAACACAAAAATCCCGCCAAATCTACAAACAACTAATTCTATTGGTTCAAAAAAAACTAACTGAAATTTCTAGAGTATTCAAAAAATAGCTAGCTTAAATTGTTTTAAGAATATACTATCAAACAAACTATTTTTTTTAATTCTATGGCTCATTCTCGGAGCCACATCTACAAAGCTATAAATGTTTTAAACTAACATCATTTGTTTACAAAAATAAATGTTTTAAGTTTATATTTTTTAACTTGTCAAAGTTTTGTAAATATATAATAGATTTTATTAGTATATTCTTATTTTTTTATATATAAGGAATGTATTTGTTATGCATGTAATATATTTTTATGTATGTAATGTATTTTTATGTATGTATTTTTTATGTATGTAATTTTATGTATGTATATTTTATTCAAATGCAATCTTTTAAAGCAATTTGTGCGATTGATTTTGTAAACAAAAATACTTTCAATAATAACTGCGTTTTCAATGAAATTATTAATAATTATCAAAGTTAATACAAAAAAAGGCAGACGCTTATTTCAGGCACCCCCTATAGAAAGTCCGTAAAAAAGTCTTACATGAAACGAGTATTGTTAAAAACCATACCCTAACCAAACCCTAACCCTAAAAGTTATGGTTAGGGTCCGGGTTTGGTATAGGGTTTGGTTTGGGTATGGCTTTCAATATAAAAAATTTGATTTTGGGGTTCAGGTTAGAGTATAATTTTTAATAAATGTTATGCGTAAAACATGACTCGTTTTTTACGGACTTATTAAAGGGGGGTGAATGAAATACATGTCTGCCCCAAAAAACTTTAACCGCTAATTTATTTTCCTTAGTGTACCCGATAACTGATTCTTTCCCCCCAAAAAGAAAAGTTTTTAAGTTCTTAGAAATTGGTTTACTAACTTATTTATACTAAACTATTTTTGCTTCAGCCATTCTTATAAAATCGTTATATTTAAACTTAAAGTTACTTTTTCTGTTTTAGATACTAATTAAAATTATAAAGCCCACTGGCTAAACATTTCAGCGGTATTGTGAAGCAGTTCCGCTTCCTCCTCACAAAGTAATTTAACGTTTTTAGTTAGTTTCCATCTAGCTAATTGAATTTCTACAGTAACTCAATGATTTAATTATTTCCTTTGCTTATCTTACTATAAAGAATTGTTTCAAATGTGTTAAACTTTTCAAGCTACGCAAAGCATAAAACAGTTATTGAAAAAACTTTTTTATTTATAAATAAATCATCTACCGTTAGTTTTATTGGTTGAATCTTGTTGGACTTTTCAGGGCCGGGTGCTGTCTTATTTAGGTGGCCTTTTTCATGTGCCACAACATAAACACGACTAAAAAATATACCGAATGGTTCTCTTGAATATTTTGCACCCCCTAACATTGTGAGTCCCGAAGCTATAGCCCTTCTACTACCTCTTTCCCCCCCCTCCCTCCTGAAATTAGCACTGGAAATAAGACATGAGTATATAAATAAAAATTATGTATACTCTTTGATAAATCGAAAAACATTTGTTTCCTTATTAAACAATCATTATTAGTAAGTTGTTACTTTATATAATAAATGCCGCCTAATTTTTTAAAAAAATTATAAAAGAGCGATGTTCCAAAAATATTTGCTTTAATTGTATTTATTTTGCCTAAAGTTTTTTCGCGTTGAAAGCTATTTTTCTTTTTTTAACTGTCTCTTATCGGTCCAGGTAATCTTATTGTGCTTTTTTGTTTGTTTTTGAAATGTTCTCACAACGACTAAAAAATCTGGCTGGTTTTTCGCAACTAAATATTATTTCCGTGGTCAATTATCGAGTTCTTTGTTATCTAGCAACTCCTAACTTAATAGTGGTTGTGGCAGCCTTGTTTGAAGCGAATTAGGATTAAAAACAAAAACATGGATGTCAATGTGCTAAAATATATAAACTACTACTACAATACTATAATACAAACTTCAATATAATATCTTAAAGGTCAAAGAAAAAAAGACTTTTTTTCTTCAGCGCTAGCCTTCGTCTTTTTTTCACCAGTGCTAGCCTTAGTCTTTTTGAAGCCCTAATGCTGTATTTTCTTGGCTGCTCATGACTATTTTATAAATTTGCTGGTAACACAAAAAATTTTGTACTATTTTTTTAAATTAAAAAATAAATTCAATAATTGCAATTACAAAATTACAACATGAGCAGCCCCTATTTACTTGCCACCTTCTTGTACACCTTAAAAGCAGGTGTTGGGTATATTTCATTTTAATATTACCTTTCATTTTCTAAAAGAAAATTGAGGAATGTATGAAATTTGTTATTCTTCACAAAGAAAAAAACCATTCCACCATAATAACGTGTTGATTGCAAAAGATCATACAACTGATGCTTTTCTATATCATTGTATACTCTTTCATGGACCTTAAAAAAATAATAATTAAGATATAAATTAACATTTCAATAAAATATCTAAAATATAAATAATGGAATATAAAATAAAAATATTAAAAAATATGTGTGCCTAAAACATCTGCACACTGATGTCACTCTTGAAAAAAGGTATACTGACAATGGCGACACAAAAAGATAATTAAGCTGATTTTTGAGATGGTTGAGTGCTAATTTTAGGATGTTGAAGATTATTAAAGACTGTCTATTGAGATGATTGAGATAGTTAAACTTATGGATGATGGATGAACTGAGGCTAATCTGGAATGATTTGAATAATGCAAAAAAAACATTAATTTTTTTTGCATTATTCAAATTTCCTAAAAAGTAAAGTGCACAAAATATATTATGTCAAAATGACAAACCTGATTATGGAAATGATTTTATAAATTAAAGAATACAAAAGTTATCATGTCAAGTAGTGATGTAGACTAATCAGCTTTGGGTTAATTAAGTACCTTTTGCACGAAGAAAAAACTGTAAATTTTCTGTGTTAGGAAAATATGAAAGCTGGTTGAAAATTCCAAAGAACTTATGTTTGTGGAAAAAAAACTAGATAAATAAAACATTATTGAGCACAAAGAAACATTCAAAGGTTGTGAATGATGTGTCATGAGTTTTGATTGAAGAAACAAGTAATGATAAATAAACAGCTCAATTGAGCAGAAATTGTGGCAGTATTTCTAGAACAGAGATTAAGAAATAACTGTACAAAAAATTGGTGGCTAAAGCAGGTCCAACAACATTTACAATGTGTTTTGATTTTGTTTAAAAGAGAGAGGGTTTCTTGTTTAAAAGAACTTCATTAGAAAAACCAGACCAAACACGAAAAAAGTACTCTATATGTAAACAAATAAAAAAATTTATGCAGGTCATACACTTGCGTGCTAAAGTCTTAGGTCGTACTTAATACTGTAGCGTAAATTTTTGCTTTTTTATGTAAACATCTTGAATCTGTGTATAGGCAAGTTGCCTTAAATTTGTTTTAATTTAATTAATTTCTTAAGTAAATATTATGCAATAATAATATTTACTATAAAACACAAGTTTTAATACTAAATATATATTGTAGATGGTTTTTTTTTGTGTAATTACTGAATATAATTCTTAATTCTAAGCTTGTTTTGGAAAGTTCTGCATATATATAAAAGCAAAAGTCCGCTTAGTTTAGTACAATTTAAGTCTTGAGTTTGATCCAATGAGTTTGTGTGTCTTGAGTTTAATCTTGTGTAATTATTAAATATAAGCTACACCTGGCCCAAACGTGAGAGCAACAAGTTGATAAAATATTTTTTCTACTATTTTTAACCAAATATATATTCATCTATAAATTTTAAAACTCACACAATAATCTATTAGCATTCAACAATTATGGCCTTATAAAATTTGCAACCCCCTCAAATTGAGGGGGCTTAAAACCTTTTATTATCATAGTTTTTGAACGTTAAAAGATTTTTGTGTGAATTTTAAAATTTGTCGATGAATATAGATTGAGTTAAGGTTAGTATAAAAATTATTTTATCAACTTGTTGCTCTCACATTTGGGGCAGGTGTAGCTAAAATTTTAGGGCTTTTTTGTTCCCAGGCTCCAATCATTGCAATTTTTTGTAAAGCATCCTTATTTGATATAAGTATAAACATAAATTTTTGGAGTTTGCTCCATGTCTGGAAGTTAGGCATCTCAAACATCAAAAAATGCTGCATCCACCCCTGCACTTGAGCAAAGCGTTCCGTTCATTTTTTAGCAAGACAATGCACCATGTCATAGGGCTAAAATTGTCTCTGAATGGTTCAGACTTTGAAATCAGACTTTTGATTAAAGACTTTTGCACGCTAGTGTATATGAAATCAAGAGTAAGAATATTATGAGATAAAGAGAGGTAACCTTAGCATATGTTAACTTGCAATAGTATATATGGCTTCCATACGAGATCATTAGTAAATGAAAATCTGAGAAGACATAGACAGTAGAGGACTCAGAAGAGTGTTGCCATTAATCAATATATGATTATAAACAATACTGTGATAAGTATTAGCAGTAAATAACTGGGTTTTGTTTGAGTTTCACCAGTCATTACAAGACCCAAGCTCGTAAGTGAAGATGAATTAGATTAACGTTTGGCTATCTGTTTTATAGCCAAGCAAACTTAATTTTGTAAAAAAGGAAACCTTATGTGACCTTAGCATAGTACTAACAGACACCATCCATGCACAAAATGGCATTGCTAACTCTAATATTCACGACTACTGATGGAAGCAGCCTTTCTGAAAGCTAATACAGAGTTGAGAAGCCTTATTACCAGCAGCCTCAGAACTAATAAATTGAGTTTTTAAGCTGTAACCTTTTTAGAAAATTGTAGAAAAAGATTTGCATAACCGCTACCAAGGTGGTATAAAAAATCCACGAGTATGGTCAAGAAGATTAATTGCTTATTATCTTATGTAGGAAAGAATGTATCACAGGTTTTATTCTACACCTACTTATTAGACAAAGATGGAAGACAATTCTGTTCTACAGAATCCTTTCTGTATTACTCGAAAGTCATCGCTTAACAAACTTTCTGTAAGACATCAGCTAAATGTTAATACTTGATAAAGTAATGTAGTTTTAACAAGCCACTAACTCTAGCATTAGATAAGGTGGTATTAGATTAGATAAGGGGGTATTAGATTAGATAAGGAGGTTTTTTAAAACAGAGTTAACTTTTTCTAGCCTAGAAAAGCAAGTCCTCTTACGCACCAGGATATGTGCAGGCTATACTGGTTTACATTATACAAGTAGTAGAATAGTTGTGATGATTATATCCTGAAATCTTGTCATTATTAACATTTTTACAGTCAACATGTTTTTTGCATTTTTATAATTTTTATAATCAGCATGTTTTTTGTCTATCGACATTGCTATTAGTCAGCCACAAATGTTTGATCAGTACATCACTAATATTTATATGAAAAAGCTCATTATGGAAGTTTATAAATTTTACATTTGAATTAGTACTTTAGTTCTTACTACAAAAGTCTTTGTTTTACAAAATTCCTTTTGAGCTTGACAATTTTTTCTCTAACTTGCGCAACAAGTTATAACAATAAGTTAAAACTCAGATTAAACTTATAGATTAGAATGCCTAATTTTCAAATATTTAAATGTCAGGACAAAATTGTATTTTCCTTTTTTTTTTTATTGATTTACAGCTTGACTGAAAAGACATGAAAAGCATTTATTTGGATTTTTATTTTTTTTTTATTTTAAGCTAATTTAAGTTTTGATCCTGTTTTGGTTTTTATAATATTTTTAATGTATTATTTCATATATGCTAACAAAAGTTATTTTTATTCCAATTTGTGTTGCAAAATTTACTATGTTGGAAGCAAAATTACCATTTAATGATGATTATCTGAATTGACATCTGCTCAAAAAATAACTTTGTTATACTTGGAACTAAACTATTATAACAATTTTAATCTACTTTATTTTAAGTGTTATAGACGGCAGAATAAAAAACTAAATAAAAAAAGCTAAATATACTGCTCAGGAGATTACAATTGGTTGTAAAAAACAAAAAAAAGTTAAGCATTAGTTTGTGTTTTTAACAATATTGCAAACCAGAAGCTTTTCATTCTTTATAACAAACTTTTTTTACTAAACTGAACTAATAAATAAGTAAACTAATAAAGAGAGTTTCTTACTTTTTTTTCAATGCTTTAAAAAACTTTTAAAAAACAAATCGAAAATGAATTCACCAATAAATCAAATTTAAAAAATTGAATAAAATCATGTAAGAAACTTACTCTGATATAATCTGGAGCATCAGGAGGACATTGAAGATTAATAAGATCCAAAACATCTAAATGTCTCTTCTGTTCAAACACAGTCTAAATAATTAAATATATAAAATGTCTTTTTTGTTTGAACACAGTCAAAATTAACTTTTTTGTACTCGTTTATACTTATTTTAAGAAATAAATATAAAAGTGATTAACATACACACTTATAAAAGTTATTTATTCTGAATTTATGAAGTCTTGAAGATATAAGGCTATGTATTTAACAGAATTTATTTTCATATAATTAAGCTCAATAAAGCTTGAGACCAGATAAATAAAGATGGAGAAACAAAAAAACTAAATAAATTGAATATCTTGATAAATTTTTTATTTTGTTAAAAAAAAACAATTATGATTAAGCAAATTAAGATTCTTATCAAGCTACTACTGAACTGAGTAACAAATTAAGTTTGTTATTTAGCTACTAACTGAACTGAGTAGCAAATTAAGTTTGTTATCAAGCTACTAACTGAACTGAGTATTAAATTAAAAGATTTTGGATTTAAACTGACTTAATAACAAAAATATAAATAGAATCTATTTTAAGTTATTTAAAAAATAGAAAATCAACAGCAAATTTATTGAAAAATTATTTTAATGGTAGAACAGTTTCTTGGATGTATAATTATTGCATATTTATAAACATCATTTTTATAAAATAAAATAATTTAATCATTAAAAATTATTTTATTTTATAATCATTATTTTATATGCATTATTAATTTTATATACATTACTTAATAATCATTAAAAAAAAAATTTTATTGTAACAATCTTATTTGACTTTTATATCTATTTTAAAAATTAAAATAAATAAATAAAAACTAGCCAAAAGTGAAGCCACAAAATTTCTTCTAAGGTATTTTTCTTTTTCAGTTAAATCTCTACCTACTTTAGGATTTAACTATTTAAGTATTTAAGATTAACATTATTAGCCAAGAAATTAGATAGGGTTATTGTTTACTGTATTGGTTGCACTAGCAACTAGCACAAAAGCTAGCTTCTTTGAAACTTCACTTAATAATAAAGTTACTTTTTGTTCAAATGAATTTAGAGAACTATTTAATTTTTATAAAAAACTTAAATTCAATAATAGCTTAAAACAAATCAACGATTTGATAGAAGCCAACAATAATCAATCACATGATGAAATTTATAAAGAATCATATTTAGAAATTAACAGTACACAAAAGAAATTAGAGATTTAAACAGTTAATAAAAATGCAACAGAAGGAAAAGATATTTAAAAAACTGAATATAGAAAAAATTCTACATTAAGTTTTTTAAATATGCTGTTTCTTTTCTTTTTTTTTTTAAATAATTTAAATAAAAAAGAAAATCAAGAAAATTAAAACAAATTTAAGAGAAACCAAACTCTTGCAGAAGAAAATAAAAACGAAGATACAAAAAAAGAATCAGCTCTAACTCAGACAAAATTACCAATGGACAACTTTTTTTTTTTTAAATTAAAAAGCATATTTTCTTTATCTGATAATATTAATACACTAATTTAATAGCAGTAGTTAATAGTCGACTTACGCCATTTTCTAGGCTTTTCTATTTTAAAGTAGTTTCTAGGCTTTTCTATACACATTTTTTTATTTTTATTTTATTTACTAACAACCCATATTACGGGTTGCTTACTGCTAGTTTAATAATAATACTAAAGTTATACCTTTTCAACAAATTTGATGGGGATGGGGTGTGGATGGAAAAATTTAAATGGAGATGAAGTCAGGACGGGGATGATTTTTGTCCTTGTGTCACTCTCTAGTGGAGATTTTTCACCAGAAAACTTGAAATTTAAATTTGTTTTGGTTTTAGAGTGATGAAGTTTTAAACTAGCCAGCCCTCAGAAATAGGAAAAAAAAGGGCAGCAAAAAATTGCCATCAGGTTGGCCCAAAATTTAGAAACAGGGTTTGATAATTCATCAAAGATGCGAACGTTTAGTATAAAATTGACAGAAAAACAAATGCCAAGTTAGCCAACTTTTCTTACATGCCTTAGGTCTTGCCAATTTTCTTTTAACTTTTTTATTTATAATTAAAAAAAGTACTTGTTCTTCTGTTTTTAATTTAAATGTTTTGTTTACCATTTAAATAAATAGTTTGTATTTGGATTTTAGGCATAATGTGCGTTTTATCATTTTGAATGTGGGGAAAGAATTTGTCGTTCCATTTATTTTTGTTAAATCTTCTTAATTTAGAATTTAATAAAAAAGTTTCTATTTCATTTTGATTTTAATTACTTTAATTAAAAATTAAATAAAACGTTTGTTTAAATGTATAAATCTGCCACTGTTCAGCCATTTTGAAATCTATGATATATTTTATATTGAAGTTGAAATGCAAAAACTATATTTAGATTAATGTTTTAAAGTTGTAGGGTTTGCTTTTTTAGGCAAAGGCTAGGAGAAATAAACTCCGACCTAAAACTTTCCAGTCTTGGGGCTCTTGTTAAGTAAAGGCTAGAGAAAACATGGAGATAAAACAAAGTTCCAAAGAGATTAAGTGCAGGGAAATAAACTATATGAATAAAAGTTTTTAGAGCATGATACATGAAATGAATGAGACTTTTCTGAATGACAAGCCAGAATGAGTTTTAATTGATGAAACTAGAGAAGATAAGATCATGATCACTTCTTTGAGCAGTGATCATGATAGTATTTGTAGAAAAGAAAAAGAGACACAACCTTATAATGATGGGAGAGAGGCTTAAGTTTGGCAGATGGAACAGGTCTAACTAAGTTTACAATCCCTTTTTAGACCTTGTCAAGAAGAAAAAGAGCACCATTAGAAGTAACAGCTAAAATATGACAACAGTCTTCTATAAAGGGGTGAGTAAGAGTTTTCTAGAGGTAAAGAATGAAATCGGGAGTAAGAAAATGCTCAGCATGATAGAGAGAAGCAACTTTAGCAGATGCTGATTTAGCAATTGATTGTGCATATAGTTTTCATGAGAGGTAAGTAGTAAATAATAATATAAGAAGACGTAAGAAATTAATGTAAAAATGTGCTGTCTGATGCTGATCTCCATTCTCAGTTGTCATCTTGTGATTTATTTTAGATGCTAGGCTCTAGAGAACTTTAAAAAATCTTCCAAAGAACTTTAAAAAATCTTCTTATACTTTAAAACCTCTTCCAAAGATAAGGCTGAACTATTTGCAAAAAACTTTTCTAATTTGACTCTTGAATTGAATGGCCATACTCTTCCTGCAATTCCAGTTAAACAGATTAAAAGATTGTTAGGCATGCAAATCACTTAGCTTCGATTACTGAAATCATTTCTCAATTAAACATTTCTACGGCTTGTGGTCCAGACAACACTCCAGTCAGTCTTACAAAAGTGTTCTCCTGAGCTCTCTTCAAATCTCTCTAAACTATTTAATAAGCTTTTAACTGAATCTTGCTTTCAAATCTTGTTAGAAAATCTCATTGATGGCTCTAATTTTTAAAAACTCTGGAGAACAATCTGACCTTTCGAACTATCGTCTGATTAATCTTCTATCTGTTTGTAGCAAAGTCTTTGATTCTTTGATCAACAAATTTCCAATATCCCATCTTCAGTCTAATAACTTATTTTCTGACAATGACTATGATTTTTGATCTGACATGCTAACTGTTAAGACTGAAAGTCTCTATGATGCATTAGATGTTAAGACTGAAAGTCTCTATGATGCATTGGAGGCGGCTAGGCAAGGGCTATTACCCTAGAAATATTTAAAGCTTACAATAAGTTTGGCATGCTGGTCTTATCAATAATTATGCTTCATATGGTGTATTTGGGAAAGTTTATTAGATTGTCAAATCATTTCTTTTTAGCCAATTTATTAAAGTCATTCTCAAAGACCAAAACTCTTTATCAATTCCAGTAACTTCTGGGGTTCCTCAATAGTCTATCCTTGGTCCTGTTTTATTTCTTACCTACATTAATGATACGACAAAAAGTCTTCTCTTTTTGATCGCTTAGAACAGGTAGCCAATCTTGTATCTGATCTCATTTCTGTAACAGCTTTTGACTTGCAGTGGCTTATGAATTTTAATTCCAATTAACTCAGTTGTTACTGAGTTTTGTTGCAACAAAATCAACACTGTCAACATGGCTATAATAACAAATGACAACCCTCTCACTGAGTCCTCTATTTGCATTTTCTTGTACTATCATTCACTAATGAAAACCATGGAAACCATAATTACAATTCATTGCAAAGTTAGCATCTGCTAAGGTTTCTTTATTGTGCTCGCCATTATCTTGCTCCTGATTCAATTCTCTACTTCTACAAATCTCTTATTTGCTCTTGTATTTCATACAAGGGTGAATAAGAGATATGGGCTGGTTCTACTGATGATACTCTTTCTCTTTTAGATAAAGTCCAAAAACACATTGTAAATGTAGTTGAACCTGCTCTACTGCAAAGTTTGAGCCTCTCCATTGCCATAAAGTTGCATCTCTTTTTCTTTTCTACAACCATGCTTGCTGCTTAAAGGTGCTATTATCACTAGTTACATTAACCAAAATGCATTCTTACTTTATTCGTCATTCAGCATAGTTGCATCCTTTTACTGTATCTGTCCTTGCATGCTCTAAAAATTTTTATTTGTCTAGTTTATTTCCCTGCATTTTATCCTTTTGAAACTCTTATTTTTGTTTTCCTAACTCATACAATCAACAATTTTCCAGTTTTCTATCAAGAGCTTTGCTCTCTAACTCTGTTCTTTGTTTTCTAATAACTTTCAACTTAATAATGGTTGCTTGAAGTCTAGATAGATATTAATTAAAATTTAGAAAAGAAGTTGTTTAATATATATATAATATATTAAACAAATAATACATATATTAACTTTATTAAAATATATATTAATTGTGAAAATTAACTTTTTATGCTAATGTTTTAAAGTTTTTGTTTACTTTTAAAATACTTTTAGCATTTTGAATTTTGCACGAAATTTATTAGCAAGAAATTTATTTTGATCAAAATAATTTTTTTTTATCAAAATAATTTTTTTTACGATGTTTATTATGTCGCATTTGATAAGTTTCTACACAAAGACAACAATAGGTTACTGAAAATTTATACTATCTATATATAAAGTAACATGGTTTGTTTTAACATTTTTAATTAGTTAAAACATTGTATAAATCACTTAAACACATAAACAAAATAAAATTTTGTTTTTGATTTAATCTAGTATTTATTATGCTTTATTTTCTATTATTTAATATTTATCAGCTATTTATTCTATTTATACTGATTTTTGTTTTAATTTTTTTTCTTAATAGCCTCATTCTTTAAAGAAAATTTATTTAATTTATATATTAATATAATTGCAAAAATCAATGCTCAACACTTAATGCCACTTCACTTTTGGTTTTAATTAGTTACTAGGTTTTTTTGAATTTGAAAGAGCGCATTCTCGAAATGCATGCGGTCATTGGAGAAAGATCTATTAAGCAAGTTAAAACTTTTTACCTTTTTGGAATTTAATTATTGTTTATTAGTTTAGAAATATTACATAAAGAATCATATTAAGATAAATAATCATCATTAAGATCATATTATAAATAAAATAAGTATAGAAAATAGTTTACAATTTATATATAACATTTTTATTAGATATAAAGTAGAAAGGATCACTCCTTTTAATTTTTTTAAATCGTTTACTTTTTGTTTGTTTTAGACTTTCTTTTAGCTTTATTATTTTTTTTAGCAGTTTTGTTTATATTGAGCTAATATTTTATTTTTTTAAAGGAAAATAGGGGTATGGATGAGGTCTAATTACTTTTTATGCAATAACAGAGTTATACTAATGTTATTTCCATAAAATTGCTTACTTTGAAATTTCTGTTATGCTATTTACTTTTTTGTTCTTTTTCAGAAAACTTAGAAAAATAAATTAAAATTTTGAGCTAACACTGACATGTTATTGTATGTGAAGGTCAAATTTTGTTATGAGGATTACAGTTCCTATGAAAAAATATATAAAGGTAAAGAGTATTGTTTGTATATATATTTATATTTTGTTTACTTTGAGTCTTTTTAAATTTTCTTATGTCATTTTTTAAAATTTTTGCTTGCACAATTCAAGTTATATATGTTTATTGTTTGCAAATATGCTTTTTTGATAAATATCTGCATGTGTTAATATGTGCTTTATGAATGTGTTTTTATAACAGTGTAAAAAGTTTTATAATTGTTTGTGTATGTGGTAATATGTGTTATATAATTGTTTTATAAATGTGTTTAAATATGTTTATATAAGGATAAATATATATATTGCGTTTATAGTTGGTATATATGTTTAAACTATGTTGTTTCCATGTTTTCAAAGTGCTATGACTTGGCAAACATGTAGAGCAAGATTTGTCAACCTTGCCAGCCAAGCGATGTACTAATAGCAGAAGGTGATTTGGCAGCGTTTACAGTCAAACTGTTACTGCTTTAGGTCTAGGTGTTTCTAGCCTTTATTATTTTTCTGAAAATACATAATATCTTTTAATAACATTTTGCATAATATTGTTACTTATGTTCCATTATATATGAATGTTATGTTGTTTTTTTAAAATGTTATGACTTAATAGACAATTGGCTTACCTTCACATTGGTGTCTATTGTTAAAAATGATAAATAAGTAGTTTCATTATTAGATCTCACAGCTTTTAATCATTCACTAAAAGCCAAGACAAATTATTTTGCCATATATACAGTTTGTTTTATCTCAATTTGATTTTTTGTCTTTAGCTCTATATGATTATTGTCTTTAGCTTTATATGATTTTGCTATAACTATTTTGGAATCATGTTGTACCAGCATAATTTATTTTCTAAAAGCTAACATGAAATAATAATATTTAACAACTACTACTCCAGTACATCACACCAGCTTTTCTCTATCAGGTACATTGATTTCCATTTTTTGTATGTAATGTTTTTCTTTTTTACTTATTACATTTTTTATTTCAGATTTATCATAAGATGTATTAATGTGATATAGATAAACAAAATATTGTAAATTTTTGTAAATATTAAAAGAAAAACATTTACTAATATTTTTTTTAAAGAAATATTGAAGTTTACAAAAAGGGGATTTCAACACTTTTTTTTTTTTTTAATTTTTCTGCGTTAGCAGTTTATTATTAGAATTAGAGTTTATTATTAGAATTGCAGGTTTTTAATAATTTTTTAAATTATAGTTTGCTAATTTTTTATTTAGATTAATTTTTTTAATCTAAAAAAAAAATTTAGAAGTTAATTTTTTGTTTAAACATCTCCTAGGCTGATATGTTTATTTTAAATGACAATTTCTCATGTCATTTTTATAAAAATTATTTGTGTGTGCAATTAAGAGTAGTAAAAAAAAAATTTATAGAAAAGATCACAATCTTCACGATTCATTTAAAATTTTTTGTTACTACTTTCAATTAAAAGTGAAGTTTAAATGGATGATATTAGGCTAAAAGCAAATATTAGTTTCAAAAAGGGATATGTTAATAGGCAAGTTAATCGTCGCTTGAGCCCAAAAGAAGAGAGTGTGGTTAGGAAAGTTGAAAATAACTGCCGCAGAAATGCAAGAAAAGGCTTAGGCGTGATGAAATTAATAGTCAACAAAATGCTTGTTATGCTGCTAGACACAAAAGAATGATATGTATGGCAAGAAGTAATATTATTTCAAATTATAATTATTTAGAAGAAATGAATTATATTTTTCAGCATTGTGGTGCTAAGAAATTTCCTGATATAAATTGTCTAATCTTTTACGATATCCGTAAGATTTACAAGATTTATTTGAAGAAAATTATGCAGTTTGAAATGCCAATCTGAATTTTTTACATAATATTTGAAATTATAATGCCTGTCTTTATTTCACTTCATTTACAGCTAATATAGTTTAACCCATGAATCATGGGTCGCCATGTTTTAGAATGTGGTCAACTTTTTCATCGTATAGGTAATCTTAGGCTAAATCAAGATGTTCCACTGACATATTGTTAATTATACATCTATGATCCACTTGCAGCAGTACATTTTAGAAAGCGACAATGTAGTAATGATCTTTGCTTAAATGATTTGATGTTTTTATTGCAAACTATTTTAAAAAATAGCTAAAATGGAAGATGAAGAAATTCATTGAGCAGCTATAGAAGATCGCTTAGTCTCAGTTGTAAAAATGTCTTTACTTGAAGGGCAAAATAGACGTTCCTATAATCTCACTTCACATAATGAAGTTGCAGTTGGATTTGTTGGTGAAGATGGTGCTCAACCTGCTTCCAGGGAAGTTGTTATTTCCCCAAGAGATCATCTCTTAAAACTACATCAAGTATGTCTGCTAACTTAGATCCTATGGTTTGTCCTCTATTTTTTTCAAGGGGTGATGCTGGTTGGCATAATCAATAGGTTCACAACCCTGAATGTGCTATATTGGTTAGAAATCATGTTACATTATCTCAGTTTTACAATTATAGACTTTCAGTTAGACAATTTTTTCTTCACTCTTCTATGGCAAGAAACTGTTTTAGCAATATGCTGTTGATGCATATGTTAAAATTAAAGGCCAGTGCTTTGCTTTTATTAGAAATAACCAAAACAAACTGAGAAGCAAGCAGTATGATGCCTTACACGAACATGTAAACAACCTTGGAAATGATCATGTTAGACCAGGGCGTGTTGTAGTTTTGCCATTAACTTATGTAGGAAGTCCTAGAACTTTAAAAGAAAACTTAAAAGATGCTATGGCTATAATTAAAAAGTATGGTAAACTAGAACTTTTATTACTTTCACTTGCAATCCAAAATGGTGTGAGATAACTGAAAATTTATATCCAGGTCAGACAGCAAATGAAAGACCTGATTTGGTTATTTAAGTATTTAAACTCATATTATAAAACCTCTGACATTTTTAGGCATGGTGTTGTAACTAGGCATATTTATGGCATATTTTTCTCTGACATTTTTAGGCATGGTGTTGTAACTAGGGCTAGCAAAACCGGTAAACCGGTTTACTAGTAAATTGGTTAAAAATTATGTTTGAATTTATTGGTAATTTTCAAATAATTTACCGGTAATTCGGTAAAATTTTATGGAAATTCTGAATAAATTATTAGTAGTATTTTTTTCTAACTAAAAAGAAAAAATTCTACAAAAAAACTAACTTTTTTACATATTATAAAAAAACAGTTGAAATCGCAAAAAACTAAGAACTTTATAATGGAAAAGAATTTTGTTTTCTTAGAATATTACAATATGCATTTCTTAAAAAAAAATACAGCCTACTTGATTGATTTTTCTTAAATTTTCGTTTTTTAATAGAGAAAGAAAAATGTTTACATACAATTAGGATTTGTTTATGTGGTTTATTTATAATTACAGTAATTAAGGTGCTGTATAAAATTTCTGTTTCGGATAACATTTCCGTAGAAAATCAAGAAGTGGCTATTACTGAAATTGAACATGGTGAAGATGAAGAGGACGATGTAATAGAAGATATTGGGGTTTTTGACGTTATTGAGGATACATCAACTACTGATTCATCAATTCAACATGAAAGTATAGGTCCAATAATAACTAAAATTCAAAAAATTGTTGTCATGTTCTGTAGATCACCAACAAAAAATGACATCCTCCAAATACATGTTAAGGATAAATTTAAAAAAGAACTTACGCTAATCCTTGACACAAAAACACGGTGGAGCAGTTTGTTGGAAAGAATTTATGAGATTAAAAATTGTGTTCATAAGAGTCTAATCGATATCAAATCCGATATAGATTTATCAGAAAACGATCTCAATGTTGTATCAAATATAATAACGACTTTGCAACCTGTTAAAGTAGCTGTGGAAGCTCTCTGTTCAAGGGACACGAATGTTGCAGATTTGACAATTAGGTTCATGTTGGATGAACTAAGTAACCAAAAAAATTTCTTAAGTAATGAATTGAAACAAGATTTAATAATTCGAATAAGCGAGAGAAGAACCGTATATTCTGATATATATTTATATCCTCATGAACCATGTACAGCTTTAAATAATGAAAATAATTATGGCGTGTTTAATACAACAACTAAATTGGTTATGAAAAAAAATATTGTAGAAATCATTCAACAATTTTTAAAAAACGATTCCGAAACTACTGAAGCTGAAGTTGTGCAAGTGTATGAAACTGAATCAACTAGTGAATCTACGGTTTTATCAGCAGTCGCGACATCAAGTTAAGCAATGTCAATGAAGGAAAAACTTGATTTAGTAATTTTAAAAAAAATGATAACTATTGCTCACGAAGAGATAAGTGATCCGAAGGCAACATCCGGTCTTTTAAATATAGTCAGGAAATAAATGGTGTATTTCAAGGAACAAAATATTAAAGGAAAATATTTAAACAAACTCCAAAAGTATATTTCAGCAGTTCGCCCAACCAGTGTAGAGTCGGAAAGAGCATTTTCTGCAGCAGGTTTAATTGGCACAAGGTACAGAACAAGTTTAAACGACAAAACATTAAATGTAATGTGTTTTTTTAAGAGCTTACTTCAATAAACAATTTGAAAAGAATAGATTATATTAATTATTTTTATTTTAAAAATGAAGTTTTCTTTATGTTTATGTTTGTTTATGTTTACACTAAAGTACAAAAATGTTAATGAATGAATTAATTATATTTTATTATATAAAAAAATTTTTTTTGATTGTTTAATTTATTCATTTTTAACTAGGATGGACCTGTAAACTGATGCTGTTTTACTATACTTTAATATATTCATTTGTTATGCTTTTTGTTATTTTCAGTGTTTAGATTATTACTATTTAAGCCTTTAGAAAAAAAACCGGTAAATTACCAGTAACCCGGTAATAATTTTTTTTTTACCGAATTACCGGTTTGTTAAAATATCGGTAAATTTACTAGCTGTAACACATGTTTAGGTTATTGAATTTTAAAAGTATGGTTTGCCACATGTTCATATTTTACTTCTCTTTCAAATGATGATAAGCTTGAAACAGCACTTTTTTTTTAAAATTTGTAATGTTTTTTTTAATATAGTATATTGTATATTTGATTTGTTTTAATTATCCAATTATCATAGTATAATGATGCTGTATTCTATTGTTAAAAATAATTAATTAGTAGTTTCATTTATTGAACTCACTGCTTTTAAAATTTACTAAAAGCCAAGAAAAAATAATTAGCTATATAAATACAATTTATTTATATCTCAACTTGATTTTTTATCTTTAATGTTTATAGTTTATATTAATTAATAATATTTAAATCCATTTTGAATTTTTTAAAGTTAACAATATTTACTAAAAGCCACATGAAATAACGTCATTAAACAACACCAACAAGAACTGCTGCATCACAACAGCAACTGCAGTATCACAACATGTTATCAAAAGCAGGTAAATTGTTTTCCAGTAGTTATTTTTTTTCTTTCCTTTTATATCTACTTATTTGTTACAACTTTTATTTTAGGTCATGACGCATTAATGCAATATAAAAGATCAAAGTTTACATATTTTTTTATTTGTTATAAACATGTTTGATTGTAAATTAAATTTTTTTTTATATAAAACATATTTGTCATTAATTGCTTAGTTATTTAAAATAAACTTAGTTATTTTTAATAAATTTATTTAGTTGTGTGCATTTAATGTTTTTAAAAATTTTCTTAAAAAAAGAAGAATTAATAACTCCTGTATAACATAAGTTAACTTCATATTAGTTTTAATAATTAATTAAATTTCATAATATTATTATAAAAGATATTACAAGAAGTTAGTTGATATTTTCGTCAATTTAAAGCATGATGAAGTGTTATTATTTTGTGTCAGTAACTAAAAACTTATTTTGTTGAATGTCGAGATAAATGGCTCTGTCTCAAACTGATATGACGTAAGTTAGTTGTAAACTATTCAAATAATGTTAGATATTAACTAGTAAATTATTTTATTTTATACTTTTAATGTTAATTTTATTGATGAATTAGTACTTTCAATTTAAAGGCATTTTTCTAAAAGGGTATAAGTTAAGGTTTTGCAACTTTAAATTAAATTGTGGAAAACAGCTTGCTAATACCCTCAATAAATTAAGTAACAGACCGACCATAACTCGTATTAGGGGTCGCTTTTTGCTAGTATTGATAAATAATGCATGTAAAAAGTATAACACCAAATGAAACAAAAGTTTTTAGCTAAAAAATATATAGTTTTAAAGATGCATACCACATATGATCTTTCAGTTGATCTTTAATAAAAGATCTTATAAACTACTGTAAAGTCATTTTTCCTAATTTTCTGCGTGTATTCCTAAGTTTTAAGTTCTAAAGAACAAGGTTGAACATTGACATTTTATTAGAAATTGAACTAAGATTTTTTCTATTCTAACTTCAAACTTTTTAAACACAAATAACCTTTAAAATATATCTTCCTTCATACACAATTAAATATAATTTTAAAGCTAAGAAAAAGAAAAAAATAAACAAATTATTATTTTTTCAAAAAGTTTTTAATTTTTGCACACAAATTCCTGCGTTTTTTTACTCCCTTACTACTTTTAATTCTTTGGGAAGGAGGCAAAAGTGTGGCAAAAGGGTACTATCACACAACATTTTCCTAGAATAGCCCCTGTAATAGATTGAGCAGATGAGTGGAATCTCTCATCAGTTTCATCTTCTTCAGATTTGGTGGTTTTGATAAGATATAAACTTACTGTCTTGACACTTCTTGTTCTTTACACTTATATAAAAAATAAGCAAAAAAGTTGCTTTCTCTACAATAGATAGACAAGATTTAGGATTGTTTTGTGCTCCTTCACGTCATATTGGTTCATATTTTCTACAGTGTAACAAAAGTATATTTTAATCATCTTGAACATTGTTATCTTTACCAACTTCTAATTCAATATACTAAAACCCACAATTGCACGCTCCAGCTTTTTCATTTAGTTTTATTACATTTTCCCCAAACTTTGCAAGTACTTCTTCAAACTATGTTCAATTGCGTTCTTCAAATTTTGTTCAATTGCATTAAATTGACTAGCAACAGATATTTATTTCAAATTTAACTATATTTTAATTTGAACTAAAAATTAACTAATAATAAATAAAAAAAAAATTACACTAAAAAGTACCTAGTAATTTTAGATTGATTTAACATTTTTTTGATTTCTTGAAAAAAACTAATTCTAAATATTTTACTCTTATATAGAGATTTATTTTCATAATATATATTATATAATCCATTAGATGACTAAAATATTAATATAAACATTAAAATAAACAGTTTTTAAAGTTATATTAAGTGCATTATAAGCATATAAAGTGCATTATAAGCACAATAATTTAATAAATAATTAAAATTACAATTGCGTAATTAGATTTAATCAAGGATGAACTTATTTAAATTATGCTAGGTTTTTCGTGGAATTGCTCATAAATATATCAATGTATATGTTAATAAAAGTAGCATTAATCACACATTGATGATGTCAAACTGAAATAGGAAGCTGTGGGGGTTTATACAACATATACATCAACAAATAGTTTGGGATAAATAATGTATAAAATATGTTGAACATATACTTTATAATTGATAGGAAATACAAAGCAAGTGTGCAGTTTTGCTTTTTTTTTGAAACAAAAAAAAAGGAAGCAAAACTAACAAAATAGAAAACAAAATAAATTTAAATAGCAGCGTTTCCTGGAAAGACTTGCAAAGCCTAATTTATTTTTCACATATCTATAAATATGAACCTAATATTAATATGATTAATAATTTTTTAAAAAATAGCAACAACCCCTACAAATAAAAACTAAATTTAGAACTTTGGTAAATAAATTTTTTTTTAACTGCACAATATTTTTTGTTTCTTACTTAATAGTCAAAGCCTTTGCTTTAAAAATTTCTACTTAAGTTGGTAATAAACAAAATTTCATATAGCCTAAATATAAAACATATTAAATATGAAACTATAATATTATTTTTGTTGTAAAGCTGTGTTAATGAATTAAATTTTTCATAATATGATTTAATTTATTACAGGCTAATGAGAAGTTGCAAAGTTGCTTAGTGAAACTATCAACTTTTAAAAAAATAAAACTATATAAAAATATTTTTAAAAATAAACAGTAAAAATATCAATTTTAAAAAATATGTTTTTAGTTGAAACATTTTTAAAAGCATGCTTTGCTCAAAATACCTATCAAATCATAATTTGAAACCATAATGATAACTTTTGTTAGATTTACTTACTGGTAAATGTTCATCTTGTAACATGGGAAACATTTCATGATGTTGACCTTCTTGAGGCCAGTACATAAACTCCATTCTATCACGCTCATCCCAGCTTCCTTCTCGCAAAATACCAGTGTCATTTTCACGTACAAGAACTCCACGATTCTAAGCAAATTAAACAAAAATAATAAATCTATGTGCTGATTATTTTTATTCTCATCATCATCATCATCATCATCATCATCATCATCATCATCATCATCATCATCATCATCATCATCATCATCATCATCATCATCATCATCATCATCATCATCATTATCATCATCATCATCATCATCATCATCATCATCATCATCATCATCATCATCATCATCATCATCATCATCATCATCATCATCATCATCATCAGTACCTCATCATTATCCCTGTCATCTTCATCATAATTACATTATCATCATACCGTAAAAGAGAGTATTAATTAAAAGCTCACACTAAGTATATACATTTCTGTCTTTGGAAGGACTGATATCAGTAAACAAATAATTTGCGCCATTTTCATCCATATCAATTAGTTCAGAATTAATACTGAGTTGAGTTTTTATAGGTTTTCTTTTACTCATAACATTAGGCATTTTTAAACGTTTTTTTCCTTCTGCTATAGCTTTTTCTTCTTCCTAAAATTAAGTTTTTATTTACACTTTTAGCTTTCAATATTAAATTGCAATTGTCAATATTAAAAACTAACTATATTAACTATATTAAAAAAGTAACTATATTAATAACTAATTTTATATATGATAATGATAATATTCTTGCTATTAATAATAATATTATTACTATTATCAACAATAATTATTACTGTTCTAAATTCTACTATTATACACTATCAATTACTATTTCTATAAACTTTGCTTTTTTGCATTCAAATATTTAACACTGATAATAAAAAATGACAAAATAAAAAAAATTTTGTAACTAGACTCTCATTAAGTATACAGCAATATTTGCAAAAGGATAATTTCGCATCAAATCACCCAAAATTTAGGAAACTTTGAACCACGGTTCCTCAAAATTTTTTAAAAACTCTTTGGCTGTTGCATCTTAAAAAGAAAAGTTAACGCATAAAATTTCAGCTGAAAATGTTGAGCGGTTGAAAAGATACTGCAATTTTAATATTGACCTGGTTTCCAAAATGACCTAGTTTTCATGACATTTAAAAAAAAAAACATTTTTCTTAAAAAAATAAGAAATAAAAATGGCAAAAATATGAAAATAAACATATATGTTTTTTTGATGCTAAATTCAATAAATGTACTTAAAATGCTGAAATATAAAAGCAACATGCTTAAAAGTTAATAAAACAACTAGTTTCTATAGACCAACTTTGGAACCCAATATCTCAAAACACCCCTGTCAAATTTTTTTTTTTGCTGGTAATATTTTCAGCTGCTTATAATCTTACTAGGCACAAAATATCTAACTGGAAAAACAACTGAAACGTATGGAACTTTAGTATCAAAGATATATCAAATTTTCAATAAGTTATTTTAAACTTGTAAATAGAATTCTGTAAAACATTAAATTTAGTTCATAGACTCCTTAGAAGAAAAAAACAAAACAATTTTGTTATATTTAAGCATTTCTTAATTATGATAACTTAGTTGATTTTAACAACTGAAAAAAACATCCTGTTTTGTTTTTTAAATCTGACTAGGTGCGATATTGAAGTGCATTTATTTTTAAAATTTTGACAACTATAGTTTGTAAAAGTTTATAAAAAACTAGTTTATAAAAAGTTCAGTTATAGAACAACATTTATTGGTAAAATTTTATTTAAAGTTTAATAATTTGATATATATATATATATATATATATATATATATATATATATATATATATACATATATATATATATATATATATATATATATATATATATATATATATATATATATATATATATATATATATATATATATATATATATATATATATATATATAAAGAAAATTAACAACATCTATCAGCGTAAAAAAATTATACAACAGAAGGGTTCTGTAAAAGGTTTGAATTATTTCTATATTAATTTTTTTTTTTAACTCAAAATTAAGTAGGAAAGAAGAATTCTCCTTTTTTTTAGGAAATACATTCATACTAAGTAATTTATTATAAGATGTGTTCTATTGGCTTAATGACATCAGATGCATGCAAAGGCCAACAAGATGTTATTGAAACTTTAAGCAATGAAGAAAAAATAATTATATCATTATGCTGTAACATTGAGCTATCTAACTTAACAATATTATGTGAAAGACATATTGTAAAATATTTGAAAATGTATACTATATGGCAGAAAGCATGTTGTGATTCATTCAATAAACATACAAAGAAAATCACAAATAAGTAGATGTAGAACTTAAATACAAATTAAAAAGGTATTATATAAACTTTTTTAATTTGTATTTTCCAAAACATAAACAATGTTTTAAATAATTATAAAGATTTGATAGGCTTTATGCAAATCAATTACTTTTAGAAAATCTTAGAGTAGTTATGATAATTGAGTCACAAGTCATGATGAGAAGTAGTTTGAATATTGCTCCAGGGAAGAAACTTTGCAAACCTTGTAAGCAAAAGATTGCCAGAAAAGAAGATCATAAAGAGAAGCAAAGGGTGAACAAGGATTTTTTAATATCATCATTTAAATCAAAAAGACAGGAGATCAATGAAGAACTCGAAAAATTTAATATATCTCCTCTAAAATCTCATTCAAAGTCATCGAAACATGTACTCTCAGAAGGAAAGCAAAAAGTTGCGCGCATCAACGAAATGGTAAGTAACGTTACTAGAAAAACTGACAAGTTAATGTCAAGTTAATGTTCCCTCAAAACTGTGTTATGAAACAAATAACATGAAAAAGAAGGCTGAAAACTTTAACGAAATTATGAGCTTGATAAAAGAAAAATTTCTATATTCTGACAAAAGGACTATTGTTCAATTTTTAACACTGGCACCCCCAAGTTGGTCGATATTAGAAGTACAAAATAACTTTGCAGTTATAGAATACCAAGCAAAGATGATAGACAAATTTTTTTAATTAAAAAGGATTGCAAGCTTTCTCTCCGCTGTATAAAGGTAAAGTCTTACACAAAGAAATAGAAGATTCTGTTAAATTGTTTTATGGCTCAAGTGATTTATGTAGAACTATGCCTGGAAAATAAGATTATGTTAGCATTCAAAAGAACGTCCATAAACAAAAAAAAAAACTACTTTTGTGTAATTTAAAGGAACTTTATGTATTATACAAAGAAAACAATCCAGAAATACAAATAAGTTACTCAAAATTTTCTTCACTTAGACCAAAGTGGTGCATTTTGCCAGTGGTACACATTCTGTTTGTGTTTGTTCTTATCACTAAAATGCCATATTGCTAGTAGATGCCTTAACTATTGAACTAAAGTAAAGATTTACTTTCGAAAACTGTTTACTCAGTAGAAAACAGAATGTTTGCTTGCAGTGTTATAATTGTCCTGGTAAAGAACCCCTCACCAAATATTTTGAGAGCAATAGCAAACTACTGATCATGCAACACTATTGAGTTTAACAGCAGATGTTCCAATGTTTATTGAATTATCAGTATCTTGCTTTAAAAATCTACAAGCTCATTTTTTTATTGCTCACACTCAATCACAGTACCTTAACCAACTAAAACAAAATATGGATCAATCAAAAATTATCATTATTGGCAACTTTGCTGAAAATTATACTTTTGTTGTCCAAGATGAAATAAAAAGCTATTATTGGGACACCCAACAATGTTCTTTACATCCATTGTAAATAGATATGCTGTAAAGATAATAAAGGTGTACTGAAACATATTTCTTACATTTTTATATCAGACAACATTACACATGATGTAACTTATGTGCACAAAATATTTCAACTAATCATACTAATATTAAAAACAAAATTTTATAATCTGCCCAAATTACATCTATTCACTGATGGTTGCACCGAACAATTGTAAAAGCTTTTACAATCTATGCCAACTAGAGAGTGAATTTGCCCTTAAAGTTATATGGAACTTTTTTGCCACGCCCCACGGAAAGTCACCATGCGATGGAATCGGCAGTACTGTAAAAAGGTTAACAGCGCAAGAAAGTTTAAAACAACCATACAGAAACCAAATTCTCACATCAGAAGCTATGTATAAATTTTGTATTGAGAAAATCAAGGTTGTTAACTTCATTTACATAATATTAAATGAAAAATTGGACTTATAATTGCAACGTGAAGAGCGAAAAGAAAGGTACACTGGTGTAACAACTCTATCTAGTATTTGTAGCTTTCATCAATTAATACATCTTGGAGATGGTGTAGTATGGACACTAATTATACAATAATCCACAATCCTAAAAGGAAACAAGATATATTTCAACTTGATACTGCCACTTTAGGAGGTTATATAGCTGTAGTCTATGATGATAAGTGGTGGATCAGCATTGTAACTGAAACCAACCTAGAAGAAGTTGATGCTAAAGTTAAGTTTCTTCACCCAAAAGGTCCATCAATCAAACTGGCCTGAAAGAGATGACAACTGTTTTATTCCCAACACCAACATATTGTAAAAACTATCTGTTCCACAAGCTTGCTTTAGTTCTGGTAGAAACTGTGTGTTTGAAAATGCTGAAATAGAAGAAGTACAAGTAAAATAGGAACAATATTGTGAACTATTAAACAGTCAAAATAACATAAATCTTCGATACCTTCAAAAATCTTGTATATTTAAGTAACTTTTTAAATTATGATTAACTTATTTTTATTTTATTTACTAATATTTTTGGGGAATTTCTTAAAAAAGTGATACATCTTTGAAGTTAAAGTTCCATATGTTTCAGTTGTTTTTCCAGTTAGATAGTTTGTGCTTAGTAAGCAGCTGAAAATAGTTGTGCTTAGTAAGCAGCTGAAAATATTAACAGCAAAAAAAAAAATTTGACAGGGGTGTTTTGAGATATTGGGCTCCAAAGTTGGTCTATAGAAACTAGTTGTTTTATTAACTTTTAAGCATGTTCCTTTTATATTTCAGCATTTTAAGTACATTTATTGAATTTAGCATCAAAAAAACATATATGTTTATTTTCATATTTTTGCCATTTTCATTTCTTATTTTTTTATATATTATGAAAACTGGGTCACTTTGGGAAACCAGGTCTCATATTAGCAAAACGACAACACCAACAAAATTAAATCAAGAAATAGTAAAATTTTTAAATGATTTAATTGAAGTTAAAAGTATTTAAACAAAACCTTTTCAGCAAAAATTTTAACAAAATAAAAATAAAAAACGTTTTCAAATTTAATTTTATAAAAATGTTTATATGTATAAAATATGTAAACTCTTGTTTAAATATTAATACAACCATTTATAAGAAATAGTTGTATTAATATTTAAAAAAAAGTTTCCATCATATCTACTATACTTCTCATTTTTAGGAAAATTTAAGAAAAATAAAAAATTTTTAGAAAACAAAATTTTTAAGAAGTAAAATTGGTGCTGCAATTATCCATCTAATTTTTAGACTATATTAGGAGCCATAAGCCAAATCAAGTTTTATTTTGCAAGCATAAAATAATCGTAAAACTCATATATTTTTTAAATAACTTCTCATTTTAATAAAGATATACAAAATATTTATGATAGAAGCATTTTTTGATGAGTTTTGTGGTGTAATCACCTACACATCTATCTCCAATATAAATTATATTTTATAACTATATAACTACAAAAAAGATTATTAACAACACAAACGGCAACAACTTGTCAACTTTAAAATATAAGTAATTTTGTAATACAATCATTGTTTTGTTTTTAGTAAAGCAAAATTTTAGTATTATAAGTACTAACATAAATAGTACAAATTATAATACAAAGTTATAATTGAATCAGTAAAAAACAAAAAGATTTCTTTCCTTTTCAAACACAGATATGCAGTACAGAGAGAGTTTTTTTCTTATAATCTTTGTTTCAATACTGTATAATATCACTATAACACTAATGGCAATATGTTCAAATTTGAAAAGCTGTTTATAAAAGAAAAGCATTATTGTTATAACTAAGATAAAAAAAAAAAAGCAAAGGTCTACAAATTAGACGGTAATATCACACAAAAGAAAAATTAGTTAGTACAATGCTGTTTTTGATGTTTTATAACGTTTTAACTTTACATACTAAAAAAAAAATTTCACTAATTACAAACTTAATTACAAGTAAGAAAATATAAGAAATTTTTTTTCTAGATTTTAATTTCGATAATTTTTTATCTTTAAAATTACTAAAGTTCTTTCCAATGATGTTTAGTATTTTAAGTTTATTTAAAAAACGTACCATTTTAATCTCTTTTTCTGTCATAACTTTATACTTTGGAAGCTCAAGAGTGTTTTTTTGAGGTTTGAATATAATATTGAGATCAAAACCAGTTAACCTTTTTAAAATGTCTTGAACATCTTCCCTTTCAAAAAGAGTGCTCTTTTCTCCTCTATGATCTGGTGCTGTTGATTTAAAAACATCACGAGTAACATCAAAATCAGTGCTATAAAATCTAGTTTTGATAATAATTTTTTTAATACCAAAACCATTCGAACCAAAAACATTTTTAACCACACTCGAACAACGTGAGCAAAGCGAACTAGCCATATTATTAAACAGCTGTGCTTCCGTTAAGTAGGAAAACGACATAAATTGAAGAAGAACTTTCATCGTGAATATATATGAATGATATATATTAAAATATATATCGTTGTTCATCATTCGTACAGTCAATTAATTTTTTTATTTTTTGTTTTTTAAAAAACTCACTCTCAACAAAAAAAGTAACTACTAATAAAGTTGGAAGTTAATCGAAAGCAAAAAACGACGGAGCAAACTCCAAAAAATATATGCTTAAACTTATATCAAATAGTTCCATTTGTGTCCATTTCAGGATGTCATCATTTTTTAGACAATTTTTGACCCCTCCCCCTCCTCCTTTGTCACTGGTTGTCTTTTTTCCTTATACCCCCCTTGAAAAGGATGCCATAAAATTGGAATCCCCTTCCCCCTACTTTCTTTATTTTCCTAAAACAAAATTCTTTCTTAATTTAAGCATTTTTATTAAAAATTTTCACATGAATTACATTTTCTGTGTTTTCGCGTTCTCTTCTACCGCAATTACGGCCATTAGCTCTTTTTTGCACTTAGCGGTAATGCCAACAGGTCTAACTCGCAAAAGGGTAGTAGCCATATGGTTAATAAAATTGGAAAAAGTAATGCTGACATTCTTTTTATACACGATTTGGTAGGTGAGGTACAAGTTGCAATGCTTACAGAATCTCTAAGATAAATTTGATTGCACGGAGGGAAAAAACAGACCGTACAGAGGAAGTTTGAGTGATTTTAATGATCGAGGAATGGTGCTCTGAATATTGGAGGCAATAAAACGTCTGAAACGGCTACAGCTTTCAAGCCATCTTCTGACTGGCAGATTGAAATAGGCGTAAGCAGAAATTGACCGGGAATAACATAAAAATAAGAGCTCCTTTTCAAAGAACAATATCCGGGATCCTCACATTTCACATTTTACGGATTCATATTTTCAAAAAATTCTTACTTGACCTTATTTATTATGACCACCTTCCCTAAATAAACAAGAGGATTTGTATCTCAACCAGATACAATAACAAACAAGTATATATATATATATATATATATATATATATATATATATATATATATATATATATATATATATATATATATATATATATATATATATATATATATATATATATATATATATATATATATATATATATATATATATATATATATATATAACTTTTGTTTATCAAATTTTGTTTTACATATATTTTTAGTAATATTTCAAAATAAAAAACGGAAAGTGAAGGGTGGAACCTTCAAAAAAAAAGATGTCTGAAATTTGGAAACATGATTTAAATTCAACAAAAGACAAAAATATTGTTAAGTGTAAATATTGTCCATCAACTTTTCTCCATCAACCATCTCCGATTTTAATAAAATTTTGTCGGTATGTTGTAAACAAGTTTCACAAACATTACCAAGTTTTTAGATCAAATTGTTTATTATTTCGGGTTTTGTGGTACTTTTTGTATGGCTTACCCAAAGTAAACCGAAGGTAGAGATTACAAAAAATTTATTACAAGTTTCATATTATGCTTATATTTTAGTCTATTGTTCATCAAAAACCGTCACAAATTCAACACTATAAATTTTTTCTGTTTTTTGTGGGATCATATCTCCAGAAAAAAAGGTTTTTTAGTATTGTTATTTTGTCTAAAGGTTCTACAAACTATTATATTGCTATGGATAGTAATAATTCAAATGCTGTTGAGATAGAGCGCTAGGCAAAATCTACGACAGCCAACACAATAGTTGTCTAAAAATTTAACTGCAACCTGTTTTTCTTGTTCAGTATTATCTGCAAGTCAATCAGCTTAAGTCTGGATTTAAACTCTTTGACTGATGTAGACTTCACTACCGATTCCAGTAAATTATTCCATCCAAAGACAACCCTGTTTGTAAAGAAGTGTTGTCTACGTAAACAATTTTTAACAAACTCTGATTTAACACGATGTTTGTAATCTCTAATATTCTATCAGCCTCAATGATAACCAAAGAGGTTACAATGATTGTAACCTCTAATATTGGATGCTGGACCTGGCGTATTGATTGAATGCATTTGTATCTGGACTTTCTTTTTATCAATAGATTCAAAACCTTTATATAATTTATATTGTTGTATAAGGTCACCTCTTAGTCTTCGAACTTCTAAAGTTGTTAAATCTAATATTTTTAGTCTTTGATTATATCTCAGATGTCTTAACTCTGGTATCAATTTAGTTGCTCTTCTTCGAACTTTTTAAAGTTCTTTGATATCTTTTTTATAATAGGGATTCCAAGCTTGAATTGCAAACTCTAAATGAGTTCTAGCATAGATGCAATAAAGCATTTTCATGAGGTATTTATCTTTATATCTAAAAGTGCTATTTAATATTGCAAGCATATTGTTTGCTTTACTGGCAGCATTCCTTACTTTTTTTTCCCATTTCAAATCCTTAGATATATAAATACCTAAATCTTTTTCAAGAGTAGATTTTTCAATTACTTTTAGTTCACCATCATTTTTCATGAAATAAAAATATCTTTTATTACTTGCACCAAAGTGCACTATTTTACATTTCTCAAAATTCAAACCCAGTGTTCATTCAACAGACCAATCTTCAAGTTTTTTTGTCATTTTGAAATGATTTTGAATCAGCCTCGTTATAAATAGGAGCGATTATTTTATTGTCATCGGCATACAAACAACATTTATTAAGAAGTCTGCTTGGTAAATCGTTTATGAATATCAAGAAAAGAAGTGAGCCAAGTACAGAACACTATGGTGCTCCACTTAACACATCAACCCAGTTTGCCTTGCATTTTCCCATCACTACTCGTTGTTTCCTATTTGATAAGAATGATTTAATCCATTTAAGAGGCATATCAACAATACTGGACGCATAAACCTTAGCACATAATTTTATGTGTGATACTCTGTCGAATGCTTTTCGAAAGTCGGTATACAAAACGTCAATTGGAATACCGTATAATAATGCGCTTGTTAAGGTATCAAGAAATTCTAGTAAATTCATTGTGTAACTCTTACCTTTTAGAAAGCCATGCTGTTCCTTTGCTATTAGCTTGTTTGTTATTAAATGCTTGATGATGTTATCAGCAATTATTCTTTCTAATATTTTGCATGGTATTGACGTCAGAGATACTGGTCTGTAATTTTTTGGTTTCAACTTACTCCCTTATTTCAATATAGGCGTTATATTAGCCATCTTCTAAATATCTGGTACAGTACCATCTTCTGTAGATTTTTTAAATATTAAATAAAAAGGATATGAAATAGATGTACTGCATTGTTTTAGAACAAAAGGATGTATTAAATCAACTCAAATTGATTATTATATATCAAGAGCCATTAATCTTTTTTCTATATCATTTTGTTTTATTTCAACAGCTTCTAATATCGTGTTTAGCTGACAGTTTTCAATATTTTTAATTACATCTTTATCTTCTATATACAGAATATAAATATTTATTAAATTCTTCAGCAATAGCCATTTGATCAGTGACATTTTTTCCGTCACTGTTCTTGATCGATGCAATTTGGTTTTTTACCGACTTTTTCTCATTAATATACGTATAAAGTAACTTCGGATTTATTTCCTGTTCAATGTTCTGCTGCCTTGCAGGATTTTCCATCTAAGCAAAGGCTGAAAGGAGTGTTCTTCCTGTCATCAGTACTATCTTATATCAGTCATGCCTATAGTAATTTTTTTTTTTTTTTTTTTTTCCTATATAGTTGGAAGTGCCTTAGTTACTGTATTAGCTCACCTGTAACCTACATTATATGTATGTTTGTGTTCTGTCTGAACCTCTGGCGCGGTGTCGCTCACCCGTAAGTTACTTTATGTTCTTTATGTATGTCTGTGTTCTGTCTGAACCTCTGGCGCGGTGTTCGCTCACCCGTAAGTTACTTTATGTTTATGTTTATGTTTTTTATGTTTTTTATGTTTTTTTATGTATGTTTGTGTTCTGTCTGAACCTCTGGCGCGGTGTTCGCTCATCCGTAAGTTGATTTATGTTTGTTTGTGTTCTGTTTATACTCTAATGCAGCGTGAGCTCAGTAACTAACTACTTACTCCAACTACAAAACGTACACTCACCTTAGATTCCTGTATTTTGTTAGATGCAGTGTTTTTCCTAATGCACTTCCAAAATGTCATGCCTGTTTTTCTCAAAGTACTGTTGCGGGAAGTAACTCCTTTTAACTACTCCAGGTCAGGTCAGGATAATCGAGATCAATCTTGTTACTAGTATCACGTAACCCAGTACCACCTGCCACAAGCCCTGCTGCCTTGCAGAGTGCGCTCTTCTTATGCAAAGGCTAGGAGAAATAAACTCCGACTAAAAATTCCCCTGCCTTGGGGCTCTTGGTTGAGTAAAGGCTAGAGATAATGTCTCGATAAAAACACTCATCTTGGGCAGATGTTAACTGCATCCAGCTAAACATCCCCTGCCTTGGGGCTCTTGGTTGAGTAAAGACTAGAGATGGTGTCTCGATAAAAATACTCATCTTGGGCAGATGTTAACTGCATACAGCTACTGTCTTGTAGAAGGCCTCCTAGGCAAAGACTTTAGGGGTAAGCAGAAAAATTCTGCTAAACAGCCTCGAACCCCTTCTTCATCTATTAGGCTGGCGTAGATGTAACCTGTGTTACATTGTTTCTTGCCTAGGATGATGAATGCTGGATCTCCTTGACTCTACTCATAGAATTTTGCTTATGCCTCCTTGATAATGGCTATGCACCTCTTCCTGCTATCTCCATATGAGGGTACAGCTCTAAAACTCAGTTTAATGGTTCTGAGGCCGGCTGGTAGTAAGGCTTCCCGAACTCTGTGGTAGCTCTCAGAGAGGCTGATTCCATCAACAGCTGCAAAATATCAGAGTATTGACAGTGCCATGTTGCGCATGGATGGTGTCCCTGTTAATGCTTTTGGTGTGCATTGTCAAGGCCACATAAGAAGCCCTATGTCACGGCTTAGAGTTAATTAACAGGACTGAGACAACTGCATAGCTCATTGATTAGAGGCTGTGCTCTATCTATGAATGAGTCAAGTTCTCATTAAACCCGAATCATGACCAAAGTAACCAAAAATTTAAAACCTAAAAAATCATCCCCACCACCTAAATATTTTAATATATCTTTTACAAATATTCGTGGTCTACGAAGCAACTTTCCATCAGTTGAGTCTTACCTCCTGCAAAAATCACCAGACTTGCTTGCACTCAGTGAAACAAATTTAAGTTCTGCAATTTCCTCTTCAGATGTCAGTGTTGATGGGTACTATCCTTTGATTCGTAAAGACTCCAATAGTCACATGCTAGGTTTAGGGGTATACATACGCATTAATTCCCCTATTTGTCGTGAAATCAGGTTCGAATCCTTTGACCATTCTTTTATGTGCTTTCGCCTAGCACCTCTTCACTCTATCACCTTTCTCTTTGTTCTTTATCGTTCTCCTTCTTCCCATGATTGCACTCTTTTAGATGTTATCTCTGATCAAATTGACCATGCCCTCTCTCTTTACCCCTCTGCCAATATTGTTGTTGGTGGTGATTTTAATGCCCATCACACTGAATGGCTTGGCTCTAACACCACTGATCCTGCTGGCACTAAAGCCTTTAACTTCTGCGTTTCTCAATCTCTTACTCAGATAGTTAACTTTGTGACTCGTTTTCCTGACAACCCTAATCACTTACCTTCACTCCTTGACTTATGTCTTGTCTCTGACCCTAGCTTATGTTCAGTTTCTCCCTTTTCTCCCTTAGTTGGTTCTGACCATGCAATGATCTCTATAAACCTTTCTTCTCGTACTTCTTTTTTGGGCTCACCTTATCATCGCACCACCTACTACTAACCTAAAGCTGACTGGGATTCCTTTTCGTGATTTTCTTCGTGATGGTCCTTGGGCTGATGTTTTTTCTCTCTCAGCTGACAAATGCGCCTCCTACGTAACCTCCTGGATTCAGGCTGGAATGGAAGCTTTTATTTCTTCTCGTCGGTTTTAAGTCAAGCCTCATTCTACTCCATGGTTTTCTCCTTCTTGTGCGGCTGCTATATCCAGTTGTAATCATTTTTTTCATCTTTTTCAAAAGAACAACTCTCTTGAGAACAAACGGCTATTTATTATTGCAAGAAATCGATGTAAAAAGGTGCTTTCTGATGCTAAACTTCATTATTCTCAGTTCACTAAATCTCGCATCTTATCGCAGAAGTTAGGCTCTAAAGACTTTTGGAAAATCTTCAACAGCATTGTTAACAAGGGTAGATCTAACATTCCATCTCTCATTCATGGGACTGATCTTGTTACCTCTCCCAGGGATAAGGCAGAACTGTTTGCAAAGAACTTTTCTTCTAATTCCACTCTCGAATCTTATGGACATTCTCTTCCTTCCATTCCAGTCAAACAGGTTGACCCATTGTTTGACATTCAAATCACTCCAGCTTCTGTTGCTAAAGTCATATCTCAATTAAACTCGTCTACAGCTTTTGGTCCAGACAACATTCCTGTCACAGTCTTGCAGAATTGTTCCCCAGAACTTTCTTCAATTCTCTCTAAACTATTTAACAAGTGTTTGACTGAGTCTTGTTTTCCTGCTTGTTGGAAAATGGCATCTGTGGTTCCAATATTCAAAAACTCTGGAGAAAATTCTGACCCCTCCAATTATCGTCCGATCAGTCTTCTTTCTGTTATTAGCAAGGTCTTTGAGTCTTTAATCAACAAATTCCTCACATCTCATCTTGAGTCAAATAAACTGCTGTCAGACAATCAATACGGTTTTCGATCCTCTCGCTCTACGGCCGACTTGCTAACTGCTGTAACTGAAAGATTTTATCGTGCATTAGATGGAGGCGGTGAGGCTAGGGCTATTGCTCTCGACATATCTAAAGCTTTCGACAAAGTTTGGCATGCTGGTCTTTTCCATAAGCTTGCTTCATATAGTATTTCTGGGAAAGTTTTTGAGATTATCAAATCATTTCTTTCTGACCGGTTTATTAAAGTCATCCTTGAAGGCCAACACTCTTCTTTATTTCCAGTAACTTCTGGGGTTCCCCAAGGTTCCATCTTGGGCCCTGTTTTGTTTCTTATCTACATAAAAGATCTTCCTGACAACCTTTCATCTAAAGTAGCTCTTTTTGCTGATGACTCAACTTTATACTCCTGTCTTGACAAAAAGTCTTCTCTTTTCGATCGCCTAGAACAAGCAGCTGATCTTGAATCTGATCTCACTTCAGTAATAGATTGGGGTTCACAGTGGCTTGTGAATTTCAACTCTAAAAAAAACCCAATTGCTTACTGCAAACAACTACCGTAATATGGTCAACATTCCTATATTAATGAATGGCAATCCTCTTACTGAGTCCTCCTCTTTACGTCTTCTTGGATTATCGCTTACTACTGACCTTTCATGGAAACCATATATACAATCGATTGCTAAATTAGCTTCTGCTAAGGTTGCTTCTCTTTATTGTGCTCGCCATTTCCTTACTTCTGATTCCATTCTCTACCTCTACAAATCTCTTATTCGTCCCTGTATGGAATACTGTTGTCATATTTGGGCTGGTTCTTCTAACTATTCACTTTCTCTTTTTGACAAGGTCCAAAAACGCATTGTAAATGTTGTTGGACCTGGACTATCTGCTAAGCTTGAACCTCTTTCCCGTCGTCGTAAAGTTGCATCTCTTTCTCTTTTCTACAGATACTATTATGGTCACTGCTCAAAGGAGTTATCATCTCTAGTTCCATCAACTAAAATTCATTCTCGTTTTACTCATCATTCAGCTAAGTCTCATTCGTTTACTGTATCTGTCCCTGCATGCTCTAAAAACTTTTATTCATCTAGTTTTTTTCCCCGCACTTCAATCCTTTGGAACTCTCTGCCATCTTCATGTTTTCCTGACTCATACAACCTTCAACTTTTCAAGTCTTCTGTCAACCGTTTCCTTGCTCTATAACTCTGTTCTTTTTTTTTCCTAGTAACTCCCAACTTAATAGTGGTTGCTTGCAGCCTTGTTGGGAGTGAATGCAAATAAAAAAAAAAAAATAAATAATTTTACAATCACTAACAATCTCCTTCTCAAATAAATTAATGTTTTCCTTTATTTCGTTTTTGATTTCGATTATATTGAGTTTTAATTGATTCATGTTCCCTATTTGTTGATTTATTAAAAAGCCGCATTTCATTTTTTAACTTAATTTTTGATTTTAGAGCCGGAGTCATCCACTTTTTATAATCTTTTCTTTCACTTGATATGAACTCTTTCTCAAGTAACTTTATCGTCCTTCAACCACTCGCAACTTTTCTTTTTAGTAAAAGTTAGTCACTAAATTGCTTGCGGGTTTATTTATTTAAATAGAATCTTTTTTACTAATAAATTTTTTTTTTAGATCGGCAAGATTGCTTGTAGGTTTGTATTTTAGTTTTTTAATTTTTTTAATAACTTTTTTTAGTTTTGTATTTCATATGAAAAATTTGTTAAGACTAAAAAGTAGAAAATAAAAAATATAGCAAAAAAATTTGCTAAAAACTATAATCTTTTTTGAACTAAAAAGTAAAAAATAAACTTTTTGATTAAAATTTAATAGTTCAGTAAACTAAAGATTGACAGGTCTGCACAAGATTTATTTAGAAACATACCTGTCAATCTTTAGTTTACTGAACTATTAAATTTTAATCAAAAAGTTTATTTTTTACTTTTTAGTTCAAAAAAGATTATAGTTTTTAGCAAATTTTTTTGCTATATTTTTTTTTTTATTATGATTTGTTTTTGGGTTTTTAATTACTGAAATATATTCTTGTGACGCATAATTGTAATGAAACAGAAACAATTCATACTGTTCGTTGATTAATTTGTTGTTAAATTCCTTAACCCAACCGACGTTGTTAATATACTTTGAAAATAACTTGTAATTACCTTTATGATACAATTTTATTTCTTAAGTTCATTACTCAGATTAGGTTCTTTTAGTATATACTTGCATTTTAATAAATGATGACCTTGTTTTGCATCACCTAAAGGGGATGAGTGAACAATAGAACAGACTTTTTCTTTATCATTAGTAATTAGAAAATCCAAAATATTTTTTGATTCAAAGTTTGCTTTTTGGTAAGTTGGATCACTAACGCATTGATATAAGAAGCAATTTTCAAGACAATCTATAAATTTATTAGCTTGAGAATCACTCTCAGTAGGAGAAAATGGAGAATTAATTTCGGACCAATCAATCGTGTTATTGTTAAAATTACCGGTAATAATTAAACCACTAAATATTTTACGATCAATACTCAATTTAGTTATGATCCTGAGTTGCTAATGGTGGTCGATATATAAGTAGCCGTGGCGCACTTGCCTCAGAAACGTAAGATCCGTGGTTCAAACCCCACCTCTGGGCAAGTTTTGCGACATCGGTTGGGAAGGAGGCGTGAACTTCCTATTAAATGCCCATCCGCGGTGCTCTGTGATAAGACTTCTTGGGGCACCTTAATCAACTTAAAAAAAATATATATATATACATCCAATTAGTACTTTTTGATTACCAAAACATAAACAAGTCCATATCTGTTCAATATCACTACAATTTAGTTGCTTACTAGTAATTTCTATTGAATTTATGTTGCTTTTTGCGTAAATACAAACTCCACCTCCATGTTTCAGCCTATCTTTTCTAAAAATGTTATGATTGATTATGTTAACATCTGATCCAACGGTAAACCATGTTTCTGCGATACAGATTACATCCGGTTCATAATCATGTGCCAGAAATCTTAACTCGTCAATTTCATTAATAAGAGATGTTGCGTTTGTATATTACCATATTATCAACTCTAGATTATTACTAACTTTTATTAAACTAGATTTACTTTTTTGTCTTGACTAATTGAGCTATTTTCCGGTGAAATTCTACCATTATTGTTCACATTTTTATATTCCACAAAAGTTAATGACTCGTAATTAATTACTTCTGATTTCCGGTTATTTATAAGTGACATTTTTATTACGTGTAAACCAATGGTTGTAAATTTTCTAAATTTTGTTTTTTGCATTGATTTTTTAATAATTTAGCATTGTATCCTTCAGTCTCGGTTAAGTTTTTATTTTTTAAGTTTTTTGCCGCTTTTAAAATAAAGTTCCGTTCATTTTTATTGTTAAGGATAACAACAAAAGGCAGTTCTTTGTCAGTTTTCGTTTTGAGCTTTATAACTTGTTTAGGTTCAACCGTTGCGTTTATTGATATAAATACATCAACAATCGTTTTTCTGACTTCATTTTTAGCATTTGCTGTGTTTAAATTTTTTGATGCATTAATTCCAAAAATTATAAGATATAAGATTATTTTCTCGTTTTGTTCTTTCTTTTGTTTCGGCAGCAGCAACATTCATAATATGTAGTTGCTCCTCTGACTTTTTTACTGATGCATTTCCATTAACAACGCCTGCCCAAGATATTGAGGTTGATTTACTTGTAGATTCAACATTTTCTAAAACTCTAATCTTTTCTAACAACTTTAGGTTACTAATCTTTAGCTCAACAATTGACTTGTTTAATGCACCGATTATTTTCTCTTGCTCTGCTTAAAAATTATTGAATTCGGTTGTCTGATTATTTACCATAATTAAATATAAACAATAATTTTAAGTTAATGAAACGTTTTTCTACTTTTAATTTTATTTAACTTGCTTACAATTAATAAATAAAACACGTCTTTGCTCTGTAAAGGCGGATGTTGTATATGTGATAATAACGGATAAATAACGTGTGTTTGAACCCCTAAAACTAAACGTAAGCAATTTTTTTTTTTTTTTTGCATTATTGTAAAGAGCTTGTTTCACACTAGAAACAATAAAAATTATTTTAGAGATATCTTTCTTACGAACGAAAAAATTTGGTCAATATATACATTTGTACTGATTCTTATAGTTATTATTATCCTTGTTGAGTTTAATTATGTGTATACTAAATTTAACCTGTTTGTATATTTTAGTTTACATATTATTATATGAAGAATAACGCTTTCTATGTCGACTTAGAATTAATTATAGACTGTTTAATTTACTACACTACAATTTATTCTTCATATAATAATATGTAAACTTATTAACACAAATAGAACTGTTAGTTTTTTTGTGTTTTTTTCCGTAATGTTGCTACAATTAATAAACATTCTGAATGTATTACTGAGCTCGCTTATGTTTCTACTAAGCCTAGTGGACTTTGTTATTTCTGTGGAAATAAACGTCACCCTCGACAATCATGTTCTGCCAGAGACACAGAATGTAAAATTGTGGTAAGAAAGGATATTTCAAGAAAGTATGCAAATCATCAAAGAGCCTTCCATGCACTAAGTTTAGCCTCAATTACTTGCTCTTCTATCAACTTACTCAACTCTATTGTTTATACCTTTATTGCTAGGGCCAAGTTAAGCTCTTCTTGACGCTGGAAGCTCTGACACATTTATAAGCAAATCATTATGTGACTCTTTAAAACTTAATATAATCCCTTCTAATAAAAGAGTCTCTATGGCTGATCCTTCCTTATCTTGTCAAGTTATAGGTAAAGTTTCAACTATTTTCACTTTATTTGGTATGAAGTGCTCTAATATTAACTTTTTGGTTATACCTAACTCTTGGGAACAAATCATACTTAATAGAGATTTTCTACAGTTGCGCAAAAGTCTTTATATCAATTATGGTGGTAAAATAGATTCTTTAAAAATCTGTTCTCTAAATAGTATTACAATAAAAAGCTAGCACTCTTTTCCCTTTTCTATCTCCAGAATTCCAGAATGTAGACCAATTACTTCACGTTCTAGACAATATAACTCAGAGGACAAAGCATTCATTGAGCAAGTAACTAAAAAACTTTTGGAACTAGATATAAATTAACCCAGTAACTCTCCTTGGCAATCACAAATAGTTGTTACCAGGAATGAGAGACATAAGAACCGCATGGTCCTTGATTACTCACAAACAATAAATAGCTTAACACTACTTGATGCTTATCTTTTACCTAACATCAATGAATTAATTAACTCTATTGCAAAATATTCATTATTTGGCACATTTGATTTAAAAAGTGTTTATTATCAAAAACCTCTCCTAAAAGGTATTATACTGCCTTTGAGTCCAATGGACATCTTTTCCAATTTAAAAGAATTCCTTTTGGCCTCACTAATGCAATTGCACAATTTCAAAGAATCATGGATGAGTTTATTCAAGAAAACTAATTAGAAAACTAATTTGTATATCTAGATAACTTGCTTGAATGTGGTACATCTAAAAATAAACATGATTTCAATATAGAAAAATCTCTTGAAGCTTCTAAGAAAGTAATGTTTACGTTCAATGAAGAAAAGTCTATATTGTCTACTTCATGTATAACCTTCCTAGGTTTTATTATAAAAGTGGCTCTTTTTCCCCTGATCCAGATTGCTTAAAACTATTAATTGAAATTCCTGCTCCCACCAATGGCGCTTCTCTCCGTCGAGTCCTTGGTATGTTCTCATACTACTCCCAATATATCAAACATTTTTCTGACAAAATTCATCCTTTATCTCTTACTTCTACCTTTCCACTGTCAACTGAAGCTATTAAATGTGTCGATAAAATAAAATAATTAATCTCTCAATCAGCTCTACAATAAAATCTACTCAACCTTTTGAGCATGGATTTTAAAGGACCTATTCCGTCTTCATCTAGCAACAAATATTTTTTAACAGTTGTTGATGAGTTTTCAAGATTTCTCTTTGTATTTCCTTGGCATAATTTGGAAAGGAATTTTGCTTGCTCTCAAATCAAAGAAATTACCTACTATGAATTGGGAAAATGTTTTACCCGATGTCCTTCACCTGAGCCTCTCCATCCAAAAAGATCTCAAAACTTTTCTACTCTCCAACAAATCCTAATGGAAATTTTATTAAAGAATCAGTCCCTTGTTGTTCAGGAAGATTCCAGAATTCTCCTAAATATTTAAATGACTATATTTGATCAATTTGAACTTATTTATTTTTTTATTTAGTATGGTAGAATGTCCTGAATGTTCTTATAATTATTATTATCCTTGTGTTAATTTTGTGTATACTAGAACTAACCTGTTTGTATATTTTAGTTTACATATTATTATATGAAGAATAAAGTCTTCTATATTGGCTTTGAATTAATTATAGACTATTTAACTTACTACACAACAACATTTTTTAAGTTATACGATTTTTAAGTTATACGAGTTTTATGATAATGAACAGAAATAGTATCCTGATGCATGCAATCACTGATAACACAGTGATTGTATAAATATTTTTTAGTATGTCATTAAGTTTATTGTAAACAACATAAGATGCAAAGTTGTTTAGCTGTTTTCCCAGTAAAACCTTTTTGGTTTTTGGCAATAAAAATGATGCTTAGATAAAAAAGATACTTTTGAAATTAATTCATTTACAAAGTCGTCTACTGGTAATTACAAAGATTCTAAAGTTTCACGATCTACTTGATGACCACTGCTCAAATGTTATAGTTTCGTCAAATTCATTTTTTTTAATTCAAAATTTCGTCAAAGTTTTTAAACTGCTCTTCTAGATAAGCTTTTAAAAATTTTTCAGTCCCTGAACATTTATCACAACGATGAAGCATACATTCTTTAGATTCAATGTTACAAACTATTTTTTAAATCAGACATTTATAGTCTACCCTAACTGGGTTACTTGCAAGCATTAATTTTATAATCTGGTGAATAGTACATACACAAATACGATGGGTACCTGACGATCTAACAGTTATACACCATTTAGGACGTAACTCACAGAATTTAGAAAACCTCACTTCAATTCCGTTTTTTTTTTCATACTCCAAAAAAGTTCCTTTAAATTAATTAATAGTTTTTTTTTTTTTTTTTTTTGCATATGCACTTTTTAGCACCGATGCGCACAGATAAAAAAATCCTTTTTTTCCTGGACATGTTCGTGTTTGTAAAATTTCAAAATTTTTTCTTTAACATGTTCTGGCAATTTCTTTGCTGCATTTCTTTCTGGAAGTGCTAAGATTCCACTTTTTGCCTTTAACTTTTTTGCTGCTTAAGCCATTCTCTCTGATATTTGAAATTTACTGCGTATTTTTATTCTTGACCAACTATTTGGTATAAGAGTTAAAATTTGAACTTTTTCACGTGAATTACTGGTTGTTGATATTTTATCTTTCAATTCTAATATCAAATTTGACCAGTCAATGCAATTCTCACACTCTACACATGCACTGCTTAGTGGTAGGGCATTATTATTTGGTGATAAACTATTAATAACAGCTATTTTTTCTGCAACTGTTATTTCACTTTCCGAGTTTTACCTTTTACATAACTAACATGAACTTTGTAACTAACACGTTTTCTTAAAGGTGAAATTCCAATTTCAGAAAGGCTAATATTAATAGTGTCAGTTGAACAAAATATATCATCTATGTTATCAATATCGTCAATTATTTCACCTGAAGAGTTTGTGGTTGAGTAAGCTTTGCGGCAATTTTGACACAATTTTTGACCTGGACAAATAATTTATTTGTTAACTTTGAAAGACAGTCTTTAGTCTTTAGGTCAATACATCTTAACCCTTTAACTGAGCAAGGATTAGCCATACGAAAAGAGTTTAAACAATAGCGCTGCAAATTCGTGTATTTAACCAACAACAGTGATTTGTGGTGGAAACAAATTAGAGTAATATTTTTAATTAAATTATAAATTCGCCTGACAATCAAACTCTGTTCTTCGTTCGAAAGTTCTGAGCAAAAGTCAATAAAACTTTTTTTTTCGCGAATAAGTACTTAAATGACATAAACTTCCATCAAATTTTCCAAAACAACAAGTACTTAATTTTGTTCAACAGACATGTCAGGATAAATTTAAAATAACTCTTATTCTAACTTCGATTCTAATTTTCGTCTTCTAACGTTTAAATATTTGAAGTTTAGAAAGATTTGTCCGTATATTAAAAATATACTTTCTAAAATTAGCTATACGCGGCAATAGTTAATTTACGGACTTTAAAATATCAAAGACTATCAGTAGACCTAACTTAGCTAATATCAGTAGACCTAAGTTAGCTCATAAAAACTAAATTTTTAGTTCATAGAAAAAATATCTCTAAAATGATTTTTATTGTTTCTAGAAGTGTAAAATAAGCTCTTTCCAACAATGCAATTCAAAAAAAAAAAAAACTAAAATTTAGGCATAATATGAAACTTGTAATAATTTTTTTGTATCTCCACCTTCAGTTTACATAAAAGCCTAAATGTTCTAAATGTCTTTTAAACGTTTTTTAAATGTCTTTGAAACGTTCTTTACGTAAGAATGTTTAGAAAAGTTTAAAAGACATTTAAAATATATTTTAAATGAACGAAACTTTTAATATTTTGGACTGTATTAAAAAAGAAATGACAGTATTCGAAGGATCAAATGACTGCCCAAAAATGCTAAAAAAATTACACTATGTTTTAAAGTTTTTACCACCATCATCAGTTGAAGCAGAAAGATACTTTAGTGCTGCTGGTTTTTTATCACTAAATTAAAAACATGATGTAAGTGATAAAATGATTGACACATGTTTTTTGCGTTCAAATTGAAAAGTTTAGTTATATGAGGCATTTCACAGGAAAAAGGACCAAGTCTTAGAAATGGAGTTATTGGCACCACTGCATAATAGAAAGAAAAATTATCAAAAAAGAAAAAAATGAACTTGATATCTTTATTTTTGACCAAGTTATAGCTGTTTGTGCGGAACAACGACCGGAATAGCGTTTTTGAGAAAATTAAAGTTTATCATAAGTCCGAGCGCGGACGTTGGATAACAATAAAAGGCGGAGCATTTTTTAGATCTTCAAGAAAGCTATATTTTGCAGAGAACGCATTCCAGATAATTCACATGCTGATTTATATTTTTCATATAAGCTTTTTTTCGTCTCCCATGACGAAAGATGCATCATCCGGTGATCTATTATTCCTCGAGTTTTTTCGGAAAGAACGAGTGCATTGTTTTCCGCATAATTTATTATAAATTGAACAACTGCTGTGGCATCTTCTTTTGTACAAGATTTTTTAGGTTGTCTTCCAGTATTGCCATGTCTGCGAGAAGCAATTCCAAACTCAATGACTCGCTGACGTAGTAGACGGAGACGCTTACGATCAATCTTGTGTAAAAACATCAATGGTTTCATATAAATCTAGTATCCGTGAAACCAATAATCCGTCATTGTTTTTGATTAAAGTTCGTTTTGATCTTCATAACGATTACAACACATTAGCCTTTCAGTCGTGTGAAGCAGAGCACTTAACTGTGCAACAATATTGTTGCACAATCAATCTCAATACATTGTTGTCTGTATTCGCGTATTTCTGAATGTAAGAAGCACACCATACAGTTTTGTTTTTTACTTCTTGATGACACCCACAGCCAGATTTTTTAAAGTTTTTTTTTCCTCATCTTCATCTTCATCGTCATCGCCTCTTCATCGTCGCTAGATGCTTGGTTGTCAGATAAGTCAGACATTGGAAAATCATCATCGGAATCCTTTTCAAAATCTCTATATTCAAAGAAATCGTGCAGAGAATGGTTGACTTCTGATGGATATAAAGCATTAGTTCCACAATTATTCAAAAGCTTTGTTATATCAGCATTTTCAGAAATACTGGATTGACGATTCATAATAACTAAAAACCATCAGAATAATAAACAAGTCATTAAAAATTAAATTTAAAGTTTAACTTTATATGATATTTATATTTATATAGTTGTTTATTTGTTATAATTATTTTTTGTGTATGAACGTCAATGTCACTTCATTAAAATGCAGTTCATTTAAATACAAAAAAACCACCCTACCACACAAAAAAAAACACAATTTTAAGAATATAGCGGGCTTATTACGTCAGCATTTGATTTTTTTTTTCAAAGTCGCACCTGTTAGAAGGAATATCAATAAAGACATTTAATAGTACTGAACTTAATAGTAGTAATAGTGAGCTTTCGAGCCTGTTTGACACAATACTCTTGGGAGCCATTGTAAGCGAGGTAA
>NC_061163.1:35221673-35246673 GCF_022113875.1 Hydra vulgaris
AACATTGTTGTAACTATTTTACTTCATCTTTTTTTTTCATTATATCACCTGTTTTATTCTATAATTGTAAATATTATTAGTTTTTACATTTTTGATTATCTATTTTTAAATTTCAATTTTAATTATTTTTATCTTTAAAACTAAATTCTATATAATTTAAATAAATGAAGTTATTATATCTTGAAATAGAATTTCAAGATATAATAACTTCAAGGAGGGATTATATTTTTTTAAATATGAGAAAATTTCATAAATGTTATAATCGAGTAACAGATATTTCAATAAAAGAGTTTTTAAAGATTCAAACTTCTAATTTAATTATTATTTACAAAAAAATTTTCACTAACTTGGGACTTCTTTGTTTTATCTAAACATGTCAGTAAAAATTTAAAGAATCTTTGTTTTATCTAAACATGTCAGTAAAAATTTGAAGAATCAATTTTAGAAACATGTCAGTAAAAATTTGTTTAACACGTTTATTTTTTGATAATCTTTAGTAACAACTATATTTAGTACCATCAACATTTAGTACCATCAACATTTAGTACCATCAACAATTAGTACCATCTACATTTAGTACCATCTACATTTAGTAGCTAGCTTTATAGCAATTTTTGAACCATTTTTTTCCTTAACGTAATGGTTTACTTTTGTCTTTTACCTTTTAAAAAGTTTGAGTTTTAGTGTTAGTTCTAATATATTGAGAATAACAATTGAGTTTTAAACATCTTGATAGCAATAAGCTTTATGATACCTACTTTGCAGTTGTATAGCTATATATATTTTTACATTATGTTTATAGCAACGTACCGAACCCAACGTACCGAAGCTTTGTACCTAACTGCTATATAACGACAAATCTATAGCTAATCAAATGTTACATATCGTAGCTTCTTATCCATCTACAGAATTACAATGAGTCTTTATCTTGTCGATAGCTACATGTTGTAGAAGCTATTGTGAAATTTGTTGTAGAAAAAAGATTGGTAAGTTAAAATGTGTTAAAATAATATTACGGTTCTATCGAGCCGAATATTAATTGTTTGCGACAACAAAAAAATTGTATAACAATATTTATTCTAAATACAAATGAACAATGTAATATATTATATAAACTAAGTATATTATAAAAAAAAGTATGGCATGGTAGTAGGTTAGGAAATTTTCTGACAAAATTTACTTTCCGTACTATTTTTTACTAACACATTTATTTTCTATAATATATCATTATATTAAATTAGGAAATTTTACTTTTATAAAAAAAACTCAATGTTACTTATCATTGTTGTAAGTAACACTGATTTTTTTTTTTAATTAAAAGTAAAGTTCATTAACTTTTGGCAATCCTAGCTAGCTGCAACAAAGGTAAACCGACATTGGTAAGATGTCAAAATTTAGAGGCATTGTAAATATTGGATATTTAAAAAATTCTTTAATACTGATGTGTGAATTCATTCTTAATTAAATATCCTTTTTTATTAACGTTTTGTTAGCAAAATATAGCGATCTTTACTGTCTTTTTGATTATGAATTTTTGATAACTATTTGTCAAGTATAATTTTGCATGTCGCTATCCGATTACCTGCCGGAAAGTTTTTTGAACATGTAAAGAGCTGTTTCCAGACTTAATTTACGGTTAGTATAATTTTTTATTTATGAAAACAATTATTTATGAAAACAAACTATACATCTTTAAAAAAGAAAAACAAATAAACAAGAAACTGCGAAAGCAATTTTTAATAACAACTTTTTATTATAGACAAGTAATTTTTAATGTTTTAGTTTAATTAATTTTATTGTATAGTGTACTAAAGTTGTAACAGTATTTTTTTAAAGTAGAATTCAATTTATTTTTATTGTCTAATCATTTAAAAAAAGACCCTACATGAATGCCAGTATATGGCATTGTTTTTCTCTGAAAACTATATAAAATGTAGCTGTAAAGACCTCCACAGCTGGAATTTACCTTGCAAGCATGCAACTCCTTACAACAAAAATACTTTTCTAAAAAAATTCAACACAGAATCATACATATACAACATACCCTCAATTATGTAGAATATGAACTTAATTTTTCACAGTTCTTACTTTAGCCGTTAACGTGGTAATATGAATCAACAAAATAAGGTATCAACATCGTTGGGAATATACAATTCCATATAAAACAAATTAGTGTACTAACGAATTAGTTAGCTTAGTTCCATATAACTTGTCTACAATTTAAACTTAAAATAACAAAAAAATGTGAAACTCAATATAGCTTTTCACCTCCACATTGTTTCTAACTAAAAAAATTATTCTAGCTATAGAGCAAATTGTAAAAAATAACGTAAAATAATCAGCAAAACTGCCGCATATACAGACGTGTTCCACACTTTTTAAACCAATGTTTAAATAAGCAGCTTTAACTCCATAAAAAATGACTTTTTAATAAAGGGGTACACTTATTTGCCCAAATACGTTTATTTTGCCCAAATACGTTGTGATCTGAATGATATTGCTTTTCATTACAGAATTTTTGGCATAATCATCATTTCAGAAAATTATCACTTTTTCCACTTGAGCTTATATTTTGTCCAAAAAAAAACACAAATAAAATCTAAAATTTAAATTTGTCTATTAACGCATAAAACGTATGCAAAAAAGCTTAGCATTTATACGTCTAATTGCTTAAACGCAAAAAAACTGCATAAACTTTAAGTACGACAACTTATCAAAGGAAGTCCCCAAAATGCTGGGTAAATCCCATGCTATTATCCTTTAATATCATGTGCGTCTTGTAATCCTTTTTCGTGAAAATATATTTGGGTATAAGTCATACAAAGATTTGGTATATTTAATTAAAGAAGAAATGTCTTTTATTCCTGTTACTGAGGATAGTCATTTTCCTATACAAAATCTTCCTTATGGTATTTTTTCTACTAATGGAACGGTATTTATAAGTATTTTTACTTTTTTAGTGAAGACGCATTTTTTACATCTAATTGAATTGTAAACATAGACATCCACACGCAAATATCTATCTATCTGTCTATCTATCTATCTATCTATCTATCTATCTATCTATCTATCTATCTATCTATCTATCTATATATATATATATATATATATATTATATATATATATATATATATATATATATATATATATATATATATATCTGTGTGTGTGTATTTGTGTGTATACATATATCGTCGTAAGTCAATACCTCGTATGAGTAACAAATAAACTTTTCAAGAAGAAGTTTAAATTTTTTAACTCATTAACCTAAAACAAAAAATTGACAGATAAATTATGAGTATTGTTCCGAGAAGTATTATAAATTTATTAATTTTTAAAAATTTAATAATTTTAATAGCATAGAATCTTCATAAAAGATATTACTGGAAGTTTTTGTAATATCTTTTTGTTAAAACACACTGTTTATCCAGTACTTATAGTGTGTTAGCACATGTGATATTTTTTTAAATAATAAGTATGTATGAGCACCTTTAAAAAAGGAGTGCTTATATTTACAGGAGGTTTTACCTGATAAATATATATATATATATATATATATATATATATATATATATATATATATATATATATATATATATATACACACACACACACACACATCAGTAAATAATGTTTTTGTAAAAATAATTTGTATTTACAGAACTTTAGTGAGGAATAATGTAATTATAGCAAAAAATAATCGTTATTGGTCTGTTTGGATGTTCAGTAGTTCATTAGTCTTATAAAACTTTTTTTCCAAAAAAAAGTTTTATAAGACTTCCCAGTGTAGAAAATAGAAAACGACTTTATTAAATATTGTTGATTTAAAAAAAATTATATTTTAGACGCTTCTAAATAAAAACTCTTTTGAAAATATTATTTACTGTTTATTTTTACAGTTTAAAAGATATCTACAATCATTTTTTTTTAATTATTAACTTGTGGTCACTGGTCAATTTTGACATTATAAAACTTTTATTGAGCACTGTTTAATAATTAAATTTTTTTTTCCTTCCCCATAAAGTTTGCACATATCCATTTGAAAATTTTTGCTTTACTAACTTACTTTTGGAATCTTCTTAGCAAGGTATTGGAACCCTTATAAATTGACTTAAACCACTGCTTTAACAAAGTTCTTTATTAAACCAATTTTAGTTTGGAGAGGTGTTAAGAAGATTTTTTAAGGATCAACTAAATGCACAGATGGACAAACTGCTAGTTCTTGGGACACTTTTAACCTTAGTGATAGATCCTTATAAAGATCATTCTATTGTCTTTAGGTTAATAACTTTGGTTCAAAAAACCTACCAATGTGTAATCTGGATCTGCAAAAGGTTCGGGAACACCCCCAATTGCACCTTCATCACTATGCATGTTATCTTTGATAGAATCTACATCATTATCCAGGGGAGTTCGAATGAGCAGTTCTTCATTATGTTGCACTGGATCCATAACTTGGTAAACAATCTTGTATATGTTCCTTGTATGAAACCCTGTTCAGTTTCCTCTACAAAGTTAATAATCTTTAAGATGATCTCTCTGCTCCCTCCACATAATGGGTATGGCAAATGACATTGACTTTTTTTTGTTCACCCATCACATTATTTGTTTGAATAAGCAGAACAGATTTGATGTGGCCAGGGCCGCCAAGAGAGGGCCAAAGGGACAGTTTGTTCCGGCCAGCAGATATCCAAGGGGCACCAAATGAAAAGAAGGTGCCTAAAAAAAAAGATCAGGTAAATAAGGGAAAATCAGAATTGCTGTCCCAGGCAGTATGGCAGCTCTTGGTCATCCTTGATGTGGCACCCATGGGTTTTTTTCTAGGTGACAGCCAAATTAAATGCATATTTTCTCAAGTTTGATTGTAATATTCTTTGTTTTAGTTTAGTTGTGAAATTGCCATATTCATAGCAAAACTTTTTTTGATTGATCTAAGCAAATGATTTTAAATGACAGCACCATTTGTCTCACCACTTCAGAGATGGAAGTCATCAATTGTGCATGTTGCCAGACATAAGGTAAGATGCCTGATGAACACAGAAGCTACAAAATTGTAAGACAAACCCAATAAAAAAAATGAAATAGTTTTTTGCCTATACAAAATACAAAACTTAAAATACAAAATTTAAGTCTACTCTAAAAAATATTTCTTGAAAAATAAAGAGTTGGAATAGGGATATGGTTTGCCATGACAAAGATTTCTGTTATAAAAATATAGAGATATGTTGCTATAGAAAAATTGTTAGTTTATAGAAATATACTGGCTCAAGAAAATACATATCTTCTAAAATGCAATTTGTGAAAAAATTTGTAAGACTAAATCAATTGCACATCTCAATGTGAAATATACATAAAACATGAAATACATGTTATCTTACATGAAACTACCGGGAATAAAAAAGAGAATAAATTTGAAGAGGAAATTAATTTGATATCCCTTAAAACAAAATAAAAGATAATAGAGTTAAATAAATATATGCAAAGATGCAATGCTCTTCAAAATCAAGGTTCTATATTAAGGTTAGGTTAAGATCAAAGTTATGAGTAAAAAAATATGACATTAAGATGAAATAAAAAGTTGAGAAGAGAATTAAAAAGTATGAAAGAGTGAGATTTTATGAAGAAAAATACTGTTTCAATGAAAGTTTAAGATTATATTGGAAAACTGAATTAGAAATGAATGAATTGTTCTCTTATGGTTTAGATAAATCTAAAGCGTCAGTTAAATTATTTTTAACTACATTTTAAGTTCCTACATTTTAATTAAAAACTTATTAAACAATTATTTAATTATGCTGTAATTAAAAATTCCATTCATTTTTTAGTTCTTTAATACTTTTGATTATTCAGCTGTTTGCCAGTCTTTTTATTGATTCAGCTGTTTGCCAATCTTTTTATTGATTCAGCTCTTTACCAGTTTTTTTATATTTCTGATTTTTCTCTGAAAGTGATGAAACCCAACTTCCAACAAACCTTAAGGTAAAGTATTAAAAACCCACCTGTTTAGAAATAGCAATAGAGTTTGATAGAGACAAGCTTATCATCAGTGTAGTTACACCAGGGTCTCCCAGTGCAATTAACTGACAATTAATTTTATGCTTCTGTATGGTTATAAATTTTTCTGTTAACTTTTTTGCTTTTGTATTCATTCGATTATTCTAATTTATTACTCTCATATTTCTTTTTTCAGTTTAAAGTCTGTTATTTTATTCTATAATGTTATTTTACTTCTGTTTGATGATTATCTGTGGATATATGAAAAAAAAAACATTGACGCTTGATTTTTATTTTTAGGATCCTCGCATTGGCGTTGCAATTGGTGATCATGTATTAGATTTAAGTAAAGTTAAGCATTTGTTTGATGGTCCAGAACTAAAAAATAAGCAAGATGTATTTGCACAGGTAATGTACCTTAATTTATCCTTTAACAAAAATGAACATTTTCTTTACCATAACCCCAGTTTATTACTTTGGAAATGAGGGGAATTAAGACAAAAATTTAAATTTTTGTTTAGATACATATAGCCTTTATGTGTCTGAATTTAAATAATTGTAACATCATTTTTATGTTTGTTAGTATATGTAGTAAATGTAATGAGATGTCATATGGATGCTATATGTATCTAAACAAAATGTATCAAATATGTATAAAAAAAACTAACCCATTTTACAGTATTTTGTTTGCATTAAAAAATGTCTATTTCTTTATTTTGTTTACATGATTTATTGTTTTTTTTGATAACGCATACGAGCTGTAATCTTTCATGTATTGGGTCAGTTTTTAAATTTTTTTTGGCCTCCAGTTAAGTTGATCATAATTCATAATTGCATAATAATTTATAATTACCAATATTTTTGGTAATTATAAATTATTATGCAATTATGAATTCTTTTTTTTTATATAATCTTTTTTATAGTAGTATTTTTTTTTTAATAGCCTTTTGGGTTAAATAAAAGTGTTTTCTTTTATTTAACCTAAAAGACTTTATTTTCATTTAGGTAATTTATTAAATAAGGTTTTAAATATATTACATATATTCAGTTATATTACATTTAATTACATACAATTACAATTAATTAACTCTAATGTTATGCTAACAGGAGTTGTTTTATAATTTTTTATTTTTTAAATAAACTTTTATAAAAAATTTGTTTATGTTAACCTTGAAATAATTTCTTTAAAAACATATACTTATCTATTATATATATTATATATTAAAATATATTGAATATTAAAATATATTAAATATATATATATATATTTTTTGTTAACCTTGAAGTAATTATAAAAACAAATATTTATTTTACTAAAAATTGTTGTAACAATGAACTTCATATTTTTATAATTAAAGTTTCGATCGATTTATTTTGCCTACTATATTTTATAATTATTTTCTAAAAACTTTGTGATTTTAAATCTCCTAAAACTTCTGTAAAAAATGACATATAATAACAAGAGAGTTTTACAAAAATATTAATCTTTCATGTTGTCAATATCTAGGTCTATATGTGTTAATGTCCATGGTTCCAACATCTAAACGTATAGTTATTAGATATTTGAATGATGGACATTAATTTGCTGCTAGGTGAAAAATTTAATTATCAATATTCTAAAATATTGATATTCTTACCTGTGCTCTGCTACAAACAAAACTTAAATTTTTAAAATAAAATTTTTTTTTATCATTATAACCCTTTTTAAATTTTTAGGTTAAATTTTGAAAAATCATTTGTTATTTTAATGATAATTTGTAAAAAGAGTGCAATAAAGTACAAACAAAGCAAGCCATCTAAAAAACACATGTCTTTGCAATTTTTATTATTTTATTTAAAAGTAGCATTGATTTTATAAAAAACAATATAACTTTGCCCTTTCCCGCTGCTACTCTCGATGGGTTGAAGTAGTTTTAATTGAAATATTATTATAAAAATTTTATAATAGGATTTTTTTATCAATGTTAATACAAAGTTTACAGTTTAAATGAAATAAATTTTATATATATGTTACATTTTATATATTACATTGGTTCAATATTAGTAATTTTTCATAATACATAATCATTTGTGTTAATGATGATAAGTAACAGGGCTGGGTATCTAGTTAAAAGTTAAATCTTGCCAAGTATGGTAATTTTACATGGAGGTGGAACTGGAGACAAATTGTGTATTACTTATAGTTTATTCTATTACATTTAAATATATTGTATCTTTTTTTAAATTATTATTGTTAACTAATTAAGTTGTTTGAAAAGTAAAAAAGAGAGACAAAAACAAGAAAACTGTGTTTGTTTTTCCGAAAACTTGTTTTTCCGAAATTTTTTTTTTTTTTTTGTCATTTTAATGCAAAATTTGCACGTTTTGCCTATTTGTCAAATCTGTTTCTAAATTTTGTTCTAAAATTAGATAAACTAGTATGTATATGCCCAAATAAGGAAACAATGTTCCATACAGACAAATAAGAGATTAATAGGGGCCTTTACACTAATATATAATATATATGCAGAATATATACTATAAACTCTCAGCCCTCGGAATTAGGGTTGGTGTTCGCTAATGCTGACCTAACTGCTGACCCCAAAGTGTTTGAAGTCGGCAAAAAATTGCCGACTTTGTTTTAATGTTTTATGGTAAGACCTTTGTATCAAATATTTTTTGCCAACCTGATGCTAACCTCTTAAAGATAGAGGTTGGCAAATTATTGCCAACCTCATTTTTTCCTAATTCTGAGGGTTGGACTATATACACATTACCTCAACAGATGCTTAACAAATGCTAATTGTGCAATAGATAGTCAATATGGTTTCCGTGAGAGGTCAGTAATGAATAATAGTTTACAAAAAGTGAAGTAGAAAACTCATTAAAAAAGTGATATATGTTGTGCCATTTTTCAATATAAGTAAAGATAAACATTATTAAGCAGTAAACAACTTTTGTTTTGCTTGAGCTTCAATTTCTTCACTTGTATTGAATAGAGATATGGCAAATCAATTTTGGATAATTGACATATAATTCAAATGGAGACATTATCAATTGAAAGTAAATTCAAAAAATTTTTTTCTCTAAGCAAAAACTTTAAAAGGTACTAGACTTCCAATAGTTGAGTACTCATATTTGTAATATATTGTGTACATTTATTTGTGTTAATGTAATTTTTACAATATTTTGAAGGAATTTAGCAGCGAGAAAAAAATTTCTGTTGACTAGGCTCACACCTCTTCTTCATCTATTAAGCCGAGATGTAAACCTGTGATACATTGTTTCCTATTTAAGGGTTTTTGGTAGTGGCTATGCAACTTCTGATGATTTTCTTTGTTATAGTCATTGGGATGATATCTTTTGTATTTCCACCAAAAATTAAACCCCTTAAATAATTTTCTGGAAGCATGGAAACTTTTCTTTTTTTTTCATTGGTTTTTGGTCAATCCTCATGCTACCCCATGGATTTCTTTTTCTTGTTTTCATGGTTTGCTCTTTCTTGTTTTCATAGATTTCTTCTTGTTGTTTTCATGGTTTTCTCCTTCTTGTGCTGCTTTCCTAATCATCATTTTATTATTCATCAAGAATTGAAAAAGATTATTCTATATTATTCTAAAGATTATTATATTATCTATTTACCAAAAACAACTTCTTGAAAACCAAATCTCTTTTAAATATTGTAAGAAGTTGAAACAAAGGGGTATTGTCTGAAGTTGATGGATTAAGGTATTGTCTAAAAAAATTAGGTCCATTAGTCTCAGATTACCTCATTTTTTTACCTCAGAAGTTTAGAAACTTCTGGAAAACCTTTAATAATGTAATTAACAAATACAAATCTAACATTCTATCTCTCTTAAATTAGCATGATCTTATCATTATATTCACTGATATTCATAGTGAGTGTTATTTAATTCCACCCCTGTTAATGTCTCGTAAATCTAATTTGAGTGGTTTGTTTGTCATTTTATATATTTTTGAATCTCTTTATTTATTTTAGACAACTTTAAATGCATTTATGTCTCTTGGGAGGGCAGCTTGGAAAGAAGCTAGAGCAACATTGCAAAAACTTCTCTCAAAAGACGAGGTAAAGATATTTCTTTAAATTCGGTAAACAATTTTAAAACATGTTTTTAAATTTTTCTATCATATTCAAAAAAATTTTATGCTGTTTTATGGTAATAGATAATATGGTAATATGGTAATAATTTAAATTTAGCTGTTTTAATATAATAGTTAAGAAAAAGCTTTTTATCTAAGCATGCATATTTTCTACTGGGGATAGAAGTCTTTTACTTATAGATTTTACCCTTTCAAATGCATTTCTAAGTTTTAGTACATTTCGCTTTTAACATGTGTTATTAGTTAGAAGCTGTAAAGTGTTGTTTGTAAAGTGTTCCTTGTAATCAAAACTAACAAAAAAAAAAAACACACTTAAGATAACTCACTTGATACATGAGACCTATAATACTTGATATACAATAATTATATATTTTATAATAATGATAAAGAGTAAGATAAAATAATACTCAATAAAATTAAGTGTTGCTGTTAAGATGCCAAGCTAAAAAAAAAAAGAAATGGCAAAATAAAATGTGTTCTTTGACTCAATAATCTAGGTAGCTTTTCAAAGAGATTTCAAAGCCCCTTTAAACATCTTTTTTAGACTTTTTTATGAAGCAATATTTTTATATAGAAATTTAATGAATATGAAAAGGTAAATATAATTCAATATTTTAATTAAATACATAAAAAAAGTGTTTATCTTATAATATTTTATTTTTAAAATTTGATTGATTAGTTTGATTTAAATATTGCTTTCAATTTTTAAATTTAATTAATTTTATTATTAAAAACAAAGATAATTTTTTTTTTAGTATTTATTTAAAATATTGAATTATATTTAAGTATAACACTTTCCTAAGAATTTATATTTGAAAGTCATTTTATAATTTATAAAAAATGTAAAGATCATTTACAACATAAAAGCAAATTCAGGAGTTCAATGCATCCAACTCGTTTGTTACAAACAATTTTGCAAACATTATTTTTACATATAAATATTACAAACACATTTAATAATTTTTTTTACTCTTTGGCTTACAGTTTTACAGTGCAAGCTTATAAAAGTTTTTTTTTTAAAAACATTTTCATCAAAGAGTAACAACTTGATTTTTCGTGTTTAAATGAAAATTTTTGTTACAAATTTGTCTTTATATTATCGAAACACATTTAAATAAAGTAACAAATCACTGCTAATGATTTTTTATAAAAACATTAATGAGTAATATATATTTTTTTATATTTATATAAGTATTTACTTATTATAAATCTTTTTAAATAAATAAAAAATTTATCAGTTTTTTAAATAAGCAATTTAATTATTTTTTCTTTTGTGCGAAGAATTTTATTACAATTTTACGGTATTCATAATTAAGAACTTTGATGTAATAGTCATTTTTTTAACATAATATACATGGTTGTTAATAATCATTTATACTCTTTTCCTTACATCATTGATTGCATCTTTTTATTTGTTGTTTTTAAGCATTGAATTTTTTGTTATGACCATCATGGTTACAATCATTACGACAAAAAAAACATGAAAATGCTTGTAAAACTAAGTAAAAACTATGAAACTCAGCATATAATATTATTAATATGTGCTGAATTCACACACCAAATGATTTTTATTTTTACCATTAAAATTTTTTGTTTCTTAATAATTTAATATTGTGTAAAGTTCTTTTGACATAATACATTTATGAACATAAATTATGTTTACAAATATCTTATTGGTAAAAATCTATCTATAAACTGTTATTGATAAAATCTATCTATAAATTGTTTATAATCTTTATAAAAAATACTACATTAAATATGTAAAAATTAAAATAAACAAACTGCGATAAACAAACAATAGATTAAGTATATTAGTATAAAATTGTTTTAAGAAATAAATTATAGTATGGTTAGAAGTGTGGTAATGCATATTTAGAGTTGCCTTCTACCAATACAACTTTTTTTTTTCTTTTTTTTTTTTAAACATCTTTACTTCCAACAAGGCTGCAAGCAACCACTAATTAGAATTCCAAAGAACTGCTGTTTAAGCGAAAAAACTTTTAGCAATAGTCATAGAGAAAAGATGAGACTTTTGAGTTGAATAACGAGTAACATGAGAATGAATTTTAGTCAATGACACCATAGATGCTAGCTCTTAAGAGTAGTGCCTGTTATAGTATTTGTAGGAAAGAAAAAGAGAAGCAACATTAGGGCGATGTGATAATGGTTGGAGGTTTGCTGCAAAAGCATGTCCAACTATGTTTATGCGTTTTTGCACCTTATCTAAAAGAGAAAATGTATCATTGGAAGATCCGCCCCAGATATGGCAACAGTATTACATACAAGGACGGATTTGAGATTTATAGAGATTTATAGAATCCGGAGTAAGAAAGTGTTGAGCTCGATGCAACTTTAGCAGCTAATTTTGCAATGTATTTGATATACATTTTCTAAGATCTGAAGTAAGAGTTAATCCTAGAAGACGAAGGGTAGATGACTTGTCAAGTACATCACCATTTACAAATATAAGAAGATCTTAATTATTGCGATAATGATTGGCTGAAAAAAATTGAGTTTTATCTGAATTAAAGTTGACAAGCCTCTGTGAGCCCCATGCTGTAGCAGAAGTAAGATCCTTTTCAAGCTCATATGCCCCCTCCAAGCGATCAGAGAGTGTTGGCTTCTTATCAAGACAGTAATAAATGATAGTTTCATCAGTGAAATCCTTATTAAAAAAAAGAAAATTAAAACTCAAATATTACAACATTTAAACCAGTTCAAACAGTTATAAAAAAACTATTTAATACTGCACTCAGCATTTAATACTACAATGACTGACGATAAAACATGTTTTATTTTATTTATTTAATTTTTTGTTTTATTAAATTATTATTGTAAAAAACTATATAAAACAACAATAAAATATGTATTGTATTAATATAAAACAACTTTGCTAAGATGTTTTATTGCTGTTTTATACATTAATTGGATAAAACGTGTCTAAAATAATTTTTTTTTATTAATAAAATAAAACATTATTGTCTTAAAATTTTAGACTTATTATTTGTGCAAAAACATGATGTATTTATAGACAAAAAAAAGTAAACTTTTTTTTTGATACCTTGTTCCTTCTAATTTATTTCTTTTTGGTTTAGTATTCTATTTTAAATTTAAGTATAATAAATATTTTCTTTTAAAGTGTTTTTAAGTAGATTTTTTCATTCAAGTTTTTCTTTCAAATTGTTTTAAAAGTCAAAAAAAATTTATTTAATAAGTTTATATATTAGTATATTTATATTTCCATAAGTTTAAGTATATACATACATTTTTTTTTTTTGAAAAAAGTTATTTTGAACAGAAGTAGATTTATTTATTTTTTATAATTTAATTTTTATCACTCATTAAATGTTTGCACTAGAATGTTTTTTTTATTTAAACAGCCCTCGGAATTAGAAAAAATAAAGTCGGCAATAATTTGCTGACCTCGATCTGTGTGAGGTTGGCATCAGGTTGGCAGAAAAAATGTAAAACAAAGGTTTGACCATGAAACATGGAAATTAGGTCAGCGATTTTTTGCTGACCTGAAACACTTCTAGGTCAGCAGTTAGGTTGGCATTGCCGAATGCTGACACTAATTCCAAGGTTTGTTTAAACTATTTTCCTGGAACAAAAAATAATGACACCTTTACAAAATAAAACTTTCTTCTTTACTTGCACTATCTTTTAAATCGGATATTGTTACTGTAGCTTGATATTTATGAATGTTACTTACGTTGCCGCAGTTTTGATTGTAAACGAGCGTTAAAATTCATTAATGTTTTTTTTTAAATTTTTACAATAGTGTTATATAAATATATTTATATAAATATTGTGGCATTTAGTTATTCAACTAAAATATCAAGGTCTATAATTTAAATTATAAATATTACAAAAGGACAAACAATATGCAATAACAAAATACCAGGTGTGTCATAATATTCGTTGTTGAATATGTTTCCTAATATATCTAAATAGGTGGTTAAAATAATAGGCTCCTTAAAGGTTTTAATAAACTTTGTCAATGAGGTACAAATAATAGTTGGAGTATTTCACTCCAAATTCACTCTAGAAATTCATTCTTTGGCTCTAGTTGAAGATTTAATTTCCAGCCAAAATAAGCAATATTTTTAAGTTGCAAAAATTGCCTAGTTTAACACTAACAAGTTTTTTTGGGATTAAAAATATTTTTAACTTATTTTATATTTAAATTTGTTTCTCTTTTGAAAATGTTTTATCTTCCAATTGTAAAGATTTTTGCACTTTTTCATTTGAATTAAAAATGAAATCAAAATGAACTATAATGAAATAAAATAAGAATTTCAAACTTTATAAAAATATGATATGATCCTGCTGAAAATATTCAACTAAGAGTATGAAATAAAAAATAAAAAAATTTTTAACAAATCTTTAAACTACAATAATGACTTAAGTTTTTATTTATGAATTTGAATGAATTTTGCAAACTATTTTGAAAATTATTAGGATATCTGAAATTTAAGATGACTAAAGTACCAAAAACTATAAAATACAAAAAACCATCGTCATCACCAAGTTCTCTAAACCTATCATTCACTAATATTTTTGGTCTTCAAAGTAACTTTTCTTCTGTTGAGTCTCTTGCAAAGTTCACCAGACCTATTTGCTCTTTGTGAGACTAATTTGAGTTCAGCTGTTTTATCTTGTGATGGTTGAGTTCAGTTGTCTCATCTTGTGAGTGTTGATGCTTATCTTCCTTTAGTTCTTAAAGACTCCAATTGTCAAGTGATTGGCTTAGACATTTACACTCGTAAGAATTCACCCATTTGTCAGGAAACTAGATTTGAATCCACAGACTATTCTTTTATGTGCTTTCGTTTAGCACTATTTAACTTTATCGTCTAATGTGCTTCTTAGATAACTTTGTGGATTCAGGATGACATGGAATCCTTTATTGCTTCTTGAAAATTCTAGGTCAAGCCTCACTCTTCTCCATGGTTTTCCTCCCATTGTGCTGCTGCAATTCCAATCAAAACTATTACTTCGATATCTATCAGCAAAACAATTCTCTAGAAAACAGATGTCTGTTTACTATTGCTAGAAACCATTGTAAAAAGGTTTTGTCTAATGCCAACACTCGCTATTCTCAGGTCATAAAATTTTGTATTTCATCACAAAAATTAGGCTCTCGTGACCTCTGGAGAATCTTTAAAAGTATCAATAAAGGCAAATCTGTTATTCCACCTCTCTTCTATGGTTCAGCCTTTTTCACCTTACCTAAAGACAAAGCTGAATTGTTTGCTAAAAAGTTTTCATCAATATCATCTCTTGATTCCACTAGTTGTGTTCTACCTGATATAGCTGTCAAACAGGTTGATCCATTGCTTGACATTCGTATCACTCCAGCTTCTGTATCAAAAGTGATTTCCTTCTTAGACTCTTCTACAGCTTGTGGTCCATTCAACAGACAACAACAAACCTGTTATAGTTTTGCAGAAGTGTTCTCTGGAGCTGTCATCTATACTTTCAAAACTATTTAACAAGTGTTTATCAGAGTCTTGTTTTCCAGCATGCTGTTATCCCTATTTTCAAAAATTCTGGAGAGCAATCTGACTTGTCCAACTACCATCCCATTAGTCTTCTTCCTATAATAAGCAATGTTTTTGAATTTTTAATTAACAAACACTTAATCTCTTATATTAAATCTAATAACTTACTTTCTGATTATCAATATGGATTTCGTTCTACAGCTGATTTGCTAACAGTAATAACCAATAGGTTTTATCATACTCTAGACAGAGGTGGAGAGGTTAAGGCCATCGCTCTTGACATTTCTAAATGGTTGGCATGCTGGTCTTCTCCGTGGGCTTTCTTCTTACAGTGTATCTGATAACATTTTTAAGATTATTGAGTCCTTCCTTTCCAATTGTAGTATAAAAGTTCTTCTTGATGCACAGCACTCTTCTTCATATCCTGTTACGTCAGGGATTTCTCAAGGTTCGATCCTTGGCCCTATACTCTTTTTAATTTAAATTAGCGATCTTCCAGATATTCTCACATCTAAGGTGGCATTGTTCACTGATGATACTACTATTTATTCTTGTCATATTAAAAAAATTTATTCTTGTCATATTAAAATCTTTGATTGCTTGGAGGGGGCATATGAGTATGAGTAGCAGAAGTGAGATCTTATGAATAAGATCTCACTTCTGCTACAGCATGGGGCTCACAGTGGTTGGTGAACTTTAACTCAAATAAAACTCATTTTTTTTCAGCCAATTGTTATTGCAGTAATTAAGATCTTCCTATATTTATAAACGATCATGTACTCGATGAATCATCTTCCCTTCATCTTCTAGGATTAACTCTGACTTCCGGTCTTCCTTGGAAACTGTATATCAAATCCATTGCAAATTTATTCTGATAAGGTTGCATCTCTTTATCAAGCTTAACACTATTTACTATGGAATCTATTCTTTATCTCTATAAATCTCAAATCCGTCCTTGTATGGAATACTGTTGCCATATCTGGGGCGAATCTTCAAATGATACCCTTTCTCTTTTAGACAAGGTGCAAAAATGCATTGTAAATATAGTTGTACCTGCTATTGCCGCCAACCTCCAACCATTATCACAATAATATTACTTCTCTTTCTCTTTTCTACAAATACTATAATAGGCACTGCTCTAAAAAGCTAGCATCTCTTGTGCCATTTACTAAAATTCATTCTTGTGTTACTCGTTATTCAATTAAGTCTTATCCTTTTTCTCTGACTATTCCTAAGTGCTCCAAAACCTCTTATTCATCTAGTTTTTTTCCTCAAACATCAGTTGTTTAGAATTCGATTCTTCCATTTTCTGATCATCTTTCCGAACATCAGTTGTTTAGAATTCGATTCTTTCATTTCCTGATTCATATAATTTGCAATCTTTTAAGTTGTCTGTCAATCGTTATCTTGCTATACAAACTTCATCTTTTCTCTTCCAGTAACATTTAACTCTTATAATGATTGCTTGCAGCCTTGTTGGAAGCAAAGATGTAAAAAAAGGAGGAAAAAAAAAGGCTAATATTTTGTGACATTTTTGAGTTTTGAGATAAAATCATTTATAAAATAATAACTTTAGAGCGGCATATTTTTATGTCGTCTCCTTAAGTTAATGAAAACATAAGTTATAATTTAAAAAAAAATATTTTCTGCAACTTTATAATAATAGTTGCAGAAAAAACATAATAGATAGGAGAATATATTAGCAAGAAATGAGTTTTCACAAATTTCAGTACGTCAGGCAAGAAATAATTTTTTTGTCTGACTTGCTTAACATTATGAACTAGATAAAATATTGTTTAGTTATTTGTTCACACAAATATTGTACACAAATTGTGCACAGAGCAATATTTATCTTGAAATGATAAATAAACATTAACTTTAAAGTTAATGTTTATTTATTTTCTTTTACATTTTGTTGTTATTGTTGTTACTTTTTAATTTTAATTTTTTAAGCAGTTAAAACTACTGCATATAGCACAATGACGCAAAACTGGCTATTACTGCTATGGAGAGAAAGATTTTTTTTTTAATAAGTCATCTCAAATCATCAACAAACTTTGACACACATTTATTTGGGCACTTAGATGTGTCTTTATTATGATAATGTATTAAATTAAAAGCTTTGCGTATTTGTTTTATTATTATTTAAAAAGTTTAAGAAATTACCTTTAAATTTTGTATAAACTTAGGTTATTTTACAAAACGATCATTCACTGAGAGAAATGTAAGTTTTTTTTTTCTCTATAGATGTTTTTATTATATATATATATATATATATATATATATATATATATATATATATATATATATATATATATATATATATATATATATGTGTGTGTGTGTGTGTGTCTGTGTGTGTGTGTGTATATATATATATATATATATATATATATATATATATATATATATATATATATATATATATATATATATATATATATATATATATGTTTTAGCCTACCAAAGGTTCGAAGCCACTATGTAAAAACGCATATGTATGCACAAATACTATTGCAAATTTAGATAAGCAATATGACATCATATTATTGCAAATTTAGATGAGCAATATGACATCATATTCGTTATTCATTTCAAATACTATTGCAAATTTAGAGATGCATTATTCATTACAAATACTATTGCAAATTTAGATAGCAATATGACATCATATTCGTCTTTAGTACATACAGTGACTAAATAGGTAGAACATGCAGACCGATCAAGTGCTTGGGTTTGGAAAGCAATCTTTAGTTTCATTATTTTTTCTTTTTTTGTCTTTTTGCAAAAAACCTGTAGGGTTTAAGCCTAATTTGGTTTAATATTCAGAAAGTTTAATTTATTTTTAATTGGATACATATTTTTTCATCAAATTTTTTTTCATTAGATAAAAAGCTCTGTTATCTATAATACCACCATGATCGGTTGAAATTTGGAGGATTTTAAAAAGAGTTTTCTCAAAAACTACCTAATAAATTATAATGATGTTTTTATATAATGATGGTTACATAATTAGTTTTTTTGTGAGTGGGTGTAGTTTTGTTTACTTCTCATTAGTTTTTGCAATCTCTAGTAAAGAGTCTGAAAATCGAAATACAATTTTGAAATTTTACATAGAAAATCCATCATTCTTATATTCCATTATTTCAAAAGCATGTAAAGTTCCAAAATCAACTATTGAAATTGTTATGAAATGTTAAATGGAAAACAAAACTGTAAAAATAAAATCGGGAAGTGGTGGAAAATCAATATTTATTTCCAAAAGAAAGGAAAATCATAATGTCGACTCAATTCATCAAAATCCGACTCAGTCACAATAAGATTTAGCTAGGAAGTTTAAATGCAGTAGATCTTTCATTCAGTGTTCAAAAAGAAAAATCTAAAAGGATATTATAAAATAGTAGCAAAAAGGTTGAAAAATTCATTTGAGTTAAAAAATTAAGTTCCTTGTATGGCAGGCTATTAGCAGCTGTGGTTTTAAAAGCTCTCTTTTCATAATAAATCAATTTTTCACATCAGAGATATATGAGACTGAATGCTTGAAAAAACAACTTCTTTCTCTAATTAAAAAGCACAAACAACCAACCTTATTTTGGCCAGATCTGGCGATCCGCTTTTCCAAAAAAGTAATGCAGTGTTAAGAAATATAAAGTCAATTTTGTTACAAAGGATGCTAATCCACCAAACTGTCCTGATCAGCGAGTTATCAAATCTTACTGGGCAATTGTGAAGGGAATATTGAGGAAAAGAGGCAAATATTAAAATAGTGTTAAAAATTTCCGAGGTTTATGGATTAATGCTACAAAAAAGTGGCGCAAAGTAAAATTGTGGAGATGATGGTGGGTATTTTATAAAAATTTAATTGACTTACTTAATAAATGACTTACATGTTAAAGCTTAATTTATTTTTGTTAAAATAAAAACTAATTATGTAAGTATCATTATTTAAAAAAAAAGGTCTGAAGTCTTTGAATGTATAATAAAACAGTGTGCATCATCAAATGTGAAACATGGTGGATGTAGTTTTAAGGTGTAGGACTGTTTTAGTCAGAATGCTACAGGTGGCATTGTAAAAATAGAGGAAATAATGACAAAAGTAGTTTTTTTGAACATTTAAAAAAAGTCATGCTGTACCTTCAGAAAGTTTTATTGGGAAACCATTTATTTTATTAGAATTAAACAATCCAAAGCTTAAATCTAAATCATATTCTACAAAACATTGTATAAGTTATTTAACTGAGTTAAAGAAAAATCAAATAATGATTCCCCCATCTCCCTCCTCCCTCAATCACCAGTTCTCTCCTATTGGATTTTTATGGGATGTATTAAAAGTAATGTAAAAATATAATGCCAAAGTTAAGGGAAAAAATTCATTTCCTTTTTGGTTTCTATTGCTATCATATATAAGAAAAGAGCTAATGGATTCAATTCCTCGGATAAGTACCAAATATTCTGACTAAATGCCATCCCAGCATTTTCAACCAGAGTTGAATCATGCTTAGAAAGTTTTTCTTACTAAAATCAAGTCATTTATTGGTGGGCTGGCTGGTACAGAACAAACAAGTCGCCACTGTACATAAACTGAAACTGTGAGCACAGCAAATTTTTCTACTTTTCATATTTAGTTGCTAGCAACAATTTCAGCTTTTAGAAAATGTTCTTTGATATGTTCAGACAGAAGCACAATTTTCAGATTTTAAAGCAGTTTACTCATCCACCTTGCTTTGTAAAGGACACCTGGAAAGAGCATCTTGAAGTTTTTTTGTTCAGATCTCTTAATTATTATGCGCAGACAAAGTGGAATCAGCTCTTTGCAGTCACCTTGTGTAAATAATTGTGTAGAAGATTTACAAAAAAATTTAGATATTTCTTGGTTGCATTCATCTTCTATAGACATCATTTGAGGGTAATAATATTTTGACCTTGTTATTCCTATTTCCAAGGGTTGAATAAGGGTGTTTTATTTTCTAATAATTTTTATTCTAGTTAATAAGTTATTAGATATATCAAAAATACTTATTGAATTTAACCAATTTTTACTTTTTCAAAATAATTTTTCACGCATTTGGAAAGTGTGGGTAAATTAATTATAGTTAATATACAATGACCTATTGATTGTAAACTGTTATCTAATGATAAAAAATATAAATTTTTTCTCAATTTAGTTTCTGAAATTTATTTGCTAATAAGCAAACATATAAGCTTGAAGAAATTAAAATAAACTAAAAATAAAATATAAGTTGTTTTAAAATAATAATATCATCAGCGACGTATTCAGTCTGATTTTGATACCAGTATGGCCCCCTCAAATTTCTGCCTAAACTCAATTTATTACAATTTTGTATTAGCATCAAGTTTGTGATAAAATAATTCTTTATTACTTATTGTGTTGCTATTTTCTAATGAAAAAATTTGTTATCATAATTACAAAATTGTTTTCAATGTCGTTTAGAAAAAGACAGATTATACATGTATTATAAGTCAATCAGAATGCTTAATTCAAATTGGAATATGTTACTATTGGATTAAAATGTAAAATGCACATATTGATTGGATTAAAATATGAAACACTTAAAGTTTTTATAATTCCTTTAAAAAAAAAACATTAACCTGTTTTAAAATATACTTTATATGAGTTTCTCCTCTGCTTACATTTTTATAACTATAATTTACAATGCATTTAAACTCCAGAAGCTTCAAACTTTTTCATTTTAAATAACAGCAAAATTATAATAAAAATGTAAATAAACTTTCTTAAATAATAAAATAAAACCTTTTAAAAACGTAATAACATTATAATCACGCCAAAAAACTTGATTTAATAAGTAAGAGAAGAAGAAAAAAAGTTATTAACTTCTGAATGAATTAATGACCTTGCTATGCTTGTGTTATGAATGAATTAATGACCTTGCTATGCTATAACTCTCCATTTTATTTTTTTATAAACTTTTATTACTAGAATTTACTCACAAAAGTTTATATAATACGTTTAAACTATGTAATATTGGTTGAACAAGGACTTCTTGTAGAAGCCACAACAAAAATTCGTCCAGGTACAGATCTTTACACAGTAAAAATAACAATGCAAATTCTGGACAAAAGTCAATTTTTGAAGGATTTGCTGTTAACTAAACTATAAAAGACACAGAACAAGCTCACAAAGAGGTAGATCAGCAGTTAATTCCTGAAATAAGAACAAACGAAAGCAAAATTATTATTAGGCATGAATCAAAGAAAAGCACTATCCCTAACATCAATGAACATTTACTAGATGGGCGTATGTACATGATGTGTCACTAATCTCAACAAAAATGTTACCACCTTTTTCTTAGGGGCCATATCCTTTACAACTGAGTTCTCATAAAGTTTCATTGTCAAATTCAATTCTGATTTAAACTTAATTATTCTAGGTTAATCTTCTTGTCTTCTATAATCTTTCAATTTCATCAAAGTAATGAATTCCTTCTTATATTAATCTTTAATTTCTCTACCAATATTTTTTCTGCCTACTAGAGTTGCGATATTAGCTCTCTGATAGTGTAAGAGCACATTGTCTATAGTTTCAGATAATGCTTGATCCCAATGCAAATCTTTCAGGTTTGAGGAAATAACAAGACCTGTCTCTGTGTTAGCAGTTTAGAACTGTTTTATTTTCTTATCATCTCTAGGAATGGTGCCAAGTAATAATTTCATATATTTATTGTGTACTTTTTTTCCATGATTAAATACTAAAAATATAATAACAATGTTAATAAATATTCTTAAAAATATCAATATATATATTTCTAAAAAGAGTTGTTACAATTCATAGTCATCTTTAAATTGTAATAAACTAATCTGAAGTATACAGCTAATATTAATGACAATAATATATAAAAATGATAATGATAACAACAGTATTAATACTTATTATATTATACAATATTAAATACATTTTTTTTTTCTTTCTTTAATTAAAGTACTTTTACTTTCAATAAAAACAATTTTGGTTTTTATTATAAAATAAAAGTCTTCATAATTTATACAATATTGTTATACATAAATTTTATAAATAAAAATATACATAATCCACATAACTAGTAAACTTTAAAAAAAGACTTTTAAAAAAATGCGACAAAAAACAAATTTAAAAAAGAGATTTAAAATAGCATTGAAATGATTTGACTGACAATCCCAACATTAGATAAAAGTTATAAAAAATAATAATATGCAAGGCTACCACAATAGTTGTACAGGGGATTTTTTTAGACCAATATGCAATAATAAAATTATGAACAGCTTTCTATAACAAAAATTTAAACAATGAACAGCTTTCTATAACAAAAATTTAATGTTTTGGGGGCATCTGTTGCACCTTAATATATATATATGAATTGTAAAATTTTATCTATCATTAAATACTAAAGAGAAGGTTACCAAAAATACAGGCAAACATTATTTATGTATTGAAAAAGCAGTGGAACTCCCAATGTTGTGTGGCAGGTAGTGATTGCTAACACCATCACAAAGAATATAGAGGTATTTTTGAATAAAAGATTGTTGGTCTTTGCAATGTTCAGAGCACATGGGAATCTGTTTGGGTTTCTGCTGTTGATGCTAGTTTAGTGGTTATAGGATGGCATGAGTTAGCAAGGATCTGGATGGCATGAGTTAGCAAGGATCTAAACTAATATTGAGGCTGCTTGAATTGGTTACATCAATTCCAATAATGTTTAGAGCATTTTATGGAAATGCTGCATTTCTTTTTTTGCAGCAGGACTGCATGAAGTAGAAACAGCAGCACTGTATATCAAGCCACTAATAGTTTAAGATCTATAAACTTGTAGAAGGTTGAGCTTAGTGTGTGCAAATTTACTTAAGGCGTTTGAGTAAATATGGTACTGATTTTATATTGTTGTTTACTTTTGTCCATTGTTCATCCCAATCAAGATTCTCATCGAACATGATTCCTAGGTATTTGTGGCTCTTGACTTTTTCAAGCTCAGTATTGTTGAGTACAAGAGAAGGTTTGAATGAATGAATTGAATTTTAACGTTTAATTTTAATGATTTAACATTTAGAGGTACCGTTCTATTGACAATAGTGCAACACCATCTGCAATCGAGGTAAGTTGGCAGGAACTATATCGTAGATTATATAAGTTAGCATGCTTTTGGAGAATGGTTTCAGGTGGGAGATAGGCGTTAATGTCAGAAATAAAGAGAATGAACAAAATTAGACCAAAAACACTACTTAGTACTCTGGCTACAATACATATCCAGTCAGTGGTGAGATCATTTGTTTTAATTCTTTGGTGAGAGATAAGTAAGCTTTAATTCAGGAAGTGAGCTATCTAGTTGGAATATTTATTAACTTTAGGAGTAATTTGTCAAGACTAACAAGATCGAATGCTTTTGCAAAATCAAAAAAAAAAAAAAATTTGCTTTTGCAAAAATTGATTTGTTACTATCTTTAATATAACTCCAGTCCTCTATAATTTGAATAATATAATATATATATTAGGGTCCCAAAAAACAATATTTTTTAAAATTATATGTTGCCACCCCCTTTATGTGTTCTATATGATTAAATAACATTGGTTTTAAAAAATTTTTGAATGAAAAGTATTTACGGGGTTCCATCAAAACCCTTGAACATATAACGTGTTCCGAATATTATCAAAAAAAAAAATTCTTCAAAAGTCTATTATGTTGGGTCTCAAATGAAGCAAAATCATATGAAAATTTGTAAGTAAAAATTGTATTAAAAAAACTTATTGAAAAAGAAATTGTCAAAAAAATTGGTTAAAATGAATTTTTTTTTTTTTTTAATTAGTAAAATTTTTTAAACCATTGTTTTTTATTATATAGAACACATTAAATTGGTATATATATATATATATATATATATATATATATATATATATATATATATATATATATATATATATATATATATATATATATATATATATATATATATATATATATATATAAATACACACAATAAACACTTTGTGTAGCTTTTTTCTATATTGTAACATACATATTTTTTTATTTATGTAAAACTGTTTAAACAAAGGTTAAACATAATTTTCTTTTATTGTGGTGCACAAGGACAGGTTCTTTATATTTCTAAATTATAGAGCATTGGTTCATCAAAGTCAAGTAAAAATGCATCTACCTGCTAAAATTGGTATGCTAACACATAGTTTTGTTTTCATATTTTGTATTTTTTTTTATATGACTTATAAACTGTTTAGAAATACTAAAACATAAAAATATTGCTTCATAACATTAACTATTTTGTATTATAATTTTTGTTATTAAAAGTTAAGGAGATATGAATTAAAGAGATTGTACTGTATTATTTATTCTCCTTGACAGAACTTTTTTTTTTAATTTTTAATTAATCACATTTTG
>NC_061163.1:35251673-35709173 GCF_022113875.1 Hydra vulgaris
AAATATTACAAGACTACTGATAATAATAACAGTTGGCATGATGGTCATTTCATATCAAATTTAACAAAAAAACAAACATTTTTGACACCTTGAGATAAAGTCTCAGATTCATCAAAAGATGATTCTGAAACTTTTTGTGTTATGCTTTTATATGTGATAAACTCTATGGAGTTTGTTATATAATAAAATATAAAATTAGAAAAAAATAATTTTTTAAATTTGATTTATTTGCATAGTTAGTCATTTTGGAATGGGAATCAATAAAAATAAAACAGTTTGCCTGCATCACAAATGTATTTACTTAATGGAGGAAAATTTTAATTTTCCAGATACACTAAATAAAATAAGCTTATAGAGAAGACCAGCATGCCAGACTTTATTAAAGGCTTTTGATATATCAAGAGCAATAGCCCTTGCCTCACAAGGGCTATTGCTCTCATCTGCTTCTATCTAATCATAGAACTTTTTTTTTTTTTAAACAAATTAGCGGTAGAACAGGATGATCAAAATCTGTTTTGATTTTCAGAGTGAGTTGTTAGACAAGACTTTTCTAACAAAAAAAAAACTGATTGGACGATAAAAAGAGAGTTCAGAGTGATCTTCAGGTTTTTCAAAAATTGTAACCACTGGTTCCAGTTTCTTAATAATTTTAGCATCTAAAGAATAAGTGATTTGGATCTCTAACAATCTATTTATCTGTTTCTTTGAGATGAGATGAGTTAGAAAAAAGTTCTTTGCAAATTATTGTACCTTATTCTTGGGAGAGTTTGAATTCAGGAAATTCAGGAAAAAGGGGAAGCATTTTTCAATTTTCAAATTTTAGGATCAGCACAAAAAAATTAAAAAATTAATTCTAGTCAGCCTTACCATAATAGTAAAATATGCAATAATAGGCTACATCTGATGTAGAGTAAATAAGATTAGTTTTTAGCGTGATCTGAACCACCTAAAGAAAAACAAGGAGAAGCTTAGCACAAGCTAGGGAGCATATGTTAGAGAAGACACAAATTAAAGATCTAAGGTAAATAATTAGGTTTGTATGGACTTGTCGTAAAGCAAACTTTTTGAGAAGGATATTTAGAAAAAGGAAAATTATGAGTTTTAGAGCAACCACAGTGACCACCACAGAGCAACCGCAGTGGTACTAGAACCAAACCACTCAGTGGTTTTGTTCATGTTTGTAGCTAACAAAATTACATGATACATTTTATGTTTTTTATTTTTTAGATAAGTGTTCTGGGCTAATATGGCTAAAAACAGCCAACACTTCATTTATATATTCCACCATGAACAAACCTCATGATGTGTTTGTATTTTTGATTTATGATAACAATCCATGGATCAGACTAGTTAAGGAGATGAATATTGAAAATAAAGACTTTCTATTAAGATTCACACATTTATGTTACTTCTAGGACGCCATTTTTATTAGTCTTCTAGAGATATCTTCAGACTTATTCTTAAGAAATTTTAAGTTGTCTTGAGGACATCAGTGAGTCTAGTTTTGTTGAGCACCAAAGCATAACTAAATTTTTACAATTTAAGATCCTGAATTATTAATAGTAATTAAGGCAGTGCAATTAATTTAGGGAAACTATTTTATTTTTATAGATTCCTTTCCAGAGTGACTAATCTTGCAATAATTATTTTTATTAAAGTATTTTTAATTATTTTTTTGTTAAATTTTGTGCACGGACAGGGTCCGTGTACTGGTTGGAACACTTTGAGCCGTAATAGCCTGAGGGAAATAAAGAAAATTAAATTAGTAAGTTTAAGTGTTAGCATCAGATTATCAAAATTGGACACATGTCCAGTACAAAATTACAGTTTAAGTAGATGAAGAAGGAACACAATAAAAATCTATACTGGCAAAGGTAAGAACTAACTAATCAAATTATAAAACTATATTACTAAGCTGACTAATGTATAAATAACATATACAAAATTAGATTTACGAGTAATTTAAAACCGGGGTTTAAGTAATCTAGCAATTAGGAATTTGTCATTTTATTTACGACTCATCCACAGTATTCTCGCCTCAAGACTTTTGCTTTTGATCACAATTTCAGGTTTAAAAGTCTAGCCAATATGAGTCTGTCGTTTTATATAGAATTTTAGCAAAGCAGTCTCGCCTTAATTATTTCACTTTTATTATCACTTTGCTGAGGTTAGGTTCTCTAGCCAATAGGAATTTGTCGTTTTATATCGGACCTTTACATGTTGATCTTACCTAAGTTATTTCACTTCTATTACCACAGTTATTATCACAGTTTTATTCATAAGTGATCTAGCCAATAGGAATTTGTTGTTTTATATAGGATTCCCATACGTTAGTCTCGCCTAAGTTAATACACCTTTAATAATACATCTCTGAGGTTAAGTCAACTAGCCAATAGGAATTTGTCGTTTTATCTGGAACTTTAACAAAGTAGTCTTGCCTAAGTTATTTAACTTTCAAAATCATATTTTTGAGGTTAGGTTATCTAGCCAACAGGAATTTGTCGTTTTATTAAAGATGTCACCATCTTGTCCCCATGATTTTAGGTTCTAGAAATTGGCCAATAGTAATCTGTTGTTTTATATAAGATCATTACAAAATGGTCTTGCCTAACTTATTTCACTTTTATCATCACAGTTTTAATCTCAAGAATTCTAGCGAATAGGAATTTGTTGTTTTATATAGGGTTCTAACACGGTAGACTCGCCCAAGTTAATTCACTTTCAATAACATATCTCTGAGGTTAAGTCATCTAGGCAATAGGAATTTGTCCTTTTATGGTCTGGCCAATATAAGTTTAGCCATAATGAAAGTGGTCTTGCCTAAATTATTTCACATTTCAGTATCACTTTTTTGAGATTAGGTTATCTAGCCAATAGGAATTTGTCGTTTTATATAAGATCTTTGAAAAGTGGTCTCGCCTAAGTTATTTCACTTTTATCATCACAGTTTTAATTTTAAGTAATCTAGCCAATAAGAAGTTGTCGTTTTTTTATAAGAGTCTTACACGGTAGTCTCGCCTAAGTTAGTTCACTTTCAAAAACATATCTCTGAGGTTAAGTCATCTAGCCAATAGGAATTTGTCGTTTTATTTACGCCTTATCCCACAGTATTCACGCCAAGAACATTTTGCATCACGATTTCAGGTTCGGTAGTCTAGCCAATATAAAAGTGGTCTTGCCTAAATTATTTTACATTTCAGTATCACTTTTTTGAGATTAGGTTATCTAGCCAATAGGAATTTGTCGTTTTATATAAGATCTTTACAAAGTCGTCTTGCCCAAGTTATTTTATTTTTAATATTACATTTTTGAGGTTAGGTAATCTAGCCCGTATGAATTTGCAGTTTTATTTTGAACATAGCTTTCTTGTGGTTGACTTTAGTAGGAGTTCGTACCGGACCAAGCATTTCTAATGTAGACTATATTTATCGCAGTCATTAGGGTCAGTGAGTTTTTAGTTAAAGAGATGAACTATCTAGCGCTTTTAAGGTCAAAAAAGTTGTCTATACAAAAAATCAGGCTGAGCTAGGATTCCAACCCCACAATGTCAGACTACGTGGTATGAAAGGCGGATCGCTAACTGTTTGCGCTAAATGACTTGGCACAGTTGAAAAGTAATTTAAATATGTTGAATTAATATTAATACACATTTAACGCAAAAACAAAACAAATATACTACAGTTATTAAACCAAATATCATACACTAATAGAAAAAAATGTAATAAGATAACAAGGCAAGTATAAAAAAGTATAAACACTTAAGTGAAATGTGCAATGTTGTGTGTGCGAGCCAGGGCCCTGGTGTTTAAGCGTAAATTCATAATTAAGTAGTGGTTTTACCTGTGACGCCCTCCTCAGAACCATGCATGTGTCACAGATGACGTTTCGGGCAGCAATAGTATCAGAGACATAACGCCAATCGTCAAAGGCGTATCATCGTTTTTGATACTGCTACCTTCCAGTTTGGAGAACAACACTTCCACCAGAGGTATGGAACGGCCATGGGTTCGAGGATAGCGCCACTGTATGCTAATTTGTTTATGGGAATTCTGGACACTGAAATTACAAACAACTTCCCAAACAATATAAAGTTCTATAAAAGATTCATTGATGATCTCTTTTTTATTTTCAATGGGACGGCGGAAGAGCTCGAGAGAATTCAAATTTTCATGAATGGGCTGCACAACAGCATAAAATTTACCTTCAGAAGTTCGCCATATACGATTGACTTCCTAGATCTCACAATTTCAAAAGACTCGAGGGGAATGCTATGTACCAAACTATACAGGAAGCCAACGGACACCATGAGCCTGTTACACTTTGAGTCTAGCTTGTTTTTGTTAACACTGTCTGTTCGTGTACAAAATTTTGTACACGAACAGACAGTCATCAGTGAGTCTAGTTTTGTTGAGCACCAAAGCATAACTAAATTTTTACAATTTAAGATCCTGAATTATTAATAGTAATTAGGGCAGTGCAATTAATTTAGGGAAACTATTTTATTTTTATAGATTCCTTTCCAGAGTGACTAATCTTGCAATAATTATTTTTATTTAAGTATTTTTAATTATTTTTTAATTTTTATTGTTTATTTTTTATCTTTTTTTGATATATATATTTATTATAATAAAACTTGCAAATAAATCAGATTCAAAATTTTTTTTTTTTTTTACTGAAGCTTTTTAGCAATTTTCGACTTGCATACTTTATAACTGTTACTTTATAGCATGTAGGCTGTAAGAGATTTTAAGTGAGTTGAAGTTGAAAATTTTAAGAGAGTCTAAGTTGAGCTTTCCTGCTTTTTTTAATATCTTTACTATCCGCAATTATTTAATATCTTTACAATTGGCAATCATCACTTTTGCAACTATTTTACAAAGTTGCAAAAGGTATCTACAGCTAATAAATAAACTAATATTTCAGTTGTGTTAACTATTTTATTACAATAGGCTGCATTTTTGGCTGTATATATTTTTCATTTTTTAAAAAAATTTTGGTCAGAAAATTTTTATGTTCAAACTTAAATTCCATTTAATTAGTTCAAGCTTCTAATATCATTTTTATCTAAATGATATTATTTAAAAACTTTGTTTTTTCTAATATCATTTTTATCTAAATGATATTATTTAAAAACTTTGTTTTTTCTAATATCATTTAGATAAAAATGATATTATTTAAAAACTTTGTTTTTTCTAATATCATTTTTATCTAAATGATATTATTTAAAAACTTTGTTTTTTCTAATATCATTTTTATCTAAATGATATTAGAAGGTTGAACTCATTAAATGGAATTTAAGTTTGACTAATCAGTGTTTGCACTTAAATTTCGATTTTGCTTTACTTTCCAATTAAGAATGTTTACAAACTTCAGGACAATTTTTCCAGACAACACTTTAAATGGGGCAAAGCTACTGTACCGGCACACTGTAAATTATTTTTTGTTTATGCTTCTGACTGGTACCGGATTAGTGAAAATAATTTTGGTTGGTTCTTAATATACGCTAAATTGTTATTGCAACAATAAAATATAAGTAAAAAGATTTATAACAATGTTATAATTTTAAAACAAAAAATTATTTTTAAAAATTGAATTGTTTGTTAATTAATCAATTTACAATTATTTTTTATTAATTGAATAATTTTTAAGCAGCTACCACTCTTAAAAAAAAAACAGTAACTTATTTCTTCAATAAAATAATAAATATAGGCGGTGCAGACATTTTTTATTTATTTGTTTTTCAATATTGATTGTATTTTTTTTTTATATTGAAATATTAATTGTATATAATCAGGTTTAAACATGTATGCAATGTAGTTTAGAATTATTGAGACTGTTATGTTTATTTGTAGCTCGAGATATTCAAAAATGGGAATACTTGCCGCTTGGTCCATTCACAGCAAAAAACTTTGGTACTACTATTTCACCATGGGTTGTAACTGTTGATGCTCTTGAACCTTTTCTATTAGAAAATATTTTACAGGTATTTTTATATTGACCATTGATTTGTATAAGATATATATAATAAGGTTTATTTTAGTGTTAGAATTTTGCACACTTTTCAATAAAATTCAAATTGTTTAATATTAGGATAGTTTTATATTTACCTATTTGTGTTTGTAGTTTTAAAAAATATTGATATAAAAACTAAATGGTAAAAATTTGTTTAGATATTTTTAAATTTTTTAGTTTCGAGAATTTTAAATTAATTAAAATTAAAAATAAATAATAATTTGTATTCTAAAATAAGTTAATCTTTGTTATGAAGGTTCCAGAGCCAATGCCATATTTGCGTCACAGTGACCCTTTCCGGTTTAATATTGAGCTTACAGTTTCTATAAAAGGTTTTTATTTTAAATTCGGTCATTATTTTTTGTACAAATACTCCATATGTGTGTGTGTGTATCTACATATGTATATATATATGTGTGTGTGTGTGTGTGTTATATATATATATATATATATATATATATATATATATATATATATATATATATATATATATATATATATATATATATATATATATATATATATATATGTATATTAACAATTTAAAATGCATTCCACAAAAAAAGAGAGCTCAATGTTCTTAAAAGAACGGAGCAATTACAAATTAGTAAAAAATCACTTTGCAAAATTTTTTTTTTTCATTTAACACTGTGTTTCATCAATAAAGACTCATCAGAAAAAAAAACTTTTTTTGCTGATGAGTCTTTATTGATGAAACACAGTGTTAAATGAAAAAAAGTTTTGCAAAGTGATTTTCTTCAAATTTATATATTTATATATATATATATATATATATATATATATATATATATATATATATATATATATATATATATATATATATATATATATATACATATATGCATATATTTTATCAACTTAGTTTAAATATTTTTAGGAGAAGATATGACTGAACCTGGTATTGTTTGTCAATCAAACTTCAAGGTAATAGTCGATTTTTCAGGGTTAAAATCAGGCTTACTTTTTCTAAAGAAAGTTAAAATTGATCTCAAAAAGTAAATTTAATAAATTCAGAAATCAGAATAAAGAATTATAGTAATTTGATATATTTCATACTTAATAATCTATAAAGTTAATAGTCTATATAAACTACTCAAAAGAAAGTTCTTACTTTTAGTCGCAAGAAAGAACTTTAAGTCGTAAGAAAGTACTTTTAGTCCTAAGAAAAACCTAAAAAAAAAAAAAATGAAAGATAACTTAAATGCTGTTTTTAAGTTTCTGAAAATTTTATTAAACTTGCTTCTGTTCTATAAAATAAATAATTACAACTTTTATCACAGGTTATCTGTGGGAAAAAATTTTTTAATTTTAATTAATTTTTAGAGTGGAAGCCAAATTATTTCCCAAAAATATCAAGGACTGTTTTTATGGTTAACAGCAACCATAAAAACTAATTTATCTTTTAAAATTGTTTTTAAATTAGTGGAAGAACATTTTAATTTTCACGCATTTTTCTGCAGGTTTAACCACCCCTGTTTTCTGCAGGTTTAACCACTCCTGTTTAAATGAATAAATGAAAATATTAAATGAAAAAAACTTGCCATAAAATTAGTTTTTTTATATTTGTTAGTTATCGAATCTGTGATTCTTCTATTTAGAATTCTTTTTTATATATTATTTTTATTCTCTTTGGTTTATGATTCAAAAAGTAAATATCTGGTTTTGAAGTTATGAAAATATTAAATGAAAATACCTACATAACCAAGTTTACCTAAAAGATTTTTAGGGAAACTTGGTTAATAATTTTTTAACTTTTAAAAAGAAAGTAGAAAGATTAAAGAAACATTTTTAACTTTATTGAGCTATATCTAATACTCGAGTCTCTCTTTTTTTCTTTAAATAATGATTTTTGCATCAGGCGAATCAGACCCAATAGGCACAAAACATGTTTTATATAATTGTTTAAGAGAAAAGGTTTCATTATTTTGCTAATGTTTTCCGTCTGATTTTGGTTATTTTTTTATTGCTTTTAGATTTTTTTTAACTTTTAAATGTCGATAAATTTTATATATGGGCAGTTCCACGACGGAAAATAAAAAAATAATAAATATTGATGTAGACACAAAAGTTTATTTAAAATATACCTTTAGCACTAAAATTAATTTAAGTCATTTTTATGCTTCAGAAAGTTTTGGTTTATCTCATTGTCGCATCATTAAAAAAGTATCAGGGGTTATCCATACTAATAGGAAGTACGCTAATAGGGAGTAGAAGGTACGAGGTACGCTAATAGGGAGTAGAAGGAGGGGGGAGGATCTTCAAATAGCGTACGAAAGCGTATGGGGAAGGGGGGAGAGGTTCGATAAAAAAAGTACGTACTCACAAATTAAAAAAAAAATCCTTAGTAATGTAAATTATCACAATTAATAAGCACTTCTTAATAACTAAATGTTTTTGAATAACTAACAACTTTAAAAGATAAAAATAAAATTATACTGTATCATCGTAATCCATATTTTTCCAGCTAACCAATAGAAAAGTTAGTTTTCTGACTAAAGGTCCTAGTTAGCCAACATGTATGGTATAGGAAAGTCGAGGATATAGTGTCCCTCTATGCACAAACAAGCCAGCCCTTATACACTCTCGCGGAAAGTGTGGAGTTTCCTTCCACATCAGTGTGTAGGCTTTACTCCTACACACAAATGTGGACTTCTTTTTTTTTCCACAATAGTGTGGAATCAATTTTATTTTATAAAAGAACGGCTATTAAATTGCTTGTTAGTTTGAATCACATAATTTTTTTTATGCGTTATTGTGACTTATATTTATTTTGTGAATTAAATTTATTTTTTTACGCATCATTGAAAACTATGATTTTTACGTGTTATTGCGAATAATTTGCATTTCGTTCAAGGAGCAGCAGTTGATTACTGTAAATTTCTTTAAAAAACTTTTTTTTATGTGTTATTGGTTTTTTTACGCATTATTGTTAACAATTTTCATTTCATTCAAAGAACTCCAGTGGATTCGAAAAGTTTCATTAAATGTTTTGAAGAATATTAAAATTTCTTTAAAGTAGTTTAAATATTAATTAATAAGATTTAATTTTTTTTTATTACTAAATTTAAAAGTGACCGTAATTTTTATTAGTTAACATTTTTAAATCATAAGATCTACTTACTGTCAAGTAAACTGAAGCAATTAGTAGATGCGATGAAAAAAGAAACAATTACAATTTGTAAATTAAAATAATATTGGAAATAAATTTTAATAGTTATCTCTAACTAAAAAATCCATTTATAAATAATATTAATATACAAATAAAAGACATCTTAAAGATTAAAAAAAAAAACGAATAAAGCATATTTAAACCCATCTGGGATTTAAAGAGATTTATACATTTGTAAGAAAAGTTATGTTTGTAAACAAATCAGCAACGGTCGAACTTTTCACAGTACATTTCAGTCCCATGACTTTCTCCAAAAATCCATTAAAAAAATCTTAATTTGGTCAGATATTCCACGGCGAAAACATAAAAAGACAAATAAAAACTCCAATGCCTCCATAAAGCAGCTGCAACAAGGCAGTGTTATAACTGTGTTGTTAACCTTTATATAATATCCTTCAGATATGCGCAACAGCATCGTTTGTTTAACCCCGCGATCCTTCAGTGTCTTTAGTGCACAGTCAACTGTGTCATCCTGCATAATGTATAAACATTTTTTTTACATTATCAATTTTACTATCAGATAGAGTAGCAATATTAATAATAAAATAATAATAAAAATATGTAAAAAAATAAATATAAAAACTTCTATAAAAATATTAGTTCAAAGATTTCAAATAAAACCCAACAATACCTTGAAGTCAAAGAAAAGATTTTGTATAACCACATTCAGTAGCAAATAAGCCCTTTTAACTGATTTTTGTGGTGGGGTAGGGAGAAGCCAAGCAAGACATTCAACCGCAGGTTCACTTTTCTTGTCTAACAATATAAAAGAAAAAAATTTGAACTGATGTTAAACAGATTTATAACTTGTATAATTAAACAAATATATAACTTAGTATGTATACTTAAACAGATATATAACTTATAAGATATATAAAAGATATATTAAACATATATATAACTTAATATGTATATTTGTATACTTAAACAGTTATATAAATTTTGCAATGAATAAAAATCACAAAAAGTTTTTTATAATTATTATTTAGGTAGAATAATACATTACATTAAATAGTGTTAAAAATAGTAAAAACTAAGAGAGTTTAGTTGAGCCCTTTATAATTTAATAACAATAAGCTACAATTTTTAATTGGACTGTTAAAAGTTCATAATTCACCTTCATCTAACTAGTTCGGTAAGGAAAACATTAGAGTATTCAATGAGAGCTTCGATTTGGCATACTCCAGAACTTTAAGTTTGTATTTCTGTGACTCAACATACAATCGTGTTTCTAATATAAATATATATATATATTTATATTTAGACTGAAGAAGCCTTCAAGTCACAAAAAAAATTCAAATTTTTACAAAATTTACAGCACTGCAAATTTCATTAAAAATAGTATTGGGAGCAAACTTTTTGTTTTAATATAAATTTAAATAAATAAATGTAAATATACTGATTTTGGCATGTCTAGTAACTGCGAGTACTGGTTTACAATTTCTGTGATTGATGGGAATGATGTGTTGATCCATGATCGTCGATGAATTCTTGTAATCTCCATTAATTTATTTAACTCTTCTTTGTTTTGGGCATTAGGTCTTTGTTTGCATAGTAATCGAACAGCACTTTCAACATCATTGCTAGTAGTGAGACCTATTCTGCTAGTAGCAAGACTATTGATATAAGGTAAGGAATAAAAAAATTTACTGAAATTTAAAAAAACAGGCTAACAATTATAATAATCGCTTATCATCATTATGATCATTATCATCATTTATTAAATGAAGGACATTTTAGATCTAATATTTACCTATTTGATGGTGAATGTTTCCACAATGTAGTTATATCTTTACAATATGAATGCCGGCTTCGAACAAAGTATTCTAACTTTCCACTTAATGATTTTCCTAAGAAGAAGTATCCCCAAAGATAACAAAAAAATAATAACACTCAGAGTTTAAAATTTAATCAATTAACTAACTTAATTGATTAAATATATTAGTCACGTAGCCACTTGCTGTTCCATCATCTAAGATAGGAAAACTTTGATAAGTCCTGCTTCTCAGTAACATTTGGCCTATCTTCTCTGAAATATAGAAATATAAAAATTATTTTAACTAATTAAAATCCTATCAAATTTTTTGTTTTATTTATACTTACTGAGCACAATTGTTCATCAGGTAACGCTCACAAACTTTTGTTAGAAATAACATTTCTGCTTTTTCAGTCCGCTCTCCTGACTTTAACTTTTGTGTCAATCGTTGACCACAAATAGGTCTATGATGCTGCCTCTGCTCTGATATAATATAATCAACTGGCAGATTCTGATAAAATTAATGGAAATATGCAACTAACATAATTTCATATTATTTCATTTTAGCATTTACATACTATGCAAAATATACACTTCAACATTATTTTATTATTATGATTATTTTTTGTGACTCTTTTTTATTATGTCTTTTTTATTTACTCCATGTATGCCATTTCAGCAATCATTTGTTAGTTGTTTGAAAACTAACCTTGAAACTGATTACACTAGTAGTGGTGCAGCTATTTATTCTGGATGAAGCAATAACTGACTCACCAATACTCAATAAACACTGTGGGGTAACATATTCATTACCAGCTAGAACATTAACAACCGGATGAGCCCTTATCCATTCCTGCAGTAACTTTCTTTCTGCCATCCTAAATCCTAATTTGACAAGGTCCACTTTTGTGGCTAATACAAATGACTATAGTGTAAAACCAGATTCTAAAATAAAACAATATAATAAATAAGTAATTCTTTATATGTGTATTGATGTGAAAGAAAAAGTTTCAGACATATATTTGGGTAAATCGTTATTTTAGGTTTGTGTATTTGAAGAGAAAGTGAATATCTTTTCGGATACATATACTAAAATACATACTAAAAGAGAGAAAACCCTACCAAATAAAGCATGTTGAATATCCTCAGGGAGAACAGATAATTCCAATACAGTGGTGAGTGTGTTGATTAGACTCATGGTTTAAAAATATATCAGCTAAACATAATCAAATCAATCAAATTACTATATTTCCAAATTTAACAATAACACTATATATAGAATCATTAGGGACATTTACAAACAATTATAAACTGATGACCTGTATTGAACAAAAAAAAATAATAACTTCTTTGTCTGAGGTAGCCTAGGACTTAGGTGAATACCAGTTGTACAGTTGTTAAAAAACACTTTTTTTTTAAACAACTGTAAATCTTTGTAGAAACCTTTTCTCTACATTTTGTAAAAACTTTTTTTCTACAAAATGTTTATATTTTCTATAAAGAAAACATTTTTAGTTAAACTTTAAAAATTATGTTATAAAAAATGCTAAATAATAAAATAATTAGAAAAAACATTGCTATTGATCTATATAAAGCAACTAAAGTTTACATTATTTACAAAAGAAATTACTAATTAAAAAACATTATATGGCAATCAAACAAAGTTCTTCTTTTCAGTAGTCGCAAGCAAACTATGACAATAAAGTGGATGAAAATCAACAAAATTAGAAAGCTTGAAATCTGATACTCTGGTTGGCAAAGAAATATTACTTCATAAGAATAAAGGTGATAAGTAAAGTTGTTTATTTTCACAATTTCTAAAACAAAATGCCACTTCTCTCCTTTGTACACATCAACTTTATTGTTATTTGCGCTTGAAATGAAGCATACAATTTTTCCTAAGTTTGGCAAGCCAGTCTCCATATCTATATTAATTGCAATAAATGTCCTAGTTTGTATTCAACACTTCCCGCATGTTTTTGCAATAGCAATTTCTTTACATGACTTAAAACACTGTATATTTTGCATAGTGTTATAAAAAGGAAGCGAATAAGTAGACTCAATACTATATTTTACCACTGTGATAATTTTGCGAATTTGTTAGTTTGAGAGTTGTGACTCGAAACCCTGTTGCTTATGTCTATGTGCTAGGGTGTGACAAATATTGGTAAAGTTGCATACAATATGGGCACACCTTTTGAAAAATGAATTTTTCAGTTCGTATGGCATACAACTCATGCCAATAAGTGGACCAGACTTAGTTATAATATTGGGCAAATGCACAAGAAAATGATGCTTTGGGCGTAACCTTACTTTATAGCTGCAGTATAACCTGCTAAACATAGATAAATGATTACTAATAACATGCTTCATATAAACAACCATTTCATTTGTAAAACATGGTGCAAAAATCAAATCAATTAAATGAGACAAGTGAAGCAGAAATTTCCAGTTTTTATTCTTTAGAGGTATAATTTTTCCTACAGCCATTCGTAAATACTTAAGCAGAGCCTACCATTGTACTGCTTTCATAGAGGGTGTAAGTACATGGCCTGGTTCTTGTATTTTAAAAATTTTTGCAGGTTTATGAGTTTTTCAATAGTTATTTTTCCCCATAATAAAGAAATAGCTTTATTTATATCTGATGGAGTTAGGCACTTATCTAATATGCACAAACCATGAAGAATTCACCCTAACTCTACAAAAACAACTCCTTCCAAGAGAGTGTGCATAATATCTAAACACCAATTATCTGTCACATGATAACCTTTTATTTTATTGAGTGGGCATTCAGTCTTTACACCTCTGTAGTGATTTTTCAATTGATTAGAATTGTTCTTATTGCTTGTCCTACTTGCTACTAAATTAATCAGATCTGTTTTGTAGCTATGCACAATACGCATCTGAAATAGATCATTTTCAAATTTAATTTGAATGTCTTTTTTTGTCGCATAGCAAATTGTACAAAAATGACTGCCAGAGAAAGACTCAACAAACCCAAACAAGCCATTGAGAGCCAAGTTATTACAAGTAACTTGACAAAGACTTGCATAAATTGTACAAGTACCTAAAACTGGAAATACTCCTTGTAATCCAATAGTGCTTAACTCCTTTATCTCATCAACAAATTTGCTTAAAATTGCCCCATGACCATAAACTGCAATATCATGAGTGTAACCCATGGCTAACTAGTGCACATTGCCAAAACAAGAGTTAAATGCGTGTGGAAGATTTTTTATAGTGTAATAAAAAACTCCAATGTTATGAACAGAGCCTTGACTTCACAACGGATTAGTTACACCTAAACCATCATAAAACAATTGGATCATAAGGGAAATTTTGGAGACATCACTAAAGAGATAATGCTCTTTGAAATGACTTCCATCTGAAAAATCAGTCAAGACACCTACACTTTTTCTCCAGAAACGCTTTTACATAGGCCTCATTCTGTAACAAATTAAATATAGTTTTTTTGATTATTGCATAGTTCTAATTTGGGTTGCATCTCTTGTGAAATTCGGTCAATAACTGCACGATCAATACCGGCTAATAATAAACTTTTATTAAATTCTTCTTTAAAATAAGATGATAGTGATCCAGCCATATTATTATATGACTGGACTATTGTAGGTATTATACCATAAGGTATACTGCTATACTCCTTCATCTTTAACATCCTGAAAAAAATCTAAACTATTTACAGACGAAACCACATCTAGATTAGGAGATGAATCTTTTAATTGGTTAATACAAGGGGCATAAATGTCACATATAAACAAATTTTCTGGATTTTCTTCTATAAATGCAGCTGCTTCACTGACTCTCTCTGTGTTTATTTGGTGGTAAGTATTTAAATGTTTAATAAATTTAAACAAAACTGAAAACGAACTTATGCACTTATCTTGACGACAATATATTGGTATAGATAATTGTCGGTTATCTTTATGTCGCTGCAAATGAACCCTTAACTCAGAAATACTATTATAACCTTTATTGCAAAGATAACATAAAAACATTCTTAAAATATGCTAATTTCTTAAAAATAATTATAACTTTTTTAAGTCGTTAAATAAATGCTCGTGATGGCGACCTACTTTATATCACGCGTTTCATGCACATTATTTTACTCCACACTAATGTTTTTAATGCAAACTTTTAATTTTTATAGAATTTTCACTCAAATCAATTTTTCTGAAATAGTAACTCCACAAAATTGTGCAAAATACGGCCTCTACACTTAGTGTGGAATTTTATGTCCACACTTTCCGCGAAAGTGTACACAGACACTAAGTAAGGCGGACTTGTATTTTAGACAACCCATTTTTTGAGTCCGCAAAAACAGGTTTTAGCAGTGTCGTTGCTAATGGTGCGGAGGCTCTTCCCAAAAGAACCCCTGTCATTAGGGCCCCAAAATCTTGAAAATTTTCCGCAAAGTTCTGCTAAAAAAAAAAGCTTAAGTTTGCAAAAGGACTCCTAAATTACCTAGGCCTCCCCAATTACGGGTGTGGGGGGTAACCTATCCCCGGCTTTGGGTTTCAGGCTTTGCTTTCAATATTACTCATCTTAAGTAAGACTCATTTTTTACGGACTTACTAAAGAGGGGTGCTTGAAAAGAACGTTGCCCGAAGTAAAGTTTAAAGTTAAAGTCTATTTGATTCGTCATTAAAACAAGTTTTTAAAAATAAAAAGTAAATTATGACTTTCAAAAATAAAAAGTAAATCACGACTTGTCTGAGATTCAACCACCGGTCTCCGACATGAAATCGCTCGCATTAACCTCTTGGCCATGCATATATACAAGTTTTATTATAAATTAACTTTATTAAAATATGTCTTTAAAGTTATGATCCCGTGCCGAAACTGAGGGCTTTGGGGTCATATCTTAGGGAGATTAGGGGGAGGAAGGATCTGCAAGAAGCGTTCAATAAAGTAATGGATGGGGATATTATCAACTTTAAAAGACGTTTTAATTTAAAGAATATTTCTTAATTTATACTATCTTTTCTAAATTAAAACTTTTTTTATTTATGGAAAAATAAAGAGGGATACTTTACTTTAAGATACTTTAAAGCGTATGTACTTTTTAAGAGTGAGGGGCGCTTAAAAGTACGCATGGTAACAGGGGGGCGCGGTTCAAATTTCTATATTTTTGACGTACGTACTTTATGGACGACCCCTCATTGTAAAATGTTATTTTAACCCTGAATTTATTTGCATAATCCGAATTAATTTAGTATGAAAATGCAGCTAACATGTTCAATTTGTTATTGGTCAGATTTTTTACTTTGTATATATTTTAAGAAAATAACGAAGAACTTTAGCAATTTTCACATAACTTAAGTTAACAAAAACATGATAAAGTTTTGCTTTTTCTAAATTTTAGTTTTAAAACTTAACTTTTTTATAATATATGCGTAAGAATATTAAATGTTATGTTTTTACAATTAAAGTTTTGAATAAGGATGCTTAGTTAAAGAACATTTGAGTTTTAAATTTGTGTAACAAGTTAAAACTCTATGCGTTTACTAATGTTTTTGTTGTTTACAAAATGAACACGTTTTTACGAAACTCGTATTTGGTTAATATTTTTGTTTTAGTAAACAAATCGTTTGTAAATGCAATTAAGCGGGTCGTCCATAAAGTACGTCACCTTATTTTTGTCAATTTTTAACCTATTCCCTCCTGTCACAAACGATCACATATACCTGCATCCCCTCTCTTTTCTGAACTCTGATATTTACATTTAACGCTTTTACATTTAACGCTTTTAAATACTTTAAAAGCGTTAAATGTAAATACTTTGCCGCATTTTAAAAATTCAACCTAGTGAAAATAAGACAATACGTATAAACATAAGAAGTGTAAGTAAAGTTTTCGACAAAAAGATTTGCTTATTTAAATGACTTTAAAAGTATTCATAAAGTTGTCATACTAAAATAATTTTTAAAGTTGCTTTTGGTCATGCGGAAAAACTGTATTCGATTTGATAACTTTCATAAATATGAAAAATTACCCAGAAAGAGTGCCATCAGTTTTTTTAAAATTGTTTTCGTTAATTACTTTTAATGAATGAGTTCAATACTTTTGCGATTCTTATGTAACTTAACTCTAAAAAATCTAACTCTTAATAATAAATATAAAAAATCCACAATAAACACGATTAATAATCGCTCAGTGACGTAAGTGATGTAACGTAAGTTAAATCGTGGAAGTATAAAACAGATGGAAGTTCATCGAGCCGCAAACATCAAAGCAATTTCAAGTCGTCTCGGGAGTATGCTTGTAACCAACAATAAAAAAAAACAAGTTTCACTGGACACAAAAACAACAAAATTCACTGAAATGATCTTTATTAAAACATTAAAAAATTAATTATTCTAGGGATATGCTGCAAATTTTTAACCATTAGTAACTGCAATTATTCAGCAAAAGGTTTATTAAAACTCGGTAATTAAATAGAACCACTTAATTTTAAAAGCACATTTTAGTTTAAGCTTCTTTTTTTGCTTCAAGTCATAACACGACATTTGATAAAAAAAGATAACTAAAACAATTTTTAAAAAATCATAAAAATTGTTTTCTAAATAACTAAAGTTTAAAGTTTTTTTAGCTGCATATCATAACTTTATTCATCTTATATCATAACTTTATTCATCTTATATATCATTCATTTAATATGAAGTTTATAAAAAAATTGTTGTTTTGTTGCGCCATTTTTAATGTTTTTCTTGAATATTATTGGCGAACCTTTATCTTTAAATTATTATAAACGTACCTATTTGAGTCAACGTATAAAGATTAAGCGTTTAAGTACAGTCTTGATGTCGTTTTTTTATTGTTTACGAAACAGCATGGTCCCGAAGAATTTCAATGCAGTTGAACTTCCATCTGTTTTGTACTTCCATGGTTAAATATATAGTGTCAAAAAAAGTTATTTTCCTTAGCCGGTCACCTTGATGAATTATTAAGTATTTTTTTTATTGGTATAGAATTTTCAACATTTCGTTAAAGTTCCAAATACAATCTGACCTAAAAGTTGAAACAATTTTTTACCTTATTTTCTGCGTAGCGTAAGTGACATTTTCAGTAATAAGTTTGCATTCTTTTGGCCAGACTCTAAACTTTTTAGCTTATTTGGGTTATTCTTCGGGCTAACAGCTTTCATAAAAAATAGCTAAAAATTTAATTCTCAGTTTAAATATTTGATAAAGTTGCTGCGCGTGTAACGTAAGTTAAAAATGGAATTGCCCATATGTAATTACTGTAGCAGTGAAATTTCTGGAAAATATTTTTAATAAAATGCATATTTTTCTCCCTGCTTTACTGTTGTTTACCCCAAAAGACTCAAGGAGTTTTAAATAATTTCAACCATCTATGATAATATCACAATTATGTTTCAACCTCTTATGGTAATATAAAAAATAAATCCAATCATCAATGATAATATCAAAGGTTCATCTTGCCAGTTATGATAATACCAGAAATATTCAAGTAATACAAAACCTCATTGTTAAAGAAGTTCTTTTTGTTTGCAGATTTACGTCGATGTTGCCTTATTTATATTAAAATAATACAAAACCTCATTGTTAATGAAGTTCTTTTTGTTTGCAGATTTACATCAACGTTGCTTTATGCTAATTCATTTACATCTAGTACTTTTCTTTAAATGAACCAAGTCATTATTAAAATTCAAAATAGATTTAATTAATATTTAAAACAGAAATTAAGTTTAAAAAGAAAAATCAGTTAACAATAAAAAATGAGGCTTCTCTATTGCATGTTTTTTTAACTGATAATTTTTTAGATCAGATAATGTTTTTGTTTGAAACAGAATAAAAGACTCAATTAAAAAGAAAAAAAACCCTTTTATTTTATACAATTTAAATTTTATGTGACCAAAGGTTGTAAAATATTTGTGTTTGACATTTTAATAAACTGAATAACGTATATTTCTCTACAAATCAAACATAAACGTCAATTAAATAAAAAAGTATAATTAATGTTTTAATTGATAATATTCTTTTAGTATAAATAATTGTTTAAAAGAAAAAGTTTCGTTATTTTGTTCATGTTTTCCGCCCGATTTTTGTTTATTAACAATCATAGTACATAAATATTTTGAAGTAGTTATCAGAAAAAATAATCGGAAAAGGTTCTCATTGAAGTTTCATGTTATTGTTTTGTTTTAACGATTCAAATAATAATAAAAAAAAAAATCCAGTTACCCTATTGCAACATTAGTTCAATAGTATTTTTAAAATGCTAATCTTTTTTTAAAAAAATTTCAAAAAAAATAAAGACCACTTCCTTAATTGTATGCAACAGTGAAAACATTTTCTTAGAGTTGTGTTGTTATTGTTTTTTTTGTTTTTGTTTTTTTTTTGTTTTTCTATCGCTATCTTATGCGCCAGTGAAAAATTTTCATCAGTTTTTTTTAGGGAAACCACGCTCTTAAAATGAAACCAAGTTACATAAAGTTTTTTATGTAAATTTTAAATAATAATGTAATGCTTTCGATCTTATTAACAAGAAACTGTATAATTAGATTAAGTGTGCTAATTTTTATAGTGAGATGTTTTTACGAACTGCCGGCTTTTAATGTTTCCAAAACCAATTGTAATTCTAAACAAAATTTTCTTTGCTTAGATAATTTGTAATTAATTTTAAATTTTATTTTTGCATTTTATCTTTAACTTGAATTGTCGAGGAGACAGCTCAAGTTAAAGATAAAATGTTAGTTAAATGTTTTATCTTGAAATATATTTGATCAGTTAGTTTCAATGTTTATTGAATGTTATTTAACCCCCGGGTCCAATGTGACAATAAATAATTCCTAAAAAATGAATTATTAATTGTTACTTTGAATATTCTTTTAAAAGACTTTGATTTAACACTTGTACAATTTGTTTTAATAAAAAACATTAATATTTATGAATATATTTCCAATCGGAGTTCTAGCTAAAGCACGTCTATTCGTTAAACCTAAAGTCTTTCACTTAGTATTATGTATTTAAATTTCTTTTCTTTTAGCTTCGTTTTATTGCGTGTCGTACGCTAAATGAAAAGTAAATAAATACGTAATACAAATATAAATTTTTTTTGTGTAAAACTAATAAACTTAGTTATGTGAATGAGTGAACGTGTTTTATATCACGACTACTTCTTAAATATTTCTTTGAATACATTATATAAGCGACTGTAAATAAAAACATTAAGTCGACCCAAGTTCAGCCTTTCACATGTGCGAAATGGTTTTTAAAGGAGTTTATAAGATAAAAAACGATAAACTTTATTAACAGATTTTGAAATGGTTTAAAATCACCATTCAAACAATTGAGCATTAAAAAGAAATAATATCTTGAAAATTTGGTTAACGCTACCTTTTTAAATCCACTAGCAAACACCACAACCGTCGTTAAAAAAAAGACACGATTAAAAGACCTACTAAAACTTTCAAAATATCAGCAAATTTTTTACGTTTTTCTTTTTGGCATTAAAATTTTAAGGGCAATTTTTCTCGATCTCTATATAACACAAGAATCATTAATTTAGCATTACGAAAATAGTTGCGTTTTGTATAACATTATTCGTATATTACCCTGTTGCAACATTTGTTCAAAAGTATTTTTAAAAAGGCTAATAACTTTTTTTATATACTATTTTTTGATATACTGTTCATAATATATAAAAATATCTTAGCTCTGCCATTTTTTATAGCACATCTACATTGTTGTAATTACGTCAGCTGAAAACCAGAGGCCGTATGTCCATTTTTTGTGTTTCCGAGAAAATTGAGTTTTAAATTTTAATAGTTCTACTGATTATTTTAATATTTTCTAAAGTACTTTTTTTTTTAATACCAGTGGACATACCTTCCACTGGTTGAAGAAAAAGCTCTGATTGAAAAATTAATAATAAACAGAAAAAACACAAAATGTAGACATACAGCCTCAGCTGACGATTTGTTATTGCAAATTTTTTTTTTTAACTTCAATCATTGCATTACCTAATAGGTATAAAATTTTATACGTGATAATTAAGCTAAAAAGAAAATTAGTGAAATTAAAACATTTTAAATCAGATTTAACAAAATGCATTACTTTACATGTAGTGATTAGATGAGTAAATGAAACTTATTTTGAACTTTAAACTTGTTTAAAAACAAACTTTCTAAATTAGCATATGTATTGGACGCCAAAACAACAGTTAGCTCACCACACCGTTACTGGATGCAATATTCAACCTGGTGATTTAATGGGATCAGGAACAATAAGTGGACCAGTATGTAAATGTTTACTTTAAAAAAAAAAAATTATTCGCTTACTTTGACGAGAAATTGAATTTTCAGTTTCTCATGAAAATGTCTGCTCTAATTAAATCTTTAATTACTTATTAAAACATAATTTTATTGCTATATTCTGCAGGATCAATCGTCATTTGGAAGTATGCTCGAGTTGTCGTGGAAAGGTACTCGAGATGTTCTACTCGGAAACGGTCATTCTCGAAAGTTTCTAAAAGACGGTGATAATGTGATAATGACCGGTTGTGCCGTAGGAAATGGTTACAGAGTTGGTTTTGGTGAATGCACTGGAACTATTTTGCCTGCTCATTCTTACTAAGCACGTGTTTTGTTCTATCGCATTCTCGTCGTAACTCTCATGCAGTTCTTCACGCGCACATTTTCATATTTTTGAGTATATTTTGTAAAATGAGTTTTTTTTTAGTTTTTTTTTTAGTTTTTTTCCTAATAATCCTATTTCGTATTTTCTATGTACTTTTAAATTTATTTATATTAAATATATATTAAATTCGAAATTACTCTTTATTTTCTGGACTTAAACAATCAACTACATTCCTAACTTGTTTTCTTTTTTTAAATCGGAATTACGTCATTAAAATATTTTAAACGCGCTTACCCCCGGCGGAAAATCGATTATAAAAGTCGAGTAAAAATTTTGCAAAACAATTTTGAAGCGTTTTAGAGATTAATGTATTTTTGTTGATTAAGTTTGTAAAATCAGTTTTCCTTCTGGCTGATCATTAATCTGTTGGTAAACTTTAATTGCATCATTGTAAGTAGATTTGTTGAACACTTTACGGATATCATTTTCGGAAAAAACGTTATTTAGAAAAGGAGCCAAAGATATTTAGTGAAATTGCATATAAATCTTTTTAAAAATGAAGTTTAGTGGACTAGAATTAACCAATATGCTTCATTCAAGTCGATCGTGTACCGACGTTAACAATTATATGGGCACAAACTTATCTAGTCTTTTGTCACGAAACCAGTGGGTGAGTTCAGAAAGCCTTATTGAGAGCCAAAAGTATACTAATTTCGAGTGTAAAACACAATCGGTGGAAAATTTATCAACAAGCATTGGTATTTCTATTTCGCAATCATACTTAGATAAAAATTTGGTTCCCCCGTCTCGTGGTATACTAAAAAAAAGTTTTAGTTGTACAGACTCTTGCAAAACTGACGATTTAAAATCAAAAGACAATTTTCCTAATATTACATATAAGAGCGTCTCATTTGCCGACGATAACAATTTAAATCTATTTGAGATAAGAAGTTATGTTTTAAGTTCAGAACGCCTTGACTTTTGCGACTCGTCAGATGACGAAAACAAAAACAAAAGGATACTTTTTGAAAATTCGTCATTACCGTCTGCAAGATCTCCGGGTAATCCTGTAATTACAAACAAGGTCTTTAAAAAGAAAAAGATAGAGCTTGTTGCGTGCTTTGAAAACCATGCTCAAACAGACGATATTTTTCAATACGTGAATAAACACAACGTTGCGTTAGAAAAGTGTTTAATTCGAGGTAGGACAATTACAGGTATAATAATAACGAAAAATATTGATTATCACAAGGAAATATTTGTTAGGTATACAATAAATAAGTGGGAAAGTTTTAATGATATTGAAGCAACATACGTACCTAAGTCAAGTGATGGAACAACTGACAGATTCATGTTTTCAGTGTCTTTACCACAAGGTTTTCCAGACTTGGTGTTTGCAATACGGTACAAAGTTGCAAGTAATGAATACTGGGACAATAATAATGGGTTGAATTATCGAGTTAGAGATATTATGTTTGAATAAAATATGTTTTACTTGCGTAAAGTTAGCAAAGCACATTTAAAACTAAACAAATAAATATAGGTAAAAACTTAGTATATTAAAATCTTTTACCTTTTTTAAAAAAAGACTATTCATAGCTTGCAAAAATATTTTAGTTTTGTATAAAAAAAAAATTTCCAGCATAAAATGTTTGCTACGTTGTAAATATTGTTATTTAAACTGTTTTATATTTTTATTTGCGATAATATTTTTTTAGCTTAACCAATTGTTGTACTTTGAATGAATGAGTTTTTGAAACCCATTAAAACTTTAAAGATCAGTTTCCACTCATCCGTTTTTTTACGGGAACGAAAAAGGGAAGGAAAAATTTTAATTTTTTCCAAAACAAAACTACGCGGGTGATAAAAGGATGAGTGGAAACTGACCTTTATGCGTTTAAAGCTGTAGATACCTCAGTATTTATAGCGCGTATAAATACCTAAATATAGATACTAGAGTATGTTACTATAGATACTAGAGTATGGAGACAGAAAGCTATAAAAGTATAAGCAGTGGAGTTGCAACACACTCGGTGGCCCATTGAAAAAATTAGCCCATTATCTCTAAGGCAATTTTTCTGGAATTATCCGAAGCCTATTATAGAATCGGGAGGTCTTGAGTCTGCCATATTTTAAGCACCCCTCTGAACATTGTCTACTATATTGCGACGCCTTTGAATACAAGGATTTACTAACAGTATGACAATAAAATATTTTTCTTACTTGCATAGGTCTTACCTATTAGCTCAGTTTTGATGCAATACTTTGAAAATTCTATGAGGGTATATTAATGATATGTTTTACACATGTCAAGTAAATAATATTATGTGGCTGAAGATATAGTCATGCTTTTTATTGTTATTTTTTTTCCCCTAATTTTTCAAGTCTTATTAAATTACTACTATGTTTAAATATGTAAATACCTAAGATGTAAAACGAAAAAAAGAAATGTAACTATCAATACCAACAAAAATTCTTTGAAAGAAGTTTCTTTATTTGTTTTTTGAGTTTCAAACCAAAAAAATATGTTTTAACAATAAAACAAAAATACTGTTAGATTAAAAAAATATTGTTAGTTTAAAAAAATAAAGTGTTGTCAGCAAACACTCTTTTAATTAAATTTGATGCTAAATAAAATAGATCATTCATATGAATTAAAAAAAAGATTGATTTAGAATATTATTGTTGAAAATTTTGGTTTTCTTTAAAGCTGTCCTTGTTTCGTATGACTATAGTAATTTGGTGACCAAATTTTATGCAAATCGGATAATATTTAATGGTTGCTATATTTTTTGACTTTTTTGGTCACTTTTTTTGACCAATGTTATTACCTGTAACAAAGTATATTTTGTAGTTAAGAAATGTTATTTAAGAAAGTAGATCAGGTTCATTTTGTTTATATTAGTGTTTGTATTACTTTGGAGTGTTCAGCCTCATCATCATTTTTAAGCAGTATTAAATGCACTAGAAAATTCTTTCCGGTGCTTGTCCACTAACCAAACAAGGAACTGTTTTTGGTTTTCATTTTTTGTAATTGTAGAATTATAGGTTGTGATTAGACAACAACGCCGGGGGACCGGGGGGCACGTGCCCCGTTCTCCCTTCCTCAATTTTTTTTCCACAGGATCTTTTCTTCTTATTTTAATTTTTTTTTAAAGATATCGAGGACTTTTTTTAGAAATAGACGGTTGTGCCCTTTCACTTTGAAACCCGTGTCGTCGGCTATGTTAGAGCTATGTCTCTTTCGGCAGACTCATTAACAACCTTCATTTGACAAACCTTATGTTGCATTTTAATATAAACTGGATGTTTCTATCATTCTTGTGGTTCTGTTGAAAGGAATGACTGTGCCTTCTTTTTACCATTGTTAAACAGGAGATCAAAGAGTTCCAGCGTGCGCTGTGTGACAAATATATAAAGAACTTTGATGGTTAAATTTTGCAACACCTAGTCGCTTGAAAAACTTCTTTATTGACTGTTTTTACCCATCTTCTTCTTGAAATTTTCATCTTTTTCTTGAAATTGTCATTAGCGCGTGAATCAAAGAAGGCCAATCCTACCAAGTGTTACAAGAAAAACCAAAGGTGACGATAGAAGCTTTTGCAACAGCATCCCCAGCAACACGATAATATGAATACAGATGATAAAGATGAATTTGATTAAGAAACTCGGCATTATTTAGAGGAGCTCGTTCTGCAAGAGGAGCTTCGTTCTAAAATCAAGCGTATATAAGTGCAAGAAAAAGGCTGGTACTTGTGACTCCTTTCTTCTTGGCTGCAGTAAGTATGAACTGATGTTGAAACATGTAAATTTTGAGGCAGTATATCACCTGTGCCATCCACCGGGCATTGTGGATGGCAAAGGTGGTTGGCTCCTTTAATAAATTTATTGAATCCTTAGATCCTCTAAGGAAAATAAGACACAGATTGAGAAGTTCTAGATAGTCATCTCTGGGTTGCTGACTCTTTATAGCTTTTACATAGTATTTCAGCATCTCTTTCCGCATTCCAACAAGCTATTCTGTGTCAATGAGATTGTCATAGGATAAAACAAACATAGCTTTGTTGACTTTTGATCTAATTGTTCAGAAATACTTAAAAAGACGTACTTTCGGTCCTCCACTGGTTCCAAATGCTGTTGTGAAAACGGTAAAAAGTATAATTTAAGCTAACACTAAGATGCTGCTCTAGAATTGTGCATGCACTAATATTTAGCCCAGTGTTTGTTGAAGTTTTAAGTTGTCCTCTAACCTTTGTTCTCAGATGCTATTCATCTAAAGCCTTCATGCAAGCTTACTTCTTCTTCACCGGTTCCACGACTAACCATTGGATCACTTAACATTTTTTCGACTCCACTGCCAGTAATAATAATTGAAATTCAATCTATCTTATGCTTTCCACCTGCAATGTCACTTAAAACTTTGCATCCTAGTATAAAGGTGAAGGATCACTAGAAGAGAATCTGCTTTGTCGGCTTCTGCGACGGCTTGCCGATTCTTTTGTCTTTCCTTACAGATAGTGCTGTATGATAATGCCAGCTCATCCACTGGTACAAGAGCCTGAGCCACTGTTCCAACAATAAAGAGTGCTCAACGGTAAGAAATGTTTACCCTATCCAGAGATGATGCCACACTTTTAGTGAGAATTTTCTTTTTCTTTGAACTGCTTGAATTGTGGAAGGAGAAGGAGAGTCAAGATTTCTCTGCTTTGCTTTCGATTTTCTCTAGCTGCTAGTAACTGGTCCTCTTCTGCCATGTTGCAGCCTAATAGATCCTCCTGTTGCATTGTCATATTTAGAGAATCTTTAGTTTAAAAATAATCGTTTTGCTAGATGAGCCTTTTCTCATCTAGCAGAACTATTATTTTTTTTCATTCTGCAACTATCTAGTTTTTTGCTTCTGCTCTTTTTAAGAATAAGATATTCATTATACAGTTGTTTTTTTTTACTTTTTTTTTTTGAGCATTATTAATCGTTTTAGTCGGGGTTCTGCCTCTTTCCCAGATAGCTGATATTAATTCAACTGTTCTTTAAACCAATATCTTCACTTTTTGTTTCGCCTGCTGATGATGGAAAGAAGTGTCCTCAGAATTTCTCTTTTTGATGGACGTATTGAAGAGGACAATGTTTCTGTAGGTTTCCCAAGGAGCCATACTTTAGCAGAAGACCTAGTGATAGCCATATTTCTCAGTTTAAAGTTCTGGTAAATAAAAAAAAGGAAAAAATCCATTACTTACAAACTGTGTAAGCAATGTGTGTGTGTGGATGTCTGTTTGTGCGAGTATTAATATAAGGATTATTAAATTGAGACAACAAAGCCGCAAAAAAAATAACAAAAAATGTTTTAAATGGGTGTTGAACTAAAAATTAAATAAATTTTAAAATATTTAAGGTACATTAGCTTTTCAATAAAATATACATAAAATGATAAAAATTGTTGCATCAAAAAATTAAAATAGAGTTCGATTTTAGAATACTTAAAGCAAGCAATAAAATACGTCTAATACTTTGAAAAAATATTATTTTTTTTTTTGTATTAAGTTCTGGTAAAAAGGTGTGAAGATGTTTAACGATAAATAAAGACTCACCAAGTTCAATTAATTTATTCGATGACCAAAATCTTTGACTATTTAAATCTAAAATAAATTCTACCGCAAGCCTTTGGCCATAAAATAATTTTAGGATAAATAGATCAATGAAGTTGTTCTATTAAAAATAAGCTTTCTCTGTTTACATGTACGCATAACTAATTTAAATCGTTTGATAATTATATATTCTCGTAAACAAAAAACTGTTTTATAATTAGTTGGTTCACTTATTATAAGTTCTTAACGTAGAACTATTTTTGTATTTCCTAACGAAGACGTAAAGTATGCCCAGATCTCGCATTGAACTCTTTTATCTCTTGTTTCTAAAGCAAGAAATCTAGGATTTAATGCACTAACCACTGCGCCACGGCTGCTAGCTGAATAAAATTATTTTATAAATAAATATTTTATAACAGATTGAAATTCTTCCATTTAAAAATTAAAGGTCATTTTTTTTATTCCTAAATTTCTTTTCTTAAAGTTCTTTATTACTTTTATTTTAATTAACTTAATTTAACTTTTAATTTGATGACCACAAACAAGACAAAGGTGTTTTATATAAAAAGACGTCGCTATGCTCAAAAAACACTTAAAACTTCCTAATAACTTTTTTTGTGTTATTCAAAGCGTTTTAAAACAATACGTAGCATCTGATTTCTTAATTTTTTAATTTCATCTTTATACTATCATGTAAATACTCTTTCTTCTCTTCACTCAACAATAGTTTTATGCAATTTAAAAGTTTATTTATTTAATAGTGGCACATTATAAACGAGTTTATGCATTTATTAAGTGATTGACTTTTTTTTTGAAAAACAAACAAGAAATTTAAAACAAATAAATTTGTATAACCAAAAAGCTCACATTTCTGCATCAGAATGATATTTTGGATTGAAAAGAGTTAGCTACAATTCATTAAAATCATTAAATACTTGTAGAAAATCTATTTCTTTTTGCTACACAAAGTGCATAGGAACATGCTCTAAGAATTCGCAACATATCACCAGAATTTTTTTCCTTGTTTATCATCAGAAGACTCTTCCTCATTCTAAAAATGTAAAAAACAACTTTTTTTCTCCGGGGGCTTGGGGAGAAATCACGTATTTTAGGCAAGTGCCCAGTATTTTTGTTGTTTAAGATAGGTAACTAAGAGCCGTGTTATGTCATACTCAAATTTCTAGTATGTTGATACTGGTATCAAATGAGGATAACTTGCAAAATGTTTAGGTATTTGGAGCTAAGCCAACCATGTCTCAAGCCCTAATTGCCCTCCTTTTAGAAATACGTCTCTTAAAATTATAAAAAAATTAATTAATTTCTATCATGAATTAGATCATAATTGAAATTTAACATCTGTCAATGAATTTTGATCTAGTTTTAATATGACACAAAAAATTATTTGAAAACTTCTTTTAAGGAAAATTAGCAACGGCTAGCAACGTTGCTAGTTGTTAATATTTGAAGTAGTAGTTGTGATAACTGAATTCTAATAATAACTTTTGAAAACTCGAAATACATGATCGCGGGAATGATTTTTTAAATATAATTTTGTGGTGTTAGAGAAGATTGTCTAATCTCTAACCTCCCGCCCCCACACCCCACATACACACACCCACACCCACTCCATTCCCCAGGGTAATTTTCCTAAAAAAAAGTTTTCAAAATTCATCGACAGATTTTAAATTTCATAAAAAAAAAAAATATTCTCGTTTAACAGTTACAACTATACAAAGTTATTTCAGGGGTTAAATGAGCAGAATTTTAAACTTCTTCCGGTCATAATTCTTAAACAAAGGAAGATTTTTGGGTGAAACTTGAAATCTGTCAATAGGTTTTGATCTAACTTATGATAGAACTTTAAAAATTTTTTATGATCTTAGAAGACGTAGATCCTAAGATCATAAAAGGGGCAATTACGGGTCGAGACGGGGTTGTGTTAGTTGCAATTACCTAAACTTTTTGCAAGTCATCTTCATTTGATACCAATATCAACATACTAGAAATTTGAGTATCCCCACGTGTATTCCCACGTGGCTCTTAGTTATCTTGAACAACAAAATTTTTGACTACTCGCCTAAAATACGTGATTTCTCCCAAGCCCCCAACGAAAAAAATTATTTTTTTTTACCGTTTTAGAGTAAGGAAGAGTCTTGTGATTATATATATATATATATATATATATATATATATATATATATATATATATATATATATATATATATATATATATATATATATATATATATATATATATATATATATATATATATATATATATATATATATATATATATATATATATATATATATATATATATATATATATATATATATATATATATTAACAGTGTTCTTAAAGTTACATATTAACAGATCTTAACATTGTTACTAATTCGTTTAAAAAAAACAGTTACATTTTTTTTTCCAGCCGTCTTCCTACCCAATGTAAAGTTTTGAAATTTCCCTCACAAAAAAACAACAAAATTAACGACGTTATAACTACATAATACCAACAAATAAAATAATATTTATTGACAAATATGAGCCCTAGATAAAAAAGGATTTAACAACTTATCTGATTATCTACGAAAAAATAAATAAGCATAACTTTGTTTATTTTATGCTCCTGCGTAACGCGTTTAAAGTTACGTCATCGCTTTAAAATGTAAACAAAAATTTACGCAAAAATTTGAAGAATTCGTTGTTTAACATACATAGTTTAAAGACATATTTGATAACATAGCTAAATATAAAGAAAATAGATTTTTTATTTTCATATGCATAAAGACTTCAAACTCATTTGCGATACAAAGCAAATAATATTACGCTTTGCCTTTAAAAATGATAAAATTAAATATATAATACCTTCATTAAAGAACGAACATTTTAGTAAAACAAATCGTCAGCTTGTATTGAAAATAAAATCATCATAATAATAAAACCATCAAACATGAACATTAGTAATCAAATTTTAGTTGACCCAAGACAGGTTTGGAGACATCCATTAATAATGTCAACAGCCTTTAGTCAATTGCTTATTTATTATCCTATCTTCCAGCTGTCAACGTTAATCAAACTTTCTGTGATTCCCTAATAAAATAATTTGTCAGTTTTTTTTTAATTAGGACTGGCGTTTATGCTAAAATAGACTTTTAAAAATCAAAAAGTGTCAAATAAATTTTAAAACATTTTTCAGCTTGCTATTAGATTTAAAATTTACTATAACACTTTGAATTCATGAAAAATCAAGACTTTATTTTCTAGATTAATCCATGATCCTCAATTGTTATGATGAATAACGTGGTCGATTCATCAATTTCTTGTCGAACCAATACGCCCAACAAGTCAACATCATGTTATCTTACCATTCTGCGATAAACATTTCTCCATGAACAATAATTTCCATCATCTTTCTCTGTATTTTGGCTTTAGTCAATCTCTTAAGGGTCAAGGAACATTGGGGAGTTCAAGCCTAAGATCTCGTTATCGATGCTGCTGAATATATTTTTTAACATGACTTGTGAATCAAAATAAAGGTGACAGATTTTACAGATTCTCTCAAACAGCGACAACATATTGAAACGACGATCGAGGTCACATGTTACCAACTTTCAAAGACTGAATAAAGAAAAGAGATAAAAATTGGAGATTGAAACGACAATATAGATCATATGAAGTTTATCATAAATTGTTCAGCCTTGTGAGTCTAGGTGGTTTTTAAAATGCTTATGCGTTAAATTTGGTCTGAAAGTTTTCGAGCCAAAAGAGCCATATGTCTTTCTACTTGATTGAATACATCTACCAATACAGTACCAAGGTTCTGCTTCAAAATATGATTAATTGCCGCATCGATAACTTTTTGATTCCTCCGATTAATTAATTCCATTTTCCATAATTCCATCCATTAATTGCGTTGACATAATTAATTAATGTCCCCTTTTCCGTAAAATCAGCGAAAAAAAGAAAATTAGTTTCAAATTAGTAGCAATATTTTAGAAATATTTATTTTTATTTCTCTTAATATATCTATTCATTTAATAAGGAAAATTAGGTCTTTTGATTTAAAGATGAAAGCGTTATATAGAAAAAAATTTACTAGTATTTTAAAGCGACTTTAATGTGAAAATTTTCTAAACTCGTGACGTTATGTTTACTTTTACATTGTATGTAACAGCCGTGATTTTTTTCTTCACAATTTATATCTTTTTCACAAATTGTTTTGTGAAGAGCTGATGCAGATTGATAATGCTTCTTTTTCTTGAACGCACTTTGTATTTTGACGTATCCGTGAATTTATCTGCATTTTCGTTTCATCTACGTACATTTCTGCTTTTTATAATATCTTTCCAACTTTGGTGAAAGACCTAGTACCCATGGTAAAATAGCCACAAAAAAATTATTCCATCAGATAGAATTTTATTTTTATTCTATCTTTTTGTTGAAAATGTTGCGCCATAATCCTTGTTTTTATTGTATTTACTTTTTACTTAAAAAAACTTTTTATAATAATAGTTTATGAAAATCATCTATAAACGCTTCCGCTGTTTTTTTGAATCATTCAATACATTTATCATATTTTAAATTTATATACTCTAAACATTTTTAGCTTGAATGTTTTATTTAGGTGCGTGCGTATCCGGTTTTAACGGTACCAATTTTAAAGTAAAAATATGTGGCCTTTTTTTCACAACGTGCTTGGCGTAAAGATGTGTTTTGTCATCTTATTATTTAGACAACTGTTTAAAGTAGAAGGTTTAAAGTATTTTATATGGTTTTTTCATTGCAGTAAGAATTGGTAGTACAAATAGCAGTAAAAGTTTGAGAAAAAAACACAAAAAAGAAGGATAAAATACCAGAGCTTAAAGGCATTCAAATTATTAAGAATAAAGGAAATTTAAGATAATGAAAGCGAAAATTTAAGATTCAATAATTCTTGAAATCAAAACTTGGTTTGAAAACTGACTTTGTTATTGATAGAGAGGATAGTTATTAGAAAAATTGACAAAAGAAATAAAAATTACTGATTTAGAAAAACAAAAAATTACAGAAATATTATAGTTTTTGCAGATACTAAATTTTTCAATAATTTCATTGAAATTAAAAACTTTTGTTCCTGTTGTGGAAGTATATTGACATTGAAAGCAAGTTGATTTATTTTACTAATACAATCATTTAATTTTCTGCACCTATTTTCTACGTACCTGCTACATTTTAAAGAAAAATTTATTGTACTCTCATGATCTATTTTTGCACTCTCTGGAGATACACAAAATTATGTTTGTTATGTTGGCCTCCGAGGGTGCGTGTTTCACGATTATGAGCATTTAGTATTAATAACCTTTTATTTTTAAAGTAGGTTGAGCTTTAATATAAATTTATTTTAAAAGTTAAAAAAAAGAATTTTTTAGAAAAATAGAACTTTTACTAATAATATAGGTATAAATATAAATATTATCATTAAATGATTCATAACAATTTTCATTTAATTTATAAAGTCACCTTTTGATAAGGTGACTTTTAATTATGTGGAAATTAATCTAAATTATTTAATGATAGTATGTATATTTATACCTATAATACTTGTAAAAACGCATATGAACCAGTTAAGTGAAAATTGTTAATAATATACTTTTAATGTGCGTAAATTTATATATACATATTTTAAATGTACATACATTTAAATGAACAATTTTAAATGTACATACATTAAAAGTATAAAAATAAAATTATGTACCAATTGAGTGAAAATTTTAATAACATAATTAATAACATTTTCACTCAATTGGTACATAATGCTATTTTATGAACCTATTATCACATAAGTAGTTAAGTTCAAATAGTTAATTTTTACCCCAAAAGAGTAGATGTTTATTTCATGGCGAAGCCAAAAGTTATTTAGCCTGTAGCTTTGCATTGGCCTGCTCAATTAAACATCGAATGTAAGAATGGACATAATAAAATGTACTATATATATTCACAACCAATTGTGAATTATTAAAAAAAAACTAATCAAGATTTTTTTTAACTCAAAGTTAGTTAAAATCAGATTGTACATTGGGGTTATTCCACACCAAGTGGCCCTGAGGTCCCCGCTTTACCATCTCCGATTTTAATAAAATTTTGTCAGTATATTGTTAAACATGTTTCATGAACATTGCCAAACTTTTAGATCAAAATGTTTATTATTTTGGGTTTTGACTGATATTGAAGTTTGGCTTACCCAAACTTCAATATCAGTCTGTAGCTAAAAACTGCATTTTTGGGGTTTTATATTTTCGTAATGAACGGGTAAAATATCTTAAAAACGTGGCTTCTTAGTAAACCGAAAGTGGAGATTACAAAAAAATTAATACAAATTTCATATGATACCTATATATTAGCCTATGGTTCACGAAATACCGTCACAAATTCAACAGCATAAATTTTTTTTGTTTTTTGTAGAGTAATATCTTCAGAACAAAAGGTTTTTCAGTATTGTTATTTTGTCTAAAGCTTATACGTACTATCATATTGATATGGATAAAAAATCAGCTTTTTTATAAATATCTCTTCTGAGTTATTTTAAAAGCAATATAGCGAAAAAAGTGAAATACCCTAAAATAACGTGTGTTTGAACCCTTAAAACTCAATGTGGGCAAAATTTTTTTGTTTTTTTATTTGCATTGTTGGAAAGACCTTATTTCACACTTCTAGAAACAATGAAAACTGTTTTGGAGAGATTTTTCTCATAATTTTCTTATGAAAAAAACTTGGTGAATTTATACATTTTTCGAATTTTTCGATTTTGTCCCGAACATAAAGATTGTACCAAAAATCAAAATTTTTTGATGTTCAAAGTATTTTTTTTAACATTTGCTTGAATTATTTGAGTAAACAAATTACTTAAATGTAAGTCACAAATTTTGAAGTAAAAAAAAAAAACTGCAAATAAGTGCGTTTTTGTTTGACTAATTCATTTTTGTGTATTTTGATTATATAATTATTTTAATACCAATGCTTTTTAAAAAAAGTTAATCTCAAAAATGATAAAGAAGTTGATCTTCATTTTTGTAGATGGTACCAAAAAAGTTTATCCCTAACAACGCCTTGGCAACCGTCAAACATTTGATTTTTTACAATAAGTGTGTCTTAAAAAGGATTTCAAAAATTTAACAGTTATAAAAATATTGCGGATAAATGTATGTTATTGGCTATTTAAAATCCTAGTTTAGGCAACTGCCAACTAAGCAACTATCTATGGGCGCAAACCAAAAGGGAGCGCTTGTTTTTTTTATTTTCATTGAAAAGTTATTTTTAGAGTAGATATGTATTTTTTTAAATTTTATAACGAAATTTTACGCGAAGGTTATTCAGATGCCTATAAGTGCCATCAATTCAACAACATCACAAATGTGGCCCTGGTAATAGAAGCATAATTTAGTTAATTAGGTAACTTGATTATGCTATGTAATTTTGGAAAAAATACAAATTTTACAACACGTTTTCTGCAACAAAAAAACAAATAAGAAAAAAAAAATTTTTTTGCAGTTTTTTTATTTTATGTTAATATATTGTTTCCACACTAAAAATTGGCGATAGAAAAAATTCAGTTGGGCAAAACCATAAATAACTTGATTACAATTACATATTTAAAATAGCTTTAAATTTGAGATTAATGTCTGAAACAACAATTGACGGTAAATTGAAAGATCGACCTAAGAATGACTGCAATAATATGCTGCTCAGGTACCCAACAAGTTTCCTTGGTGCTAGGCCAGTAAAACGACTGAGCCATGCCATGAGGATGCATAAAATCAATAAAAAACATCTTCCTGTTTTTCTGAAAATTCACAAACATTTCCAATTCACCAATGTGCATAGTAAATACATACAACAAAATTTCCAGGACTAAGATCAGACAGTGAAACTAATTTGGTTGAGTTGTTGTAACTTTTATTAACGTTTGCAATAAAAGATGTGTTGTCATTTGAAATACAACTGATACAAACCTGATTTTCATTTACAGGTACAAATTTGTGATTATCACGAGTACCAGCAACTGTATTTCCAGTACTAAATCGTTTCTCTTGAATGCCTTTTACACTGTCTACTTTGTCACTGGCAACAAAAATAAATGAAATACCAGTGACACTTTCTTTGCAAAAATCATATAAATTTAAAGGCGTTAAAATTTGATTATTAATTGGCCATTGAAGACTGGCACGTGTTGCTAAACGCTATACAGTTCCTCCAATTCCATCACAAGGGGATTTTCCATGACTAGTAGTAAAGAAATTCTACTCTGCTTTACTGCCATAGTCAGTATAATGGTAACATAAATTCATAAATGTTTAAAAGTTTTTGTACTGTGTGCCTGAACCGTCACTGAAAAAATGAATAAGTTCAAAAGACAAATAAGTTTTAAGTTCAACTATTAATTTACTAATAAATACATAAAGAGAAATAGTATCATGATGCATGCAATCACTAATAACACAATAACATACATTTTTAAGTATGTCATTAAGTTTATAGTAGACAACAGAAGGATGCAAAGTTGTTTGGCTGTTTTCCCAGTAAAACCCTTGAACAGCATCTTGTACAACAAACAAATAGTTTTTAGAAAAATCCATCAAAATGATCAACTCATTTGAATTCAATTCATTTTTCAATAATCACAAATAGTTGTTTTGATTTTTGGCAATAAAATGATGCTTAGATAAAACAGATACTTTTGAAATTAATTTATCTATAAAGTCATCTACTGGCAATTGCAAAGATTCTAAAGTTTCACTATCTACTTTTATCCATTGAATGTTATTGTTTCATCAGATTCAAAGTCTTTAAACTGTTCTTTAAGATAAGCTTTTAAAATTTCAGTCCCTGGACATTTATCGCAACGATGAAACATACATTCTTTGGATTCAATGTCACAAACTATTTTTTCAATCAGACATTTATAGTCTACAGTAACTGGGCTACTTGCAAGCATTAATTTTATATTCTGGTGAATAGTACATACACAAATATGATGAGTACCTGACTTAGAAAACCTCAATTTAGCTCCATTTTCTTTTTTATATTCCAAAAAAAGTTCTGTTTCTAGAAAATAAATAAAAAAATATATATATACCCATATATATATATATATATATATATATATATATATATATATATATATATATATATATATATATATATATATATATATATATATATATATATATATATATATATATATATATATATATATATATATATATATATATATATATATATATATGTATATTAATCAAGTTGCGCGTGATAAATTATTGAATAAATAGATCATTTTCATCTATCTAATAATTTCGATATTTCGCTGATCTATTGTGATCAGTGTCATCAGGTATAATACCTGAAGAATAGAAACAGGTATTATACCTGATTATTACACCTATTATACTAGAATAGAAGCAGGTATTATACCTAATGACGCCGTATTTATTTAAAAAAGTTTATACGCAGCCATATTATTAATTATTTTATCAACAAGCAATTATTTAACATGTTTAATTTTTTTGAGTTATTTAAAATGTTTTAGTTTTTAAGTTTTAGAACTCTTCTATTGTAGATATTCAGTCTGGAAATGTGATTACATTGATTATATACACTGATATATAGTAAATAATATATAGCGATTAATAAAATTCAGTGATTATTTTCGACAAATTAGATTAAGACATTTATCTAGAAAATTATAACATTATTATTCGCATGAGTCAGCTGTTCGGATAACACAGTAATTTGATTGATGCACGCTGTAAACACCATAACAAAAAAAAAAAAAAAACATAAAAAAAAAAAAAAAAGTTCTAATTTCTTCTAATTTCTTAAATTGCGGTTCTTTGAGTATCCGCGTTCTTTATATTTACTTTTATACTTTATTTCTCAACGATATCTTGACTTGTTAACTTTTCTTTTTTTACATTATTTGTATCTGTAACATAAATATTGTAATAAAAAACAACAACAACAAATATATATATATATATATATATATATATATATATATATATATATATATATATATATATATATATATATATATATATATATATATATATATATATATATATATATATATATATATATATATATATATATATATATATATATATATATATATATATATATATATATATATATATATAGTCGAATTTTTCATCTTTTTGTTTGTGAATGAGTGTTTGTGGTTAGCCCATCTTTTCTTTCATTCACCTTCTGCTAGACCAATATATACTTTTTCTGGAGCGTTAGGGGGGGGGGGGATATTATACATTTATAAATATAGTTTGAGGCTCTACATTTTCCTATTATAGGGCAGTTTTCTTTATTTATGCAATTGCAGGGTGGGTATTCTTTTGGTCTTTTTGAACTGATTTTCTTGTTGTGGCTTTTTATAATTCTTTCGATATTTTTGGTGCAGCTGTAACTCACTTTGATGGTGTTTCGATTGGATAGTTTACTTAGGGGGTGGGAAGTTGGAGAATGTTTGTCGATTAAGTTTAGAAAGATACAGGCCTTCTAATAAGAGACATGCGATCGTACGCCTTATATGACCACGGATATAGTTCTTTATTTGAACAAGTTGACCACGGCTCATTGCAAGTTTTGATAATTAGCGCCTTTAAAAAATTGCGCTAAAAAAAACAAAGCAAATTAAAATAAACATTCCATAAACTTAAAAGAGAATAAAATCCTTAAAATATTATATATAACAAAATTTAACCTAAAAAAGTAAAATATTTAAAGAAGAATAAAATAACTTTGCTTTAATTTTGCTTATACAAACATTACCGTTTGATTAAGATTTTTCAAAACGAACGCATTTTTTCAAAATAATTTTGCGATCATTAGTTTTTTATTTATTACAAAAAAACACTTATTTAAAATGAAAAACAATTAACTACAGAGACTTTTTTTAAAAAATGCCAAAACATAATTACTTTTTTCAATAGCGTCACTTTTAAGTAAAATAAATAGAAAGTAATTATGTTTTAGCATGGTTTCTGCATGCGCTCACAAAAGTATGCATAATTTAACATAAGTCCTTTTGCAAAAACTTCCGAAGAAACCATCCAAAACAATTCGATTGCTTTCTTTTATTGATGAAAGCGATCATATTAGGCCGGGTAAATAAAAACGAGTCGAACATTCACTAAGTAAATTATTTAACTTTACGTGAATAAAAATTTGAGCAAAACGGCTAATGTTTTTATTCACGTAAAGCTGACCAATTATTGAGTAAAAGCAGTTGCTCATTTTTATTCACCCGGCCTAACGTTTAAGCATGGTTTCTTTTCTGTTTTTAGCAATTACATTAAAAGTTTAAAGCAAATGATTTCATTATAAATAAAATTGTGCATGTTTTTTTTCTTAATTATATTATTTTCTATAAAGTGAAATAATGTTTGTTTGCATATTAAAAACACTTTTAAAAGTTTTTTTTATTGTGCATTTATCATTAATTTGCGCGCGCTTTGCAAATGTGTAAAAAAAAGTTTTTGAATAAATTAATTTACCAAGCATCTTTGATATATTTGATAACTTATTAACTAAATAAAAATTATTTGAAATTCGTTTGACATAAATCTCTTAAATTAGACGTTCGTCAATAAATTAAGATACGCAAGTCAACGTTCATTAAAAAAAAACGGTACGTCACGCCCTAGGATAAAAAATAGTTGGCAAATGCGACTGTTTCAAGATTATTTTTTTATAATTTTATAATTATTTATAATTATAATTTTTATATTTTATAATTAAAAAAGCAAATAATTTTTTAGTAAATAATTTTCTTTTTTTTAGTCAATAGTTTCTTTATTAGAAATTATATTTCCATGATAAAACGGTTTGTAATTATTTTTTGATAGCTTCTGTACTCATTTTGCCTTCAACTCTAAGTTTCATTAAAGTACTCGTTAATGAAACTTAGAGTTGAAGGCAAAATGAGTACAGAAGCTATCAAAAAGTTAAGCTATCTAAGTTTCATTAAAGTACTCGTGACAGTTGAATTGTAATTATGGAATCAATTAAAAATAGCATTTACATTTGATTTGTTTTTTTTAAATGCGCTAATTATAAAAACTTGCAAAGAGCCGTGATCAAGTTATTTAAACAAAGAACTATATGCCTGGCCATATAAAGCGTCCGATCGCACGCCTCTTACGAGAAGGCCTGAAGATATGTCCGACATTGGTAGAAACTCTTTTAATATTTAATATTTTAATCCCCAAAAAAGAGAAAAAAGAAAAGAAAAAGAAATATAATATGGGGGTTGAACCATATTATATTTCTTTTTCTTTTCTTTTTTCTCTTTTTTGGGGATTACACTTTAAATTAAAACCAGTGAAGCCATTTCTTCTTAATTCATCTTCGTATTCTAGTAAAGATAAATTAAATATTTTTTCATTTGAGGAATTTTTTGATAATCTGTCGTTGATAGAGATGGGAATTTGCTTTATTATTTGCAGAGAATGGTTGAAGTCAAACCCCTTTCAAAGTATATATGACAGATAAAAAATAATACCCAAGTTAACCTGATTAATAATTAAACAAATTCCCGCCTACAGCAACGTAACAAAAAAATTCTAGCTTTGCCTTCATGAAAAACTTTGCATAATATCATACAAAGGTACGCAAGAATTATTAAATAAAAAAACATAAATAATATCTACCCAGTGGGAATAAAGACGTCGAAAAGACGTCTTTTAATTACGATGTCTTTAAGACGTCTTTTTTTAATCTATTATGCAAATCTATAAGGCATCTTTTTTCGACATCGAAAAGACGTCTTTTTTTATCTTAATCTTGTCATGAAAAGACATAAAAAATGCGCCTTCAAGACGTCTTTTTTCAGCCGAATATGCAAATCTAATAAAGTGTTTTTTCTCGGGGTCGGAACGACTTTTTTGCCATACGTATTAGTATACTAAAGAATTCTTTACACTATAGTATTCCTACTATTTTTATTTGAAAAGCGATTTTTTTCAAATGAAAATGATAATAGCTCTTTATACAAAGTATGACAAATAGCTTTTTCCGATGCCGAGAAAAAAACCTCTTTTAGATGTTAATATAAAAGAGGAAGCATTTTCTACATCTTTTATATATTTAATTATAGGAGAATAATTTATAAATAAAACAATAGTATTGTTCAACAGAATATTTTTTCATCTTTCTCTTTCTTTTCTGTTTCTTGAGCGAGCTCTGTTTCTTGGCATTGTTGAATAAAATTAACAATTTCACGTCGAGAAATCTTTTCTACGAGCAGGTTACGACTTCTAGCTGGTTACCACTTCTAAAAAACAAGTGAACATAAAAAACATTCTATTGCTTAAATGTAATACAAAAAAAGCAAATGAAACTCGATTAGCTGAGTGGAACACATTATACTTACCGAATATTAATTCAAAAAGGACTGATCCTTTTAATCCACTCATGTTTCCAGCGCGGTTCCTTCGTTTTGAATCTACTAGGTTAGGTTGGGACAGGAGTCAAACGGTTAACAGTCTAAAAATATATAAAAATGAGTGTGCTAAATAAATTTACAACCATCAAAATGAGTGTACAACGATGTATTTTATTATGTAGTACTTAAATCAAGCTAAACATTTGCACCTCTCAGATTGGTTATGAAAGCCAAGTTATTGAAAACAGATAATGATATTTTTCTTTCTTCTATAACATAATTTTTAATTGAATTTCGCTGAAATAAAGTGTTGTAGACTCATAACAATTTAAAAATCCGTTATTGACTAAAGACAAAACAAAAAGATAATTCAGCTAATACACTTTAAGAGTTGTTATTCATTGAAACTAGAAAAAAGTATTAGTCAAAGCTCTATTTTAGTCTGAAGCATAAGGATGCTTTACTTAACAACATAAAATCATAAAAACTGGCGATATCATTAGCAACACAGATGAAATACACATAAATAAAAATGACTAAAAGACTAGAAAGTTGCAATGATGTTTAGATATAAGTAAGTGTACCTTTCCAGTATCATTTTCACTTGATTTTTTGTATCCAAACCAAAAAACACACCAAACAAAAAGTTTGCGAACATTTCTAAAGATAAATCTGTTGTCATTATGTGTATTTTTATAATTGCTTTATTAATGACAGACAACAGTTAACAAGGAAATAACATATTTAACATAAAAGCTGAAGAAACAATCTTTTGTATAAACAATTTCATCATTCAACAAAATAAAAACAACAAAATTATTCAGATCATTTAAAAAAAAATAAAAAAAAATTGCAAGCCTACTGAATGCTTCTTCTTTTCTATTGTTCGTTTCACTGGCACTTGAACAAGTAAATATAAAGAGAAATTGTTTACAGGTTTTATTTTTTGTCTGAAAATAAATATTTTAATTTAATATGTAATAAACAACGTTCTTCAAGCACAATACATTAAAAAATGAGTCTAAAAATACTTTTTTAAAACACTTACCTGCGACTAACTTAATTAAGACTAGATCATATTGATACTATCTTACAGGCACCACGCCATCCACTTTTGCTTCTTCCGATTAACATTTTTTAGCTAAGCAGCTGCAATTGTATATTTATTTCAGTATATATATATATATATATATATATATATATATATATATATATATATATATATATATATATATATATATATATATATATATATATATATATATATATATATATATATATATATATATATATATATATATATATATATATATATATATAAATATGCATTTATATTTTGTATATTTTACATAATATATTATTTTGTTATATAAATTATTAAATAAACCCGCTTACCGAAAAAAAGTTGATTTTTAATTAAATTTCCTATGCAAAAACGTTTCACATAAAGGTTATATAAAAGTATTTTGTAAACATAAAACGGGCCAATCAGAATCAGTGGCGGAACTTCAAAGTTTGGGCCCCCCCGCAAAAGAATGTTTTTTTTGCGGAAAAGAGTTTTATAGTATAAATATTATTGAGAGTATAACTTTTTTTATATGAGGGCCCCCTATAGCTGGTAGGCCCCCCCGCAACGCAGGGTCCTGCGTCCAGTAGTTCCGCCACTGATCAGAATGTAACAAAGATATCGTAATTACGATACTGTGGGTTAAAACCCATTTTTGTTAGGTTCTATTGGCAATAATTATTTTTAAATTTCTTAAGCAAATAATGATTTCCTTCCCAGTAAGCACAAAGACGTTTAAAAGACGTTTTAAAGATGTCTTTAAGGAGGTCTAAAAGGCGCACTTGTAGACGTCTAGATCATAAGGCTAAAAGACGTCTAAATGAAGATGTCTTTATAAAAACGCGTTTTAGACGTATGTTAGACGTTTTTTTCAAGATAAATTTAAGTACATGACGTAACATTTTCGCGTAGTATGTGGAATATATTTATTGTATTTATAACATCATATATTGTTATAATTTTGTATTTACAAAATATACATAGGAACCAGCAATCAAAATAATATTGCTGTAATCACCACCAACGGTTGATGCATCAAAGATGAAAATAATAAGTAACAATAACAAATATATATCAAAACAGTATTTAAAACATTTTTAACTTACCTATTGTTATAATAATATTTGACATACATATTGCTAGCTAATTTTTGACGGCATACTTGACTTATTATATGGCTTGTGGGTGTATAAAAACTAAAAGTACTGATATTTAACTTATATATTATTCTTGCCATTTTCACTTATTATCATGATCAGTCAACTATCTATTAAAAAAGCAAAATAATTATTAATAAAAAAAAGATATATTATTATTATAGCAATTATTTTAGTGATTCCTGTGACAACAATTTTAGCAATTGTGTAAAAAAGTAATTTAATTTAAAGTAATTTACACTTAAAACTTGAACAAATTATAGAAAATAATAAAAACTATGTTTTTACTTTGAATATACGACATCTACTTAACGCGTAATGACAAAGCCGTCAAAAAGAAGTCATAATGACATATTTATAAACAGGTCTCAGAAAAGACGCTTTGATCTAGACGTCTTTTAATGCGTATTTTAGACTATATATTACGCGTCTTTTGAACGAATTTTTAAACTTTAAAAAGACGCATTTTAAACGTCATGTTAAAATCGCATTTATTAAAGACGTCTAGAAGATGTCTTAAAAAAAGATATCTTCTAGACGTTTTTTTAACGCTTAAATAGACGCCTTTTAAACGTCATTTTAAAAACGCCTTTATAAAAGACGTCTAGAAGATGTCTTAAAAATTGACGTCTTCTAGACGTCTTTTTATCTTTTAAAAAGACGCTTTTTAAAGGTCATTTTAAAAACGCATTCTTAAAAGCCGTCTAAAAGATGTCTTTAAAACGTCTATAAAAGTGCGTCTTTACCTAGACTAGTTTTAGACGTCTATAAGTGTCTAAAATGCGTCTTGTGCTTACTGGGTTATTAACAACCGATTGACGTCTTTTCGACCTCTTTTTTAAGACGTCTTTTTAAAAGACGTCTTTCTACGTCTTTATTTTGGCTGATTATAAAAAGACATAACAAGTCATAAAAAAGACGCCTTTTATTCGTCTAAAGATGTCTTTTTTCTCACTGGGTAAGTTCCGTCATGAAAACAAGTTCTTGCTTGACAACCACGAGCCCAAAGATTAAAAAACCAAACTACGCTTGCAAATAGTAACATTTTAATATTGTTTTTGAACGTCACGATGTTATTATATAGTTTATTTTTTAACGAAAAAAACAATGTATTTTTACCTGATGATTGTTAAACGCATGAAACTTATAGTAGTAAAAATTATGTAGTTATTTTTTATTTAATCTCGTAAAAAAATCAATTATAAAACTCTGATATCATTCATCGAGAACTCTTGCTGAACATATGCTCACAGCAAAATTAAATACTAAAGATTTGAACCCAAATATATTTACAACTTTGACGTGATGGTGAAAAATGAGTTGCATATTTGAAATGAAAATGAGAAATGCTATAAAAAAAACTAATTGTTTGCTCGGCACCAGAATTTTTTTTTTTTTTTTTTTTTTGTTGGCCTGTGTTATTTGCAGTCTTTTTAAAAAACTTCTCTTAATTATTATTCTCGTTATCGAATCTATATTTAAATTATTTAAAATTGTGGTTTTTTAGCAAAGTTATTTGTAGAACAGAAATTTTGATGTTAATAATTGTTAAATTATCATTTAATTATTTATTTAAAAAAAATTATTTATTTTTAAATTATCATTTAATTAATTTTGATTGTAAATTTTATAATGAAATACTACTATTGAAAGTTTTCCTCAGGTTCTAGTTCCTCATTCATTTCCTCAGTTTTCAACTCGAAATTTAATTTCAAAACTAAATCTTCTGATGCTATGCTGGACACTTGTTTTCAAAGTTCCCTGGAAAAGCTGCCAGCTGAAATCATGGATTTACTCCTCAAAAATGGTCCCCTTTTGACAAAACCCAAAAATACAATGGTCAGGATCATTTGTGATGATATATATACTTTAATATTTATTTATCAAGAAATTTATAAAAATCCATTTTTCATATTGCCTGCAAATTTTATCTACTTCTAATCTACACTTTCTTCTAAATAACTGCATCCTGATAATATTAAAAGACGTTTTGTTTATATTTATTATAACTATTATAATATAATATATATAATAACTATTACAATATAATATAATTTGTCATAATAAAATTTGTTATCATAATTTGTTATCATAAATATTATATAATATATAAAATATAATATATATAATAACTATTTTAATATAATATAATTTGTTTATATTTATTATAACTATTATTATTACAATAATTATTTCATCAATATTATGAGAAGTTCATCTGGAAAACGCACCAAATCCACGTAATTTAAGAAAACTAGTAAAAACTGAGCTATCATAGTTGTGCATCAACGGAAATTGATATTTTTTCTTTTTATATATAAAAAAAAAACTTTTTAGCGGTCTAATATTTAAATTGTACTAGATTTCAATGTATAGATTGCGGAAATGAAGTTAACTAAAAAAATTTATTTTTGTGACTTAGTACGTTTTGCATATGGTCTAAAACAGATTTTCTTAAATGTGTTATTAGTGGCTAAAGTACTCAAAACTACTGAGATTTTTTTGTTGAGTTTAATGTGTATTATATTATAATTTTTAATCGTTTCACAAGTATGTTTTTTAATAGTCAAATTTTTATAATTTTTATAACATTTTTATAATATTTTTATAACATTTTTATAACAACATATAAATTCTATTTTTTATTTTTGACTTTCACGTAAACTCTGTAAGATGAGTTAAGTAACCTTTTATTTGCTAAATTAAAGGAGTTTTCCAGTTATTTGAACGGAAAAGCTGAAATACGAAAACCGTATTTCATTTTTAAAATGAAATACGGTAACCGTATTTCGTTCTTGAGTATGAGTCATGTGACTTGTGTAATAACAATAGCATGTTGAGGGAAAACAAGCCCCAAACCTATTGCTATTACTCAAGTCACGTGGTTTTCCGACTTGATTAATAAGTCATAAGCCTTGCGAAAAATAGGTATAAATATAAAGACTAATAATTTATTTCACTTTTTTTTAGGTATAAATATAGAGACTAATAATTTATTTCATTTTAATTTCACTTTTTAGTTTTTTGCTGTTTCATATACTTACAATAAAGACATATTACATTTATAAAAATTGGCCGGAGCAAGAAGAAGACAATGACTGTCTTATCACCGAGCCCCGTTTACAAATAGTCCGTGTTTATAAACAAATATGAATAAAATATACAAAAAAACGTTAAAGAGTACATAACTTTTGTCAAATAATAAAATGACAATTATATTAAAAATTTAAAAATAAAGAAAGTTTTGTATACTAATACAAATATATTTGATTCATATAACAAAATATATTTAGTGCTAATGGAAGCGTTTTTTCTATTTTAAAATTACCTTTTAAAAAAAATATTTAAAGTCTATTTAATTAAAATCTAATTGAAGTACGATTCTTTTAGAAACTGTTTTAAATTTTTCTAAAGAGTAGTGATTTTTATTAAAGTTTTTAATAAAATTTTTCCATAAAAATGGTCCTCGATATTGAATTCGATAAGAACTTATTTTTAAATTAATTCTCGGAACAATAAAGTTATCCTCTGAAAACTTTGTTGGATACTTATGAGATATCTCATTAAAATAAGATTGAAATATAAGTGGAGATATTCCATGTTTCATTTTAAACATGAAAAGTAATATTTGGTAAATGTTTAGTTTATAAATGTTTAAGGCCTTGAGACGATTTAATAGCGGTTTGCAAGAAACAGTTCTGTTTGCCCTAAATACAATCCTACAAGCATGCTTTTGTTTACTATAAAGTTTTTTGAGTTTTTTGTAATTCGTACTTCCCCATGCAATTTTGCAGTATGAAAGATAGCTGTGAATAAATAAAAAATAAAGTTTCATTAGAGCTTTTGCGATTAAAATTGGTTTTATTTTATAAAGTACGGAAATATTATAAGAGATTTTACTTTTAATAGATTGGATGTGAACCTTCCATGACAAGGTTTCATCAAGAATTATGCCTAAAAAGTTAACAGTATATTCCCTTTTTACATCTGTTTTATTGAATAAAAGATTTGGCAGTTTAAGTGGAATATTATCAACTTTAATTGGTTTGTGGAACAGAATGAATTTAGTTTTATCTACATTTAGTGAAAGGCGGTTACTTATAAACCATTCATTTACTTTAGATAATTCTTCATTAAAAATTTTAAAAAGAATTTTTATATCTCTGTGTGAATAAAACAGAAGTCAACAATCGTCAGCGAACGATATAAGATATAATTTTTTAGATGCTAAAAATAAGTCATTTATATACACTAGAAACAATAATGGTCCTAAGATAGATCCTTGAGGAACCCCGCAACTTATAAGTTTTTTTTTGGTTTCATTTGTTTCATAGGTTATGCATTGTTTTCTGTTAGTCAAGTAGTTTTTAAACCAAAGTAAGTTTAAGTTGTTTACTCCATAAAGTTTTAACTTTTTTATAAGGATTTTAACGGTTGACAGTGTCAAATGCTTTGGATAAATCAATGAAAACTCCTAAGGTAAAATAATCTTTATCAAAAGCATCCGCGCAAGCTCAATTACCGCGTGATCTATAGAATGATTTTTTTAAAACCCAAATTGTTTGTTGTACAGAATATTATTTGATACTAAATGATTATAAAGTCTATTGTACATAATGCGTTCCAGCAATTTTGAGAAACAAGGTAATACAGAAAAAGGTATGAAGTTTGAAACATTTGTTTTTTCACCTGACTTAAAAATAGGTGTAATTTTGGCTATTTTAAGTTTGTCTGGTACAATACCAGACGTTAATGAGAGATTAAAAATGTGAAACAGTAAGGGTTCAATAATATCAAAGACTGATTTAACTACATTGACGCTAATTTTATCTATGTTTGCACTTTTGTTATTTTTTAGAGAGGAAAAAGCATTATGCAACTCACTTATATTTAAATTTAGTTCTGTCATAACATTATTTTTTGTTTTGAGGTAAGTTTCAAATTTTATGATACTAGATGGAATTTTAGCCGCCAGATTTGGACCAATATCAAGAAAAAAACTGTTTAGCTTGTCAGCTATGGTTTCTTTATCATAAACAACTTTTTCATCAATTAACAGTTTTTGTGGCAAATTGCTTTTAATCGAAATATTTTTGCCGATTATTTCTTTTATTATATTCCAACTTATTTTTGTATTTCCATTACTTTTTTCCAATAGCTTTTCATAATAAGATTTTTTTGAAAACTTTTTGGTTTTTTCAAACAAATTTTTATAGTTTTTGTATATTATTTCATTATGATATATTTTATGTTGTAGATATTTTTCATATAGTTTTTGTTTTTTCTTTGAAGATTTGATTAAACCTTTTGTCATCCACGGATTCAAAATAGACTTAGAATTTAAATTTTGTTCGATTAAAGGAAATGCAGTATTATATTGTTTACTAAAAAACGCGAGGAATAATTCATAAGCATTAAGGCCGTTTTCCACAAGACTTTTCGCTACGACGAAACGCTGTTTTGCTTTCTTTCGCGCTACTTTTTTTTCGTGGTCAACAATAAAAATGACAGCAATAAGTTTACGCTGTATATTTAACTGAAAGCAGTTAATACTTTTTTAGCATACTTTCTACTTTGAAGCATGTGAAAATTTCTTTTCGTGCATTAATATTAACATTTCTGCCTTTATATGTAAGATGTTATTTTGTTATATTATTTTGTAATATAATCATTTAATGTAAGTTTTTTTTTACAAGAAAGTATAAGAAATAAATGTTAAACTCTGATATGAACATTTCTATTAAAAACTATTACTGCAAGAACGAACAACAGGTTTAACTCTATAAAGAATTTTTCACAAAAAGGTTTATCTTCGTGTGGCCACTTGAAGATAAACATTCTTATGAAGTGTAACTTTCGTAATTGACAGTGTGAAAATTTATATTTGTAAATTTTCGATTTAGTTTTATATATAAGTCTGGTCATTTTTTTATGTAAGGCTTGTCCCTTGTTTGATAAATTTACTCATGCTAGCCAATTTTCAGAGTAAGTTCATATAAAATTAATAAGAACGCCAGGTTAAGAATTTTGTTTTTTGTTACTTTAAAAACAACATGTTTTCGCTTTTTTTTAATGTTGACATCACGTGATATTCAAAATTTTATTGGTTTTCGCTTATGGCGATTCGCAAAAAGTCGAAATGGATCCGACTTGTTTTTTCGCTGCAGCGAAACGCTATAGCGAAAAAAAATCAGTACAATCGCCAAAAATGTTTAATCTGCGCATGCTTAACGACGAAAAACTTCGCTTCGCGCGAATTTTTCGTCTTGTGGAAAACGGCCTTTATTTGCATTTTGTATTTTATACACTAAGTTCCAATCAACAGAATTTTTTAATAGATGGCGAAAATGTGCTAAGGAGTTTTCATTGATTTGACGCACCAATATTTTTGATTTTATGGAATTGTTTTTTAATGCTATGTTTTTAGTGGTTAGAAAGATAGCAAAATGATCACTTATGTCGGTTTTAAATATGCCTGCATTTGTAAAAATTGTTTGTTATTAAGTTGTCGACTAATGTTGACGATGTCTTTGTTATTCTTGTTGCCTTATTTATTGTTGGAATAAAATTATATTGCAAAATCGTGTCAATAAAGCATTTAGCATCATTTTTTGATGCATAATTTAAAATGTTAATGTTAAAATCTCCAACTAAGTATACATGTTTCCGATTTTTACTGGTTTGGGTTAGAAAATTTTTAATGTGAGCTTTGAAATTTTTTAAGTTTCCAGCTGCTTGTCTATTAAAAGAATTTACGAAAATGTTTTAATCCTTTTTTTATTATTATTTCAATGCATAACGACTCACAATCTGTTTCATTCACGCAAAGATCATTACGCTGAATAAAATTTAATGAGTTGTGAATAAAAATACTCACCATCAGCTTGTTTATCACGCGATTGATGAACTGATGCGTAATTGGCTAATTCTAAACGTGCGTTTTTTTCATTGTTTTTAAGCCACTTTCTGTAAGGCTGATAATTTTAAAATCGTGTTTGAGGTTATGCAGTAAAATTTTAAAGTTTTCAAAGTTTTTACTCATAATCCGAATGTTCAGAGTTAAAATTGAGAAAGCATTATTGTTCTGAGAAAGAAAATGAGTAGATTCAGAAATTGAAAAATACTCAGTTTCAAAGCGTTTTTCACAAAAAAAGTTTTCATTATCATTATCACTTAGCTTTAAATCGTCGTACCTCCATACCCTCCATTTTAAAAACATAAAATTTTAAATAAAATAATGAAAGAACAAGGTAATATATATACATGAATAAAAAGAGTTTAAATATAACAAACCTAATTCATTTTTCTTAGGCTCAATCACGTATGATCAACCTATCGTACAATATGACAGCGTATTTCCGAGATGCTCGTTCTACTTTCATCTTTTCTTTTAAAGCTCTTCTTATTTGTGTGGTCTCCGTAAAAAAGTCTTCATTGATGAAAATATTTTTTCCTTTCAGATGAAAAGATTTTTTAAGAATTTCTATTTTATCTTTGAAATCCAAAAGTTTTAGCACGATCGTTCTTAGCTTTTTTTGCATCTTTCTTGCTAGTTCTGTGAGCTCGTACTATTTTAACATTCTTCACATCTAGATAATCTTCAAATAACAATTTTATTTTTGATTCGGTCTCTTCCTAGCTTTCGTTTTCATTCTCTTTTACACCGTCTATTCTTAAGTTATTTCGCCTCGAACGATCTTCCATATATATAAGCCTTTATTATTCGTTTTTAAGAATAACTTTTTTATTTAAATAAACAATATTATTTTTTAATAAAGATGTATTTTGATTAAAAATTTAAGCGAACCAAATTTAACAATTGAAGTAATTACAATGATATATTATATAAACTAGATGTCAAACTTCGATCCGAAAAGTGAAGCCACTTTTGCGGCTTCACTTTTTTGATCGAAGTCTTTTTTTTTGAAGAAATTTGAATACTTTTAAAATAATAATTTATGACTCCTAAATTCATTTCCGATTAGAAAGGGGTAAAAGTTTAGAACAGAAAAGTGAAACACGCTTAGAATAGAAAAGTTTTTATTCTAAGCCGTTTATTCGTCTGAAAAAGTTTTCTAAGCATTTTATTCGTTTAAAAAATTCTACGCCTTTTATTCGTCTAAATATGTCTTTTTTCCAGTGGAAAAAGGGCATCTTTAGACGAATAAAAGGCGTCTTTTTTATGACTTGTTATGTCTTTTTATAATCAGCCAAAATAAAGACGTGGAAAGGCGTCTTTTAAAAAGACGTTTTTCCGTGTCTTGAAAAGGGTCGAAAAGACGTCAATCTGTTATTAATAAGAAAATCATTATTTGCTTAAGAAAATTAAAAATAGTTATTGCCAATCGAACCTAACAAAAATGAGTTTTAACCCGCAGTATCGTAATTACGATATTTTTGATACGTTCTGATTGGCCCGTTTTTGTTTACAAATTACTTTTATATAACTTTTATGTGAAACGTTTTTGCATAGGAAATTTAATTAAAAATTAACTTTTTTTTGGTAAGCGGGTTTATTTAATAATTTATATAACAAAATAATATATTATGTAAAATATACATAATATAAATGCATATTTATATATATATATATATATATATATATATATATATATATATATATATATATATATATATATATATATATATATATATTATAGTATATATATATCTATATATATATATATATATATATATATATATATATATATATATATATATATATATATATATATATATATATATATATATATATATATATATATATTATATATATATAGGGCCGGCGCGAGTAGGTGTCACGTGGGGGGGTGCCATTACAACTTTTGCCGACTAAAAAAAAAAAAAGGTCCTCGTTTTCCAAAATTTGCCGACTGTCATAACGACATTTGCCGACTGTCTAACCTATATCGAAAGAGGGTCCATTTGCCAACTAACTAGGTCCAATTTGCCGACTAAGGGTCCAGTTTGCCGACTAAAAATCATTGATGGGGGTGTGTGACACCCCCCACACCCCCCTATCGCGCCGGCCTTATATATATATAAGGCCGGCGCGATATATATATATATATATATATATATATATATATATATATATATATATATATATATATATATATATATATATATATATATATATATATATATATATAGAAAAAAAGAAGCATTCAGTAGGCTTGCAATTTTTTTTTTTTATATATTTTTAAATGATCTGAATAATTTTGTTGTTTTTATTTAGTTGAATGATGAAGTTGTTTATACAAAAGATTGGTTCTTCAACTTTTATATTAAATATGTTATTTCCTTGTTAACTGTCGTCTGTCATTAACAAAGCAATTATAAAAATACACATAATGACAACAGATTTATCTTTAGAAATGTTCGCAAAATTTTTCGTTTGGATACAAAAAACCAAGTGAAAGATATAAGAAAGTGTACCTGGAAAGGTACACTTTCTTATATCTAAACATCATTGCAGCTTTCTATTCTTCATTTTTGTTTATGCGTATTTCATCTGTGTTGCTAATGATATCGCCAGTTTTTATGATTTTATGTTGTTAAGTAAAGCATCCTTATGTTTCAGGACAAAATAGAGCTTTGACTAATACTTTTTTCCAGTTTAAATGTGTAACAACTTTCAAGATGTATTAGCTGAATTATGTTTTTGTTTTGATAGTCTTTAGTCAACAACGGATTTTTAAATTGTTATGAGTCTACAACACTTTATTTCAGCGAAATTCAATTAAAAAATCATGTTATAGAAGACAGAAAAATATTAATATCTGTTTTCAATAACTTGGTTTTCATAGCAAATCTGAGAGGTGCAAATGTTTAGCTTGATTTAAGTAACACATAATAAAATACATCGTTGTACAGTCGTTTTGATGGTTGTAAATTTGATTAGCACACTCATTTTTATATATTTTTAGACTGTTAACCGTTTGACTCCTGTCTCAATCTAACCTAGTGGGTTCAAAAAGAAGGGACCGTGCTGGAAACATGAGTGGATTAAAAGGATCAGCCCTTTTTGAATTAATATTCGGTAAGTATAATGTGCTCCACTCAGCTAATCAAGTTTCGTTTGCTTTTTTTGCATTACATTTAAGCAATAGACTGCTTTTATGTTCACTTGTTTTTTAGAAGTGGTAACCAGCTAGAAGTCGTAACCTGCTCGTATGAAATGATTTCTCAACGTGAATTTGTTAATTTTATTCAACAACGCCAAGAAACAGAGCTCGCTCAAGAAACAGAAAAGAAAGAGAAAGATGAAAAAATATTCTGTTGAATAATACTATTGTTTTATTTATAAATTATTCTCCTATATATACAGGCCTTCTCCTATATAAGATGTAGAAAATGCTTCCTCTTTTATATTGACATCTAAAAGAGGTTTTTTTCTCGGCATCGGAAAAAGCTATTTGTCATACTTTGTATAAAGAGCTATTATCATTTTCATTTGAAAAAAATAGCTTTTCATATAAGAAAAGTAGGAATACTATAGTGTAAAGAATACTTTAGTATACTAATAAGTATGACAAAAAAGTTGTTCCGACCCCGAGAAAAAACACTTTATTAGATTTGCATATTCGACTAAAAAAAGGCGTCTTAAAGGCGCATTTTTTATGTCTTTTCATGACAAGATTAAGATAAAAAAAGACGTCTTTTCGATGTCGAAAAAAGATGTCTTTTAGATTTGCATAATCGATTAAAAAAAAGACGTCTTAAAGACATCGTAATTAAGACTTTAAAAGACGTCTTTTCGACGTCTTTTTTCCTACTGGGTTTTAAAACATTTTTTATGAATTATAATACTTTTTAATAAGTATTTTTTATTATTAAAACGTATTTTTGAATTATTTTTAATTTATTGGGAACATTTGACTGGCATTTTTAACTTTTATTCCTCACATCGGCTTAAGTTTTTGCTCTTTTTACAAATCGTGGACTATATTTAAACAAAAAAAAGCGGCTTCTTTTTTCATTCAGCAAATTAGACATCTAGTTTATAATAGGCCGGGTGAGCATTTGCTTTTACTGAGTAATTGTCAGCTTTACGTGAATAAAAACCTCAACTATTTTGCTTAAGTTTTTATTCACGTAAATCTGAGTAAGTTGCTTAACTTTACGTGAATAAAAATTTTAGCAAAACTCCTAAAGTTTTTATTCACGTAAAGCTGACCAATTACTGAGTTGAAGCAATTACTCATTTTTATTGACCCGGCCAATGAGCTATTATAACAAAACTACCGTTAGCCGGACGCGTTTTTCAGTTGCAGTTTTTAGAAAAAAAAACTTTGCAACCAATAGCGGCAGAGTATTTATGAAGGGAAACCTTTTAAATAAAGCAAATTTACCATATATTTTAAAATAGTATATTTCAGTTTTATACTTTAAAATATTAACTTACAAAATTATATTAAAAGATGTTACAAAAAAAATAATAATAATAATAATTTTTGTATTTCATTTTTATTAAAACTTGGCAATTCAATAAAAAACTCGGTTTAATTGAACATGCTCGTGTTACCTTCTATTTAGCCCAAGGCCCAAGGCTAACTACGACGTAACAGCAGCTTAACATTTAAATGGTATTGGTAAATTACTATATATGCTATGCGGTTATCAGCAAAGCATATATGTCGGACACAAAGTTATTATATTCATTTTCCTTGTTGAAATTTTAATTTAAAAAAAAATTGAACTCCGGCAAGGCTGCAAGCAAACACTAATTACGTTAAGAGTTAAGATAGCAAATCTCCAGACACGAAGCAAATTTCAAATTTTTATATGTTTATACCAATGTCAAATAAGGATCCTTTTCAAAAAGTTGCCCCTCATTTTGAGCTGTCTTATATCTTTGAGGTGACAAGAAGAGTGTGGCTAATGGAATCAGTATATAAGAGAAAAATATTTCAAAAAACTTAACAGTTATTTCACAAGGACATTTTTGGAATAAAACTTTTAATACAAAACAAATTTAGCTTTTTTTCTTGCTTTTTACATATACATTTTTTTACCATACCAATATTGTTATAACATATACTAAATGAGTCACCAAAATTAAGATTTAAAGTAAGCTCTTGTTGATTCTTTTCAATTATTGTTAGACCCCAAAAATCAATAAGCCCAAATAGCATTTCCACAAACATTCTTATCAATTTTAACTATGAATTTTCAAATAATCTTTCTAAACTTATTAATATATCATTCATAAATGGAACTTTTCCGAATGTTTTAAAATTATTTTGTGTTATTCCAGTATTTAAAAACGGCTCTAAAATGTACTAATGTACTAACTACAGACCTGTTTTTCTTTTATCTAACATTAATAAGCTTCTTGAAAAACTAATGCATTCTAGAGTGTACTCTTTTCATAACTCTTTTAACTGTTTAAATGAATTTCAATTTGGTTTTCGTTCAAAACATTCTACCTGCCATGCATTGATAAGTATATTGGAAAAAATTAGAAAAGCTCTTGACACTGGTGGTTTTGTTTGAGGCATTTTTATAGATTAAAAAAAAACTTTTTATACCGTTGATCATAAGAATTTTATTTATAAATTAGAACACTATGATATTCGTGGTGTTATTTTGTTTATAAATTAGAACACTATGATATTCGTGGTGTTATTTTGTTTATAAATTAGAACACTATGATATTCGTGGTGTTATTTTGTTTATAAATTAGAACACTATGATATTCGTGGTGTTATTTTGTTTATAAATTAGAACACTATGATATTCGTGGTGTTATTTTGTTTATAAATTAGAACACTATGATATTCGTGGTGTTGTTAGAACACTATGGTATTCGTGGTGTTGTAAGTGACTGGTTTCTTATTATACAGATCGGAAGCAGTTTGTGAGTATTAATGGTTATAATTCTACCTATAAATCTGTTGTGTGCGGTGTTCCTCAAAGTTCTATATTTGGTCGTCTTTTGTTCTTAATTTGTATTAATGACATAAACAACTCTATTCGTTTCTCGTCAATTCATCTATTTTCTGATGACAAAAACCTTTACATATCAACAAATTGTATAATTCTCTATGTAAAAACATAAATTCGGATCTAAAAGGTATTGTTCACTGGTTAAATGCTAACCTAATATGTCTTAACGGCGAAAAAACTGAACTAATCTTTTAGTCATCTTCTAGAAAAAAGCACAATCTAAACAAAAATTCTAAAATTCAAATCAAAATTAATAATAAACAGTTATATGCTACAAAAGTTATTAAATATTTCGGTATTTTCGTCAAACTTTCATATTGATGAGCTACCCAAGCAATTAACTCGAACTAACGGCGTACTTTCAATAATTCGTCATTATGTTGATAAACTCATACTAAAGAATATTTACTGTGCATTATTTTTATTGCATCTTAGTTACTGTTATCAAATTTGGGGTCAAAATGACAACTATCACATCAAAAAAATTGAGGTCTTCTCAACGTCAATCCATAAGAATCATAAGTTTCCAACCTTTTAAGTCAGAAACATCAGAGTCTTTCAAAAAACTAAAAATTTCAACCTTTTTAGCGCTTGTAAAATTTGCTAATCTTCTTTTTGTTTTTGAATATCTTAATAAAAATTTACCCTCTTCTATAACAGACTTTTTTTAGAGAAAGTAGAATAATACATAAATACTCTACTAGAAACATATATAATGGAAAACTTAGAATACCATCATTTAAAACTCAGAAGTATGGTAAACATTATGTTGTCTATCAGTGCATTTGTGAATGAAACAAGAGTCTTGTATGCATAGTGAATGAGTTCAAAAAACTACAACTTCAAACACCTTTATCGTCTTTTCTTAATCGTAAACAAAATCAATTTAAAAAAATTCTAAGAACAATTTTGTTCTAATATATTGACATGATTTTCACTTGATATCTAAAATATACTTTCATTTTTTTAATTATGGTTACTACAACTATTATCATTAACGTCTTGTTTGTTTATTTTTTATTATCATCAAAGTATGATTTTTAAATGTTTATGTATGTTCAATGTGTGTATGCTTATTATTAATCATATAATCATATATTTAAAAACATTCCTTTGATCAGAATTCTGTTTGAGTGACGCCACCCTTATCAATCATTTAATTATTATTATTAAATACTTATAATTAATTTACTTATTATTATATAATTTTAAACTGTTATTATATATATATATGTATATATATATATATATATATATATATATATATATATATATATATATATATATATATATATATATATATATATATACATATATATATATATATATATATATATATATATATATATATATATATATATATATATATATATATATATATATATATATATATATATATATATATATATATATATATATTAATCAATTATTTTTACTTACAACAATCAATAGAATTATGATTTTTTTATTTTCTTATTTATTATTATTATTATTATTATATTTTTTATTATTATTATATTATTGTATGATTTAAAAAGGAGAACAAATATCTTGTTGCTGTTGTTGCTGTTGTTGTTATTTATGTGTTTTTTTTTTGATAAGTTAAATTTTGCAAGATAATAGATTGAGTTCTTAATTTACTTTATCAATAAAAGATGTTGACAAAAATGAGCAAATGGTTAGGTACAAGGCTTTGCCTCTAAAACCTAAAAATTTTCATTATTTATTATGCATTATAATTATTTAAATGTAATGAAACTATGCATTAGAATCTTTTGATGAACAATTTGCAATATTATCAACTGCTCTGTCATAACTGCCCATTGCTACATCAAATTTATTATTTTAGCAATATTTTTAGGCCCGAAATTTTGATATTGTTCAAATATTTCTCATTTATATAAATTTTGTATTTAATCAGATTATGCTATCAAATTTTATATGATAAATTTTTAGGTTTGGAAATCTATCTTACGGTAGAAAATATATTACTTAGACACAGTAAAATATTTACAAAGAAAGAAGTACTTTTTTAATATATTTTCCAGCTGAGAAGTATAGATTTTTGCCGGGGAAAAACCTGCAATGAAAAAAGTAAATCACGTGACACCGATTCCTATTATAAGTAAACCGATTGTGTGTGTTATCTGAAATTTACCTCAATTCTTTATTTCAATAAAAGATGCGTTTTAAATGGAACAAAATTTTGAAACAATTTTCCAAATATTCAAGTAAAAAACTATTATTCCTCTTTTTTTTTTTTACAAATAATTTACTTTGAATGAACTGAATAAGCATGCGTTTTTGATAATAATCAATTTTTCATAAAATCAGATGTATTGACGTCACTAACTATTAATATTTTAAAACTCGATTGAAACTGACGTCATTAACCTATTAATATATTAAAACCTATTGAAACAAAAACCTTGAAGTTTTGTTTTTTACTTTTCTTGTTTTCAAGTCTCACCAAATAATGTGAGCTGATCAATTGATCCGCTAAAGTTAGACACTTTGTAAATAATCTACTTTAAAAATTAATGTCTTTTAGTTATGTAAATTATCGCATCTAAAACTAGATGATAATATTAATTTTTGCCTTTTTGATTTCGTCTCGAAACGGGCTCATTTACACATTAGGGTTTCAAGAACATTTAATAACTTTTCTCTTCAAACCAGTTTAAAAATTCTCACTTTATTTTCATAAACTTATCACCCTCCTAGAAGAAAAAACAACTCGAGTTTTTTTTTCGTTTTAAAAAGAAAACTCTTTTAAATTAAAAACATCATAATAACTGCAACAGTTTTTTTTAAGAACTTTTGTACTCCAACATTTAAATGCAGGTGCATGTCTAAATAAATGTATATGTACATGTCTGTTTATACACATGTCTTATGGTATATGTACATGTCGGGGGTGGACGCAAGTTTTTAATTTACCCCGTCAAAAAAAAGCGCCTTAAGCCATGTTGTAAGTGACGCAACTACGCTTACATAGCAAATAAAAAAATAGGGGGAAGGCTAGAGCAATAGCGGGAAGGGGAGGGGTCGAGCGCTATGACAATGTTAATACAGAGCTTTTAATTCTATGTTTTGAACTTGAGCAGAAAGACCATTTATTAAAGATAAAACTGGCTCCATCATATGCTTGACCCCTACAGTTTTTTGTATTAAGGTCCAAGTTGCTTACACAATTTAAAAGCATATTAAACAAATTTTTTCCGTTAATCCCTTCACCACCGTAAATAAATTAAATACATCTTTCTCTGATAATAAAATCACTATAAACAATTTGTAAAACTAATGACATTTGCTCTTTAGTTGATGAGTCACAAGCTTCATTTGTAATTATTGAAAAAATACAGTTTTGTGAACTTCAGATAAAAGAGATTCACTAATTTCTTCATCACAGCATTTAACCATTTCATTTTGTGAAGTCTTCAAAATGTAGGAGACATTCTTTGAACAATTATTAAGATGAAAGCTCAAAACATTATTCCCATTACGCACAGCAAAATTTTAAAGTTTATTAAAACAACCATTTTTTTAACCATTCCACATTTTCACACAATCAATTATTTGCACATTTCAAATACTCTCCATCCTCTGGAAGATATTGGGAACCCTCTCTGTGGCCTCTCAAAGGTGTATTGATTTGACCACAAAAAAAATATAGTTTCAACTATGGGACGAAATGTTTTGGGATTTTTTATGATTGAATTATGAGAAATGACTCAAAAAAATATCAAAAAAAATGTAGTAAATGCATGCAAAACATTTTTAGTTGACTCAAGTTTTGAAAATGGTCTAATAGCATTAGACAATTCCCAGTGGGAAAAAAGACATCGAAAAGACGTCTTTAAAAGTCTTATTTACGATGTCTTTAAGACGTCTTTTTTTAATCGATTATGCAAATCTAAAAGACATTTTTTTTCGACATCGAAAAGACGTCTTTTTTTATCTTAATCTTGTCATGAAAAGACATAAAAATTTTTTTGCCATACTTATTAGTATACTATAATATCCTATACACTATAAAATTCCTACTTTTCTTATATGAAAAGCTGTTTTTTTCAAATGAAAATGATAATAGCTCTTCATACAAAGTATGCCAAAAAGCTCTTTCCGATGCCAAAAAAAACCTCTTTTAGATGTCAATATAAAAGAAGAAACGTTTTCTACGTCTTTTATATGTTTAAATATAGGAAAATAATTTATAAATAAAACAATAGTATTGTTCAACAGAATGTTTTTTTATTTTTCTCTTTCTTTTCTGTTTCTTGAGCGAGCTCTGTTTCTTGGCGTTGTTGAATAAAATTAACAATTTCACGTCGAGAAATCCTTTTATACGAGCAGGTTACGACTTCTGGCTGGTAACCACTTCTAAAAAACGAGTGAACATAAAAAACAGTCTATTGCTTAAATGTAATACAAAAAAAGCAAACAAAACTTGATTAACTGAGTGGAGGATATTATACTTACCGAATATTAGTTCAAAAAGGGCTGATCCTTTTAATCCACTCATGTTTCCAGTGCGGTCCCTTCTTTTTGAACCCACTAGGTTAGATTGATTATAAAAAGACATAACAAGTCATAAAAAAGACGCCTTTTATTCGTCTAAAGATGTCTTTTTTCCCACTGGGTTTATTGAAAGGCTCTAAATTCAAATAAGTTAAATTAGGTGATCTTAGTTTGAATTTATTGCCAAATAATGCACAAGATAATCAAAATGCGTCATCATTACTTTTAGAAAACCTCAGCCAAGGAAACCTTTCAACCAAAGATATCTAAACTGACAATCAGAATCTTTTGGAAAAATGTAATCTTCTTCAGGAATAAACAATTAAAAATGATTAAACGATTAAAACAATTAAACGATTAAAACGATTAAACAATTAAAACGATTAAACAATTATTTTCTTTTACTCGACTAGATTATTTATTTACTAGTCGAGAAGGAAACATCGTAATAGCAGAGCTAATCGAGAGAGTTCTCTTCGTACCGAAGTACTAGTCATACGCTGAGTAGGCGGAGCCTACTCAGCGTATGAGTAGTTTTGGATAAAACACTGTATGTAGTATGAGTATTTGGATAAAACACTGTATGTAGTATGAGTATTTGGATAAAATCCTTAGATATTCTTGAGTAAGAAGAAAAATCTTTTTTTGATGTTAATGATTAAGAAGATGTTGTTGATTGAGAATAAGACATTGCTAATTGAGAAGATATCGCTGATTGAGATGAAAAACTGTTTGGTTTTAGAATACTAGATGTATTTTGCGAGACTACACTAGCAGTTTTTTTTTGTTTTGCGAGACTACACTAACAGTATTTTTAGCTTCTGTACTGAGTACAATTATAGCAACTTGATTAGTTTTATATCTAGAAATTTATTAGGTGACAAGACTGGCAGCAATTTTTTTGAAACTGTATTTTTCTGTGCTCTCACAGTTTGAAATTGCTTTAGCTTTAATAATGCTATAAGTTTTGAGGCTAGAATCTAATGCAGAATAAGATACTGACAAAATAAACTTTTGAGATTAATAAAGTGAGAACTATAACAAGATCTGTTAGCAACGAAAATGGCGCAGAACTGTAAATACAACTTAGGATGCTTCAAACCTTAAGAAAAAATCTATATTTATTTCATGTTTTTAAGAGCTAAACTTCTTTTATTAATAAATTATACTCTGTTCTATCAAGAAAGTATTTCTTTTAAGTTGTGATAGAGGGCTTATGAACTTTAAAGTCTATGCATGGCTTAAAACTTGATTGAAGATGTTCTAATAGATTTAAAACCAATGATCTTGTCAATTTAAACATGTTTTATGAAACTTTATTACATAAAGGTATAAATAAGGTCTTTGCTTTTTGAATAAATCTTTAAATCAAATAAATAGTCAAGAATTCAGACAACTACTACAAATGATTTTGACATGTAGGTATCTAATACGTACATCATTTACATATTACAGGGTTATTCATTTTTATATGCGCGTCTATTCACTTTTATATGCGCATTTATTTATTCTTATATGCGCATTTATTATTTCTTATATGGGTGTTTATTCATTTTTATATGCGCGTTTATATGCGAGTCAACCACCCATAAAATCTCTAATATCAATTTATATAAACAATAAATAGACTTTTACATTTTTATATAGATATATTTAAAATATAAATTAGGTTGTTGTCACTGCTATTTATTTAAAAAATGGTTGCCGAGCCAGCGCTGGAGTTACGTAACTACGCATATGGTTGTAAAATGGAGTCAAGTTAAACTCTGTAGTATCCATAATATTTTTAAGTTTCCTGATTACCTCATCCGCATTTCGAGGCCTTTCTCCCTATTTATAAGTATGTTTTAAAGAAGAAAAAAAGTTTTTTCTTCTTTAAAACAGTTTTTTCAAAACAAATTGTTCTTGTTTTATTGTATACGAAATTAAAAATACTTGTGACTAAAACTTTTTACATTAGATGATGGTTTTTTTAATTTAGTATTAGGTCTTTTATTTAATTAAGGTTTTTTAATTTAATTATTTATAATTATTATTAATATTTATATTAAGCTCGAAATCCAGTTGTTAAGTTAAACAGAGGAGAATTTGACATGACTTCATTCAAGTCGTTTTCAGATGAAAAACGAGGTAAATGACCTAATAACGCTTAAATAAAAAATATTATTGAACTATGGGTACAAGAAAACAATCTTTGTACGCAAGCAGCTATAAAAGAAAATCCTTCTGCAGCAGGCTTCAATATGTCTTAGCCTACTATTTCAAGAAAACTCAAACACTCGGATTTATCAAGAAAGCGTGTTGTGCATGTGCCAGAATAACGAAACTCAACACAAGTTATTGATGCCTGCTATGCATTTGCAAGCAAATTCAAAGGAATTTCAAATGAAAAACTTATTTAGTTGGAAAAAACTGGATTTAATGTGCACACTAACAGCACATATGGTTATTTGCTCAGAGGTGTGCTAGCAATTTTACAGTTGTCTGCAAATCGTAGCTAGAACGATAGTTTGATTTGTGCTTTTTCAAAAATGGGAGTGCTGGCTTATGAAATAAAAATTGGAGGCTGAAATGCAGATTTATTTTTTACCTTTATTACTTCAATGTTGGCTCCAGCGATTAGGAATTTAGATGTGGAAGCGCAGTGTTTGTTATGGACAATTGTAAATTCCACTGGGGTATTTCTGTTAGGCAAACAATAGCCTCTCATGGCAAACCTATTAAGTATCTTCTTTAAAGCATACTTACAAGCAGGGAGAAAGGCCTTGAAATATGGAGATGGTAATCAGGAAACTTTAAAATATTATGGATACTACCGTTTAACTTATTTCCATTTTACAACCATATGCGTAGTTACATAAATCCAGCGCTAGCTTGGCAACCATTTTTTAAATAAATAGCAGTGGCAACAACCTAACTTGTACTTTAAATACATATCTATATAAAACATATATCTATATAAAACGTAAAAGACTATTTATTGTTTATATAAAGTTATAATTTTATTGGTGCTTGACTCGTATACAAAGCAGCAGTGGTGCAGTGGTAGCGCACTGGCCTCAGACACAAGGGATCTGTGGTTTGAACCCTACCTCTGGTCAAGTTTTGCGACATCAATTAGAAAGGAGGCGTGAACTTCCTATTAAATGCTAATCCGCGATGCTCTGTGATAAAACCGTAAGGACTTCTTGGGGCACCTAAATAAAATAAAAAATAAACTTATATATATATATATATATATATATATATATATATATATATATATATATATATATATATATATATATATATATATATATATATATATATATATATATATATATATATATATATATATATATATATATATATATATATATATATATATATTAGGGTGGAGCTTATTTTTAAACTTTTGAAATATGATCTTCTTACCCTCTCATTTTGTTCCTATATATGAAAAAATAATTCAGGCAAAATATAAGAACAATTAAACAATATTTAGGGGTAGCTCAATGATGATAAAGTTTCGGATACTCGACAGCTGCGGTTTGGCTACAATTGATTTTTACATAATATTATTACTTATACCAGAATAATTCTCATGTTAAATTAAGAACTTAATTTTAACTACAAAGCTAAATTGCACTGTCCTAAATCATCATATACTCCACAATTACGGTCTATACTATCATATTTGATCATTGACCAACCAATGCAATCATGGCAAATTGAAATAACCCAGATTCAAATTTTTGCTGACTGTGTAATTTTTACATAAATCAAAACATAATCCCAGACAGACAGGATCACTAGCTAGACAGACTTGTTTACTACAATGCTGAGTTGCTGACTAAGCAACACTGTTAAAGCTGTATGCTTATTTTGTTTACTAAATAGAGGCATTGTTTTAGTTATTAAAATATAAATGGCAATTTAAGTTGAAATATTGTTTAAATAAATTTTCTGAATAAAAACTGGGGCATAGCTGACAGCATCCGTGCAATGTGTTTTGATGCGACCAGCTCAAATACTGGTCGGCTTGCTGGTGCCTGTGTCCTCCTAGAACAGAAACTTAAGAAAGAGCTCTTATCACTGGCTTGTAGACATCACATTATGGAACTGATAATTGGTTCAGTGTTCCAAGTGTGTATGGGAGCAACATCTTGTCCAGAAGTTCCACTATTCAAACGTTTCCAGCAATACTGGGGTTTCATAGACACGGCTAATTATGAGCCAGGGATTGCAACTGATGATGTGGAACGTCTCGTGGCTGACATAAAGCAAGACACTATCGATTACGCCAAGAAGCATCTTGAACAGAGTAAGTCGAGGGATGATTATAAAGAATTCTTGGAACTTGTGATTATTTTTTTGGTGCTGCTCCTGCCAGAGGTGTGCAATTCATGTTATCTGGAGCAATGCACCATGTCCGCTGGATGTCCAAAGTCATATACAGTCTCAAGATCTGGATGTTTAAGGCTCAATTTAAATTGACTCCTGCTGAAGTGAGAGGATTACGTGACGTTTGTGTATTCACAGTACGTGTCTACCTGAAAGCCTGGATATCTGCACCTCAAGCATCAGGTGCTCCTTATAATGATCTGCTGCTCCTAAAGTCACTGATTGAATATTCATCAATCCATTCAGCGATCTCGAAGTCAACATCACGCAAGTTTTCCAATCACTTGTGGTATTTGTCACAAGAACTTGTTAGCTTGGCTTTTTTCGACAGTCGGGTCAGTTCATCAACCAAGAGACTGATGGTGAGTGCAATGCAAAATGAAGAAGACCAAGATCAGGATCATTCGAAGCGTATCAATGTTGATCTTGGTTCATTCGGGAACAAGAACTTAGTAGATTTTGTCACAGCAAAGTCAATGAATCTGCTCGGAATGATTGAAATGCCATATGGATTTCTAACAGTTGATCCGGACTTGTGGGAAGACAGAGATGACTACAAGATAGCTGCAGAAACAGTCGAGTCTTTAAAAGTTGTAAATGACCACGCTGAACGTGGAGTGGCCCTCATTCAAGAATACAGTGGATTTTTAATACGCGATGAAACGCAGCTGCAATTCCTGCTGCAAGTCGTAGAAGACCATCGCAGAATGTACCCTGATAGCAGGAAACAAACTCTGTCTGGGCTGCCGAAACCATGAATTTAAAACAATAATTCCTGAGTTTGCTCTGGACATTGTCAGGCTGATACCCTAAACTGTAAAAACTGAGCTAAGAACTCATATTTAATGTGTTTATAAATGTTAACTGTGTTGTTTAAAATATATAGATTAGACTCGTTTCTCGTATAATTTTTGTAATATTGGAGGCACTTGAGCTACCCCTAAAAACAATTATTTCTTAGCCAAACTTTTTATGCAGTGTTTCTATGTTATATGGAACAGATTTGGGGGTAAGACTTTAAAAAATACAAATTTTATTTTTTTTTATTTTATGAGCTCCACCCTAATATATATATATATATATATATATATATATATATATATATATATATATATATATATATATATATATATATATATATATATATATATATATATATATATATATATATATATATGTATATATATATATATATATATACCACAGCATATTTATATATATATATATTATATATATATTTCTTGCTTCAGATCAGTGGCGGATTGAGGTTTAGTGTCGCGGGGGGGCCAAGTCAATAAATAGGGGCGACCGGGGTTGCCTTCAGTAATTTAATCTTATATATATATATATATTTTAATTGTTTTAGGGGGCACCGTTAGACCGTTCTAGGGGGCGTGGGGGGGCAGCTCGCCCCCCCACGCCCTATACTAAATCCGCCACTGCTTCAGATCCTTTACTTTAAATTAATCTTCTACTATTCTTGTCCACCTTTTCAAAGTCATTTTATATCCAATATGTAATAAACTTTTAAAAAAAGTAACCAAGCATAAAAAAATGGTAAACCAAATGAATAACTTCCTGTCATACCCTTTTTCAAAACCATTTTGTCAATATCATTTATTGCTTTGGAGTTGCCATACATATAGTAAAACATTGACTAGAATTAGTAACATCTGAAAGAGCAGTGTGACCTCCTCCATTAATCATAGTAATTTGTATTATACGATGTATTTTGATTTTTTTATTGTTTAATTCAACTTCAGTATCTTACAAATTTGAAACCTCAAGCCTAATGAGATCCTATTCTGATTTAAAACTGCTGCCGTATCTTTTTCAAATTTAAAACGCAGAGGTCTACAGTACATTGTTAACAATAGTTGTGAATTTTTCATTTGAAAAGCCGCACAAACCCAATGGCACTAGGCAAGTAATAAAAGGAGCCTGCTCATTGTTTAAATTTCTTATTACTGTTCTTGTTACTGTTGTTACTGTTGTTACTGTTACTTTCCTTGCGATATTTGTTTATATATCGACTGTCCTGTGGCACCATCAAAGTCTATTTTGTATCTCAGAGAATGTATATTTGGAATGCCTTCAGTGCAAGGACATCATATTGTGCCTTGCATATTATGTTTACTGTATGATCTGCCAAAGCTTGCAGTTTTATTTCAGCCGACAAGTCTGAGACAGATATATCCGCAGGATAGCACAACAGCTTTGCATCCCGAACACCATTATGTGAAAGATATATATCAACACCATTTTCAAATGCCTAATTTTGAATAATTTTGTAGGAAGCTTTTGTCAATTTAGCATCATAAAAAAAGACAGAGAGCTTCATCTTTCGACATTCTACTATCTTTTTTTTTTAGGTTGTTTATATTTTCTTTTCTCCGTTTAAATTCTGAAGCAAATTGTAACGCAGAAGCAGAACACAGTTAAGAAAATAATTTTATGTTTTTTGGTCTTACCCAGCTAGCGCACTTACATTGGGCCAACATTTGTAAAACCATCGCAAACGTCGGCTCTTTTTTCCATTGCAAAACCAACGTTAATCCAATGTCATTTGATTAACGTTAAAATTATTACCGACGGAACTAAAAACATCTGGCAAATTTACATTGGTTCAGTGTATGTAAAAACATCGCAAAAAGTTGATTGCTTTTACGATCTAAACCCAATGTTAATCCAATGAATATATTTCGACGTTGATTAAATTTATGTAAATCAATGTATGTAAAAACATCGAAAAAATTTGATTGTTTTTACGATCTAAACCCAACGTTGATCCAATTTATATATCTCGACATTGATTTAATGTATATAAATCAACGTTGATCCAACGTATGTAAATACATCGCAAAAAAGTGTTTGTTTTTACGAACTAAACCCAACGTTGATTCAATGTATGCGACACAACATTGCTATTGCGAAATTATATAACTTAAATAAAATTTATTTTCGAATAATATTAAATACTACGTTTTGCCAATTAAAGTTCAACGTTAAATCAACGTAAATACAAGGTTGAGCCAACTTAAAATACAACGTTGGGCCAACGTATAAAATAAAACGTTGAAGCAACGTAGAAAATATAACCGTTTTCCGACTTTAAATAAACGTTTTATCAACATAAATTTTTAGTTTTTGGCGACGTCGCATTTGTAACCATAATGATATAAAAACAACGTTGGCATCCGATATTGGGCCAACAAAACGCGCGACATTGTTCTAATGTTTTAATAACATTAGTGTGCTAGCTGGGTAGTCATTAAAGTTTGCCTTAATTGGCCTTCCAATAGGCATTGGTGTTACATTTAAATCTTCAGGAACATTACTTTGCAGCCGTTTTTTATTCTTTTCTTCAAATCGAACCATGCTGCTATATGACTTGCGCCACTTATCTCGTAGATGCGTTATTATAGTTTGCAATTGCTCCTTGTTACAATCCAAATTCATAGCATCAATAAGTTTGTCCTCAATACCAGAGTCAGATGTTTGTAGATTATTAGACTTATGCTATCGGTATCAAAATATTTCATTTTCAGCCTACAAATACAAAAAATATATAACTTAATTTAAATAACAACAATAACAATAATATATAATCATATATGAAAGATTAATCAATATATAATCATATATGAAAGATGATGTATTGATAAGGTTAGTGAAGTCATTCATTCATATAGTAGTGTGTATTTGTCATGTTTGTTTATTGACTCTATTATCAGACAAAAATAGCTGTCTTTGCAAATATGTTTTTACCGCGATACAAATTACGGGCTATAACAGGCCATACACAATCTATTAATATATATAACAACACTATATTGCAGGTAATTATAATGTTAAAAAAGAATAACAAAAATGATGTGATAAATTGCACACATTTATATTCATTTTTACTAAGTAAATTAGATTATATATTTTGCTTCAAAGTCCTCCAGTGTTTTGATACATGTTATGTGTTATGTATATGTACATGTTATGTGTTATGTATATGTATATATTTGACACGAGTTATATAACTCGTTTGAAATTGAAAGAATAGTTCTAAAATATTTTATAGAATAAAGCGCAAATGCAGTTAATTTAAAATTACAACATTATTGGCTTGATAACTCATTTTAAAATTTAATTTATTCAAACTGTGCCTAATTGTCTTGTATGCGTTAATTTTTTAGAATTTACATGCAATCCATGGTAAAAAACCACTTTAATTTTATAAATTTAAAAAGATTTCAAATGAGTTTGCTTTGTAATCCAATTACAAAGAGGTTTTCTTTTTGTAAAATAGCTTTGCAACATTTAAAAAACACGATTTTTCCAGTAATTTCTTGAGCATATTTTTTAACCCCATTCTTTCACCCCCCTCCCACCCTCCTTTAAATGAAAAATTCTCTTTTAGTTAGTTCTAGCTTTTTCACGTTAAAAACTTTGGCGCCGCCCTGTATAAAAGTTTCGTGCGTTAATTCGCGTTAGATTCCGGTCTGCAATTTCAAACTGTTCGGTTTTTTCATTTTTAAAGTAAACCTTTTTTTTTAATTCAATAAGTTTATTTCCGTTCGTTCAAAAAATTATTTATTAGAAATTAATTATCTATAAACTTTTAAAACGTTAAAAATTTTGTTATTTGTATGCACCTACGCACTATGACAAACGATACACGTACAGCAGAGAAGCGATAAAGTGGTAAAATCTCCTAATTTTAAATTATAAATTACTTTTTTAAAAACTTTTTTTTTCGTTCGCTCAGACATATATATTAGTAATATTAGGGTATTGGGATAGTAATTTTATTGAACAAAGGGTTAAGTAGGGTAGAGTGGGACATATCAGGACAGTGGGACATAACGAGACAGTTTTTCCTGAAGCCTTATATCTCAACTAAAAATTGTTTTTTTTCAAACATTTTTTTTTATAAAACATTTTAAATTATTGTGCTTAATTATTGTAAAAAAAATTAGTTTATATTTTTCAAACAGTATTTTTTATCCCCGTTTAGAATCTGGTTTTAAAAAAAGTACCTGGAATTAAACTTTTTAAATAGTATTAATTTCAGTACATTGACTTTTGTGGGTCAACATCGGACAACAAGTTATTTATATAATTTACTATATTACTACTATTTTGTTTATAGTTTGATCATTGTAATTTTTAATCTAAAAAATTATTATCCTTATTTGGAAAAGCAATATTAGTAATCAAAGGAATTGTTATGTTTATAACTTCGATTATTAATAGTGCTTAATGTAAACAACAAAGGTAAGAAATTATATAATAAAGATCAATCATCCAAAACGAAATGAAAAGCAGTTTTAGCTGTGAGTAAAAAAAACTTGAAATTCGAAAAGCTGCTGATGCAAATGTTCTATTTAAATTTGCTCTACATTGGCATACTGCTAATAAGCCAGCTAATTAAAAATGTTGCTAAATAATTTCAGGATATTTTGTGTGTGATTTATGTGATCCATAATATTTTTTGTTTAATTTTAAATTTAGTAGTAGCTATTAATTTAATAACATATACTAGTTTTGCCTTACTTAATTTTTGGAACAATATCTTAAGTTTTCATGTTCAAGAGTATTTTATAATAAAACTCAAAAAGTTTTTTTATTACAGTTGTTATTTCTTTTTTTGTGTTGTATGGGTGTATGGGCATGCAGTTTGTATGGGTGTCTTATTTGTTGGAGGACCTAATGTCTAAACATGTTTAAATGATAAAGTACCTTTTTTTTGTCATTTTCAAAGCTTAAAATTAACAAATAACTGCTACTTTTTAACTGTCCCGTTTTGCCCAACCCACTTGCTAAGTGTAAAATTTTTGCTAGTCTAGTGTTTTGTTGTTGTAGCTTATTTTTGGAAATTTTGTTTTTGTTTTTTCGTTTCCTTAAATCAATGACCTTTAGAAAATTTTTAAAAAACAGTGTTAACTATGATTAGTTTATCCACAGCTAGCATTTGTTTCTTGAGTGTCCTTATTTGCCCCGCTCTACCCTAAAGCTTAAGTAAGAAAAGTTTTATGAGGTTGTACAAAAAATATTTTTATTTGTTTAAACCATAACTAAAGACATGTAAAACTTGAGTTTTTTTATTTATCAACTTCTCTTTTATAAGTTTACAATAAGATAAATCCCGCATAATCTCACAATTTTTCCAACTATATTTTGCTTTTTACACTAATCAAAATATATATACACCAAAAAAACCTGCATTGTTTAGTCACTGAGATTTTCAAAATAAAATTGCAAATTGCGCCTATATCTATGATTGAAGTATTTAAGTTTCTCGAATCAAATCTGAGATATGAAAAGCCAAACTCCACCAATATTTGTACAACAAAATTTGGATTGAAATCTCTATCTTACCTGTGATCAAAAACTCGGAAGCTAATCCCAAATGATTATAAAGCATCTTCATCTTTAAAGCAATTTAAACTTAAAATAAAAAACTGGATTCCCAAGCAATGTCCGGGCAAATTATGCATGACTTTAATTAAAGATGTCGGGTACATTAAGAAGCTAAAGTAAAATGAAATCTTTATATTTTTTTTATTGTTGTTAATGTATTTGTCGGTTATATTACAATTTATATTTATAACTATATTTATTTTTAAAGGATAAGTTTCAGTTGACTTAAATTACCCAATTATAAAGCTTTCAATGTAACAACCATATGAGTCAACTAAAAATAAATAACAAATAAATAAAACAATCTAGCTGCGCAAAGTCGAAAGAATTTGTTAAATTCGCATTTGAAATTTCAACTTCTCGCTGTAGTGAAGGCAATTTTAAAATATTATTACGTCTGTATGATATTAAGTTGACTACGACATATTTCCGTTAAATCATCAGGTCTGTGAAATATGAAAAGACAAAAAAATAAATTTAGCGGTATCATTTAGTATTAATGTTTATAGCGAAAAAACCCAGACCGAAGATTCTTTTTTTTTTTTTTAATTTTCTTAAAGTTACAATCGCTTGTCGAAATTTTAATCTATTTTAAATAAATACATTTTTTAGGTGAAATGAGCATTATAGTTTAACAATATGATCTAGTCTGATCGTTTATTGACAATTTTTCTTAATTATAAGCTCTTTCTTTTTTTATTGAAATAATTGAAATATTGAGTTTTGACACCTATTTATAATAAATATACGTTAGAACCGATTAGAACTAGGATCAGTAGTAAATTAAAGAACTTTTTCAAAAGATTTTAACTAAATTCATGTTAACGCCGATGAGCGGAATTGATCTAAAGACTCCAAAATGTTCTTTAGATTCACTATTACGGGTAGTAACGAGGTTTTGAAAATTATATAAAAAAAATAAAAGTTTCTTTAAATATTAAAAAAAACCTGAAGCAAAAAAAATTATATCATTTAAAGCTCTTGAGTGGACATATACGCTGATAAAACCATGCTAATTCCAAGTAAAAAAAATTCAAATTAATTCGAATTAATTCGAATTCGTAAATCGCCTTAACTACACCGAGTTATAGTTAAAAATAATAAAAAAATTTTACTTACAAAAACTTCTTATTGGCTTGAATATTCTAAAATTTTAATTTAAATTTTTTTTACGCGTGTAGTCAAAGGTAACGCACTCATAAAAGTGTATGCGCGCATTGTACGCGTTAAAGTTGCGTATGAAAAACAATTTTATTAACAAATTTGAATTTTTGAGCCTAAAAACTTTTATATCACAAAATGAAACATGTTTGTTTACAATCTTTGTCAACATTTGTTGGGTTTTTGCCGTTTTTTAATCATTCTGAGACATTAAATTTCGTATTAAAATATAAAAAATAAGTTTGCATTGCTATCAATAAAATATTAATAAATTTTTTCTGTACACATGCAATGTAATGTGGTGAGCCTAACACCTGTAGACAGGGGGGGATCCAGCATTTTTTGGACGTTGAGACTTCCAGACATGGAGCAAACTCCAAACATTTATATGTTTATACTTATGTCAAATAAGGATGCTTTGCAAAAAATTGCGATGATTGGAGGCTGGGAACAAAAAAGCCCCAAAGTTTTCGTCCCCCTGCACCAAACGTGAGAGCAACCAGTTAATAAAACATTTTTTGTGCTATTCTCAACTAGACTTATATTCATCGATAAATTTTAAATTTCATAGTAAAATATTTTAGCGTTCAAAAATTATGACTATATAAAGTTTAAACCCCCCCCCCCCCCTAAATTTGAGGGGGTTGCAAATTTTATATAGTCATCATTTTTGAAGATGAGAGACAATACTATGAAACTTAAAATTTATCGATGAATATAATTCAACTTGAGAAAAGTACAAAAAATATTTCATCAACTTGTTGCTCTCACGTTTGGGGCAGGGGGACAAAAATTTTGGGGCTTTTTTGTTCCCAGCCTCCAATTATCGCAATTTTTTGCGAAGCATCCTTATTTGACATAAGTATAAACATATAAATGTTTGGAGTTAACTTTATGTCTGGAACCTAGGCATAAACGTTCTATAAAATATAAACTTTATTATTTGAAACACAATTATTTAAATGAGGTTATATTCAGCTGAACGAGAATCTTTTCTAAAGTGACTCAAAATGTTTTTTGAAAATAAATCTAATATAATAATAATAATAATAAAAAAAAAAAAATCGTAAATCATTTTGAAAAGGAAGGATTTGCTAAAGTAGAATATATGATAACCTAAAAAGACTTGAAAATGTTCAATCCTTTTCTGATAGAAAGAACCCTGTTTGTCCAAATCCTTGACTAGAGAAAAGAAAGCCGAATTAACGAGACTTGTCAACAATCGAAAAGGGGTCAGTCAGAGAAAAATAGGTTGTAAATTCGGTATAAATCAATGGATAATTGGTCGTCAGTTAAAAAGTATGAATATTAAATATAGAAAACTTATTCGTTCTTTCTCCAGCTCGTCTATCATACCTCATCATTTAGTTTAACGGTCGCATACTGTCATATTGTATGGTAATAATGCTGGTAGCCAAAATACAGCTAATAATGGATTTTGGCTACCAGCATTATTAGCAGGCTTGGGCTGGGCCACCGGGATACCGGGAGATTTCTGTTGGGCTGTGTGCTATTAAAAAAAAGTTATACTTTTAGTTAGTTTAATTTCCGATAAAATCATTGATGGAATAATAAGATTTTTCCTAAGCATGATGGTGGAAGGGAGTAGAGAAGCCCGTATGTTTAGTGTTTAAACTGATACCACACAAGATAATAATGTACAGGATCAGTGTTCTATTGTGATCTGATATGTAACAAAAGCTGTATATGAACGTGTAATATCGATAGCAAATTGCACATCAACAACTGGAAAAGGAATGCAGGATTTGATTTGTGGCATTTTTGACTAGGTAGACATTGATATAAGTAAATGTATCTGCAATGCCATTGATAGAACCTCCAATATCCCAGTGGGCACCGGACCAAAAAAAGACGTCTTTTGAACGTTCAAAATACGTCCAAAACGTTCAAAAGACGTTCAAAAGTTGTCGAAAACGTGTATAAGATGTTTAAAAGACTTTTTTTTTTACGTCCGTGCCCACTGGGATGCAGGGTCAATACAATGGGTTCAATACCTGGTTAAATACAGTTTTCCCGGATCAGATTCATGTATGGTGTTACACCCATATCTTAAATTTGGTAATGAGTGACGTGATTAAAAAAGGGATTGAAGTTGTTAACTTATTTGGTTTTTTGAACACATGTGCAGTACTTTTACGGGAATCATATTTACACTTCAATGTTTGGCGTAAAGTTGGCAAAATGAAATACATATCTGTAATCAATAAAATCCGTCGGTGGGCGAAAGATAGACCTCTTACTAAGATATTCGGAGACTTCTTAAAAACCTCCAATCAAAAAACACAAACTATTGATTTTTTATACATTGACATATTACAAACATTTCAATTTCTACATCAATCAAATTCAATAATGATGTCCGTTACAAAACGAAAACTCTTATAGATTCCTTAACTAGTTTTGAATTTATTTTGACAGCACAATTGTTTTTGAAAGTGTTTAAGCACACAACGCCATTACCTAAATATTTATAAACAACTGGAATGGTTATACTACGAACATTTAAGATGGTTCAAAAGAGTATCAGTCATTTAAGCAAAGTAAAAAGAAATTTTGACTCCACTTTTTAAGCTGCTACTAATTTATCAAAACTTGATAGTGAACTAGGAAAAAGGAACCTCGACATTGAAGTTCAGACTGGATTGAAAGAGAAAAGAATTTAGAGTCAACCAACTTGAAAGTGCGAAAGATAAATTTCGTGTCAATGTTTACAACATGATAATGGATCAAGTAATCAGTCGTTTGAAACAGAGATTCTCTGAGCATGGTAGTCTATATACTGATTTATCTTGTTTAGATTCAAGAAACTTTGCAAAATTTTTGAAAAAAATGGGCCGCCATGAAGAAATTTCCCGGCCGAAATAACTCAACCAGTTATTTCGAAACAGAATTTGCCATTTTAAATCTACTTTTTTTAAATTTGAAATTTTAGTGTTTAATTCAAATTTAGCAAACCAAAAAATTAACTATTGTGACACCAGGTTTTTCAAGATTTAGCCTACTGTGCATAAGTAATATAAAAATGAATAACAACTTTTAAAAGTTCAACAAAACGTGATGTAAAACAAAGACCAGAAAAATAAATCAAAAACATATCTTGAATAAAAAATATAAATTGTACAACGTTAAAATACGTGTAGAATATACGTAGAATGTGTGTAGCTTGGAGCATATTTCAGAGATTATATGAAATTAAATTTTATTTAAAATATTATCAAAATAGAAATTTTAAACAGGTAATAATAAAAAATTATTTCGTGGCGTCGTTTTTTCAACGTACCATTATTTTCTTTTACTTGTATTGTCACTTTTCGTTTAATGATATAGAATCGTCTCCATTCATCAATAAATTATTCACTTCTTTATACACATCAGGTCTTTTCTTCAGAATAATATCCATATACTCTGCTTCACGAATCGATAAGGATTTTATAACTTCCCCAAACATGTTGCGCTCCCTAGTAGTCCGAGAAAATAAAAAGTTTTCAAGTTAGGCCAAGTTATAGTTAAAGTTTATAGGTAAAAATAGTATAATAATAATTTTTCATTGAAATTGTTAATGAATACAAACAACAAACTAAAAACTCTTTAAACATATGTAATTATCTTTTTTGAGCAATAAATTATTAAGAATACTATTATCTGAGCTATCTACTCTTAAAAATTTATTAAGAATATTAGCTATCTAATCTTAAAAATTTATTAAAAATATTAGCTATCTACTCTTAAAAATTTATTAAAAATATTAGCTATCTACTCTTAAAAATTTATTAAAAGTATTAGCTATCTACTCCTAAAAAATAATAATGACCCACAAATAGCTGACAAACAATAACATCTCTACAAATTATAACTCTTTTATTTTTTTATTTATTTAAAGGAGCTCCAAGAAGACCTTACGGACTTATTACAGTTCATCGCGAAAGAGCATTTAACCAGAAATCGTTTTCAAAAAACTAAAAAACCGTTTAACAAAAAAGTTATAAGAGGGTTCGTTTTACAACAGAACCCTTTTTTTACAACTTTCATCCACTTTATAAATAAAAAAATCTTTACAAAACCTTGTCATATAATAACGTGTATAATATCCACATCGTTAGAAATAACAATCTTTTTCACAAATAAGCAATATTTTACACCTGTGTACAAAGTCCTCTTCAAAAACTGTTGCTCTTTCACAAATAGTAACATTTTTCACTAATAATCTATTCCAAAAATTAATTTAATATTTTTCAAACTTTAATTTGTTAAAGTAGTTTATTTACGTAATTGGACATAAACAAATAACTAAAATAAAAGAAATAATGGTTGATAGGGGAGAATTGGAACGCACCTTAATTGGAACACTTGCATTTATTTAAAAAAAAAAAAATTATGGCTATACTTTTCATTTTTCTAGTAAAACGTCATATTTTCTACGTCATATTTTTTTGAGATTTTGAAAGTTATCCCTAAAAAGATGCACGTGCAACATTGAATTATAGCTTATTTGCGTCTTTTTTATTCGGTGATCTAATATTGTGCGCAATTTAAAAATACTTAGTAACACAACCATAAACCTTAAAAATAATACTTTATTTAGTGATTTTTAATCAATAAATTAGGAGAACGCAATAACAGTTGAAGCTTTTATACAATTTTTTGTTTGTAGAATTTTATTTGCCAGGGTAATTTTAATCCTATAATAAGTTTTAAATGAGCTGTTTAAATTTTCACTGTATAAAAATCATTTTAAATCAATTTTTGTTGATTTTAAATGATTTTTTATCATACTTTTAAAAAGAAACAACCTGTTCTGATTATTAAAAAGAAACAACCTGTTCTGATTATTAAAAGAAACAACCTGTTCTGATTATTAAAAAGAAACAACCTGTTCTGATTATTAAAAAGAAACAACCTGTTCTGATAATGGAATCTAAGTGTTTCAAGTTAAGGAGCCAGTTGCCTTGATAGGAACAAAATGGTTTCTTTGCAAAAGCAAATTTATATCTAATAAAAGTGCAATCAATTAAGTCAAATTATGGTTAAAAGTATAGTAGGCTTTGTCTGTTTATATTAATCAAATTATAAATGTTTTCATAGTTAAGCCATCTTTGGTTAATAAATATTTATTCCTTAAGTGTTTCAATTAAGGCAACTCTCCCCTATAAATATTTTTTTTTAATAACAAAAGTTTTCAGAAAGAAAATAAAATATAAAAAAGAAACAAATATAAAAAACAAATATAAAAAAAAAAAAACAAATATAAAAAAAAAATATATATATAAAAAAAAAAATATAAAAAAAACAAATATAAAAACAAATATATAAAAAACTTTCCCTTTGACTAAAAACATATTTTTACAGACTCTCTCTTAAAATAGTGTAAACAACATTAAATAAATAAATAACTAACTTACTGCGTTTTAAACATCCCCGTTACATAACGCACAATCAATATAAGTAATCCAACAAACGAGACAATTATTCCAAGAACAATACTAAACCACAAAATCATGAAGCAGTATTGGTAGAGGATGTTTTGCGATAACTCGCAAATAAACTTATATGAATTAGCTGTGCTATGCTTAATATCTTTTGATGATTCATATAACTCGCAGTATCCAAAAGGTGGAAGAATAAGATTACCTAGTTAGAAAGTATATCAAAAATCAATTATTGGGTATTAACTAAGTAATTGTTAATTTTAAAACCTAACAACAACAAAAAAATTAAAAATAAATAGAAAATAAAAAATATAAAAACACATTTTATGTTTTAAATATTTTTATAAACATTTAACATTTAAATTAAATGACCTGGTGTTGGGTCGTTTACTGTTCCCATATAGTCATAATTGTTAGAGCTATACTGCGTTGACCATTTTATCAATGATTGACCATATGAATTAAACTTATCAAATAACACGTTGTTAAGACCTAAAGTATATTTTCAAGACCTAAAGTATATTTTCAAGACCTGAAGTTTTCATGAATGAAATTTTCAAATTAATAATACATGAAATACTCAAATCAATACTCAAAAAAAAAAAAAAAAAAATTCAAATTAATTGTACTTTTGTTATCTTTTAAATATTAAACTAAACAAAAATTAAACTAATAAATACCGAAAAGAGTTATAAAATTGACAACTATGTATAAAATCTTGACAATAATATTGAGCAAACTTCTTAAAAACATCTTTTTATACGGATTAGCACGTCTGTTAAAATAAGTTTGACAAACTTTGACTGCATCGGGTTTATCACTTTTTAATACCTCAAGCAAACTTTTTATATCTCTATTGACCGCTCCGTGAAGCAAATAAGGTATGTAATACAAAGCTGATAAAGCACCAATTAAAAATGGCATCCATTGGTACTGAAATTTGTTTTAGAAAAAGAGTAAATAAAATAAAAATGTAAAAAAAAAAAAATGTAAAAAGTAGTAAGCTAGAAGATCAAACGTTTGTACAGCAGGGTGGGTAGTATATATATATATATATATATATATATATATATATATATATATATATATATATATATATATATATATATATATATATATATATATATATATATATATATATATATATATATATATATATATATATATATATATATATATATATAATGGTAATATATAGCAATACACATAAAAAAATGTACACTTTGGTCAGGTAAGGCTAAAATTTTCTTACCTGCAAAATAAATCTTTTTTCCATTGGCATACATTTTTCATTTTTAGTGCCTAACTTTCCTGCAGTACTACACAACTCTCCAGATTGTAAGGTGCCATCTAGGTCCATGTCTTTAGGAATACCAAAGTAAGCTACTTCGTTTTTTTTATCAATAAGGTTTTTGTATATATATAGACCTTGTATCCAACAGGCTTGAGATACAAAGCCACTGTCTCCCATACCACTAGAAGCTTAATACAAAATACTGCATTATTAAGATACAAAACATTTTTCTGCCACAATGTCCGTAACATAAATTTAATTATTTTGAAAATTTCAAACATTCGGTGCTTTTTAAAGTTGCCATAACTTAAAAAAAATTGCACTATTATTCGGTTAATAAAAGCCTTAAACTTTTAAAACCTATGCACCTATGCATTAAGATTGGTCAAAAAATTGGATCAAAAAGAGGTTCCTTAATGTAGTAATTCAGAAAAGTAAACTTTTTTTTGGATAAAACAATACCTCTTCTCTCCACAACTTGATTCTTAGTTGTTTTTCATAAGTGCGTTAATCTGGTTCTCAAAAAAATTATAATTAGATATAGATTTAAAAAAACTGATTGTTTAAAAAAAAATCTAAATGTTAATTTTTGGATAAAAAGAAACTTTTTAAAAGCAGATCTACAAAATACTTTGAAAACTTTTGACAATGACGACTTTAGAGATATTTGTAACGAAAATAGTTGTTTTTGTTATTTTTTTTTTAATAAGTATATATTTTTGATTATAAATCTATATATCTTTTATTAAGTATATTTTGATTATTTAATGCTCTTCGGATACATGTATACTGCTATTTTATTTAATATCTATTTTATTTGAGAATAGTATTATTGTTTATAACTATCTTAAAATTTGAACATTTTGAATCGTATAAAAATATTTCAGATAAATTAAAGTTTTAAAATGCTCATCCACTTTTAAAAAAAGATGATTGTTGTACTGTTAAAACTATACCTAGTGGGCACGCGTTGTCCGAAGGACGTCTGCTAGACGTCTCCAATTATATGTAATTACATGTCTAACTCCGTAAAAAAACCGTTACGAAATGAGGCTTTTTTTTTGCGGAAGCCATATTGAATGCTGACAAAATATCGTAAATAAGTGAACTTTTTAAAAGAAATTATAAACATAAAATAATAAGCCTGATCTATTTAGGTTTATTGATTAAAAAAGATACAATAAATTTTTTTCAGTATAGTTAGCGTTGTCTTTTTTTGAAAGAAGCTGACGTGAATTTTTTTATCTAAACGTTATTTTTATAATAGGAAATTTAAAGTAGTTGATATAAATTTTTTGTTTTAAAACTAAGTTAAATGCCATGGCAAGAAACCGTAAAGTTGTTATATCGTTCGAAAAAGCTGAACAAGGATTAGATTTTTTCGAAGTTATGGATATATTTTTTTTAAACTATTTTTCTCAATTTTCATTTGTTTTTTCTAAATACCTACCAAATTTCATTTTAAAAAATTGGTATTGCAGACACCCCACTTTTAATCACATAATCATCGGCTTTATTTTTGTTGTCATTTAACATGTCAAGTTAATTCAGGTGATCCTAAAATTTCAAACGCAATTGCTATTATGTGAAGCTATAACTATTAAAATGCCGTTGACCGAATGGAATATTTCAAAATTAGTCACCTTGTTGTCAACTTTTGTTACTTAAATGCACATAACATGTTGTAGAATGATCCAATTTCTATGACATTTTTATTCTTGCAATATTAAGTTAATGCACTTTTTAATAATATATAATAATGTAATGTTTAACAAATTAAACTTTTTACACACATACCTATTAACTGTGAAGGATTTTAAATTTTCGGCGAGAAATTGTTAATATTTTTGAGTTCATACCTATAACAAAACTTCTAAAAATTTTCTCATTTTTTTCGATAATTTTAATAATACTAATAGATGGTATATTTAATCCACCAAGATTTTTTAAATTTATGAAAGACAACCAAGACGATTTGCAAAACAATTGTAGTCATGATCACACACAAGATTATTTAGTTGGTTAAGTGCTTCAGCACATTTGCAACAAGTTATTTTCTTTTTAAGAGTCTTAATTATATAACCAGCTATCTAACCAAGTATTGCTTGCCCACCAAACATTTGGCCTTAAAAAGACGTTTTTAATACGTCTTTTATCCGTATTAGATGTTATTTATACGCCAAAAAGATATCTTTTTTAGACTGAATGTTTGCTGGGTATTTGTATATTGATGTTGAAATCCCTTCAAGACTGTTTGATAAATCTGCAACAATATTTTTATCTTAATCTTTAAATTCTGTTTCTAGAATCGGTCATCTGGTATTGTTCCATTTCAATTTTATTAAAATGAAATTTTATTGCTCCATTTCAATTTTTTTGGTTTTACTCCATTTCATTTTTAATTCAATTTCAAAAATACTAAACCAGCTGAATTTTTTTTCAAAAGTGAGGCAAATTGCATGCGATGAACCAATCAGAAAATTTCGTAAAAGAATTTTTTTGAAATTTGATTTTAATTGAATATTATTTGGATTATTATTAAAACTTTTTTGCCCCTAATACGAGCAAACAGCAGTTCTAAATGACCTTGAGATGTATTTTAGATCAGCACATATTTAAAGGAATTTTCCAATCTTGATATTAAACTGAATGATAAATCACTTATACTTATTACAGAGACAATGAAACCAATAGCAAAAGTTTTTCTTCTATGTTTAAGAATTTTAGTCCCATGTTTATCAGTTAAGTTGGTAAGATATTGAATTGATTTTTCAAGAATAATAAACCAATTTATTTTATTATCAAGAAATAGAGTTTTTTTTTAACCTTTGGTCTAATGTACCTTGAACATCATGAAAAAACGGATGGCCTGATAGCATTAAAAATTCAATAGCATCTATTTGAATATAATTCTACCGAATTACTAAATGTTTGAGCAGTTATTTTAAAATTCATTTTATGTCTCTCAAAATTAATATGGCTACTGCCTAACTTATTGGCAAACTTTAATCCAAATATCCTCTTGCAAATATTGTTGAAACGTAATGTGCTCCCACTTTACAAACCTATTTTGACTATCAATAAATTATCCAAGATCACATAAAGCATTTTGTGCAAGTTTTAGCATATGAAAAGAATATAAAACATAAAATGGGTATAAAATAAAAGTTATAAAATATATATTATTATCATAAGACTTGATATTAAAATAAGTTTTCATATTTTCAACTTCATCAAACGAACAAACAAGATTTTTCATAGCACTAAAATTGGAAAAAACACCATCACAAGTTATGTTGTGAACGTTTATATTATGTTGAGTACACAAATTAACTAATTTAGTTAAAAAGCAAATTAAGTTTGTTGTTGAAATTTTTTCACCTAGAACATAACCAATAGGACATACCTAATGACCTTGAAGTCCAACAAGCATAAATACAAGAGCCTCAGTAGCTATGCTACTTGGATCAAAAGCAGATATGTTGTTTCCATAATCTGAAAAGCCTTCAAAGTTCCTATTACTTGGATTAAAAATAAGACCTGCCTTTATGCGCATTGAGTCAAAGATTAGTGCACAATCTGTATATTCAATATCTTTTAATCCCTTTTGTTTTAAGTGAGAAAAAATATCTTTAAAAAACCCAAGCGAACAATCAATAGATGATGACAATTAGCTAGAGAACTTACACAAGGGAACAATCAATAGATGATGACAATTAGCTAGAGAACTTACACAAGGGAACAATCAATAGATGATGACAATTAACTAGAGAACTTACACAAGGGAACAATCAATAGATGATGACAATTAGCTAGAGAACTTACACAAGGGAACAATCAATAGATGATGACAATTAGCTAGAGAACTTACACAATCAATAGATGATGACAATTAGCTAGAGAACTTACACAATCAATAGATGATGACAATTAGCTAGAGAACTTACACAATCAATAGATGATGACAATTAGCTAGAGAACTTACACAAGGGAACAATCAATAGATGATGACAATTAGCTAGAGAACTTACACAATCAATAGATGATGACAATTAGCTAGAGAACTTACACAATCAATAGATGATGACAATTAGCTAGAGAACTTACACAATCAATAGATGATGACAATTAGCTAGAGAACTTACACAATCAATAGATGATGACAATTAGCTAGAGAACTTACACAATCAATAGATGATGACAATTAGCTAGAGAACTTACACAATCAATAGATGATGACAATTAGCTAGAGAACTTACACAATCAATAGATGATGACAATTAGCTAGAGAACTTACACAATCAATAGATGATGACAATTAGCTAGAGAACTTACACAATCAATAGATGATGACAATTAGCTAGAGAACTTACACAATCAATAGATGATGACAATTAGCTAGAGAACTTACACAATCAATAGATGATGACAATTAGCTAGAGAACTTACACAATCAATAGATGATGACAATTAGCTAGAGAACTTACACAATCAATAGATGATGACAATTAGCTAGAGAACTTACACAATCAATAGATGATGACAATTAGCTAGAGAACTTACACAATCAATAGATGATGACAATTAGCTAGAGAACTTACACAATCAATAGATGATGACAATTAGCTAGAGAACTTACACAATCAATAGATGATGACAATTAGCTAGAGAACTTACACAATCAATAGATGATGACAATTAGCTAGAGAACTTACACAATCAATAGATGATGACAATTAGCTAGAGAACTTACACAATCAATAGATGATGACAATTAGCTAGAGAACTTACACAATCAATAGATGATGACAATTAGCTAGAGAACTTACACAATCAATAGATGATGACAATTAGCTAGAGAACTTACACAATCAATAGATGATGACAATTAGCTAGAGAACTTACACAATCAATAGATGATGACAATTAGCTAGAGAACTTACACAATCAATAGATGATGACAATTAGCTAGAGAACTTACACAATCAATAGATGATGACAATTAGCTAGAGAACTTACACAATCAATAGATGATGACAATTAGCTAGAGAACTTACACAATCAATAGATGATGACAATTAGCTAGAGAACTTACACAATCAATAGATGATGACAATTAGCTAGAGAACTTACACAATCAATAGATGATGACAATTAGCTAGAGAACTTACACAATCAATAGATGATGACAATTAGCTAGAGAACTTACACAATCAATAGATGATGACAATTAGCTAGAGAACTTACACAATCAATAGATGATGACAATTAGCTAGAGAACTTACACAATCAATAGATGATGACAATTAGCTAGAGAACTTACACAATCAATAGATGATGACAATTAGCTAGAGAACTTACACAATCAATAGATGATGACAATTAGCTAGAGAACTTACACAATCAATAGATGATGACAATTAGCTAGAGAACTTACACAATCAATAGATGATGACAATTAGCTAGAGAACTTACACAATCAATAGATGATGACAATTAGCTAGAGAACTTACACAATCAATAGATGATGACAATTAGCTAGAGAACTTACACAATCAATAGATGATGACAATTAGCTAGAGAACTTACACAATCAATAGATGATGACAATTAGCTAGAGAACTTACACAATCAATAGATGATGACAATTAGCTAGAGAACTTACACAATCAATAGATGATGACAATTAGCTAGAGAACTTACACAATCAATAGATGATGACAATTAGCTAGAGAACTTACACAATCAATAGATGATGACAATTAGCTAGAGAACTTACACAATCAATAGATGATGACAATTAGCTAGAGAACTTACACAATCAATAGATGATGACAATTAGCTAGAGAACTTACACAATCAATAGATGATGACAATTAGCTAGAGAACTTACACAATCAATAGATGATGACAATTAGCTAGAGAACTTACACAATCAATAGATGATGACAATTAGCTAGAGAACTTACACAATCAATAGATGATGACAATTAGCTAGAGAACTTACACAATCAATAGATGATGACAATTAGCTAGAGAACTTACACAATCAATAGATGATGACAATTAGCTAGAGAACTTACACAATCAATAGATGATGACAATTAGCTAGAGAACTTACACAATCAATAGATGATGACAATTAGCTAGAGAACTTACACAAGGCAAAGAAAATAATGATCTGAAAAAATTGTAGATAGTGAATAAAAATAATGTGTTTGAGCAAATTTATTTACTTCTTCTGAATACCTGTGACCTCTAGGACCTTTGCATTTATTCACTAGTTCAGATTTTAATATTTTATTAAATAGACCAGGAAAGCTGTTACCAAGCAGTTGAGCTGTATCAGCTGATATAAGTTTGTCACTCTCAAGTTTTTTAATAATTTCTGTTATTGTATTCATTTTTAATTTTTTTTTCTTAGGTTTTAATGTAGAGTTTTTCTTTTTCTTTTAAGTTTGACTTTGGATGGGTAATCAACTTAATTATTTAGATTATCAATAGTAAAATCTACATTAGTAAAAATACTATACAAGAAAGATTCTATAGTATTTTTACTAGATTAGTAAAAATACAATACAAAAACAAAATACTATAACAGAAAGAGATATCTTCTTGTCCTCGACAGTTTCAAATGCTTTGGTTACATTCTTTGAAATATATTTCCTTTTGATAGGTGTTTTAAAAAGTATTTTCGCCTGAAAATCAAACATAGGTGGAACAACATTAGCTTTTAAACGAGGTTTATTTGCATTTTCATAACTGTAATCCTTTTTTATCAAAGTGGACACTACATATATAACTACATTTTGTTGGAATAAATGAAGCTTTTTTTGTTACCACACCTCATTTTTAATAGAGATTGCTACTTTTTAAAAGGATTTTTTGAAAAGACATCCCATTAGCTTTAACAAATCGGTTTGCAAAATAATAAGCAGAATAGGATATAACCGTTTTTTAAGTAACAAAAGTAAAATCAAATCTTTAAAAATCTTATAAAATCTTTTTCGCGTTTTTTGCCAGTACTCAATATGGTTTCCAATAAACAAACTTGCCTCACAACCGCGGCTTGAGTTAGATAACTATGTATTTATATGTAATTGGACGTTTTATAGACGTCCATACGTCCGTAAAACGTCCGACGGATGTCCCTCGGACTACGTATGCCCACTGGGTTGTCCTATCAACCTTTATTCTGTGTTTTCAAAATTATTTTCAAAAAAGGTAAATATAATAGAATTTATAATCGCGCAACTTTAAACACAATTTTATACTAAAATCTATTTTTAGATTTAAAAAGTTCCATCCAGCTCATAAAACTTATAATACATGTTTTTCTTATCAAGGCCCGTAACCCATGTCTTTTGATAAAGGTGAACTGGTTTAAGGAGTATTTATTGGTCTCTCTAAGCTTCTTGATACTGTTAATCACATTATTTTATTTTTAAAGCTAAAGCATTGCGTCATTAAAGGTTGAGAATTTAATTGGGTAAAAAAATTATTTTTAACAAAGTACATCAAGTCAAGAGTCCAAGGTCTCTAGATATTGTATGCGGCATTCTGCAGACAATCAACTTTGGGAAATTTTATTACATTATTGAAGATGTTTTAGCATTGCCTAAAATATCTTCAATATTCTATCTGAAAATAAAAATTTATTTTAAATCCACCTTTAATATTTTATCGGAAACTACAAACAATGAAATTGAACGCTTTATTCATAATTTATAACAAACAAATTATCTTGGAGTCGTGATATCAAATAATTACTTTTTTCTCATAAAAAAACCTATTATTCTTTTGTTAAAGTTGCAAAAAACTTTTTATCATTAACAATCAAATAAAGTTGGAAGAAAAAACAAAGTTTTTATTTTATAAAATTCTATTTGATAAAACTTCATCATGAAGAAATTGCATTAATCTCTCTAAAACAAAGTATCTTATGTAATAAATGAATGATATAAATCAAGATTCATTCTTCATTATAATCCACGTAGAATCCACGTATAATTAGTTCAGTTTTATTCATAATCGTCTTTTGTACGCCTATTGGCTCATATTAAATGGGCTAATATTGGCCCATTTAATGTAGGCTAATATCGACATAAAAAAAACTTAAAAATCACAAAGCTTGCAAACCACATATGTAAAGCAATCAACTATTTAAATAGACTTAAAAATCTCTTCTCTGTAATAAAATACACAAAGATTCTCATTATATTAAAACTTAATTTATTCTAGACCATCAAAGTTGTGCAAATATAAAGACAACCTTTCTGAAAAAAGTATTTTTAGATATGTTTTTTTCAGCATTGTATATAAAATATAATCTGCTGTCAAATACCGATCCCAATTGTTGTTTTTAGTTAAAAGCCAACCCAGTGGGCATGCGTCGTCTGGAGGACGTTCAGACGTCCGACTTACGTCCCCTGGACGACGCATGCCCACTGGGATTGGTTCTTATTATGGAATTTTTAAAAATAAATATATAAAAGCTTTAAAAAAGTATCTCTTCGTTTTATTGAAAAAAACTTTTTTTTTTTCAACTCCTAACAAACATAAAATTAGCTTGGTATATATATTACAGCTACAATTGAAAAAAAGATTTATAAATTTACCAAATCAAATTCTCAAAAATTTATGTTTTTATTTTAACTGCATTTCATTCGTGTGCCATTGCAATTTCTAGGATTACAATATCTTTATTAAACTACAGTATAAGTGAACTTAGGGTGTCTATAAAACAGAAAGACAGAATTAACATTCTTCTCTTCCTAGATTTTTTAGTATAGAAGTAAGAGTGTAATCTTTATGATGCCTTTTTAGTTTTTTAGTTTATTTTATGAAATTTTATTTATAAAACTCAGCAAAATATGTATTAAAAAATTTATTTTGTTTTATTAGCATCCCAGTAATTTTTCAAATAAAAGTGAAAAGACATTGTTTAATCAATAAAAGTTTATACTTTCTGAATTTGTTCACAATAAAGCAACTTTTTGCACCCCACTAAATTTCCTAACTTTAAGTTATAAATTTTTTGACCCAACCTATTATGTATGCAATTAAAAACTGTATAAATAAAACTATATAAAAAATAATAATTTATTTACATACTTGTGACAATACATTTTATTGCATCTTTATACCAGCTAATACCCATAATGATGCAACAAGCTAACATTATCTTGACCATAAAAATTCGGTTGTACTGATCAGTGTATGAGTCACTCCGTTCTTTAACTTTGATTTTAAGCAGAGATTTGAGATTTGTCGCTATCATTGACATTTTAAATTTTTTTTTATAATGCTTGTAGATGTAAAGAAAAAGAAAATTATCAAAATTTGTTATAAAATTGAAGAAGTACTTTGCTGTATGCCATACATACAACTAGCAACATGCGTTACTTGTAGCAAATACTGCTTGCATCACGTATAACACACCATGCCTGACATACATCGCGTGCATGACACACCATGCATTTCATATACGACTTTTGTTACAAATTACGTTTCATAATAAATTCGTCAGAAACTTAATGCGTTCTAATACTGAACTCTTTATCTGTATAGCTACGTGCATAAAACAATTCAGGCATAAAATACTACTTGCATCAATCGCCACATAAATTGTACATTAAATACACCACAGACATCATATAACCTATGTACCTCGCACTTCACATCACACAAAAGTAAAATTATTGTTTTAAGATATTATTTGTAAAAAAAATATAAGGTTAAGGGACATCCATAAATTACGTTACGCAATTTTCGACCTTTTTTGACCCCTTACCCCCATCCCCCCATCACAATATTGTAAGAAGTCCCGTATGAGTCTTCACAAAAATACGAACCCCCTCCCTCTCCCTTGAGCGTGACGTAATTTATGGTGAAAAAATTTTAAATTTTTTTTTATGTAAACTCTTTCAAATTATGCAGTTTGGTTAACTTATAGCACAAAATACGACTTATATTACAAAGGAGTTATACAGTAAAAATTACATAAAATTATGCTTTATATAAGATTATACATGATAATTAAAGTTAAAGCTTTCGCGTGTTCGTACAATATACAAATATTAATTGTGGTTTAAATTTTTTTTATATAGTTTCCAAATCGTCATAATATTTAAATCAAGTTTTATGGTTTATAAAATAATTCATCAACAGGATAAAATTAAAAGTGAAATTATTTAGTTAAATTTAGTGTTCATTTCTTAAAGCATTGGCTTAGGAACTACAAAAACCCATGGTTCCTTGCGCACTCTGAAAACATCAGAAATGAATAAAAAACAATGAAAAAAGCATAAAGACAATGGAAACATTTGTTATAGCGAAAATAAAAAAACGACTATTATATAATTTCAAATATACATCAATTATATTGACATTAATCATTTTTGTTCCATTTGATGGAAGATTTTATTTAATTTAATGTTGGGTTGTATACATTGGATCAACTTTGATCCATATACATTGAATCAACATTGGGTTATATACATTGTAACAACGTTGAATCGTAAAACAATCAACTTTTGCAAGGTTTTTACATAAGTTGGAACAATATAACTGTTTAAGCTGTTTTTAATCGCATTGTTATAAATCTTTTTATTAATGTCATTGCTAAACACATGACATTGGATCCGACGATCGCGACAATTTTACTTATGTTGGTCCAATTTATGTGTGCTAGCTAGGTTAAAGCTAAAAAAATGAATGTTTAAATTTGAGGCAATATTTATCTGTAACAAAGAAACGTTTTTAATTATATTTCTAAGTTGTTTACTTTATTTTTATGTGCACTTTTATTTTGCGTGTACTGTAGTTAAGTTACACACAAACTTTAATTTTGCGTGTACTGTAATTTTATGTCTACCTTAGTCGTGTTCTACAATTTAAAAAAATTTTGAAAATTAAAAAAAAATACAGCTTAAAAATTTTTTATATTTAATGTAATTATTAAGCAAAATTGGTGTTGGGCTCAAAAAAAAAAAAAGTTTTTTTCCTAACTTCCATGAAATGGGGTACATTACTATGGATCAGAACAATTAATCTATTTTCATTAAGTATTGTAAATATTTTATTCTATTTATATTATTGGTATTATAATCTAAGATTTTTATTCAATAAAGTACATTTTAAAGACTAGCACAAGTATAAATTTTGTATAGAGTAAGAAAAACCGAGAAAGTTTAGTTTAAAGAACAGTATAATTTAATCTTTAATATGAGCTCACTTTATGTCTTTATTATCTAACGTGTAAGCTGGATAATTAAATGGTTAAAAAACAATTTTTAGTTTGAAAAATTAATTTTTAATATACAATTAAAACCTAAAGTATTATTTGCACATTGATATGCAATTAGAACTTAAAGAATTTAATTGCATATTGATATACAACGTAAGATTTTAACTACATATTGATACACAATTAAAACTTTAAATTTTAATTGCATATACATACGATATACAATTTAAACCTTATATACATTGATATACAATTAAAGCTTAAAGATTATAATTGCATATTAATATACAATTCAAATTTTTACAACTTTATTGCATATTATATATACAATTAAAAATTAAAAATTTTAGTTGTATATCAAAATGCAATAAAAATTTAATTGCATAGAGTTTAAATACATAAAGACTGGGAAAATAAAAATAAAATGCAAAAGAAAATACCTATGTTATTTAACTTTATAGCTTAAAATCTATAATTGTTTCTTGAGATTGTGCAACGAAAATTGTACAAAACATTTCTCACAACGTTGGTATAAATATAATGGTAACATATTACTGTTGAGAGATTTACAATGAATAATAATTTTAAAATCTTATTAGGCAAGCAACTTCACACTTGTAATTTAAAAAAATTCTAAAAAGAGGAATCCTATAAAACATATTTTTAATTTACCAATAAAAAACAAAAACAAAAAAAAAATTATAAAAAAAGCATACAGATTCATTTAGTAATTTTAATACATTTTTCAAAACAAACTTAATCTTAAAATATGCTTCTATTGTTTGCAAGATTAAACTTTGAATTTCAAGGTATTCTCAATTGTGATTAGGGTTACTAGGTTCCTTCCAATAGAACATTTTGCTTTATGCATAAAACAAAAAAATATTTTAAAGATTAGTCAGAAATAGCATATAAAATTTTATTCAAAAAAACTAATACCGTCTGTCTAGGACAACAGATAGCATCTAATCACGACGTTAGAATTTATCTTGTTCTCAAGTTTTTGTAAAAATTCATATTTCAATTTTTTTTTTAATAACTTATCACTGTTGTTCTATCTTAAATTTAATGAATATATATTGAAATGTATAACACAGTGTTGATTTGAAAAACGAAATTCTGGCTGTGGTCAAGTTTATTTTAAGTAATTTTAACAATAAATCCCATGGCGTATAGTGTATTAAGGAAACGAAAAGTTCATATAAGTACTTGGAAACAAAATATAAGAAAAATGCAATGTTGGTTGGGTAAAATATAAAAAAATAGTGAAAAAATATATATCAAACTAATATACCAATAGCAATTGGCTTACGAATTTGTACCTGTCACCCCATTTCTGCTAAAAATGTAATGAAATCATTCAATGTATTGCTAATGACATCATTTCAATGTATTTCATGCCTGCTGTTGGTATAACAAAACAGTAATAATGTGAGTCATTTTGATTTGAACCATACAGTTTTATTTTTATTTGATATATTTATTTATAGTTTAAAACAATTTATCATTTAGCGGATTTTATTTCATAAAAAGAAAACTTTTAATATTTTTAGTTACGGCAAGTGTTTTTGTTTATAGAAAAAAGAAAGCACAATTCCAATGAGAAAGATTTTTTACAAAAACCGTTTATACTCGCGTTTTAATGTTTCCATCAGCTGGGTATACCTACTCAAAAGAAAATTTAAATATATCAATAACTTTATCAATATCAATAACTCAAATTCCCATTCAGCAATAAACTTTAATGGTATACTGAATAATTTTACTGGTATACCGATAAATTTTAATGTACTCGTTGTAGCAACATGTTTTAAAATTATTTCGTTATAATTTAGTTATATAAAAATAAAAACTTTAATTAGTAAATCATTTACTAAAAGTAAAAAATTAAGAGGATTTCACGAATACCTAAAATTTGCAAAATGATTCAACCTTTATAAGAAGCTCTTGTTAAAAGTGCTTTCCTTTAAATACATTAAATTTATCTGCATCTTCAAAATAATTATGAGAAAGTTGAGACACCACCGTAAAATATAAACTGTTGGTTATTTATTGTTGACATTGAAATTTTATCAAGTGTGATTAGTCAAAAAATGTCTACAATCTAGTTTAAATCTTTTACAATGTTTTCCCAAGAAAAAGAAAGATTAAGTCACCAAGTAAACATTTTTATTTATTTTGTTCTAGCTGCAAAGAAAAATTGAACTCTACATTTTATAACCATGCTTTTAAAACAACTTTCGATGTAAATAGTAAAACAATGTATTTAATGTGTGCTCATGGTAAAGACTTTTTAAGATTAAAAAATTGCATCTTTAATGAACACCCCTCCCCCCCCCAAAAAAAAAAAAAAAAAAAAAAAGAAAAGAAAAGAAAAAAATAATTACAAAATAATTAAAATTGTCTCTGAAAGTGTTTAAACTGCTGCGAAAAAAAAGTCGAGGCTGCTATAAATATTTATCAATTTTTTTCAAATATTCTTAATACTTTTGCATTAACAAAGATGGTAGCATTAGCATTTACTTACAACTTTCTTAGTTAAATGGAGTTGTTACAGCAATAGTAATAGACACAAGTAAAAACCATGAGTACGAATTAATGAGTCAATCATGCTAATCATGCATTTTAAAAGTAAAACTAAATGAAAGTGATTCTAATGCATTTGAAGTACGGAAATCAGTACATGTGTGTAAATGAAATTATCTGCTTTTGGGATGAAATTAATTAGTACACAAATACTATTTAGTTGCGCAATATTATAAATTAAACTAAGAAATGTAAACTGTTATAGTGATGCTGATTATAAAAGTTAGTCTCATGTTAAATTTAATCATCCTTAACATAAAAGTGTGACGGTGTTTAAACTGAAGTCTGCTGGACATGCGCAGAAATGTATTTGCATTAAACAAATAAACTTTAAAAAACCATTCATAAAACCAAAAAATCCTATTCTATATGCTTTTTTTATAAGTTAAATTTAAAATCAGTTTTGTTGAGATAAATGTAAAAAATTTTTTATTAAAATTAATTAAAATGTTTTCTAATCACTAGAATATAAAGAAGTGTAAAAAAAAAAAGCTTTTTAATAACTCTGGTAAGATTTTTTATACTCTAAAACATTCTTTTTGAATATTTTTTTTTTTTTTTGACCTTGTCGTCATAACCTTACTTAAGTCTAACCAAACATTTAAAAAAACTACAATAAATCTTTACAAGACTGCCAAATATCTAAATTATGTTACTGAAAAAAGATTATAAGGATCTTCTTATCAGAATTTTATATAGACGCAGACAGATGCCGCTAAAGCTGAATATACCTCCCCATAAAACTTTGAAGAATGGGAAGCATTCCATCGAAGATAAATGAATGGAACAGTAGTCTTGTATGCATTATGAATGTATAAATATCTTGAAGTTATTGTTAGAAATAAACTAATTTTTAAAAAAATGTTATTTTAATTCTTTGCCATAAATTTGACTTTTTTTATTTTCTTCTTTTTTTTTAACATTTTATTATTATTTTTAATATTATCATTGCAATTTTTTTAAATAGTTAATCTTATTAAAAATATTATTTATATTATTATTTCAATTTTTTTTTATCGCTAACATTGTTTAAAATATTACTAATACTATTGCTACTAATATCATTCATTATTTATTCATTAATAATACATTTATATCATACGGTATAATATTTATGTATAGAATATTTATATTATAATATTTATTAAAAATATTTCCATTGTAAAGCTAGTAACTCGGTTTTTGTGCCAAATTTATTCATATACATAGAATGATTTGCAGGGTTTCCCCTATTATTTTCTCTATATAATAACTCTTTCAAAATTACAAGACTTTTTCAATGAAACTTGATATATGTTAATAAATTTTGATTGAAATGAATTTTGATTAAAACCTCTCTTTCATAAAAAACGCGACAAACAATTTAATTTAATTTTTTTAATTAAGTTAAAATCTATATAAAAAATAAATTGTGAAAAAAGTCATACAAAGTTTTAGAATTTCGGTAAAAACATTTCAAACGATAATTTCTTGATTAATAACACGATTAATTCATTCATTCTATTACAAATAAAATTAGAGATGGCATAAAATTGTATTAGTGTTATAAATTATTATTTATAAGATTAGATTAGTATTACACATTATTATTCATAAGATAAGATTTAGTCAACTAAATTTAAGTTTAGTTTTAGCGTAACTTTAGTTTAATAGCGTATTATATTTGATCGATCCCTTAAAGTAACCTTTATTATAACTATTACGTAGTGGAGCTGTAATAGGAGCAGCGTCTTTATTAGAACAATTGAATTTATTTTGGAAATTAAATTTCTCATAGTTATATCTTGCATATTTATAATAAAACTTCTTATTTTATACGTTTTGAGAAATTTTTAAAGTTATCCCTCAAAAAAAGGCATTTGCACCCTCAGTTTAAAACTTTTTTGCGACATTTTTTTAAGTTGATTTGATTTCGTGTCCACACTATATTGAAATATACCGGATAAACTATACTTCTGTGTGTTATATAGTTTTTCGTGTTTAATGCGATGATATTTAAAATGCAAATAATAACACAACATTATCTTATGAGTCGCTGCAAGCACTGTTTTGTAGTGATGCAACAAAAAGTCAAATGCATCCTTGATTGAAATATAAAGTTTCCCTTACTTAGTCAGCGACAAAATCAAAGGATCAAAGAAATAGTTCAGATGCAATTAAAAAATAAATAGTTACAATAATAAATTTCAAAAATAATACTTTATTTAATAATTTTTAATTAATAAAAAAAAAAAGCATAATATTTGAAGCTTGTGTACAGTTTATTGCTAGTGGAATTTTATTTTGCCAAGGTAACCAAAATCCTACAAGTTTGGAATGAAATGTTTAAATTGTCACTGTAAAGATGAAAATAGCTGTTCCGTTTATAGAATCAAAGTGTTCCAATAAAGGAAACAGGTTGCCTTGATTGAATCAAAATCATATCTTAACAAAACCAAATTTATAGCAGTGCGCAAGGATCTATAGCTTCTGAAGCTAGTGCGCAAACCACTGCAGCCATAGCGCAGTGGTTTGCGCACTAGCTTCAGAAGCTATAGATCCGTTCAATACCACCTCTGGGCAAGTTTATTTACATCGATAAGGAAGAAAGCGTGAACTTCCTCATAAATGCTCTCCCGCTATGCTCTGTGATAAGACCGTAAAGATTTCTTGGGGCACCTAAAAAAAATTAAATAGTTTAAAAAAAAAATTATGGGTAAAAGTTGAGTCTGTTTGTAAATCAATTCGTAAATGTTTTCATAGTTAAGCCATCTTTATTTAAAAAATATTTATTCCTTAAGTGTTCCAAATTCGGCAATTCTTTACATCTAAGACACTAAATAACCTAAACATTGAGTTTACTGAGTTATTTTATTCACAATTGTCTTTAATAAACAACAAACTTTTAATTATAATGCAATGGTTTTGTTATTTAAAAACGTGTTTGCACTAGACATATTACTGAAAGCAAACATTAAGAAAGAAATTTACTTTCTTTTTATTTTATATAAACTTTTTTCTGCAATATTTCATTGAAACAAAACAAATTATTGACAATTCAAAGTCAATGCTTTTTTGATGTTTATGTTGTTATTTTAAATTTCAAATATTTTTAAATAAATTTGTATTTTCCTCAAAGTATGCTTTCTAACCTTTTTTTTTAATTTCGAGACTACTTAACAAGCAGTAAAGTGCACAACGGCCGTAGTTCTTTTAGTGTTTTGCTGATAAGGTAGATTTGGGTAATATGAGCACTTTTGTAATATGAGCATACTTAAAAGTTTCTTAGATGTAAGCAGTGAAGTTAACGTTGCTTTGTATTTTTCGAATCGACTTTATGTGGTGATAACAGGAGTCACTATAATTAGCGTAAATTTATATGCAGTTATTAGCGGCTATCTTCTAATTAAAACGCTGTTAAATTTTTTGCGTTGTTAAAAATAATATCATCACGCACGAATAAATCAATGGCGCGAAATTTTGATGCTAAAATAATGAAATTTATCTTTTCATAAAGAAAAATATGTTAGCTAAAAATCCAATTCATTTTTGGTTGAAAAACAATGCATAGAAACATTTAGTTTTGACTTTATTTAAAGATGCCATTTTTGTGTAATATGAGCATGCTCAAATTACCCAGTGTTTTTTTTCATTGAAATTATCTAGTTTAAAGTCCTAAAATTGCAGTGGTTTTTTATTGGAATTACCTAGTTCAACGTCCTAAAATTGCAGTGGTTTAACGTCCTAAAATAGCAGTGGTTTTAAATAAAAACAAAGAACAGTAAAAAAATTTAATATTTTAGCAATACTAAATATTTTTCTGTAATTTAAAGTCAAAAAATTTGAGTTTTTAATGTTCAAACGTTTGAATAAATAAAGTTAAAAAAAAAAAAACGAACTAATTTTGCTGAAAAATAGTATTGTTTCAACAAAAAGTGGCCTAAAACTTTTAAAGATAAGTATTGTTTATAACGAATCATTGTATTCCAAAAATTAGTTCAAGTTGTCAGATTTTTTTACTTAATTAATATTATTTTTTTGAGCTAATTTAAAGTGCTCATATTACCAAGTGGTCTTGGTAATATGAGCACTTTTGCTGCTTTTTTAAAACCTTTGTGTTTTTAAGAAAACTCAACAACTAAATTTAACAACCTTAAGCATTCTCCAAAAGGCTTTTGTTTAATTAGCAGCTTATCATTAGAATCAACCCATTTTTTAAAAATTTTTCAAGAAGAATTTCTTTTTTTATCATGCTGACCAGTCTTAATAATTTGCAACTTTTCATAAATTTCAATCATAATCATTTCCGACTAAATCTGGTTTGTGTTATCAATTACATAGTTGACTCTCCATTCTATGAAGCTCTGGTAAAACAAATTTGTCTACAAGAAATTCAGAGGGGTTTCCATGTACTACACAAGATTTATACAATTCATAGTTGAATCATTAATGGGGCATAGTGAATCAACCAATTCACTGTATCCCAAAACTGTATGAAAAACTTCAAATACGGAAATTTTTTCAACCATGATCTCCATAATAAACATAAGTGAGATAAGAAAATTTACTTTAGTTAGCTACTAAAAACCGGAAGTCAAAAATTATGTGGTAATAACTATAAATAAAGATGGCTGATATATGAGCACATAAAATGATTACATTACTAAGATGAGCAAAGTTCTAATCTTTGAAAAAATGCTTCTTATTCACTGTAAATAACTATCCAAATCAGAGACACAGTCTTTCAGTCCAGGTTCTACAGCGTTTCGTCTTTTTTCAACAATCTGGAATTATTAGTTTTTTTACTTAATATATTTTGCTACAAAAGTTGTATTATTTCAATGTGCAATATTAAATTTGTATTTGTATTATAATTTTAGGTTATCATATTAGCAAGTTTTATCATTGGTTACTTAAAGAATGAGAATACCTGAATACAAAGAAGATTATTGTGAGTAAAATTGATTGTTTTTGTAGTATTTCCAGATCCAATAGACAGTTGTAGTTTACTACCTCTTTCAAGAAAATGGTGTCACCACTTTCACAACATTATTTTTCTTTTAACAACGTGAGAAGCCATTTTCCTTGACATCTAAATAAGTTACAAAACTATGGAGACTGACGGAAAAACGCCTTCGAAAACTTTACATTGATGAAAAGGTTACAGGTTTATAAGGTTACAAAGGCTTTTCTAAATTAAAATCATCATTATTAGGAAGGGGAAGCTCTTTACATTCTTTCTCTCATCTCTCTATCAGTGACGCTTAATAATAAGACTTATCTAATACCTTGATATCCTGATGTAGCTGATATAAAGATAAATTTACATAAAAATTGCTTTCTACAGAACATATATACAACCTTTCACAGCCAAATATTCAAAGTTATAAATACATTTTCTACCTGAGCGTTGTTGGATTACATTTATGATGCAGCCCACTTTTAACTTTACTCAGGCAAGAACTACACCACGTACTAATAACTGCAGTTTTAGAACTCTTAATACCAGATTTTTTTATAGGATTTACTTCCCTTGTTTGTAGCGATTTCGCATATTTCACAGTTGCATGTTTTTAGTTTTCTGAGATTATATTGTTTTTTAACTGGAATACCCATCTTTGACCAGTCGATGTCAAACTTAATTTTCTGCCTGAGGTCAACAACATTCGTTCTTTCAACTATACCCAGGGCCACCGAGAACTGTCACGCCGCCTGGGACAGCAATCCTGATTGGCGCCCTTATTTATCAAATTTTCCCTATATTATATATGAAGGACCTTTTTTTTTTTTAGGTACCAATTAGGTGCGTATATTTAATTTGGCGCCCCTTGGATATCTGCCGCCCGGGACAAACTGTCCCGGTGGCCCTGACTATACCCCCAAACCTTAAATACATAAAGATATACTAGTACCATGCAAAATTTGGTTTGATTCATTTATCAAATCTTCTTTTTTTGATTTGAACTATTTTTTTTAAAGCCTTACACGTTTAATAGTTGGGCCAAAGTCACCCTATTTTACGGTAGCTTATATAAAAGTAAAATAGTTGAAATTTTCAATGAAATTATTAAATATTATTAGATATTAGATGGATTGTTATCAAATTTTCAGTTATGTGAATGGTTTTACGTTTATGACATATATACTTTTTAATATATTTATTTAGTTAAAAATCATTAAGTATACCAATCTCGGACACAATCCAGTAGGATATCGGCTATCAGCAATGTTTTAATTCAAAAAACAGCTTTAAAATTTAAAAATTATGTGGCTTTGGCTGTTCATTTTCATCTGATATTTGCGACCACAGAAAAGGCATACTTTTTCTCAGATCTTTTAAAAACAAAATTTGTTCTACGATTGTCTTTTGTGATTAAACCTGTTGCATGAAACATGGTGGATTAAAGATGGTTATAAAAGTTCAAAAATGCGCGAAAGAAAGGCGTGAAAAAATCTTAAAACTGCCATAATTACTTAATAGCAGTTTTTGATTTGGTAGACTATATACATATTGACAAGTAAACTATACTCTTTCAAAATCTATTGACCTTGTCTTGAATTCAAAAAACTTAAATTTAGTTAAGGCTAACCGTGCGCTATTTAATTGAGCTTGTTAAAGAGCTGCCCAGAGGAGGGGGGATACTGGATACATTTTAACTACGCACATGGTCAGCACTACCCCTTGGAGAAATTTAAAACAGAATCTAAAAGGTTATTATTACAATTAGAATTTATTACAAAAGACTTCAAATATTAATTATTCTAAATTTAATTCACAACAAAAAAAAAAAAAAAACGTTGTTATTATCACTAAATGAATATATCTTACTAGCTGAGATCGGACCCGTGAAAATACGGTTCCTTGTGAGTCTATTCCAAACCGAACTTTCCTTTACTTTTTCCCTATACATCCTAGCTTTCCGGATCCGTAAAATACGGGCCTTAACCAAGCCTAACATTTCTATCCATATCTATTCTGCACTGATTACTTATATACCTATTCCTTATTTAATTCAATATTTTTTAGTAAAACAATTTATTCTGAAAAAAACATTCAAGAGTAAAAAACTTAACATGTGCACCTTTTCTGCATATATAGAGCTTATAAAAGACTTATAATTAGATTTATTTTGCTACTAAATGCATTTCATTTGATAGTTTAGTAGTTAAGTGCGCTGTCATCAGTTTTGTTTTAGGGGGTTTAAGATATTTTTTTTCAGCGTAATAAACTTTGACATTTTTTTAATAATGCTTATATACTTATAACAAAAAAAATTTGTTATAAGTATATAAGCAAGTATGTTAATTTAGCAAAATAGATTTCTAAAATTTAAAATAAAATTATAAAGTTTTCTCATTTTATAGATATATTAGCTGTCATGACCCGTAAAACACGGGTCTTGGTAAATTTATTCCACATCGCCTTTTTCCAAATTTATTCCACATAAAATATAAATTTATTCCACTTCGTCTTTTTCTATACTTATTTCTTACTTTATTATTTCGTAGTGAGCTGTAGAAAAAATACATGTAGAAAAACTATCATTGTTGTTTCCTTTTTTAATTAATGAAAAAAAAAAAATTCTATCATAATTAACCTTAATAAACTTTAAATGTTACGGTAACGTTACGTTGCGTAAATCGCCAATTGGATACCTGTCTAAATACCTGCTTGAAACGTGTAAAAAGTTTCACCTGACCAGACCAGTAAAAACACGGGTCTTTGTAAGTCTATTCCACACTGACCTTTTCTATTCTTTTTCGTTATGTGAATATCCTAATTTTCCTAACCAGTAAAATACGGGTTTTTACCAAAGCGACAATTTCTATACTAATTTATTCCACACAAATCATATCTTAACTTTAATATTATTTGGTAAAATAAAATAATCTTAAAATTTCTAAATATATTTCTTTAAGCGCGGTTTCAGACAGAATTAGCAAAAAAAATTGACATGCGCATTTTTCCGTATTCGGATCTTATAAGAGTATCTTATATAAGTGGATCTTATAAGAGATTTATAAAATAGTTTGTTTTTCTCATAAACAGAGAGACTCTTTTATATAATATTAGATTATTAGTATAATATCAATATAATATTTTTCTTTTTCTCAAAAGTATTATTTATATAATACTTTTTACAGAATAAAAAAAAGTTGTATTATAAGTTGTATATCTGGAGAGATTGAGAGTAATACTTAAGAAAATATTCTGTTCAAAATTTAAAAAAAAAACTTTTTGAACATTTTTTTTTCTAAAGTAATAAGGTATGATTCGAGTAAAAACTTTTTAAATTACTTAATATAATACTTTTCTACTGTTCTTATGTGTTATATAAATAATACTTTTTACAGAATAAAAAAAAGTTGTATATTTCTTGAGATAATTAATTATTTGCAATTCGCAGTAAAAAAATCTTTCATATACTGAGTATTATCGACAGTGTAACAGCCGAAGATTAAACATTAATATAGAAAATTTGTATATATTAATATAAACCCAGGAAAAAAAATTCTATAAAATTTTATATAAACTTTTGAAACATATGGCCTATAGAAAATCTATAGGATTCTATAGAATTTCTATAGAGTTTCTGTTAACTTCTATGAAAATTCCTTTGAAACTTTTTTTCAATATTTATAGAAAAAAATGATATATAGCAATTCTTATAGAAGTTAATAGACATTCTATAGAAATTCTATAAAAACTCTATAGAGTTTCTACAGGCCATATGTTTCAAAAGTTTATAGAAAATTCTATAGAACTTTTTTTCCTGGGTATGAATGTTTATATTACTTTTGTTTTAAATCAGTAGAAATATACCATATTTTAACGTTCTTTTAAAGACATTTTTTAGCATTTTGCAAAATTTATATGTATTTTGAAACAGATAATTTACATATTTGCTTGTATATACCGCAAAAACTTGAGGGAAAATTGTTACCGCAAAAACTTATTATTGAGGGAAAATTGTTTTATCATAAAGAAGTTATTATTGAGAAATTAAACAATTTTTTTATTGATGTTGGCCCAAACCTAGCAAAGAAAATTCCAGTAAGTCAAAAAAAAAAATTTGATTCATATCTTGCAGCAACTGATTTAATTATGGAAGAACCGATTTTAACCAAAAGTGAACTACATAATGCTTTTAATAGTCTGAAAAAAAATAAAAGTGCAGGTATTGATCAAATAAATGTTAATGTAATTAAATCTGTTTTTGATATTATTGAACCCTCATTATTCCATATTTTTAATCTTTCCCTTAAATCAGGTCTTATTCCAGATAAACTAAAAATTGCAAAAATAACACCTATTTTCAAATCTGGCGATGAGACCAATATTTCAAACTACAGACCAATCTCAGTCTTACCTTGCTTTTCTAAACTAATTGAACGCATTATGTACAACAGAATTTATAAATATCTATCTGAAAATAAGATTTTATATAATAATCAATACGGTTTTAAAAAAAATCATTCTACTGACCATGCAATAATTGAATTGGTTAGGCATATATCAAATGGATTTTATAGTGATTGCTATACAATAGGGGTTTTTATTGATTTATCCAAAGCTTTCGACACAGTAAATCATGAAATTCTGTTGAAAAAATTAGAAAACTATGGTGTTAAAAATCAAAGTTTACTTTGGTTTAAATCATACTTAACTAACAGAAAGCAATTTATACTTAAAGAATCAAAAGACTCAAAAAACAACTTAATAACTTGTGGAGTACCCCAAGATTCTATTTTGGGACCATTATTGTTTTTACTATATATAAATGACTTATATTTATATAAAGTATTAAATGCTATCTTATTTGCAGATGACACTAATTTGTTTTATTCTCACAAAGATATTACTGTTCTTTTTAAAGTAACATTTCAATCCTACTTTAATGAAATCTCCCATAAATATCCAACCAAACTTTCAGTGAATAACTTTGTGGATCCCATAAACCTTCTTAAATTAAGTTCGTACCAAATTCAATATCGGGGACCTTTAGTTTGGAAAAAATTTCATCCAATCTTTAGTAAAAAACAAAACTTCGTTTTAAACTGCACTTTCCAAAGTTTTAAGGATCATTCAAAACGGCAATTACTGAACATGGAATTCGATATATTAGATTTAAAATGCCTTTTTTGAAAACAATTTAAAGGAGTAAACTAAATCACTTAAAAATAAATTAAATCTTTATCACTTTCTTTGGCTTTTATTAATATGGTTTCAAACCATTAGTATAAAAGATAACTATTTTTGATGATATTAAATAATCAGCCCAAATTCTTATGTTTACATATATTGCTTTTTTTTTTTATTAAACAACGCATATTTTTTTTTGTGTTTTTATAACTTTCATAATTTTCTGTCGTTTTTACTTTTTTATTTTATTTAAAATTATTCTGCTGGAAGATTGTTACCAACAAATTATTTTATTGCTGAAGTTTTTGATTTGTTTTTGTTTTTGTATTTATACTGTCTTTTTGTCTTTTATCATTTATTGTGCATGTAAATTTTTGTGTGACGGGGCTCGGTGATAAGGTTGTCTTATCACCGAGCCCCGTCAATCTTCTTCTTACTCCGGCCAGGATTTTCTTTTATTGTAATTTCTTTTTTGTAATACTTATCAACGGCAAAATAAATAAATAAATAAAAAATAAAAAAAAATGAACACAGACAATATCTAAACGGGGCTCGGTGATAAGACAACCTATCTTCTTCTTGCTCCGGCCAGGATTTTCTTTTATTGTAATTTCTTTTTTGTAATACTTATCAACGGCAAAATAAATAAAAAAAAAAAAAAAAAAAAATGAACACAGACAATATCTAAACGGGGCTCGGTGATAAGACAGATTATGTCTTCTTCTTACTCCGGGCTAAATTTACATATATAGAATGTGTTTATTGTAAATTTATCAAACGGCAAACATCAAGCTGCCAAAAAAAATATTTCCATAACTACCTTCAAAATAGATTTTCTTTTTTTTTCTGTAAAATATTTTGCAAGATTTTCAGAATTTTATAACATGAAATGAAATTAAAATTTAAGTTAAATGGAAATTTCACAATTTCTATTTTTGTTTGCATGGTAGGACCGATCGCAATGGCTCCGGTTTTAAAGATGTTAAAATTCAAATTACAAAACACTTATCCGTACAAAAGGCTTGTTTTAAAACATTATCAACCTTATGTTACATAAATCAGTTAAGTTACTCTCATTCCAACACTTTTCAAATCAATTTCTCAAGACATTCATTTCAATTAATTTGATATTGTGAAATTGCATTTTAATTCTTTTTCTCTTTAGTTCATTTGAGAATTAAATTCTATATAAAAAAATTCATTTCGATTTCGAAACAAATGAAAAACTTATTTATTTCATTAAAAATAAGTAACACACATCTTAGAGTAAAAACGCTATGTCCAGTTTTCGAAAGCATGATTCATGATTCCAATGCAGAAAAAAAGCTTTATAAAAAGTTGTAAAAGAATACAAGAACAACCGTACAGTGGAAAAGTGTGGCTTCGATAAAGTTAAAAAAAAACAACATTTAATAACTCTACGTCCGACCAAGTAGTCAACAGCTTTATTTTTTTATTCACAATCTTATATTTATAATTTCATTCCAAAACTGTTAAACAATTATTTTTTAGACGGACCATGCTACCAACAGCGTTGATGAACCCTTGAGTTCAAGAAAGCCATCTTCCTCTTCAAATTTTTCAACGGTCTCTGAAGGAGAAGATTATGATCGGGTGAGTTTGGGACGCGTTCTTATTTTATGAAAAACATGCAGATATTAAAAACATATCATTTAATATCTGCAGATTCTAAAAACATATCATTTAATATTTGCAGATATTAAAAACATACCACAATTCTCAAATGGTTTTTTTAAATTAAAATCAAGAGGCGATTCAAGTAGGTGATCAAGCAGTTAGAAACGATTCGGCTTTGTGGAAGAGAGTTTTACCCAAATTCGAACGCGATCTAGACATACTAAATGGACCACCTTGAGATTCTACACACAAGAAAGTTCTTGCTTCCGTTTTTTACGAAAATTCTCTCAACGGAGAGTAGATTAACCAAGACTGGCTTATCTGAAGTGTAACTGCAAAAGCTTTTGTTTGTTTTCCCTGTTCTATTTTTGGACAAAAACATAATTTTGTCCCTGGATTTTAATCTTTTCTCATGATATGGAATGGCGGAATATAAAATAATTGTCGAAAGCTAGGAGAAAAGATTAAAAGCCACCCGTGTAATGTTCAACACAGAAATCACTAAATCGTCTGGAAATCAGTCTTTTAAGCCTTGGAATATCAGACCTGGATCAATTCAGAACTTGAAAACTCAATAAGAAATGAGGCAAATGGTATAAAATTTTACGCTGCGTCCTGGACGTCACTTTTCATTTAGTTTCGACAAATCTAAGTTTTTGAGGTTTGCTAGCAATTTATGTTCATAAAATAATTTTAATGCTGCTTGAAATACTAATCTAGATATTATGTTAATATTCGTGTAGGTTCATCAAACATGCCAGACAAGTATGATAATGGTAATTTTTTAGCCACCCTTGAGCTGTTGGGGAAACACAATAAGACACTTCAGTTCCATCTAGAAAAAATATCTCAACAAAGCTCCATCTAGAAAAAAGTTTCAAAAAAGCTCCATCTAGAAAAAGTTTCTCAACACTTCAGCTCCATCTAAAAAAAGTTTCTCGACACCAAAAGCAAGGAACAAAAATGCAAGCGCACTATTTGAGCTGGAGAACTCAAAAGGAGTTCATTATGGCATGTGGTAAAACTGTTTTCGTTTTTATTATTGAAGAGGCCCACACAGCCATTTATTTTTCCATTATTATTGATGGAACTCCGGGCGTGTCTCATACGGAACAAATCACTTTTATTTTTCAATTTGTCCACCTAGGATCTGCCAACCAATGGATAGTAGGGCGTTTTCTGAAGGTAGAAAATCTGGAGGAAAAAGCTAAATTGATTTAAAGAGCTATCGGGGCCAGGGCAATGATAACGGGGCTAATATTTCCGGCGTATACAAAGCAGTACAGGACAGCTTTGTTCATGCCTTGCAGTGCGCAAAGTCTCAATCTAGCCGGCGTTTATTCTGCAGAATCCTCTACTGTAGTCAAGAATTATTTTGGCAGCATCTAATTGTTGAATAACCTTTTTAGTAGTAGCCCCATTCGTTGGAAAATTTTGACCAAGGCAACTGGGCAGTCCCTTCACCAAACGTCCCAAATAAGACGGAGTGCGCGCATAAAGGCTGCCGGGCCATTATTGAAATGACCAAAAGAAATACTAAAATTCCATGAAACTTCTTGAATAACTTGATTTAGAAGATCATCAACTGAAATTAGTTGAAACACTCAATAATTAGATTCAATCATTTAAATTTATTATCTTGACTTCTTTCTGGTTTAAGGCTCTCCTACGTGTCAACGATGTCTGCCTCCTTCTTCAATTAGAATGCATTTCTTTAAATGACAAGACAAAGTTTTTAAAGACTCTAATCCATGATCTTGACCGACTACGTTCTTTTTGGACCTAAATCATCCAAGATGCAAAATTGGTTACATCTGGGTTAGTTTCATTTAGGTTTCAAAATGATTTTGTTAAGAAGAGGACAAGGAAAAGGAAAACACTTCATGGCGAGTCAATGAACACAGCTCACTTCCACGAAGAAAAATTAAAGAGTTTTGAGGTGAACGTATAAATGTTACTCTTGAAACGCTGCTTCAGCAGATAAGATACAGAATGGATACAGCTCAAAAGACGACGGATATGTTTTTGTTTATATGATGTTCTCCATTTACTTCTAGTGATAAAGAAAAACTTAGACAGAAAGAAAAAAGCAAAGTCCTAGCAAATCTCTACGTAAATGATATTAAAGAATAGGAGTTGATTAAAGAAATCCGTCATCTAGATGATCTGAGCGATCATATACTTTTGGACAAATAGAATCTCTTTCTTCTATCAAGTTGCTCAACAGAATCTACCAGAAAGGTGTTCAGTCAATATTTCCTTTAATCTGCATTTTGCTTTGCATTTTTAATACAATTCCTGTTTTAGTGGCTAAATAAAAGCGCTCTTTCAATAAGCTTGCTCTCATCAAATCCAAATTGCGATAAACGATGACTGAAGAATGCTTATGGTGATTTTAATTTAAATTTTCATAAAATAACAATATTATAGTTGAATATAACAGTATTATAGTTAAAAACATACTTTCATAAAGTGGTTTCTCATGTTCTTTTTTATTTTTAAAATTCATTATTCTTAAAGCATGTTTCTGTTTTTTATAGAGTGTTTCTAGTTTGCCTTCTACTCCATACTTAATTTAAAAAGATCTTGGCAAGACGTTATCGTACGACAATGTCATCTCTAGTTTTGCAAAGAAGAAAGCCCGCAAAGTGAAATTAGTGTGATCTGACTAGTCTTCATAATTAACATTTTATTGACGAAATATATAATTCCATTCATTTTAAATTGTATTTGTATTTTCGTTTTATTATATATAACCAAGTTCAAATATAGAGTGTTATGTGCAGCGATAGTTAATACAAAAATAATTATTGTTTTCATTAAATTGTAATGTGATAGTAGACATGCGGACGATAATATTCACGTTTAATTAAATATACCCAGAAATCCAAAGTTTAGGGCACCGAAAAAAAATTCACCCCGGGACCACAAAGTCTCTGTTGACGAAAATATTATCTGGAATAAATATATTGCCTATATTAGCAATAAAATATCAAAAAGTGGAATTTTATACCAATCAAGGGATCTACAAAATAAACATAATTTGAAAAAAATATATTGCAGTTTTATACGAAGTTTCTTAAATTATGCATATCGCGACGTTAGAATTATCTTGTTCTATCTCCACATTTTTTAATTTTGAGATAAAACGATTTAAAAAACAAAAACTTTAGGAGACGGCGTATAAATTTTCTTTTATAACTTATGTTTTTTCCGCAACTGTTTTACTTATAACTTAGGTTTCAATTCAGTAGAAAGACATTATTTTGAGGAACACAACACTATCATTAACTCAATTTTTTCAGAAAGTGGAGATAGAACAAGATAATTCTAACGTCGCGATATATCGTATGGAGTAGAAGGCAAACTAGAAACACTCTATAAAAAACAGAAACATGCTTTAAGAATAATGAATTTTAAAAATAAAAAAGAACATGAGAAACCACTTTATGAAAGTATGTTTTTAACTATAATACTGTTATATTCAACTATAATATTGTTATTTTATGAAAATTTGTATTATTTTGCTTTTATAGGTTAATTTTCTTTTTGCTCAAATATATTTATAACTTATTTATTTCGGAATGTAGATAAGTTTTTTATATTAAGAACTTCTTGAATTGAAAAAAAAACAAACAAAAAATAATTGTAAAAAAAAAAAAAAAAAAAGAAGCGTAATACGATACATTTTTTTATGGGTGGTTATCAAGGTGCTCCCAAAAATCCGTTCGGTCTTATCATAGAGCACCAAGATTATTTAACCAGTTCACGGCTCCTTCTTTACTAAGGTCGCTTATTGGGTTTAAGCAGGCGTCAAACCTCGGTGTTTGAGTCAGGTGTTTACCCATACTGGTAGTGAATTTTTAGTTACAAGATATGGCTGACGAAGTATAAAAAAAAATTGTTTGAATTTTAATAATATTTAAAATTATTAAAATTCAAACAATGTAATATCCGGATGAACTATGTTAAATAGAGTTTTTTTTAGTTCTAAAAGATCTTGTATCATTAAGTAAGTGCTACCCATCTCAATAATTGCGTCAGTGGTAGACGTGGTTTGTCTGAAATAGACTGATGTTTTAGTGAACAAATGAAATAGCAGACTTAAAAATCAAACTTTATATAAACTAAAAAATAACATTCACATAAAGACTTTATCATAATTATAAGTAATTATAACAATAATAAGTTCAAAAAAAAAATTATCTTCTGCGCTTAACTAATAGGGTAGAGTGGGCATATAGGAACACTTAGAAACAAATGTTGCGGATAAACTAATCATAGTTAAGACTGTTTTTTTATAAATTTATTAAAATTTCATTGATATAAAAAAATGAAAAAACGAAATTAAAAAAAAAGCTGTGACAACCAAAGTAAAGAAAATCTAGACTGACAAAATTTTTATATTTTGCATATGGGTGGGACAAAACGGGACAGTTAAAGAGCAGAAGTTATTCGTTGATTGTAAAGCTTTAAAAATGATAAAAAATGAAGGCTATATATCATTTAAACATGTTTAGACATTGAAATCTCAAAAAAGTAAAACATACCCATATAAACTCACGCCCATACACCTATACACCACAAAAAAGAAATAACAACTAAAATAGAAAACTTTTTTCTCTTTTATTATAAAATACTCTTAAACAAACTTAAGAAACTGTTCTAAAAATTAAGTAGGGTAAAATTAGAATATATTATTAGATACTATTAAATTAGTAATTACTGCCAAAATTAAAACTAAACAAAAAAAGTAATGGATCACATAAATCACATAAAAAATATCCTAAAACTATTTGGCAACACTTTTGATGATCTGGATGATTTTCAATATGTTAAAGTAAAATTTAAGTATGACATTTGTTTTATAAGGTTTTCTAATTTTAAGTTTCTTTTTACTATCACCTAAAACTGCATTTCATCCCATTTTGGATGATAGACCTGACTTATATAATTTGTTACCACATGAAGCACTGTTAATAATCGAAGTTATAAAAATAACATTTTTTTTAAATTTATTACTAATATTGCTTTTCAAAATAAGGAAAAAAATATTTTAGATTAAAAGTAAAATTTTCAAACTGTAAACAGCATTACCAAATGTAAACAGCATTACCAAATGTAAACAGCATTACCAAATGGTAGTAATATAGTCAATAATATAAATAACTTGTTGTCTCGATATGCCCCGCAAAAGTCATTTTGCTAAAATTAATGCTATTCAAAAAATTCAATTCCAGATATTTTCTTAAAGAGAATAAAAAGTACTGTCTGAAAAATATAAGATTTTTATATATAAAGCAAATTCGCAATAGTTCAAGATAAAATTTGTTTTTCTCAAACTTACTGATGCATTTTGGTACTTTTAATGCATTTCTTAAATACATTTTTAGCTAAAATATAAGGCTTTAGGCATAACTGTCCCGTTAAGCCCCACTGTCCCGATATGTCTCCCTACATATTCGTAAACTGCTTCATCATAAGAAATGGATGTTGTGATATCATATTCAATTAACAGAATTGAATGGTTATTTAACCTTTCACCCGTCATTGTTAATCTATAATTTTTTATAAAAGCCATTTTTGAAAAAAATTGTTCTGCTTTGCACCTCGTTATAGATATTGTTTGGTAAATTTTAAGAATCGTATAAAGATTTGGAAAAATATCAATGAAGTTTTTTTCAAAAATTAGTGTCAACATTTCGGAAGCAGTTATACAATCATTTTGTGACTGCATTCATTAAATAGTTCTTCTCCGATATCATTTTTATATAATAATATAGCGAACTCTATTAAGTAAGGTTCAATAACTGAACCTCTTGTGCCCAAATTCATTAAAAGTTTGAGTTTATCACAAATATCCTAATATACAATATTTATTTTTTCAGGTTCCAAATTTATCTAACAAAATATTAAATGCCTCTATACAAAAGTTATCTTTTCAGTAAAAATATCTCTCCTTTTTTCTCCATCAGAATGTATTTTTGTTCTAACTGTTTTATGCGTATCACTAAAATTTACTTCGACTTCTGGACTCCTTTTGGCTGCTTTGTTCTCAAAGTCTTTTAATTTCAGCTCGGAATCTTTGCGTAAAAATTTTATATATAACTCCAGTTAATGGAGTAAAGTGTATCTTTCACATATATCTAAACCAGAAGTTTGCAATATTTTGTTAACTTTATTAAATCGTTTAAAGATTATTTCACATATTACATTTAAAACAGCTGTTTCCCGCTTCGTAAATCTTTATATAAACCTTTCGGCTCTATTTTATATTCTATTTTTTCAGAACTTTCATGTAAAAATATATAACAATATACTACTTTTCTACAAATCGAAAATCACACCAGCAAGACACTATTTACAAAAATATTTCATTTTAAGTAATGCGGTTAAGGTTAGCTATCAAAAAATTATCGATATTCTTATATATATATATATATATATATATATATATATATATATATATATATATATATATATATATATATATATATATATATATATATATATACATATATATATATATAAATAAGGATATCGAGAATTTTTTGTAATATTTCAGTTAAAGTAACCGCATTACTTTAACAGAAATATTTTTGTAAATAGTGTCTTGCTGGTGTAATTTTCGATTTGTAGAAAAGTAGTATATTGCTATATATTTTTCCGTTGCAACAGTATCTTAGTATTATTGCCAGCTGATCTGTATGAGAATTGTCTGGGTGAAATCAACAAAAAGGTATAACTTTTTGTATCGACATCGTTTATCTGCTCAATAATTCGTTTTAAAACATTTTTTCCCGCGAGTTGCACTATATCTTTATATACAGTTTTTGATAAGTAAATATTAGATTTCATTGCTTCAGTTTGACACTTTGTTAGATGTTCTTTTAAGAAAGGATTGAATTTGAAAACAGTTCCATGAGGCCCATTAAATTTCCATTGTATAAAGAACCTCACTTTTTGTCATGGTCTTGTGGTGGCAAACCCCTTTCAGAAAAAAAAAATTATTGCTGCTACTACCCGTTCTAAAATATTGTAGTAATAATTTGCAGTTTTAGTAGCTTGTTCTTTTACCTCTATATCTATCGTGCTTTTATTCAATTTTCGTGTGAGAAAATTGAATAAAAGCGCAATAGATATAAATATTATCATGGCTTATATAGATAAAGATATTCATCGTGGTTTTTTTATGATCATCAGATTCCTCATGTGATACAAGAATTTTTCTTATGTTTTTCTAATCCTTACAACTGTCAGTTGACAACGTTGCTGTTTCCAAAATGGGAAAATAATTTGCAATGGTAAACAAAATGCTGCTCCATTGCGTAAAGAATAAAAAAGCCAGTATCTTACAACTTTTTAAATGTTTTTCATTAATTTACTTAAAAAACTGTTACAAAAAAATCTGCTTTGACCTTTATATTTTTGCTCAGATTCTGGATATGAATCAATTTTCTTCTTATTTTGGAAAAAAAAAAATGGCCGGTTCAAGCTAAAATCAAGAAAATTAATAAGTTCTGAGTTTTTTTTTCTGAGAAAAAAAACTCAAAAATAATTAACTTTGGCCAATATCCTATATCACTATAGTTTACTCTTACATCAATAATATCAGCAGTTTCAAACAAATTTTCTATCTTTTCTTGCATGCAGCCCTTGTCTCTGTCCTGAACAACATTTTCGGTTCGGCATTCGGTATCTACGTTGCTCTCAGCAGTATGTTCTTCAATTAATTCTATATCATCAGTTACACTTATCTCTTTTGAAAATGTAATTTTTTTGAATGTTTAATCTACTTCGACAGCTTTGGATTGGAAAAAAACTGGTTAATTATAAAATGATAATGTTATATTTAACTAGCTAACAAAAGCTTAAAACATTAATGATAATGTTTTTAAGCTTTTGTTATTTTATATATTGTTTTTGATTTCCACTTAAATATTTTTAACTTGATATTTTTAATTATATTTATAAGCCCCAAATCTTCTAAATAAATTTCTAAGAAATATAACAAAAAATTTTTTACAAAAAATATTGATGTGTTTAGATTGCTTAAAAGTGAATTTTAGCGTTAAAAAGTATTTTGCATTTATATAATATATATTTCCGAATAATACAAAAGGAACTAAACTCTTATAGTCTTATTAGTTTTTAAGTCTAGTATTTGTTTCGCTACATTTGATGAGATTTTGCTACTCTTTGCTGAAATTGCGTTACTCTTTGCTGAGATTGAACCCGAATTGCACTGTTTGTAGGTAAAAATAGAATACATTTTGTCTAAATAATTTTCAGTGGTGGTTAACTTGGATTATTTTTGCAATGACTATGGTAGTATTTGCAGAGAAGTGAAAGAGATTCAACCTTACGATGATGGGAGAAAGTCTTGGCAGATAAAGCAGCAACTACGTTTATGTATCCCTTATTATATATCCCTTATTATATTTCTTTCCGTAATATTTCTCTGTTAAAACTTATATTTTAGAACAGAAATTTTATAGAGAAATTATAAAATTTTAATAATTATCAGAGATTGAGGCACCCTTTTTTACCCGGGATAGAGGGGAAGGAGAGGGACAATTTTATTTATTTCAGTCAAAGTAATAATCGGGATATGTAAAACTATTTAAGACAATCCTAAAGCTTTAAATTTCTCATTAAAAAATATATAGTTCATAATTTTTATTTAAGAATAAATAAGTCCAACTACGTTTTCAATGTATTTTTAGACCTTGTCTAGAAGAGGAAGAGCGTCATTTGAAGCTCAAATATGACAACAGTGTTCAATGCATGTATAAATAAGAGATTTGAAGAGGTAGAAAATGTAATCAGGATAAGATAATGGCGAGCACGATAAAGGGAAGCAACCTTTTCAGAATTTAAATTTGCAATCAAATGATTTCCAAAAGAGGTCAGTAGAAAACAATGAGAAGATGTAAAGAAGAGGACTTAGTGAGATAGTTGCGATTAATTATTATGGAAATATTGACTGTATTACGATTGTTTTTCCCGAGTAAATAACTGGGTTTTGTTGAAGTTACTTAATTTAAACAGGAATATTAAGTTGAGTTGTTAGTAGCAAGATCCACTCTACACGTAAGGTTGTCAGGAAGATCATTAATATTAATATGAAACAAGACAGGACCAAGGGTAGAACCTTAAAGTGTCCCAGAAGTTACTGGAAATAAAAGTGTTGGCCTTTAAGGATCACTCTAATAAAGCGGTTAGAAAGAAATGATTTGATAATCTCAAAAGCTTTCCCAAATACACCATATGAAGTAAGCTTATGAAGAAGTTTTATCGAAAGCTTTATGTCAAGAGCAAAAGCCTTTGCCTCGCCACCTCCATCTAATACACGATAAAATCTTTCAGTCACAGACAATCAATACGGTTTTCAGATTGAAAACCGTATTATTGTCAAACGGTAATTTGACAGATTTTGTATGACATTTGTTTTTTACAGAAAAAAGAAATTTTGACAACTGAATTTTAAACATATAGTTTATGTTAATAAAATTTTTTGAAAATGATAAACACAGCTTTTTTAAGATGGGCTTAAATCTCAAAACTTAAGATTTAAATTTGCAAAACTTACAGTTTAAGGAAAATATAATTCTATACTAAATTGAATATAAAAAAAAAAAGCATTTAAAAAATGTTTAAAAGGAATTAAGTTAAGGCAATATTTAAAAAAAAATAAAAATCTTTATTTTTTTATGAACCAAAGTATATAACAACAACAATTTTACACAAGCTACACACAAAAAAAATTATTACTTTAAATAATTTAATAAAAATTAGTAAGCAAGTATAATAAAAGGTTGCAAAAAATTTCATTAAAAAACAATTACAAAAAGCTTTTGATCTATGTTTTTTTAGAACGTATATCAAAAGCTTTTAATTCTTTTTGTCAGTTAGGATTTGTTTAAAAAGTTCAAAAGATGCACGAATGAACATTCGCTTCGGCAATGATTTTGTTAATAACTTAAAACTGTTTTTAATATAATCTAATACTGTATTTAAAGCATTATCTTATTCGGTTCTCTGAACTTTCCCAAAACCGATCATTGTAGCGGTCGTGGCGCTACCGATCATTGTAGCGGTCGTGGTCGTGGTGGTTAGAGCTCTTGCTTTAGAAGCAAGATATCTAGAGTTCGAACTAAGCTCTGTGCAGTTAAATGCTCTTCGTCAGTGCTCTGTGACAAGAAAAAAAAAAATTGAATTCACGAGCCAGCATGGAATTTCAGACTCTCTCGATGTCTATTACTCCTAAAACTTGATTTCTTTTTTTTAACAAAAGCAATCAAATTAGTGTAAAAAATCAGTATATTTTGTAATAGAGAAATTGATTTTAAAATAAATGATGTGTACGTACGAAGAGGGGAAGGGTTGTTGAAAATATACAGTTAAGTACAAGGAAAGGGCCATTCTAAATCAGCGTTTTTACTGCGCTTATGAAAGCGACAATGAAAAATACTTTTAATAATAAAAATTAGTTATATAAACTTATTAATATAAAAGAAGATTTGATATATATTAGCTTAATTAAGTATAGAAAGTTATAGAATCAAAATATGACACCACTAAACAAAAGGTTAACGGTAAAGACATGTCATAGTTTGATTCTACACCTGATGTCCACACCTTTTCGACTAGGAACATCCAAAAAAACTTGCATAACTGAAATAAATGGTACTGGAAAAGAGTTGTTACTCACTGTATCGGTATAAATACCGATACAGTGAGTAACATACATAAATACGGTATCGGTATACGGTTTTTTGTCTTAAATAAGAAAAAATTACTTAATTTTTCTAAAAAAGTTTTTAATAACCTCAATTTTTGTTATAACGAATTATTTGATTATATAAAGGTTCATATGAATCTTTAGAACTTGGATAAAAAAGCCATTAAAATGATCATATTAAAGTGAGTTTTTGTGAAGGCTGCTTCAAAACTCACTTTATATGGCCTTTTTTATCAAACAAAGCAAAAAAAGAGTAACAAGAGATGCATAGAATGAAAAGACAGTGGATACATCAAAACTCGTACGTTTTAAAGGAACTGGAATTTCTCATTTATACGTAATAACACTTTAAAAAGCGTTTTTACGGATAAAATTAAATTAAATTTTTTTTTCTGCATTCAATTTTTATAAAGACACGCAAAACAATTTCTTGGCTATTGAGTAATAGAAGAGTTGTAATTTAAAATGGTTTTCTTAAAAACAAAATAAATGAATTACTTGACCGTTTTTTTGCTAATTTAAATATTGGTTCTGGAGCTAAATCTGGCGCACAGTGGGACAGTAAGTGGACAAAAAATATTTAAGTTACAATGATGTCAGGGATGCAAAATTGAAATGTTATCCTGCAAATATAACAGTAGTACAATATTCCAGCAAGCACATAACGTTATTTCAACGTTTTTTCAACGATGAGAAATGGTTGATATATGGTTGAAAAATAACGATCTAATTTTCAACGTTATTTCAACGATAGTTCAACGTTTAAAAAAAAACGTTGAAATTTCAACATTGATTTCCAACTAAAAACAAACGTTGAATTGACGTTAAAAAATAAACGTTGAAGTAACGTTGAAATTACGTTGAAATTTAGATACGAGAGTTCGCCGACGTTGAAATTTAATATTTAATATAGATTTGTGCATGGGAAAGTTCTTTAAAAACTTTTAAAAGTAATAATGCAAGGGGCGAATTAAGGGATCGCGAATCGAATATATATATATATATCGAATATATATATATATCGAATATATATATATATATATATATATATATATATATATATATATTATATATATATATATATATATATATATATATATATATATATATATATATATATATATATATATTCGATATATATATATATTCGATATATATATATATATATATATATATATATATATATATATATATATATATATATATATATATATATATATATATATATATATATATATATATACATATATAATATACAATCAAAGTCTTATTATAATTATGAAACTGTAGTGTAGACCAGTATGTTTTGGTTTGTATAGTTAAAAGACAATGTTGTTTGTATAAATAAAATTCCATCAAGTTGAATAAAGAATGGTTTTGTCTGTTGTCCAAATCGAAATGTGAAGTTTGAAGTAAAAAATTGCAATAAAGTACAAAAGTTGGTTCGTATAAGTTTAAACTAAAATGTGATGAAACTACAGGTATTATAACCTATTATATTAGGTACGTGGACTGATTTTTTTAAATTGATCAAATACTAGAATGTTATATATTATTAGAAAGCCCTCAAATGCAGTATTTCAAAGGTGAAAAAATTGTGAAAATCGGACGATTCTATCAAAAGTTATGATTTCTTGATAAAACTGTGGTCAAAAAATTTTTTTTTTTCACATAAATTGTTATAACTTTGCTAATTCCTATTCAAATATCTATAAATTGGTATCAAAAGATAGGTGTAAAAAAGGGCTATAATTTTCAATTAGATTTTAGGTCAAGGGCCATTCAGGGATTCGTAGGGGGTGCTAATTCACCACCTACACCTCACAAAAATACACTTTTTTCATAAAAAAGTGTTTTTCTTTTAAAATCACAAATATTTATATACAAAAAACTGTTATTATATTATTCCACATCTAGCGAATATTACAAGTCTATCTCAAAGTTGGGTGTTGGGTTTTGAATAAGGTTTAACACACCCTATCAAAATTTCATTCTTTTAAATATATCAATCTTTACTAAAACAATTAATTTTAGTATAAAAAATAAAAAATATATTTTGATACTTGGAAAAATAGTAACTAGTGGTGTATAAATTGCCTTCATGAAAGGGGGTGTAAGCCGCCCCCTTCCGCCCAATACCTAAAAAAAAGTTTTAATGAGAGTTTAACAAAATATGTTTAAAAATGCTTTTTAAACACATGTAAAATAGTATAGAAAACTATTTTACCACGTTACAGTGGTGTATAAATTGCCTTCATGAAAGGGAGTGTAAGCCGCCTCCCTTCCGCCCCAAAGCTTAAAAAGAATTTATTTGAATTTAACAAAAAAAGTTTAAAAATGCTTTTTTAAACACGTATAAAATAGTTTAAAAAACTGTTTTACCGTGTTACAAGACTGCAAATAGATACAGCAAGTTTTGTGGCTTGCAAAAAAGTACAAGTTTTGTGGCTTGCCATTAGGTAAAGCAAGTTTGTTGTTGAATTCCAACCTAAAAAAAAACACAAATCAGCAAGTCTTTTGAAATAAAAAAAGTAATTAACTATTGTCTTGGCTTTACGTAAATGATTTATGTTTTGAATTCCATTTATGAACTAAATAAATCATTTTTAATGATAGACACCATGTAAAGGTAAGCCAGACCCATATATCAAAAAAATCTGCAAGCCACAAAACTTGCTGTACCTATTTGCAAGACACAAAACTTGCGGTAATTGTTTGCAAGTCACAAATCTTGCTGTACTTATTTGCAAGCCACAAAACTTGCTGTACCCATTTGCAAGCCACAAAACTTGTTTTTCCTTATTTGCAAGCCACAAAATTTGCTTTACCTAAAAGCAAGCCAAAAAGCTGTTGTACTTGTTTGCAAACCACAAAACTTGCTGTATCTATTTGCAATCCACAAACCTTGAAGTACTTGTTTGCAAGCCACAAAAAATTAAAAACTTTTATTTAGAATTTGTTTATTTAAAATAAAATCTTTTTATAAAATATAAATAAGCATTAAAGTTTTTCAAAAACGAAGAACAATCATAAAAAAATATTTCAATTTATACATTAACCTGGAGAAGATTGTGCTGCAGGAACTAAAAGTTAAAAAATGATGTAAACAACAAAAAATAAAATGAAATTGGGATTAAACCTATAGCATAATTTTAATGAGATAGACTATGCACTGCTAACAAAGAAATAGTTTTTTAATATACCAACCAAAGCAGATGTAGATGCAGCTAAAAATAAAAAATAAATAAAAATGTAATTAACAAAATAAATGACTTTTTTAGAAAAATCAAAACACTGCTGAAAAATAATTAGTTTTTAAACTTACTATTTGTGAAAAGGATGTAATCAACCAAAAAAATATTTGATTTAGGCATTAAATTATTACAGAGATTAAAAAGTAATAGCTTTTAAACATAGTAACTGTGGCAGATATAAATTAAAAAAAGGTGTAACCAAGAAAAAAAGTATTAGAAATTGGCTTTACATACACATATTACATACAAAGTGAACAAAGAAATAGCTTTTAAACTTTCCAAATGTGGTAGATGTTGATAAAACTAAAAGTAAAAATAAGCTGTAATCAATAAGAAAATTGAATTTGATATTAAATCTATAGTATAGCCATAACAAAATAAATGATATCGACGTCCACAGCAGGTGTCGATAAAGCTTAATGTAAAAAAGATGTAATTAATAGAAAAAAAAGAAGGATGTAGATGCAACTAATATCACGAAAAGATGCAATATAAAAATAAACAAAAAAGTTTGAAAATGAGATTAAATCAATACACTGCTGAAAAAGAATTGACTCTTAAACTTACCAACTGTTTCAGATGTAGATGGAACTATAAACAAAATGGATGTTATCCACAAAAAAAAGATATTGGCAATAAATCGTTAACAAGTTAAAAAATAATAGCTTTTAAATTTACTAATCACAGTTGTTTAAGAAATGACTTGAGATAAAAAAACATATGAATTAAACCAAAGCATACATCTTTAAATTTCTACTTATATAAACATGACCGAAATTGCAATATACAAACTTACCAGTGGAAGGCTGAGTTGATTGGACTAAAATTAACAAGAAAACTGTATATCAAAATAAAAAAAAAACCGTAAATTTGACAACAGTAAGCGAATAAGTAACAACAATCAAACAAGTTCTGCATAAAGTGCAACAACTTTATTGATAAAGTATATAATGAAAACATAATTACACGAGTAAACATTAAAAAAGGTTGTATAATGATTTAAACAATAAAAGAAAGATTATAAAAAAGATATCTTTTGTATTAAAAAACTTTTAAGGCATCAAAATGTTTATCTTATTATGAATAACATTAAAGATTATATTGTTCATGTCATCACTATATGTCACTATTATCTATCATGTCTATACATCTATACATCACTATCATATCTATACATCTATACATCTCTATCATATTGTATTACCATACTGTATAGCACTATCGTATCTATACATCACTATCATATCTATACACCTATACATCACTATCATATCTATACACCTATACATCACTATCATATCTATACACCTATACATCACTATCATATCTATACACCTATACATCACTATCATATCTGTACACCTATACATCACTATCATATCTATACACCTATACATCACTGTCATATCTATGCACCTATACATCACTATTATATCTATACACCTATACATCACTATCATATCTATACACCTATACATCACTATCATATCTATACACTATACACCACTATCATATCACTATACATCACTATCATATCATATCTATACACTATACACCACTATCATATCACTATACATCACTATCATATATCACTTACGGAATCTCAAAAACTAATGAAATAGTAAGCCTGCATCTAAACAAGAAGGAAACATTAAAAATGTTTGTGTAATAATTTAAACAATAATCAAAAGACTAAGTATTATACAATAGATAAATCATAAAAGATTAACATACCAAATGTTCTCAATGTAGATAAAGCTAAAGGTAAAAAAAATGTAAAGAACAAAACATACATAGTTTTTGCCAACAAATCTTTACATAGTTGTTTTAAAAAAAAAGTTTTTAAACTTACCAACCATAGCAGATGGCGACAAAGCTAAAGGTAAAAAAACTAACCAAAATAACTTTGATTTCGACATTAACTCTATACAGATCTGAAAAAATTTACCACTGGCAGACGTTGATAAAACTAAAAGAAAAATAAGGTGTCATCCAATAAAATAAAAAAAGGTATTAAACTTATAGTATAGCTTTAAAGAATAAGTAGAAACACCTAGTAAAAAAATACTTATTTAACTTACCAACTGTATCAGATGACGATGAAGCTAAAGTTAAAAAGGGTGTAATATAAAAAAAAAAAATACACATTTTTGGCAAAAAATCCAATAAAACAATTTTTTAATGAGCAAAGAAAAGTACTGTGTAAATAACAAAATAAAGGCGTAAATAACAAAAATTAGAGGTTACTTAAAAAAAAGTATTGAATAGGTTTTATCTAGTCAATGATTTTTAAAAGTTTAACAAAAAAATACTTGTAAAAGTAATAAACAATAGCATTATTATAAAAAACATATAAACTTACTATCTGTTTGATTACCCAGTTCATTTATATCATTCATTTTTTAAATTACTAACAATCTAAGTGAAACAATATGCAATAAACATTTTTAAAGAAAAAAAAACTCTCTCCCCCTCAGCCCCACCTCGGCTATTTTTGAAAACAGAAATTAGGTACCAAAAGTGTTTAACTGAATTAACTAATTGCTACATAATATTTTTTCATGAAATTTAGCAGGTGCAAAGGAAATGCATGTAGAAACTTATTTAAAAAATCAAAAAAGCGGAATATAGATTCCTTCAACAATAATTTAACAAGTAAACATCAACATAATTTTCATGAGCAAAATAGTCATGAAAATGACAATTGTATAAAATAATAACACAAAAAACAAGCCTAACTTTTTTTCTTTCTGAAAATATACTATGTGTATATATGTTTCTGAAAAAAAAACCAACAAAAAAACGTTTGCCTAACCCTACTCAAAAAAACGAAATGGGAAATCCGCTAAAAAAAAATCGGAAAAACAGAAATTAGGTACCAAAAGTGCTAAACTGATATAACTATCTGCTACATAATATTATTCAATAAAATTTGGTATGTGCAAAGTAAATGCATGTAAAAACTTATTTAAAGAATCAAAAAGCGGAATAAAGAGTCCTTCGACAAGAATTTGATAAGTAAACACCAACCTATTTTTCATGAGCCAAATGCTCCAAAAAATGGACAACCGTACGTAAAAATAACATAAAAAACAAGCTTAACTCTTCTTCTTTCCAAAAATATACTAAGTTTTTATATGTTTCCGAAAAGAAAATCCTCAAAAATACGTTTGCCTTAGGCTACCTAAAAAAAACGTCAAAAAAACGAATCACAGAATTTTAGCACAAAATTCGGCTCCGTAAATCGCTATTTCCGCGTACCTAATTATATATAAATGATTATTACATATATTTATAAGAGCAGTATTAAAGACCATTTAATCTTTATCAAATCTTATGTAAAGTATTTATTGTATTCTTTTTGTTAGGAACTGGTATAATAACATCAGGTAAAACAAAAACTTATAAACTGGATTGCAGGCATTAACATAACTCCAAAGTAGGTTTTACTCCATAACTCCAAAGTAGGTTTAGTAGGATTTACATTTTACCGTTGTTTTTTTTATATTTTGTTGCATTATTAAAATAAAACAAAGATGGCTTGCACAAAAAATTAAAACTTTAGTTAAAAATTAAAAAAATAGACTAGTTAATGTAGGCTTTAATAATATAGGAGCTAAAGTATACCATAAAGCCATTTTTAAATATATCTACTTTGTTTTATCATGTGCATATAATGCTCATCCAGAGAGAGGAGCCAGATGGAGTTTAAATTTAGTAAACGTTCTGGTTATATAATCCATAAACATTCTGGGTATATAATACATGTCATTATATAAACATTATGAAAGCTACAACGAATGTAAATCATGACTTTTTTAATTAACTTTTATTACTCTACCATCATAGATAATTGTCTTGGATTTGTCAATATTGTACCATTCATGACAACTTTCTGCTAATATTTTTTTTTACACATAATATAATCTAAATCATCAAGTTGCATAGATGACTATTTGTTAAACAAATTTCTTATTTCTTCTTATTATTTTATTTATTTCTATTATTAATATTATAATTTTTCATTTACTTTAATTCTATTAATTACTTATTATTTTCTTATTTATAGTATCTATAAAAAAGTTAGGACTTATAAAAAAAGAAAAAGTTGTTCAAAGTTGCTAACAGCACGCTCAAATAAGAGCTAAGATTTTTCTTAATAGAGACTTCAAAACAGCAAAATATTTATTAAAAGAAGAAAGTTAGGGAAAAAGCTGTTTACAAACAGCTTTTTCCCTAACTTTCTTAATTTTTTTTTTAATATTTCAATATATCCGTTGAGTATCAAATAACACTTGAATAGACTTGTCTAGATTAGATTGTCTAATAACTCTCAGTTGTATTCATGTCTGGTTTTTAAGATTTTAAATAAGATTTTGTTTATCACATTTTTTTGCCATGATTTCATCATTTTTTTAATAAAATCAAATCATATGATTTGAGTATTCCATTAATTTAACTGATTTGTAATTTCATAGTATTTTTACTTTTTTTAATTAAATTTATTTTGATTTGGCAGGTTAATGGCAAATTGAAGAACAAAGTTTTACATGACCTAATATAAAACAAAACAAACAAAAGAAAATGGATTTTAAATATTTACAAGGTGTTATTGGTATGTATATTATATTTTTTTGCGCTGTTCCCACCAATATATATATATATATATATATATATATATATATATATATATATATATATATATATATATATATATATATATATATATATATATATATATATATATATATATATATATATATACATATATATATATATATATGTATATATATATATATATATATATATATATATATATATATATATATATATATATATATATATATATATATATATATATATATATATATATATATATATATATTGTAGAAATAGTGACATTATTCATTTCTTGTTTTTATATTGTTTTATATTGTTGTTGTTTAAACTTATTGTTATTTCATTTAGAAACTAACATTGTTTAAGATATAATTATAATTGAGAACAACGACTAACTTTTGCTTATGTTAGTTTCTTATGCATTCTATGGAATTTTAAAGAAACACTGGTATTTCAAAGATAAAAACTTCTTATCAGTGGTTGAAATTGTAATTCACTTACATATTCGTTTGAAGTTGTTAATGTACACACAAAAGGTAGGATTTTGCTAACCTTTTTCTTTCCTACATTATGTCCACAATAAGCTTACCTTGCCAGGCCCCAGGATGCAATGTCGTCATTGAAGGTTCCAGCGAAGCAATTGCAATTGCATTATTCAACAGTCACCAGCTTCACCATCCTCCAAACTTGATTGACACTCATTCAGCCTTCTCAAAACACAAGGCACCTAAAATGGATTGCCCCCACATCGGTCAGGATATCTCAGAAGAAGAGTGGGCAAACTTTATTAGTCGCTGGACATTGTTTAAGAGATGTACAGACATCAGACAAGAAGAGATGACAGCACAGCTGTTTCAGTGCCGTGAGGACGACCTTGGAAATCAACTTCTAAAAGAAAATCTCATGATAATTAATGAAAACGATGAGGCATTTCTAAAAGCAATGAAAAAACTGGCCGTTATCCCAGTAGCCACTTGCGTCAGAAGAACAGAAAATTGCGTCAAATGAGACAGGGACACAACGAAAGTATTCGGTCATTTTATGCAAAACTGAAAGGCAAGGCTGCTACTTGCAACTACACTGTTCAATGCCACTGCCACCCACAAACAACTGTTGATTTTACCGATGTTATCATACGAGACTTTGTTGTTGCTGGGCTATCAGGCACTGATATCCGCAAAGATGTACTTGGATGGGTCCCCTTGACACAGCCTCAGTCACAGATATCATTGCTTTTATAGAGGGTAAAGAAATGGCACGAAATGCACTAGGCTGTAGTTCAACAACAGCAAGTGTATCAACTTTCAGGAAACAAAACAAGAGCAATACACAGAGTAGTAAAGAGACCAATATAACAGCCAAATGTCCAGATTGCTCAGAATCTTACAGTTTATTTACAGAAACATCCAGAGGATGGAACAAAAAACCCCATAAGCTGTGTCTGTGACTGTGGGAAGAAGCTCAGATCTTGCACTTCTAAAATTATTAACAGAATCATCCCAAATGATAAGAAATCGAATGCAACCAAAGATGCTGAGGCACGCGGACTTGTGTTAAAGTTAAGTGCAATTGAGCATTCAAATAAAAAAATTAGATCACAAATGAAGACCAATGTGAAACGACCCTGCACAGGAATAAACCATCACATATTTACCCATGATGGATGGGCCACAGCTCAATTGCTTGTTCATCCTACAGTTCAGCTGCGTGTGACTACTAACAAATCAGACTATGTCGCATTTGGTATTCCATTTCCTCCTATTATACCAAAATATATACAAGTTATTACAGATACCGGTGCACAGTCCTGCTTATGGTCTAGGAAAGGGTTTGACAGTGCAGGCTTTAATGCAAACAATTTAATACCTGTGAAACATAGCATGTCGGCCGCAAATAAAACCCAATTTCGTATAGATGGTGCAATTCTTTTACGTCTCGAAGGACGACAATCTAATATCCACAAAGTTGAATGTGCAGTAATGGTTTACATAAGTCCAGACGCAAACGGATTCTACCTATCTAAAGAAGCAATGACCCAACTAGGTATCATCTCTAAGGACTTTCCAGAGATAGGCAGTGCCCTCCACGGAGCTATTAACTCAGGCCCTCAAACTATAGGGACCAAAACATCCAGTGAAAATAATAGCTCACACGTGTGCAATTGCCCCAAAAGAAGTCTCCCAGCAGGTGCACCCACCAAACTTCCATTTGTCTGCTGTCCTGAAAACAACGAACGGATGAAAGCGTGGCTCCTTGAAAGATACTCTGCTTCAACATTCAACACATGTCCACACCAGATTTTACCTGATATGGAGGGACCTCCAATAAGTATTTTAATTCAAGAAAATGCCAAACCAGTTGCAGCATTTACTCCAGCCACCATACCAATCCATTGGCAAGACCAGGTGGAAAAAGATTTAATTCGTGATGAAACTCTTGGAGTTATTAAAAAGGTACCTCTAGGAGAACCTACAACATGGTGTCATAGAATGGTTATCACACGTAAGCATGACGGTGGGCCTCGTCGCACTGTTGATCTATCTCCTTTAAACAAGTACTGCTACAGAGAAACTCATGCAATGAAATCGTCTTTCCAACTAGCTCGTTCAGTCCCAAGAAATTCATGGAAAACTGTAACCGACGCATGGAATGGTTATCATAGCATTCCGATACGGGTTGAAGACAGGAATCTTACCACCTTCATTACTCCTTTTGGGCGCTACAAATACATCCGAGCTCCTCAAGGTTTTGTATCTAGTGGGGATGGCTACAACAGACGTTTCGACGAAATTTTAGCAGACTTTATTGGCAAACAAAGATGTGTAGATGACACCATCCACTACGATGACGACCTAGTCAAACATTGGTGGCGGACAATCGAATTTCTTGAGCTTGTTGGTAAAGCTGGGATCATTTTGAACCCACAAAAACTCCAATTTGCTAAAAGAATAGTGGATTTTGCAGGTTTCAGAATATCTGAAAATGGAGTTGAACCACTACCTAAATATATCGACGCCATTAGATCATTTCCAACACCATCCTCAATAACAGACATCCGATCTTGGTTCGGCTTAGTGACCCAAGTATCACATTACGCTCAACTTCGAGAAACTATGGCCCCATTCAGAGTTCTGCTTAGCCCTAAATCAAAATTTTATTGGTCGGACGAACTCAACACTTTATTCAACGTGTCAAAGGAAAAAATCATCTACGCAATTAAAGATGGAGTCCAAATATTTGACATTACCTAGAAGACCTATTTAAGATGCGACTGGTTAAAATTGGGCATAGGATATTACCTAAGTCAAAAACATTGTTAATGTAAATCGGACTCCCCAGATTGCTGTATAGACGGATGGAAAATAACCCTAGCAGGTCCAGATTCCTGTCATCTGCTGAATAACGATATGCACCAGTTGAGGGCAAAATGCTAGGAGTGGCAGAGAGCCTGGAGCAGACTAAATATTTCACACAAGGTTGTGATAACCTTATGGTAGTAACTGATCATAAACCACTTGTCAAATTATTAGGAGATAGGACCTTAGATGAAATTGCCAACACACGACTTTTCCGACTAAAACAGAGAACTTTGCCATGGAAATTTACCATCCAACATCAACCAGGAAAAACAAACCTGGCAGCAGATGCTACTTCTCGTTACCCTGCAGAGAACACAAAAGAATCTGATAATTCAGCCAATCAAAATACCGATAATTCTTGCAATCAAAATACCGATTTTAACAACACAGAATCACTAATAATAGTCTCGATACGAACGACATAGATAAAATGATTGCAGTAACATGGGATAGTGTCAAAGCAGAGACAGAAAAGGATACCGATTTTAAAGCATTAATGTTAGCAATAGGAAACGGTTTCCCAAAAAATAAGAACAACTTCATACCAAATCTTTTACAGTTCTGGGAATACCGCAATGACTTGATGGTGTCCGACGGGGTTATAATTTACAACGACAGAATTGTAATCCCACCTAGTCTACGTAAAGAGATATTGGACGTACTACACTCAGCCCACCAAGGAGTATCGGGAATGATAGCCAGAGCTCAAGCCACTGTTTTCTGGCCAGGTATCACTCACAGCATACAAAGTAAGCGCAATAACTGTTGCAGCTGTAATCGAAATGCACCTTCTAATGCACGACTACAACCCATCCGACCTCACATCCCTGTGACACCATTTGAATGCATATTTGCTGACTATTTTGAATTCCGTGGCTGGGATTATCTGGTCATTGGAGATGACCTTCTGGATGGACCGAAGCCTACAGAATAAAATCAGGATCATCAGAAATGAGTGCAAAAGGTCTTATCACGTGCTTACGTAAACTATTTACAACATTTGGAGTCCCAGAAGAAATTTCAACCGACGGTGGTCCTCAATTCACCTCTGGAGAAACAAAAGAGTTTCTACAACAATGGGGCATAACTCATCGCATTTCATCAGCACACCACCCACAATCTAATGGAAGAGCTGAGCTTGCAGTTAAGTCAACAAAACGCCTCCTCGAAAATAATGTGGGACCAAATGGTGATCTCAATAATAACGCTTTTGTAACTGCAATGCTTACAATAAGAAACACACCAGACCCTACTTGTCAGTTATCCCCCGCTCAAGTATTATTTGGCCATCCCATTCGCGACGCCATGCCCAGGATAAAATCCAGAATACCTATGTTTAATAACAACCAATTCTTGAAAACGTGGAGACATGCATGGTCTGCAAAAGAAGAAGCATTACGAACGAGATATGCAAAGACCCTTCACCATCTACAGTATTGCTACTGCCTTCTACATTAGCACCAGCAGTACCACCACTACCTCTACCAACAACTCCAGTACCCTTACCGTTGATGCCAGCATCTTTATCAACAAGCTCGCTGCATCTAGCGATGCCACCTTTATTAAATACTGAAATCGTAGGAGATCATCCATTAAAACGTTCATCCAGACTACGTATCCCCAAAAAATTCTACCTACCAGAAACCGGGAAATCTTTGACATTAGATGACTTTAAGAAATGAACCCAGAAATTATGTTTATATTCATTGACACTTAAAAACATGGAAAGGGATGTAGAAATAGTGACATTATTCATTTCTTGTTTTTATATTGTTTTATATTGTTGTTGTTTAAACTTATATATATATATATATATATATATATATATATATATATATATATATTATATATATATATATATATATATATATATATATATGCACATGGTTCTACTAAACAAATGTTTAGTAGAACCATGTATATATATATATATATATATATATACATGGTTCTACTAAAACAGAATGGTTCTACTAAACGAATGTTTGACTTGAGCAACTGCCTAAAAGGTTTATGTTATGTGTGTATATAAGTTGATGTATGAGGTTAATGTATAATGTATCTTTATTCAAATAGGTTTATATCTCGGTCAATAATGAAGTAAATTAGGCATGGATCAGTTATGGGTTGTTTTTTTTTCCACTATTGATCACTTAATGTTCACATTCGCTTGTGAACAATGTAAAGTATAATAATACTTTTAAAATGTACAAATGTACCTTTAATTTACCCAATGTACAATTAATTTAAAGTTATTTTTATTTAGATGCAGTTACCTGATGTTCTTAAATAAAAAGACACAATGCAAAAAGATAGAATTTAAACTGTTTGAACTTTGCACCATATTGATTGGATCGTGAGAAATGTGAATCAAACCAAAATGAGCAGGCAATAAAAATACATATGATTTTGACATTGGTGTTGAAGATAAAGATATCATCATTTTATCAAGATCGTTTTGAAAATAATTTTAACTTTTGTATAAGTTTTAAATTTTGTTAAAGTTTTAAATTTTGTATAAGTTTTTTTTCTAAAAATGTATAAATTATTATTTTGGTTTTATTTGCTTTCAATAATGGCTTTTCAATTTCTATAATTTAGTTAACTGCGTTAAAAAAATGGTACAGGACAGATTATTTGTAATACTATAACAGCAATTAGTATTATAATATAAAATAAATTATTAATACTACTAATAATAATAAGCTTTAAAAATTGAGAACATGACGTGCAGTATAATAGCATAAGATATTGTACTATGACCGCTATTATAAGTTTATAAAAAATTATTGTTTCTTTTCTTACTCATAACAACACAATATTGTACAAAAAATGTTTTTTCAGATTAAAAGAGTCACGGCGCATAAATTTGTATTTTTGAGGTTTACAAACTCATATATAAGTTGGTTGAATCAATGTTAATCTAACGTTGATTTTTCAACGTTGATCTAACGTTTTTTTTTTCAACAATGATTTGTGTTTCCATTTCAACCAAAAATCAACCATAAACTTCAACGGTTTTTCAACGTTGATTGTGCTTGCTGGGATGTAGCTAAACAAAAGATTCAGACTGATTTTACGAACAATTGGGACTTGTTCTCAATTTCCTAGTAGTATTGATCAAAACCTTATATTCAGATTTTTTATTATCTTGGTAGTAGTCTCTTCAGGATATGAAGTAGACTGTTTAAAGTTCAAGGATAACTGTTTTGACACTGTTAGATTATATGTGTCTCTTTATCCATGGTATTACTTGCAACTAAATAAAAAAAATTATCACTTTTATAAGAAGCATGATCTCATATTGGTACTCATGCCAAATTTAGTAAATATAGCACTCGTAAAATATTTGCAAATGCCAAAAATAGGTTGTTACTAAGCAAATTAAAGGTATCCATAGCAACGAAATAAAAAAATATTACCTTCATAAACAGCGCTGACATCATATTAGTACTCATGCTAATTTTAGTGAATACAGATACATAATCAAAATTAAATTAGTATAAATACATACATAATCAAAATTAAATTAGTAATGAACTTTGTCCAGTACTTTGTATCGCGAACCCAATAAAGAAAACTGGTTTAAATGACACGAGTTCCATTATTCCGCAATAATTTCAGGTTTTACGAATATACTGACTTTATTTAATTACTGATTGTTATATTTACAACCATGTTTAATTTATCTTATAAAAATAGAAGGGTTTTTTTAATACTATTAAAAAATATATATAATTAATGATCGGCAAAGTTTTGCCGTTCCTGGTTCCGGTTTGACCCAGTTTTATTCACAAGATGGGGTAGCAGACAAGTTTGACGTTAGCGTCATCATTTATGATATTAAAATTTAATTTAATTTTGAACAGAAATATGTATTATAATTTGTCTAATAGTGGAGTAGAAACAAAATTCAATAAATACCGATTGCTGAGTTTTTTTCAATTTTAAAAATCTTATAAAAACTCAATATACAATGCGACACATTAGCACAATTTATAATAGAAATATACAAAGCAGTTTTGTTTTAAAATGTTCACGAAAACGTAACAAAAATATCAAATATAGAAAATATCAAATATTGTATAAATCATTGTACCAAAAACTATAAAAATGTCAATGTTAATTATCAAAATTATTTAAAAGAAAAATTTCAGAAATGTAAATATTACAGGGTAAAGTTATAGGTTACAGTTTAAATTATTAGTTAACGCTACCATTTAACATTATAACTGGTAACCAGCTCCTTTCTCGTTATATCGATCAGCCTGAGGATAGAGGGGTAGCGTATCGTTACCATCGTGTAAGCATTCCAATACTTCACGATACAGAATGGGGTTTTTCTTTTGGATAAACTCTAAGTATTCACGTTCGCGTAATGTAAGTGATCTGATTTTTTTTCCGCCATAATTATCTCTAAAAAAACACAAAATAGGTATGTATGTATGTATGTATGTATGTATGTATGTATGTATGTATGTATGTATGTATGTATGTATGTATGTATGTATGTATGTATGAATGTATGTATGAATGTATGTATTTACAAGACAGTGCCGACTTTACTACCGACCTAAAAGTGTTTGAGGTCGCCAAAAATCGCCGATCTTGTTTTTATGTTTGGTTTAACTCTTTTGTGTCAAATTTTTTTTTCGCCGTGATCTTGACTTTTTTATTTTATAAATATTTTTCATAAGTTTTAACACAAAACGAGTGTTTAAGAATTTTATATAAAATAAACTATTTAATAAGATTTTCTCTTTGCAAACTTATTTTAATAACAAATTCAAATAAAATCTAATGCATAATAACTACTTTTAGATAAACAAAAAAATTAATATTGCTATTTTTACTTCTGTTTGTAGTACCTTTAACGAGTTAACATCAAGATATATACAATATATACCATAAAAATAAGTGAGAAAGATAAATTTAAAGAAAAAAAAAAGGAATTTTTTGCTTTACATTTATAAAACACAGTTATGTACAACATATTTATTTTTATTTTAATCTCGCAAATTAAAATTTTTATCTGGCGTCAAATAAAATTATGAGACTAAAATACCACAAATATAGAAAAATAGTATTTAATTTTAGCCTACATAATTTTTATGCAGTTTGATGCTTCATATCTTGTTTGAAAGATACGTTCAAAAAAAAAAAAAAAGCGATTAAAACAACTAAAACTGAAATTAAAAAACTTAAAATCAAAAGCATTCGATAGAGCTCATAAAAAATAAAAAATAAAAGTAAATCAAAGCAGCTTCTTTTTCAGGATGCAGACAATCAGATATGTCAAGAGCAAATGACGAAAACAATGTTTTTTTTTATCATATAGATAATTTCACTCTATCACTTTTTTTTAAAGATAATTTTTCGAATGTTTAATCTAAAATGTTTTAATTTGAGAACCTTTTAAATAAAAGATAATTGAGCTAAATTAAATTTTAAATTTTATTCACTTCCGATAACCATACGCAAAACGATTTTGAATTTGGAGTTATCTACAAAATACGTTAAGAGATGTGGAAGGGTTTAGCAATTTAGACATGATTTGTTACAGGAGGAGGGGTGTGGTATCCAAGTTTATAACTTTTGATTAAAATAATGTAAACCCAAATATAAACCCATGCATATCAGTCATTAATATATCACCAATGAAAAAATAATTAATAATAATATAACTATAAAATTATTAAATAAAAACTAATAATAAAATAACTACTAAATTATTAAATAAAAACTAATAATAACATAAGTACTAAATTATTAAATAAAAAATAATAATAATAAATTTTTAAATAAAAACTAAAAATACAACTATTAAACTATTAAATAAAAACTAATAACAATATAACTAATAAATTATTAAATAAAAACTAATAATAATATAACTACTAAATTATTAAATAAAAAATAATACTAATATAACTAATAAATTATTAAATAAAAACTAAAAATACAACTATTAATTTATTAAATAAAAACTAATAACAATATAACTAATAAATTATTAAATAAAAACTAATAATAATTATAACTACTAAATTATTAAATAAAAACTAATAATAATTATAACTACTAAATTATTAAATAAAAACTAATAACAATATAACTAATAAATTATTAAATAAAAACTAATAACAATATAACTATTAAATTATTAAATAAAAACTAATAGTAATATAACTATTATTAAACAACAATAATAGTTAATTAGTTAATAGTTAAAATATATTCCGTCATTTTTTTTTTTTTTTTTTTTGGGGGGGGGGGGGAGAAACAAAAAGTGACGACTTGTTTACTAGGGAAAGGGTCAAAAACTTAAGTTAAAACTTGCGTGACGTAATTTATGGACGATTTTTAAGTTAATTTAAAAGTTTAAAATATTAAAAAATGTATCGGCCTCCGGATATAAAAATTCAAAGAATTGGAAACATGTAAAAAATTTTATATAGCATTAAGACACTTGGGTATGTTCTGTAAAAACGGTATGTTTTTGAAAAGAAGTAAATTTTTTAATTGCTCGCATTTTTTAGTAGTCAAAACAAGTGCGTTAGAGCGATACAAATAGATGTCCCGCTGTGGCACAAATGTTAAATTTTAAATAAAGACTCTGTAATTAAATGATATTAAATTATATATATATATATATATATATATATATATATATATATATATATATATATATATATATAAATATATCTTATACTTCTGAGTTAGGTGAGCATGATGATGTCATACTCACCTAACGTCAAATAGCCTGCTGCCGGGGGCTTCAGTACATACATCGACTGACAAATAACCTGACTCGCAGTGGAGTGCTGCTACATCGACTGAGGGTTTGGTATGGGTCAGCAACCTTTTCATTCATTATTCTTCGTTTTCCCTCATCGTTTTCTAAAAGGCTCACTTAATTTAGGCAAGCAAAAAAAGTGAGCAATTGCACATATAAATATGCTATAGTAGATATATATATATATATATATATATATATATATATATATATATATATATATATATATATATATATATATATATATATATATATATATATATATATAGTTAAACAAAATCAAAATTTACTTTGCTCCAAACATATTAACGGCATAGGATACAAGTAGAAGAATTAAACCAATAACGGAGATAACGATGCCAAACACAATTGCAAACCAAACAATAACAAGACTGTATTGATAAAGAATATTTTGTGAAAGTTCACATATTAACTTATGCTTGTTTGCAGTGCTGTGCTTAATGTCCTTTGAAGATTCATACATTTCACAGTATCCAAAAGGTGGAAGCAAAACATTTCCTTAAAAACAAAAAATTTATGAAAATACACTTTCGTCGAAGTTTTGAGTTATACTTCACAATAGTGCGCAACTCACTTTTACACGCATCTTAAAAATCAAAAACAAATCAAATTTTTATTGCTTTCTTCTTTTTTAAAGGTGCATGGCGTTGTTAGGTTCGTGTGCTCTGCTAGTTGTTGTTCTGAGAAAACTTTGCGCTTAATATAAAATTTCACATTTTTCTGATTGGCACAGCTAATCAAATAAATTCACGCAACAAGTTTTCCATAGATAAACGTGTTATTGATAAATTTCTTCCGGGCGATATGTAACGCCCGGAAGATATTTATAAAAAAGAATTTACTTTTATCAAAATTGGGGTAGAGGATTTAAGTTTGAGTTTTGCTCCATGTTTGAAAGTTACCTTTCTCAAACTTAAAAAAAATGCTATCGCGATCCCTGATTTTAAAAAATAAATAATTTGCGTTTACTGCGCTGTAAAAGTAATAAAGAAATTAAGCTTTTTTTTTACATTAATGAAATTCATTAACTCAAAAAATAACCATTGATTTCATTGCGTTTGACGTTTTTAAATAATTATATAAGTTATACGTCACTTATACACTATCTTACCAGGTTTTGGTTGATCGTATTTTCCCATATAATCGTAAGCAACTGCGTTGTCAAGTTTTGCCCAAGAAACCCATTTGCTACCGTAGGAGACAAATTCGCCATTAAGAAGATTATCGAGGCCTGCAAAAATAAAAAAAAATTTTAAACGCTTCAAATTTAAGTTGATTAGAGATTAAAAAAAATATTGGAATTGTATGTATATATTTTAAACAAAATAAATTTTTCACAAATATTACAACACGTCAAAACCTCATCCACTCATCCAAAATTAATATAACTTTGATACTGTCTATGCTTAAACTACATTGGCACAAATTTATTAAACTTTTGTGTGTGCCATGGAAAAAAAAAATTTTCTACCCTAATGATTATGTATTTAAATTGATAACTGTGTTAAAAAAAAGTTACAACTAAAACATTTGAAAACATACCCAAAAAAGCCACCAAGTTGGCAACAATGTACAATACTTTAATTAAAATATTGAACACCACTCTCAATGTCATATTGCGAGATGGGTTTGAATGTCTGTCAAAGAAGTTTTTGGCAATTTTTTCAGCATTAGCTGTTCCACCTTTAATAGTATTTTTAAGACTGATAAGATCGCTGTTAGCCGAACGAAAGCCAATGTAAGGCAAATAATAGAGTATGGACAACGCAGCAATTAAAAAAGGCATCCATTGATACTAAAACAAAAAATTATATTCATCTATCGTATTTTAACAGGAACTGAATATAAAACCTAATAAATGAAGAATTTGCTTTTATATTAAATTTAAATTTTGATATTGCCTACCTGTAAAAAGAATGTTTTCTGCATTGGCTTGCATTTATCATTGACAACCCCAAATTTAGGCGTAGTCGAACATAATTCTCCAGAAGCAAGCATACCATCATTGTCCATGTCTTTAGGAATACCAAAATAACCAACCTCGCTTGATCTGTACATTAACTCCTTGTATACATACACCCCTTGTATCCAACAAGCTTGCGAAACAAATCCGCCATCGACGGCGTTGACCCCTTAAAAGTTATTCAAAAATTTTAATGATTTTCTTAGTTTATCAATCTATAGCGTAGTTATTATAAAATTGTTTTTAAGTAAATTGAAGTAAAAATAATAACAAGAAATATAAAGCGTAGGTTTATATCGCCTCGTTTAAATGAATTCAATCCCGCTCAAAGATATTTACTGATATTTCTTTTTTTTAAATACTGTTGGTTTATAAAATAATACCTGGTACTAAGCATTTAACAGAGTCATTGAACCAGCTTATTCCCATAATTACGCAAGTAACGAGTAAAATCTTTACCATGAAAATGCGATTGTACTGATCGGTGTATGTGTCGTTTCGCGGTTTTATTTTTACCGACAGCATACCCTTGATATCCGTTGCAATCATCGCCATTTTTGAGATTGAAGTAAATTACTTTTAAATATTAATTTTTTTTAATTCTCTCTAGATAAAAAAACTAATATATAAGAACAAAATTTTAAGCAATTTAAAAAACACAGAAGAGACAAACTTATACACTGACGTTTGTCGTATTTGACTAGTGACGCCCCTGTATAATGATTTGGAAGAAAGAATGCGTTTTGTTTAGAATATGATTTTTACTTTTCCATATCATAGTCTAGCCAGAAATTTACGAAATAATAATTTTCTAACATAAGTTAAAAAGCAATTAGTTAAACCATAATATAAAAAAAATTTTCTCTTCAAATTTTTATTTTATTAAAGCGTTTCATATTAAATATCGTTTACTAAAGCGTTTCACATTATATATACACTTAAAAAATTGTAATTTAGCGAACCTTTGAAAATATCTCCAACCGCAAATGAAAAAATCTAGCCACGTCTTACATTTTAACCTTCACACTGCATTATTATCTCATCAAATCGAGGCTTTAAGTTTAAATATTGTTTCTTTGTTTGTTAATTGATATTATATTACATCGCCTCGTCATCTTTTATAAAAAGGAAAGTATTAAGTAAATGCAAATAAAGTCATTCAATAAGACTTCCGCACAGAGTTTAATTACATCATACTTTTTTTTTTTAAAGTTTAATTAGTTCAAAAATCTTTTTGATTTAATCAATTAAATTGTAACATAAATTTTTTAAGATTTATATAAAGTTGCGAAGAAAAATTTCACCAAATTTTTATCAAATTCTTTTACACTATATCACCATCATCATGTATATATTTATTTGATGAACTTAAATATATATATATATATATATATATATATATATATATATATATATATATATATATATATATATATATATATATATATATATATATATATATATAGATAGATATATAGATATATAAAAAATATGCGTATATATATATATATATATATATATATATATATATATATAGTTATATATACAATATATACTATATATATATATATATATATATATATATATATATATATATATATATATATATATATATATATATATATATATATATATATAATCATATATTATGTTTATAATATATGTATTATCAAAGCCGACGACACCTGAAGGGGAGGGGGGCAGAGGCCTTTTTTTCTAAAGGACCTTTTTTTTAAAGAAAATTCTAGATATAGAGAACTTTTTTGAAAAATTTACTCCACTTCGAAACCCGTTTCGTCGGCCCTGATTATATATATAATATATGTACTATATGTATTATATGTATAATATATTATATATATATATATATATATATATATATATATATATATATATATATATATATATATATATATATATATATATATATATATATATGTAGTATGTATTATATCTGTAATATATATTATATATATAATACTTACATTATATATAGTATATATATTATATATATATAGCTTATATTATATACTTATAATATATATATATATATATATATATATATATATATATATATATATATATATATATATATATATATATATATATATATATATATATATATATATATATATATATTAAACCGAATAAAAAGATGTTATAGCTATTTATAATTAAAAAAAAAAATATGTGCCTGTAAAATATAGTATTTCGCGAGGTGAAAAATATCATTTGTTTAATTCTATTACTTACTTCTGTCGCAAAGTTTAACTGTTAAAGTTTGATGTTGTTTGTTACTTAAAAAAGTTTGTTCACAAAGCGCTTTGCGCATAATCTAATAACTCTTTAATGTGAAAATAGCAAATATCACGGTTGACTTTGAAAATCTTCATTAACAATTTTTTTGTCCAAATATCGGATAAAGCTTTGTTTATTTTTAATGCGACTATTGTGTTAAGAAAATAAGTAATTAAAGTTTGACATAAACTATTATGAACAATGGATGACATGACTTCAGTTTTTTCAACAAGAATGCGTGCATTTGTATACGCCTTTTTTAAAAGAATAATAGGCTTCGTGCAAAATAAAACGGGCCAATTGGAATCATAAGTTTATTAATTTAATTTATTTTTTTTTTGAAATGATTTTGTCATTGAAAGCATCGTTTTTTTACCCGACTTACGTCAATACGATTAATTTAAGGTTTATAGATATTGTATAAATACTTTTCAAGTAGATGCCGACATTATATTACGTCACTAGGTCGCAATATTTCGATCTTTTTGACCCTCCTTCTTTTTATTTTGAAAATTCATTATAAATTGCAATCCCTTAAAAGCACGTAACAATTTTTTTGTAATGTGCTAAATACGGCTAAGTACAATAAATACCATAAATGAAGCATTTAATAAAGTAGGTTTTTTTAAAAAAAAAAAAGAAAGATAGAGAAATTTCTTTAGAGACTAAAATTTGTAATCTTGTAATGTTGATGTAATCTTGTAGTGTTAATTTATCAAGCGAAGATTTTATAAAATATTGTTTATTGCAAACGCATTATTTTCTTTAGCGCGTACTCTGATAAAATTCAATAGAAGGGTTTTAAAACGAACTTACGTTTTAAAAAGTACGTTTACATAAAGACATAAAATGATATTTTTCATTCTTATTCAAACAAAATCTTGTTTCAACATTTCTAGAAGACTTGTAAAGTTACTAAACTACCGCATAAAAAAGAAAACAAAAACAAACTAAACAAAAAAAAAAAAAGAAAAAAAAAGACGCTCTTGGAAACAACAATAATCTTGTTACCTTTATTCAAAAACAAAAGATAAAACAGGTCGTAAGCAAAGTATATTATATTGCGACAAAATTATTAATTTCGTCGCAATATATGCTAAAACGAAAATTTTCAGGTTTTTTACGGGTTGCCTTATTATAATATTTTTTACGGGTTGCCTTATTATAAAACGAAAATTATATTGGGAGGGGGTGGGGGCAGTACTACCCCAAAATAGTTTTAAGGACCTTTTTTTTTTAGTCAATTAGTCAATTTCTTCAAAATTATTTATTTGAAAAATTATTGTTTTTTTTTTGGGGGGGGGGGGATTTGCCCCTGCTGCCCACCCAGTTGTTACGGGCCTGATAATTGAAAACAGGTTCTCAAACAAAAGACGAAAAAATCATAAGCGAAACACTTCAAAACACAGAACATGTATCTCAAAATTCCCAGCAAACTCTTAATGCTAGGTCCATGCATAGCCCATTATCGGTGCCATGACCGACCTTTCCATTGGCAAACAAGCATAGGCCAAGCCACGTGTTGCTCACCGTTTAATGCATCGTACATACATAGCAACCATTTTTTGGTCGGCGTTTAACCGTTGCTTCGCCATTACTCATTGTTATATTACTTCATTTCAAGTTCATTTTTTTTGTTTTTCACATTGTTGTTTTTAATAATAATCGATATTTAAACTAGTCCCATAATTTAACTTAATGGAAAGAAATAAAAAACCCGAAAAATTAATTTAAATAAGCCGACATTTAGCTACCTATAAAGGAGAAAGTAGTATGTAGATTATTTTAAACGAAATATCTTCGTCGGTTTAGCAATATTATAAATTTTAATAGGGAAGAGGGGGGCACATTAAAACACTTTTTAAAAAAGACATTACAGCTTTCATACTGTTTGACAAAAAGTAAAAATATTTGCTGAAAAATAGTAATTTAGTCATTAATTCTTTTAAAAAAAGCAAACTTGAGCTAGTTAAAATAAACTATAGTTGCTTGTATATCATACTCAAACAGCTAAAATGAAAATTCTAGTCAATTATCTATCACTCTCATAAAATAATTAAAAAAAAAAAGGGTATAAATATAAAACAGGTAAACATATATACGTATATATAACGTATAGTTAAACATGTAAATTTTAACGTATAGGGTAGATTAGGGTAATATGAGCACCTTGGTATTATGAGCATACTTAAAGATTTATTAGATGTAAGCAGGGAAGTTAAAGTTGCTTTATGTTTTTCGAATCGACTTTATGTGGTGATAACAGGAATCAGTACAATTAGCGTAAATTTATACGCAGTAATTAGCGGATATCATCTAATTAAAACGCTTTTAAATTTTTTGCTTTGTTAAAAAAAATCATCACGCGTGAATAATTATTTGGCGCGATATTTTGGTGCTAAAATAATGAAAATTAATTTTTTCATAAAGAAAAATATATTAGCTAAAAATCCAATTCATTTTTGTTTGAAATATAATGCATAGAAACATTTATTTTTGACTTAATTTAAAGATACCATTTTTGTGTAATATGAGCATGCTCAAATTACCCAGTGCTTTTCATTGAAATTGCTTAGTTTAAAGTCCTAAAATAGCAGTGGTTTTTAATTGCTTCTTGAATAAAAACAAAACATAGTAAAAAAATTTAATATATTAACAATACTAAATATTTTTCTGTAACTTAAATCTAAAAAATTTTTATTTTTATTGTTCAAAGGTTTGAGTTAACAAAATTGAAAAAACGATGTATTAACTTTTTTTTTTTGTTTGGCGGAAAACATAGTAGTATTGTTTCAACAAAATGTAGCTTAAAATTTGATCTTTTAATGATATGTTTTGTTAATCACGAATCCTTATATTCCAACAATTAGTTCTATTAAGCAGGTTGGTCTTTTTTTACTTAACTAATGCTATTTTTTTGAGCTAATTTAAAGTGCTCATATTACCAAGGGGTCAGGGTAATACAAGCACTTTTGCTACTTTTTTAAAACCTCTGTGTTTTTAAGAAAAAATGTCAAGTGCCCAAATATCTAAATAGATTATGAATAGGGATCCCTAAAAATTGAATAAATAGGGATCCCTAAAAATTTATTTTTGAAAATATTCCAATTTTTGCTTAAGGTGCTCGTATTACCCTAATCTACCCTATATAACGTATATATAAACGTATATATAACGTATAGTTAAACATGTAAATTTTTTGTGGTCCATTTAAAAGAATCAAGTTCATAACATTCAACCAAGTTTGAATATGGAAAAATCAAACTTGAATGTCATATTATAACCTTATGGCATGCTTCCTGAATAGAAAGTTTAGTAAAGACTTCTGCAACTGGCACCGACCACTTATTTTGTAGGGAAACCTGGGATAAAGCGAGACACCGGGGCAAAGTGAGACATTTAGGTTTTCTAGCATTGTACACAATATTTTTGAAATGATACAGTAATTTTGGTTTTATTATATTAAAAATTTCATGTTTTTTTTTTATGTTTTAAAGTAGTTTCCATCAGTTTTTTCTTTTGATTATTTTGTTTCAAAGATATTTAAGAAATAAATAACCTCACATTTACAGGGAAAGTGCGACAACGCTAGTTACTGAAAAAGTAAACGTTTAGGATAGCAAGTTTATAAACTTTATAAATCGTCAAATTAAACGTTTACAATTTAATTTTATATAGAATTCATAAAATGATGCATTTTATGAATTCTTTATAAAACTAAAGCATAATTTTATTAGAAACTTCAAAAGAATATAACATAACTTTGTTGTCATTTAGTGACCAAACATTTTTAAATAAGAAACTACAAGAGAAAAACTAATCAAGCTAAGTGGAATGAAGATGACATGAAAAATGCTATTACAGCAGTATAGTTGAAGCAGATGTCTTTTAGAAAAGCTTGCAAAAACTTTAGCGTGCCAAAAGAATCACTACACCGGCGTGTTAAAAAGGCTTCATTTGATAATAGTTTACATACTAATTTACTTGGAAGATTTAGAAAAGTGTTTTCTAATAACCAAGAACAAGATCTAAATATTTATATAAAGATATGGACAAATCATTTTATGGTCTCTCGATGATGGATATTAGATTAAAAATTCAATTCCAAATCCTATTAACAAACAAAGTAAATTAACAGGACCTTGTGCAAGCCTTTTTAAAACGCCATCCTGATTTATCACTAAAAAACCAAAGGTAATTTCTATAAACAGAATATTTGGTTTGAGCGAAGATAATCTTATTTCAGTAATTTAAAGAATTTGTTAGATAAATATCACTTTAAGCCATACCAAACTTTTAATTGCGATGAATCTGGGTTGTCATGCGTCCATAAGCCGTTAAAAGTTATCTCATCTACAGGAAAACAGTGTGTTTCATCAGTGACAAGTAGGGAAAAAAGAGTCACAACAACAATTTTATGTGTATGTAATTCTGATGGTCATTATGTACCACCCATGATGATATTTAAGCGCAAAAAAAAATTATTACTCACAGATAATGCTCCAGTTGGAACTATTCAAGGATGCTCAGAAAATGGCTGGGTTAAAACTGATTTATTTCTTGAATATATACAACATTTTGTTAAACATGTACGATGCACTTTGATCAACAAAGTTTTACTAATATTTGACGGTCATCATTCTCACACCAAAAGCTTAAAACTTATAGATTATGCTCTTGACAATGAATTGTTTTTGCTATCACTACCACCGCACACAACTCATACACTTCAACCATTGGACCGTGGATTTTTTAAGTCTTTCAAAACTTTTTTTAATCAAGCATGTATGAGATGGATGCGAAACCATTTAGGAAGACAAACTTAAACAGAAAATCTTAGAGAAATTTATAAAGAAGCATATTTAAGAGCTGCTAATATGGAAAATGCTACTTCAAGTTTTAGACCAACTGGAATTGTCACATTTTGGCATTTGTTAGAAAATGAATATCCAAGAACATCCTTGAATGATAATAATAAAATCAGGTTATCCGTACCTCATAAAGTTCAATTTGAATGCGATAACAAAAAAGAAAGTAAAACTTTACAGCAGCCAGAGTTGACTACATTAGAATTAATTTAATTAGAGTTATGATAAATTAAACCCAATTGAAAGTTCTTTTGAAGACGAACTTCAAGTTCCAAAACTTTATCCTCCAAAAAAAAAATTTCAGATTATAACTAGTTCTTCATATAAAAAAAAAATTTACTTGAAAAGAACAATGAGAAAAAAACAAAAGGAAAAAAAAAAGAAAATAACAATAAGAAACAAAATTTACTAAAAAAAACAATTACAATAAATTAAACAAAAGAAATATAAAAAAGAACAAAAAGAAAAGAAAAGTAAACAAATGCCTGATTGAAAAAGATGTAAACAATGATATGGAATAGTTTTGTCCAGTTTGTCAAGGGAAATGATGCAATGGTACCCAAATCGATATACGTTCTTTTAAAACTATACCCCAAGGTTCCATTCTTGCTCCTCTTTTGTTTCTTATTTATATAAGCGATCTTATAAATGCCTCTAATATCTTTAAAACTATAATGTTTGTCGACGACACAAACTTATTTTACTTAGCAAAGACAATCAAAAACCTTTTTGAAAAAACAAATGCTGAACTAAATAAAATTAATATATGGTTTAAATCCAATAAACTGTCACTTAATATAGAAAAAACTAAGTACATACTATTTCACTCTAACCAACAAATTAATAAAATACCCCTGAACCTACCAATATATAATATAGAAAATATAGCCATCAAAAGAGTTCTGAATATAAGGTTTTTGCAATAATCTGCAATAATCAAATTAAACAACTATAAGGAATTTTTTAAGAATATTAATAAAAAATTTAAAAAAAAATGTAGCTTAACTTTTAACACAAATCGATAATAAAAAATAATAATATTAATAACTAGGTATATATGTACAACATACATACATACCACGTATGGAACTGATTTTTATGTGTATTACATGTTCAGAAAAAGGTACTCGATGACAAGACTGACTTAAGTCATTTGCAAGCTTCCTATAACTACTAACAAGTAATTCTTTTTATCAATCTTACACAAATTTCGTTTTTATTATATTTATACACAAACATTAGTTTGAAATCTGGTAAATAAACTTATAGCCAAACATCTAAACACTTCTCCGAAAAATCAGCTAATTTATTTTTATTTATTGTATATTTTTATTTTAACTGGAATAATATAGAGATATATATATCGAACTATATTTATGTACACGTTACCACATTGTTGTAATTGGTGTTTATTTTAATCCTGTCTTGGAGTTGTATGGAACTATATTTTTGTTTACTTTGTATATTTCGAACTTTATGTTTATGATATTTATGTTAGTATATCTTTACCGCCAATCTGTGATTGGTGGTAAAGATATACTAACATAAATAGGTAGAGCTAGATAAATACTTTGTAGTTGTAAAATAAACATGTAAAATAAAAATAAAAAAAAACAAACAACCTATCACCACAAATATTTAAGAGATCATTAGACACATTATGTGCTAGTGGCCTGAAAAATTTTTTGTTGTGAAACGTGATTCTTCTCAAGTTATGAACATTTTCCCTGAAAGTGTCTCGCTTTGCCCCAGGTTACCCTATATCAGAAAAGTAAAAAATGTTAAATCCTAATTTTTTCTTTAACAAATTAACAATCAAAATATTTGCATTTATTTCTTCAATTCTGCAAAACAAAAGCTAAAGTTGAGTTGTTAACAGATGATTCACATCGGACTAAACAAAAATCTCTAGGGTTTAATGCTTGTGTTTTTAATTTTTCTGTGAATATAACAGGCTTGTCTTTAAAATTTAGGTATATTTTATTTTGAAAACAAGAATTACTTTTATTGTGCAAACCGGTAGAGCTAGACAATACTGTAGTAATTTAGCTTTGTTTTCTTTGATTGTTGCGCTTGTTAATTACATTTTGTTTTGTGTTAGTTAAAGATTCTGTTTTTGGTGGTCTTTTTGGTGTGTCTATTAAAACTCCTTCCATTTTTTTGACCTCTTGATTTTTTCTTTCTTGGAGGTGAATTTGGGTATTGTCTAATCATCTGAGGAGATACAACTGGTACAGAGGACTGTATTGAATTTTCAATAAAAACTTGTGACAAATCATCAGTTTTTTGTTTTTATATAAATTAATCGACTCACTGTTTAGCAAAGCAACTTCAAAAGAAGTATTTACTACAGAATAATCAATATCATTTGAAGTTATAAAATCTAAGCAGCTTTGTTTATTATTGTCATTATTACTAGATTGAAAAGAGATGTCATTAAGGCTGTTGTTTGTTACCTCTGAACAGCCAAAATCTTCATCTGTAATTGAATTTCTTTAAAAAGAAAAAAACCACATTTTTTGAACCCTGCTGTAAAATTATTTAATTTAACCCATAGTTTATTTTTAACGATTTCAGCATATAATTTTCTAACATAGCTTCCTCCGCATAAGTAAATATTTAATTTACAGAATGTTTTGTAATTATTGCTTTCTGATATTTTATTATTTAATAAAATAATAAAATATCTAAAGTTATTGCTTTTTGATATTTTATTATTTTTGAGCATTTCTTTTGTGAAGGCAAACGTACTTTTGGACAACTCAAATACACCTGCAGCCTCTCTTATTTTCATTGTTAATCGAAACAATTTTTTCCTCAATTTTCAAATTTCATTTCTTTTTATAATTGTGCGCCTTTTTTAAACTTAGTCTAGTTTTATTTAAAGATAAGTTTGTTATTAGGGGCGCAACTTGTCTTAACGCATCCCATAAAAATTGCCAATGCTGCCTCAACCCTGATCTCAGGAAACATTTCACAAAATTTTTGTGAAGAGTTTATGTTTTATCGTTGAACTTTTTATTTACATCGCAGAACCTATCCCTTTCACTGAAAATGTAAGAAGTCATCGGGGAGTGTAAGTTTGATTGTAAATCCTTAGAGTTTAAAAATAATTAGAAAAACTATCAAAAACCATAAAACGTTTGAAGAGAAGCTTTCTAACCACCTTCGTGAAAAAAATCCAGTGACGCTTATGTGTGAATGTATTTTTTGAATATTTTGAATTGTTAAAAACTACCCCTGATCTAAACTGCCTCCTTCTCACCTACATAATTTATATGTCAATAAAAGTTCATTAGAGTACATATATCACATGCTTTTTAGTGTAGGAGTATTTTAGGACAATACAAAAATTTAAAAAAATACAAACTTATTAACCAAGTTAAATATATTAGTCGATTAGAAATACTTTTACGTACGTAACCTTTACAGGATTTTTTCAGAAAGGTGTTTAGATATTATTTTTCTACAAATGTTTTATTATTTTTGATACTTGTTTTTTCTAATTTTTTTAAATTTGAGATTATTCAGATTATTTTTTTAATTTAAGATATTTGTTTTGATAGTTTTTTTCTATTTTTTTTTAATTTACAGAGGAAATTTCTTTTCCAAGGAGTTTATTTTTTATATTTTTAATAAAGGAGCTATGTTCTAGAATATAAATAAAAAGTTCAAATACAAGGCATAAAATTTTCATAAAATGTTTGTGAAATATATTCTGAAATCAAGTTTGAGGCAGCATTGGACAATATTCATGCAGCACATTTGGACGTCGCATTTGGACGTACAGCACTTACGTCTCTTAACGATCTTACTGGAAAATTAAATTACAATTAAAAAAATTAAAGTTTAAAAATGGTGCGCAACTATAAATAGAAACGTGAAAGATGCATAAACGAACAAAATTTAAAAATTCTTTTTAGCTTGCTTGAATATAATATGCAAGAAAATTATTTAATGGTTTGAGGTCTTTTTAGAATAATTCTGTTATTAGCAGAGTGCACAGCATCATAAATTCACATATTGAGCAAAATTGATAATATTTTATTTTTCTAGTTAATTAAAATGTTGCGGTTCCGATTCTGTCTATAATTTTTTAATAAAATATTATAGTTTTTATTTTTATTTATTAGTATGTATTTTTTTTTCTTTCAAAAAACTGTAAAACATCATTCCTATTTTAAAATTCGCTTTTAATTTTAAAATTATTCGGAGAATTATTTGAGTATTTCAAGACTTTGAGGGGGGAAATACCCTCAAAAATTTAATTTAAAGGAGAAACCCCTTAAAAAATTATTTTTTAAAGTAAAGCATTAATAAAGTTATTACATGTTCCAAATAAAAGTATATTAAATGTTAAAAAAATCTATCATAAAAAATGACACTCCGTTATGGCAACACGTTTACTAAGGGAAAATGTCAAATTAGTCTCTTCACCCTGAAAAAAATTGCAGTCAATTAGAATGATACTTTGAGCTGATTTTTTTCTAACTTATAGTTAAAAGATAGATCTATGCAATAAGTAGACAGTTTTTGAAAATAACTTTTCTGTCAGGTAGTAGGCCTGTTTAATTTTAGCAAAAAATTTAAGCACAAAAATGATAGATATTTTTTTAATTTCTTTAGTTTAAAAAACGTTTTTAAAAAGTTGACAATGCGGGTAATGCCATTTATTTTTGCTTGAAGATGCTTCATGAAATAAGCTAGCCAAAGCTGAAGATCTCATACCTTGAAGGTTACCACAATTTTGCCCAATGCAAATACCAAAATAATTTTGCAACCGATCAATTGTAGCATTTGTTAAACCGCCTTTACCATTTAAACCCTTGACTTGTTTTTTTAATTGTCTACTGCAATGCGCTTTTGAAAACGTCCGATACAATCTAGTTTAATTACATCAATATCCTTGTATGTGTTTTTGGCAGAAGTGTAGCTTTTGCTATCACCATCACCTAAGTATTCTGTGTATCGTAAATTAAATTTTTGCAAAGAGCGATTAAATATCTTTAATGCCCAAATTGTTTCCATTCCACCGGCTGATCCTTCATAGTTTTTAAAAAATTTTTTTTTTAAAAATTTTTTAAAAACTATGAAGGATCAGATCAGGAAATTTTTTTTTTTTTTTTTTATTTGGTATCTTATTAAAATTTTATTTGGTATAATATCGTTTTACATAAAATAAAAAGAACACGGAAACTCGAAGAGGATGGCAAGATCCTGTCACCGAGAACCGTTTAACAATGCGATACAAAATAAATAAAAACAAAATACCGATATTTACAATACAAGATTTTTAATAAGCCAAAACCAAACATAAAATACTGTTAAAAAATGTCAAAATATGTAATAAAACTAAATATTTAAATAAAATATTCAAAAAAACTCGAAGACGTTATCAATTGTCAAGATAACTTTTTTCAGTTTATTTTTGAAAGTAAGAAAACTAAAATATTTAGAAAAATCAAAGTTTTTGCTTGAGTGTGTGATTTTTTTGCTGTTGGCTGCTGCTTTGAATTAACAACATCTTGATTTTTGTCACATATTTTACACTTTCTAGATGCTTCAAGATCTAAAACTTTCCCATTTTTAATTGATAATGCTGCCGTCACCCCATTATGTGAATTAAATCCTCTTTTTTGCCATGTTCCATCAACAGAAACTGTAGTATCTAAGATCTCATTAGAAGAATTGCCTTTTCTGAGTTCTTGTACAGCTTCATTCATAGTTTCAATAGCAACAGTTTGTGCTTCAGTTGCCAATTTTTGAACAATAACATTATAGCTTTTATTGCATAATCTTTTTGGGATATTCATAAGAGTGGTAAACTAATGTAGACCAGCTTAGCCTTGAATTTCTTAGCAAGAATTTTTAAATCAATAAACCTGTAGCCACTGACACATTTTGAGTTTCCACTTGGAACCATTACTTGCTTTTTTTTGATGCACTTTTAAATACACTTTCACTTTCAATATTTACAGAGTCTACCATATTTACAAAATAGCTACTAAATAAAACACCTACTAGGTAAAAAATGCTTAAAAGATATATACTACTCTTTTATTCATAGTTACATTAGCTACTGTAACATTGCTTGGGCCAGTACTTGTTCATCAGCATTAAAGAAAATATATATAAAACAAAAACAAGCCAGTAGAGTTATATGTAATATGCATAAATGTGCCCACGCCCTTTGATTTCACGTTATTCCGTGAAATCAAAGCTTTAAACGTCTATGAGTTAAATTTGTACCAAAACCTATTATTTATGTTTAAATATCAAAACGACATGCTTCCTAAATTCTTTAACAATCATTTTTCAATTATTTCTCATAAATACTTAACGAGGTGCTCTATTCACAATTTTAACTTACCTAAGTCAACATTAAAAAAAACAGATTACTCAATTTCATATAGAGGACCTCGTCTATGGAACAGAATTCTTGACGACAGAATGAAAAGTATAACCTTAATACAATCTTTTAAAAATGTAGTTAAATAGAATTTGCTCGACTTAACAGATACAAATTTTTTTTTTACGTTACTTATTTGTTTTTCTTGCTGTTTTTGCTTGCTGTTTTTTCTTGCTGTTTTTTTTTTTTTTTTTTTTTTGCTTTTTACTTTACTTTTGAAGTATTTTTATCTTATTACAATAAAATTTATATTTATTTGCTTTATATAATGAGTATTTGTATATAATGAGATGATGACACAAAAAAAAATGTAAATAATTATTATATATATTTTATTTCTATATTTTACTTTAGAATAGCTATTTTTAACTTGCTATATAAAATGATTATTTATTTTTTTGTTGAAAAAACTTGTAAAGCTAATCATTTAAATTTCTTTACTTTATTTATTTAATTTAGCAAATTTTATTTTATTATTGTTATTTTAACTTGCTTTATATAGTGAATGTAAATTATTATATTTTATATATTATGGATACTTTGTAAAAAATATATCACACAAATTGTAGGGGTTTGACAACAAGACTTATGTCTTCTACTTGCTCCTGTCATTCTTTATATTTTGATTTATTTTATTAAACTTGGAAACGAGAACATTGTAAAATGCTTATATATGACGAAATAAATAAATAAATACATCATTACTATTAACATTATTTACACCAATATTTACACATTTTTCTTGCTTTCTTAAACCAGAAAATGTATATTTACGTTTTCGACAAATCCAAATAAGTAAATAAGTAAAATCATATCAAGTTTAAAAACATTAACTTATCCAACTGAAAAAGAAATTTTCTGATAATCAAAGTAAACATCATCGCCAATCAATGTTTGAAGATGATTTAAATTCAAAAGAACATATTCACGCTTTCATCCTCAGTGTAGAGATCACATGCCCTGTGTGTGTGTGTGCTCACCGTAGTTAAGGAGAGATCCAAAAAATTTGCATTTCTTAAAAACTAAAATTTGCGTTTTTAAACTTCAACTTTTTGTGTGTTTCACTTATTTTCAACTATTACTATTATATATTTTTAAAAAGTAGAATTTAAGCTTTTTTTATAACACTTATTATTTTTTCATAAATCTTTCTTCAATCAAAGTATAAAACAAAATAAAACTACCACTAAAATACATAAAACGCGACGGAGCAGCGTCATGAAAACAGGTGAAACAAATGCGTTAAGTGTTTACATTCCAAAAATATCTCTTTTATTTGAAAGTAAAAAGCTACCATGTTTACAGCATCAAAACATTCAACAAATGGCTAAAAACCTCATATTTTATTTTTCCGTAAACAGTAAAAATGTTAAAATCAAAGTTTTTACATTTGTTTTCTCTCATACCAATTTTCTTTCATAATCTCTTTAAAGTCGTTTGAATAAATTACGAAAAAAAAAGAGAAAACTTCAGCTTTTATATAACTGCTGCCCCAAAGTAATTAGTTAAAATTTTAAACTCCTAGATTTAAATTACCAAATCGTCAGGTTAGAATTATTTTGTTTTAACTCTCCATTTGTTTAAACTGAGATAAATCAAGTTGAAGTTTTACACTGCAATCCAGCAGAAGTGGCAATACATTTTTTAATAATGCAAACGTTTTTCAATACTTGACTATATGCTCATTATAATTATTTATTGTGAAAAATTTTTTTTTTGCTCAAATCGCTATTATGGCCCCACCCTGTTTGGAGATATAACAAAATAACTTTTAAATTTTAACTTCGTGTTAATATTATTTTGTGCTATCTCCATTTTTAGTAAATACAACTTGAACGTTTTGCGAGGAGTTGATGGATTACAAGAAATTACTTTTAATTTAGGGATTTAAAAGCAAATATAGACCCTAAAACACTTAGTTGGCAAATTTAAATAGATATGGTCATTTAATAAGTTTTCTAGATATATTGCTTCTGGTAGGATGGGCAGCTTCAATTACAACAAACTGATTTTAACCAAAGCTATATATAATATTTATGTATATATATATTTATGCATATTACATATAACTCTACTGGCTTGTTTTTGTTTTATATATATATATTTATATATTATAATAAAATAACTTTTATCTAAAAAGATTTATTGAAAATAAATGTCTTTAATACAAATAACAAGTTAAGAACAGTTTAAATGAACCTTATACAAGATAAAACTGAATAGTGCATAACACAAATAAAGTATATCCGGATAAAGAGTTAAAAAAACAACTACTGAAATAATGTTTTATAGAAACAAACATCTACAGCTGGCATATAAGGATACATAGAAACAATGTCTTTTATCTTCTCACTAGAAATTTCAATATTTTGTCGAAAACAAGATGCCAATGGAATTGATGATTCTTCAAGATTACTTCCTGGTGATCGTGTGTTTTTTGGCTTAGACAGCCGTGCCTCTTTATAAATATCTGTAAAACGAGTCTTGAAATACACATGACCAGGAGCATTAAACCTATATACAAGCGTTTTAACATTAAAGTATGGAACATTTTTGTAGTTCAGAAGACTAGCAATTTTTGAAAAATTTTTAATATCGCTTTTTTGCATGTGGTATACAAAAAATGGTTTACGTTGGTTAACATTCAACATTGCTTTCACCAACCCAAGAGGACTAAATATTTCTGCTGAATGTAATGATTTCTCAATCTGACTATGTATATTATCACATTCCTGAATAGAGCTGTGCCCTGGCTCACAATACTTTTGCTCAATGATTTCAATATTTGGATGATCAATAAGAAACTCACGCAATGCAGCTGACATATGACTGTTTCTACTCTGTGGAACGCAAGAATCAAACCAAAGTATAAATTTATTAATATTAGGAAGATCCTTGTAAACTTTATTTAGCATACATATCACAGCACTGGCAATGTCGTTACCAGAATGACCTGACATACCTTCATGCCATATTATACAATATGCTTTTTTGTTCAGTGAAGAGTGACCTGTTAAGTTATAACAGCTGAGCTTTCTTTTATAAAAGAAGTTTCCCACATTACTTTTTGGCAAGCTCAAGACATTTTGTAGATCAATACAAACTATGGTTGTGGAAGGGGAGTTCAACTTTCGATCCTTATCTCTTTCAATTTTTGTTTCATTCTTTGATGCAATATGCTTGTTATACTTTTGGATTTGCTCTTCATTTGCATCTTCAATAATTTAAAATTTGTAGCATGTATCACACAGATCCTTTTTCGGCTTTTGAAATTCAATATTAAATTTTGTATCAAAAACATTGCGGTACATACATGCCTTTGCTGGTGAAACTTCATATTGAGTGCAATATGTTAAATACAAATTATAAAGTTTCTTCAAATTTAATGACCCATCAAAGTATTGTTTGCAGGAAATGCTTCGACAATAATGTGACTCAACTCGTGGAAACAAGTTGATATGGTTTTCTATACTCTGTTTAGTCATTTCAAGAACTTTTTTTTTACAATGTTTCCCCCATTTTGTTGGGGCAGGAACACCAGTTTCAAGTTTATTTTCATGATAGCATGATATTTGCCTGCTGCTGATGTCTAATGTAGACAAATAAAACTTCTTACATACACGATGCTTGATATTATCAACAAAGAAATTGTAAAAATAAGTATATTTTCTCCTTGAATTTCTTACTTTATTGGTTCGAGATCTTTTTTTATCTAATCGTTCAGTAGTTTTACTAAAAAAGTGTTGCTTTTTAATCTGAGACATTCCCCACAGTCCATTAAATAATATTTTTCTCTCGTTTTCTGAAATCTTCTCAAAACACTTAAACTTGCAACAATTTTTACAATCTTTTTTATTTTTAATACTTCTTGGTTGAATAACTTTGTCTCTAACATTTATATATTCCTTTCCTGATTGTCTAAGTCGCTTTCTTTTTGACTGTTTCCAGTTATAACAGTTTGCTTTACGTTTTCTTGTTTTCCCACCATGTGAAGGTAATCGCAGTTGATCAGAAATTAAAGGATGCGTTGAAACATAGGGTGTAACCATGATATTAGCTTGTTGTGGGTAATCTGAAAATAAAAATTAAACATAAAAAAGGTTATGCAATGCAAAATAATTTTATGTTTGAAGATATATTATTTTAAGAAGAGACAAATTTTGTCCATATATGAAACGATTCATTTGAGTCTTTATTTATTTAGTATATAAAACGTGTTGTATATACTAAATAAACAAAGACGTACGGAATACGTGAGGATATTTAATATACTGTTGTATATGTCACATACACATACAAAATATACATACATAAATAAAAAATATACAGACATATAGTATATGTGTATCACGGATTATATAACCGATTCTGTTGTATATTTGACATATATGTATATATATGTATATATATGGTTATATATATACAACAGTGTATATATATATATAACCATATATATTATATGATATATATACACTGTATGTCACATATACAACAAAATCCGTCTGCTTTTAATTAGATGATGATACATTTCTTACTAAAATAATATGTAGAATTATGAATAATAACTAAAAAAACCCGATTGACACTAGAATATATAAGAAAATACCTATATTTTTGTTTATTACTCTAAGATATACACTATTTTCATCCACCATTTTAAAATTAAATTAGAAGAAATAAACACGAACTGATTACTTAATGTGAATTATACGCAATTTTATTGGTTGTTGGAAATATAACAAAATAACATTAAAAACTGTTGATATTTTGCAAATAGAACAATCGGAGACACCTGATTTGACACTATTAAAAAAAAAAATTAATTTCAAAAGTAATACAGCTAAAAAGAAAAATTAACAATAAAAAAGAAATTGGTATTAACTCATTTTTCTCAAATTTGGAGATAGAACAAAATAATTCTAACCTGACGAAATATTTGTAAACAAAATAAAACAACAAGCTTCGTGATTTTTTTAAAAAAATAAACCAATCAAAACGCATACAAAATAAAACAGAATTTTTTGAAAACGAAAGGGCCTAAACGCTATATATTCTCCTAAACTACGTTGAGTCTTTGATAAAGTTTCTCAGAAAAATAGTCCATTTAGCAAAAAGAAGTCGATGCATTTTTAAAAGGGTCAAAATCAAAAGATTCTCTGACGGTGAAATTGAACTAAAAAAAGAAATTCAAAACTTACTATTTAGTAGGGAAGTTTTTTGGTCGAATAACAAAGCCCGTCCGTTTTTTAATTGGTATGAAAAAAAAGATGTTGTAGTTTATAGAAAAACATCCGTCAATTATTTTGCCTACAACAAAAAAACTATTAGATGTTTTTGAAAACAGCAACTTCTGAATTTATATATAGAACATTCCTGAAGTTTAAAGTGCGTGATGAGTTATGGCTCATGATGAATATACGGGTGATACTCAATCATTTAAATAGCTTCATGCTTCCTTTAGTCGAATGTTTAATAAAGAAAAAAGAATTTTTGCTGACATCCGTGTTTTCATCATTTTGCCTAACATAATTTTATAACTTATATGAAGACGACATATAAATCACCCTAACCTATGCATTTAATGTATTAATCCGAAATTGTTTTTGAGATTTTTGATTTAAATTGTTATTTTTAACTTGTGATCATATTTGAAGGGATCAGTCCAAAATAAAACTTATTTGAAAAAAGTTCTTAAAGGCAAATTTATAGTGGCCGCTTTTCCATCAATGCATTCCAACTAATGTTTGGTAGTAAAGGAGTTAAAGATCGTTGATTTCAAATTAATGTGCCTCAAATAGTTATATTCCTGTGTAATAAACTCAGCTTTTTTTATATATATATATTGAAATCGAACTGGACCGCATTAAGTGTTGAGGAAGTTTTTTCATTAGAGTGATTTTCCAGATTCTTTAACATAAAGTCTAATTGGAACAATGCAAGATAAAAATAATGTTTGTTCTTTTACATAACTGAAAATTATCTTGCCTTCTTTCTCATGAACGAGTCTAAAAATCATCTCAAGATACCTAAAACAAAAATGAAAATATTTAAACGACAGATCTTTTTAAAATTTTGAACAAAAAAAAAGTTACTCAAATACTCTTTTTGGCATTTATGCCCGTCTCTGGCCCACTGTGTGCTTGATTTTAATTTTTTCATTATAGTTGGAAAATTTGAGGCTGGTTTAAAAATAACAAAAAACTCTAACTAATTTTAAAACCATTTTATTTTAAACGCGTATTAAAATTAGATTAACTCCCCTGTTCATACTTGCAATAAAGAGCTTTTTATCTAAAAAGCGTAGTAAATTTTTAAAAACATGTACCAAATAAACTTTTTACTTTGCTAAAATTTAAAGTCAATCTAAAACCACCTTCCACATTTTGTATTATGGTAGTCTCATACAATTTTTAATTTCAATAATAAAAACCGTGTAAAAAACAAACAGTGAAACGAGTTTTATTTTAGTATAAATGGTGTATAAAAGTTGGTTTATTTTTACTTCAAAATGAGATCCTAAAGTGTTTTTTTTAAAGATTAGGTTCCGAGCAAAGACTTCTCCAAAATTAGACAATAAGTAGAAGCTTTAGCAATGGTCACTTTAGGATAACAACGGTCACACTTTTTGAAACTTTTTTTTCTAAGATTGATATTTTAGATATAAAAAGTTTCAATAGTGCGTACAAGCGTTTTCAAAACATTAAAAAAAATTATTTACTTTGATTTTTTTTTCGATAATATCCAGGAGTTTAAAACTATTATTAATTTTGATAAATTTTATACAAGAAAAAAACTTCTTAAACTATTTCACTTCTGATACCAAAAGGTTGTGTGATGATAGTCCAAAACGTCGAATTTAGTAAACTCAGTAATATCTTCAAGACACCACTGATGTCTTGAGTTGTTGTGATGACATCATAACAGTTCAACAATTATACCATCTTAACGCTGGAAATTGATGGAGGAATCTCATTTTACAAAGTATGCTTTTCATTTATCATGCTTGAAGAAAAACTTAAACAAAGCAATATTATAATAAAAAAATCAACCTAATACATCCTCATTTATCAAAAGCAAAAAGTGTTAAACAGCAAACGCTGGTTGCACTTTCCTAGGTTGCATCAGAGGTTTACCCAAAAGTGAAACAAATTATTTGATTTCACAAAAATGTAAAGTAAATGTTTAAAAATTATATGATAGTTTCTAGTGTCAATATGATCCGTGGAATTCCACCACAACTTAACCAGCTAGCACGTATACACCGGTAAAACGTTAGAACAATGATACGAGTAGCGATGGCGCACCATCGGTCGCTTACGTTGTTTTTATATCATTCTTGCTACAAATGCGACGTTCCCAACAACAAAAAAGCATTATAATTTAGAATAGAGTAGAATAGAAATATGCTGTACACTCAATTTTTTGAGTGTTGAGTCCAAACTAACGCAGAGTTTGAGACTGTAACAGCTGTTACGAGACAAAATAGTTTTAATAAAAATAATCGCTAATGATTAAAATGTTTGTCTATTTTATTTTTAAATTGATTGACGGTGCTAGCATCTATTGCATCTTGTTCGAGATCGTTCCAATCATTTACTACTCTATTTGTAAATAAGTTAAATCTTTTCATGTTGGTAGTTAATTGCCTTCTTAATTTCAAATAGTGACCCCTTGTTTTTTTTTTTCATTATTAATAATTTCTGGTAGACGGTAAAAATTAATTATGTCATATCCTTTAAAATATTTAAACATTTGAATTAAACCTCCTCCTCTTCTTCCATTTTTTAAGTCTTTTTCGATAGCTATAACCATGAAAACTTTCGATTCTAGTTACTATTTGTTGGACTTTCTCTAATTTATCCTTATCATACTGCCAGTACGGGTTCCAAATTATGGCTGCGTATTCTAAATGAGGTCTAACTAATGAGACAAATAACATCTTTATCATAATCTTATTCATATAATGGAAGACATGTTTGGTTTGACCAAGTTTTTGATTCGCTTTGTTCACTGCACAGTTTACATGATTATTTCATTCCAAATTGTCTGAAATTAGAAATCCTAAATTACCAACTATTACCAAATATCATTATTTTGCATTTTTGTTTATTGAATTTTGTAAACCACTCGTTTTACCATTCTACTAACAAATTAATACCTTGTTGTAATTCAATTGAATCTTTTACATCTTTGATAGCTCGTAAGATTCAAATCCAAGGCTTTTTAATTTAAATAGTAATTTCTTATAGTCTACCGAGTTGAATGCTTTAGCGAAGTCCAGAAATAGGATCACCAATGCCCGACCTTCAATAACCGAGCTTGTAACATAATCGAATGTTTTCAACAAATTTGAAACAAAATTTTTATTGTTTACAAAACCATGTTGGTTCACTTCAATTAAATTGTTATCAGTTAGATATTTCATCATCTTATCCCTAACGGTCCTCTCCATTGCTTTACACACAATAGATGTCAATGAAACCGATCTATAGTTAGTTGGATCAAGTTTATTACCATTTTTAAACAATGGAATAATATTGACGCACAACCAAAACTTAATAATGTTCCTGATTGAAATGATTTGATAAATATGATTGATAAGGGTTTAGAAAATACATCTGAGCATTCCCTGAGAACTCTTGGTTGTACTTTATCTAGTCTTATAGCTTTATTTGTGTCTAATTTATTTAAATAGCTTTCAATTATTGTTTTATTAAGTTCAGGGTCTTGACAGCAGCTTGAAGTTTTCACAAAGTTTGTTGGAAGTTGAGAACTGTCACTTTTAGAAAAACTACGATTTTTAAATTCGGTGAGAATTAGATCTAATACATTAGTCATTACTCCTAATAATTTGAAATGTAGGTTCTATCACGTTTTGGTATAAAAAACAATCATTTAAACACTCTAGGAATATTTTAGCCTGTACATCAGACGCGTTCAATAACATTCCATAATATTCTTCAGGCCATTTGATTGTATAGAAATTAAAATCCCCACATATAATCCTGTGAATTTTTTATTTATATTCATAGAATGATCTTATAAAATTAATCATATCATTACAATTATTCATATCGCTTATTCCCGTTCTATATACACATCCACATAGTAATTTTTTTAAACACAATTCAACTATACAACAAATTTGCTCTATATTTGAGTTATTTAAATATTTATCAGAAACCTCATTGGCTTTGAATTCTTCTTTTATATACATACAAACTCCGCCAACTCTACCAATGCTTCTATTCATTCTTAATAGGGTATATCATCTTATTTGTAACTGAAGAATTCGTCCACCATGTCTCGCTTATCATTATAATACCAGCTTTGCTTGAATTTATTTCCTTGATTAAATCATCTAATTGTTCAACGATGTTGCATTTGTGTATAATCTCACTAAGTTTATCAGTCAAATTCGATATTTTCTTAATACTCTTTTCATTTCTGAAATGAGCCCCCCCCCCCCTCCATCGAACGACAGAAAGAGCTCCCCCATCGAACGCAACAAACTCATTATTTAACTTGTACTCGTTGTTGTTGCTTGTACTTATCTTTCTTTAGTGCTTCTTGATTTCAATTTTTCCCAACAGATCGTTTCTAATAACGAATCGAAATCTCAAATTTTCTTCTTGTTCAGTTTTTTTAAACATTTTTCTTTCATCAATTCGTCAAATTTGGATTTAGGAATACGTTTAAAACTTGTTTTTGACACGATGAATGAACTAGTTCAGTAACTAGCGGTCCTGGCTTATCTTTGTTTTTGCTGTTTTATTTGAAATATTTGACAATATTTAATTTTTCCAACCCAATACCATCAAAACTTCACCAAAACTTCATCATCTTCCTTAGTATGTTCCTTGCTTTTTCGTTTTGATTCTTTTAACTCAAAAACTAATAGGTTTTTTTTTTATTTTTGACTTTATCCTTTTGCTCAGCTAAGATTGCATTAATTACACGAGTTTTCGATTCACTGATGGGTGGTGCTCCTTCACTTATTTTCTTTATTAGACTATTAAACAGCGATTTATTGTTCTTTAGATTATTTTGTTCGGTTTCTTTTAATTTGTTTTTTAAATCAGTATTTTCTGAGTTTATATTTATTCTCTTTCTTCACTTGCTCTATGCGACTATTCCATTCTTAGTTCATCTATTGCCTCTTTAATTGTATTTTGGGTATCTTTTGATACAACCATTCTTGTAAACACAAAAGTTTTATATTTATATATAAATATTTAAAAAAATTATTTATTAAAATTGTTATTATTTAAAAATATAATTATAAAGTGTTTATTGTAGAAATTTTTCATATGTAGAATACTAAAATACTTTTTACATAACAATTTCTAGATAATTTCAACAAAACGCGATGCTTTTAGACTTAAAAAATTTCAAATTAATAGATTGATACTTTTTTGTTTACGTTGTAAGTTTTTTTTTTTTAATTTTAATTTATTCAGTTTAAGCTTCATAATTTTTTCCATGCTTTTCTAAATTTTTTGCACTATTTAAAATCTATCGATATAAAACCTAAATTCTTTGCGCTATATAAAAAATATTTAGTAAGCAGTATCAAAATTAGGAACTAGTTGAATAGTAACCACGTTTCTTTTGTTGTTATTGTTATTTATTATTATAACAAAATTTTGTTGTTAAAACAAACTATACAGTTTTTTGTTTGTTTGTTTGTTTGTTTTATTTATTTTTGTCATAATGTGGTAACTATTTTAATCTAACTTTTTGTCTTTAAGATTCAAAAATTTAGAACTCATTTTCGGGAGTTTTTCAGTTAATGGTTGAAATGTGTAGTGTACACCATCTTTTATTTTATCACGAAACACCTATATCTTAAACCAATCAGAAAACAGCTTTTTTCATTTGTTTTATTTGATGTTAGAGAAAAAAAGGAAATTTTTTATGACAATCGTGAAATCATTTATTCTTATTTATTTTTACTCAAATGAATTTTGTTACTATGTTTAAATTATGTTTTATTTTTAATTTAACGTTAAAATGACTCGTATATTTTGAGTAATAATTTAACAAATGTTTTTTTTTTTTTACTTTTTATTTAGGTTATCGAGGCAAAGATAACCAAGTTTTTAATACACCCTTAAGGATGTATTAAAAGGATTTTAAGATGTATTGATAATGTAAAATGATTTTAAGGATGTATTGATATTGTAAAAATAAAAATATACTCTTTAATCAAATGCTGTAAGTAAATACACTCTAAATGCAATCAAGTTTTACTGCATTTCTTGGGGTTTTCATCTTAATGCTATTTACAGTATCAATGTTTGACGCCATCGCATAGTCACTTAAGATTAAGTTTGATATTATATTAGAAATCTTTAATCTTACTATGTTGCATTGGCGCCATGTTGCATATTTTGTTTTAAATATGAAGTTTTCGCCGTTATTCTTACGTATGCATATATTTATACGCATTTATGGCCAAGGCAGTCATCAAATTTTAGATTTGTTGATTGCAGCTTTAGCCGCTGCTCATTTTAATAAGTTTCATTCATCCAACTAAGGCCACCGAGAGCCTTCAAGCCGTCAGGGACAACACTTTTTTTGGCGCACTTATAGACTTCGCTATACATATATATTAATATATATATATATATATATATATATATATATATATATATATATATATATATATATATATATATATATATATATATATATATATATATATATATATATATATATATATATATATATATATATATATATATATATATATATATATATATATATATATATATATATATATACAAATTTTATTTTTCATTTACAAGAAAAAATTTACATTAGACTGTCTGTGTATTTTATTCGTAATTGTTGATGACTCGTGTTTATTTGCATATGTATACTTAGCATACAAGCAAGGTTTGGACGAAAATACAGTATGCCTTCATAGTTACTCTAACTTTTATTCGTTTTTTGCTAATTAACCACAGCAGATATAATTCCTAATTTGAATAAAATTTTCGGGCTTTTTTCGAGGCAAAATTAGAAATTACTTCTTCATATGACAACGATTTTGCGATTATTTTGGGATTATTTTCAATAGACAACATAATAAGATTTGATAGTCGCTCTTTTCCCATGGTGGCTCTGAAGTGGTTTTTTTATAATCTTCAGTTTACTAAACGATCTTTCACCCTCTGCTACGGATATTAACATTGAGTAGAAGATGCGCAAAAGTATGCATATCGACGGGAAAATTGGTTGTAAGTCTTTGGAATATTTGATTTAAAAGATTGACAGAGTTACCTCTACTGAACAACGATGATAAGCATCAACCGGTCAAAGTGGAGAATTCCCTCAACAAGATCGTCTTCTTTAACGTACTTTTCCAAGTTGGCAAACTTTGTCACCTTGTGAAGAAGGATCTTCAGACTGAAGCCAAACAAAGAAAAACTGAGGAGAAACCATTTTCACCACATTTAACCTTGACTAAATTTGTAGAACTATGCGGTCCAATGCCACGTTGAAAATGTCTACTTTAAAATTATTTTCTGTATTGTCGTGTTTTTGATGGTTCCTTGTGAAATCTTTTCACTCTTCATGTGCGTTTCACTTGAAATTCCGTTTCAAAGCGAAAATTTCCAGCCACTAGCTTTGCTTCAGTCAAAATATAATTCTACGACGAACAAAGGTCATCTAGAAGTTATTGAATGAGGATGATTTTTTCTTCAATGGTGGTTAACTCCGACTGGAGACAATGACTAACATCATCAATATTTTGCAGTTTCTTATACCAAATGGTTAAAAGAACTATTGATTTAAATGACTTAAAATATTTGCCTAACAATTTCATTTGATTCAACATGTCCGCAGTTAGGTCAAGTTGATTAATGGTTCTATCCAGAGCAGCAATGATTTCTCGTGTTTTTTTACTAATGATTTTACAGTTGCAATGCGGGCTAACCATCTAGTATCTGAAAGTTTGTGAAGTGATAAAGCAGTTTCCTCATGAAGAAGTTTTCCATCTTGCTAGACTGCAACTAAAGAACACTTAGAGGGCTTAGAGATTGCCAAAAAACGTTTTGATTAAGGCTAAGCTGCATGAACTCCAGCTAAATTTAGACTACGCGTACCGCAAGGAATGTATAAAGCGAACGGATTTTTTTCCGGTACAAGAGCTGGGGCTCCATTATAGATTTTAGCCATATTAGAACAATTGTCGTATTCTTGGCCTCTCAATTTTCGTAAATCAAGATTCACTTTCGCCAAAACGTTAGAAATTAAATAAGCACTATCTGCACCTTTCTTTTTCTTCTTCAACGCAGAGAAATCATTCTTTAACTTCCTAAATTATCTTACCCAAGTTGAATCGCACAAATCAAAGAAAAAAACGTGAGCTATTTGGTGTGAGATACATCTGGGGTCTCATTGGCAATTATCGTAAAATATACAGCATCTTTCACAACTGCGTCTTGAACTAATGTAACACATTCATTGATGAAATCGTTTTGTGATTGCCAAGAATGATAGCGAGCTTGCATTCTAGTTCCCTTATTCTGATGACAAGCAACTATTTCCAGATGATTCTTCAACGTTTTGTTGTGACAAGAAATAAGTTCAAGGCAACTTAAAAAGCTCCCTTTCTTGTTCTTCTTCATCTAAGAATATTGCCCTTCAAAAAACAACAAGTTTTACATTAATTAAATATATATCATAGAAATACTGTAATAAAAAAGAACTCATTAATAATTATTTAGAGTTCTGGCCTAGAATATTCAGCTCTAAAGGATAAGTTTTGAGATGTTAAAAATAAAGTTACATCTAAAATACAACGAAATATTTCACGCCATCTGGCTACTTCCTTTTCTAGTGCCCTTTGGAGCTCCGAGTCAATTCCGCGTTGATCGACAAGAACTGAGTGCAAAGACTTTCAATTGAGATAAAGACTTTGATGAACTGGTTTGCTATGATGACTTTTGATAAGATCACTTAATTTTCTCCTGTCATTTTTTTTTTCCTCTGTTCCAGAAAAGAAGTATCAAACGAAGGTAACAGGAATTTATTTAAATGTCGACATTTAGATAATATTTCGTCTTTTTTATTAAGCAGATTGTTTCCATTAAAAGATAAAATTTCTAATTTCTCATGAAGACAAATTTTGCAGGTTTTTGTTTCTGGTTTGTAAGCTTCACAACGTTTTATAATTTTCCACTTTATAATAGGTGTTGTACCTTTTCTTTTAAACTCCAAATTTCTTTTGAAAGTTCAGTATCATTTTTATATTTGATCGCATTAAAAGATATTAAATGATTTGCGTACCTGAGCTTGAATGGTGTCTCACTGATACCAAAATATACTTTCTCTTTAGAATCTGGATCATCAGAACTCACAGTGGCTTGGTAAACAATATTACTTACTAAACATTGGTCGCTTAATGGACAAGCGGTTTTAGTAATACAGTTGCATGTTTTTGTAGTTATATTTCTTTGACTTTGTAAAATCTTGTGGTTGTGTGAACTAATGATGGATTTAATATTTTGCATGCAGCTATAACTAACCTTGATCGAATTTCTATTGAATATTTTGCGTAGTTTGTGATTCACAGGGAAATGTAGATCCACCAATGCTAATAAACGATTTCCTATTTTTGTTTCTACATTTAGACTGAACGGAGCGTTATACCATATAATATTTCCCTTGCGATTTATATATATATATATATATATATATATATATATATATATATATATATATACATATATATATATATATATATATATATATATATATATATATATATATATATATATATATATATATATATATATATATATATATATATATATATATATATATATATATATAGTATATATATATATATATATATATATATATATATATATATATATATATATATATATGTATATATATATATATATATATATATATATATATATATATATATATATATGTATATATATATATATATATATATATATATATATATATATATATATATATATATATATATATATATATATATATATATATATATATATATGTATATATATATATATATATATATATATATATGTATATATATATATATATGTATATATATATATATATATATATATATATATATATATATATATATATATATATATATATATATATATATATATATATATATATATATATATATATTAATATACATATATGAGTAGCCGTAGCGTAGGGGTTAACGATTTTGATATGATTCTCCATCGTACTTTAAATGGTCAACAATAGAATGGCTTTGTTTTTTAAATTGTTTATAATGCATGAAACAAAATATTTTTAATATCTTTTTTAATATATGGTTTAATTGCCTTAATCTAAAACCTTTATGATTTTCATTTACATGATGACGTCAAATAAATGAAAATCACAAGGTCTTTAGATCAAAATCAGAAAAATCAAGATTAAAAAAATCAACATAAAATCAAACATCATTGATGTTTGATTTTACGTTTTTTAGTTAAATTATAAATATTGCTACTTATTAAAACCGCGTGTTAAGGGATACCGCTATTTTACATATATTTACAATAAGGTGGTAAATAATGTATTAAGGTGGTAGACTGCTAAAAAAATTATTTTTGTATTTTACAATATTTCAATAGATTTTTTTACATATATATATATATATATATATATATATATATATATATATATATATATATATATATATATATATATATATATATATATATATATATATATATATATATATATATATATATATATATTTAGGGGAAAAAACAGTTATTTTTAGGTCAAAAGCAGGCTAAAATCTTGGCAAAGATACCTCAAAAAGTATCATTTATTAAGTTCTAATTTTTTAAAAAGAGAAAAGAGAAAAATTAACATTAAATCAAATTGAAATTTATTTTTTATAGATGTTTTTGTAAATAGACACCTTAAGAACTTATTCAGAAAGAAATTTTGAGAGAGAAGTTTGTGAAAATTCTGTCTATAGCAGTAATTGAAGTTGTTGTGAGACGAGTAGATTTATTAATATTTGTGAAGATACTGTGTTGAGATCATTGGTTCTCTAGCGCAGAGGCTTTTAAATAATTACAGGACTTTATATTCAGTGAAAATCTCGGTGCAAGAGAGCAAATGATCTCCAACTTTTATTCAAAAATTAAATTTAGCGGGACGTCGCTTATGAACAGCCCCAAAGGTAAAAGTAAAAAAAGAGAAGGTAATCTTCTTTTAAAAAGAACTTTTGAACAAAATATATTTTAAAGCTCAAAATTTCTACATGAAATGTTAAAATTAAGTAGAGCATGCTGACTTTTTTTTATATCATAAACGTTTAGCCAATAATGTTTTTAAGACTTTTTTATATTTTATACTGTTACAAATGATAAATAAGACCCAAATATTTCAATATAATTACTAATTATTTTTATTTTTTTAAATTTCGGCACGTAAATAATCATTTTAGGAATAAAATTTAAAAATAATTGGTAAGTTAATGTATTTTTGGTCACTATTTTAAGTCTACCTTTATTAAAACGTAACAATATTTTTGCCTAAAGACATCATTGTGCGAGTTTTGTCCTGTATCAGTTTGAAAAAAAAAAAAATAGTGATTTTAAACTCCTAAGTTTTTAATGGTAAAATAGTTTTTAAGACTTCAAAAAATGCGGTCTAAAATCCAGTTTCCACTTATTGCTTTTCTACGGGACCATTCCCGTAGAAAAAAGGGATTAAGAAAAATTAATCACGCGAGTATGCGTTGTTTTGTTTGGACAAATTAAAATTCAAACTATGCATCCTTTACTACGCTTAAAACTCTTTTTATTTCTATAACGTCATTACTCTCTGTTAATATTCTGCATAAATCTTATCTTTTGAAAACAAAAACAATTAAAAACTATCGCCATCAACAAAATGCCAAACAATAACCACAGCAGAAAAAGACGTTGAAAATACTTTAAAACATCATCGAAAGCTAGGAATATCATTAAGAAAGCGCGCATTCAAGTTCAATGTACCCCACATTGATTGACAGAAATTAAAGTAAAAATGTAGGTCAATATGGAAGCGAAAGGCCAAGAGCTGTATCAGTTAAAACGGAAAAATTGTTAATTTGTTTAATTTAATGTTTCACTGATTGGGGTTATGATTTGATACAGTTTCTAAAGTTCATAACTATTTGTAAAACACAAAACAAATTCAAAAAATGAAATATCTTTATTACATTGGTGATATGATTTTAAAGAGAGACGGAAACATGATGTAGCGTTTCGCAAAGCAGATAACAATACATCAAACGTTGCACTTCAAATATAATTGAAAATTATTTTAACGATTCAAGAAGCAATACAATGAAGCCAAAATTAAACCCTTAAAAGCTTCACACATTTGGAACTACGATAAGTGTGATTTTAGTAAAGACTAAAGAAAAGTTTCAATTTTATGCCAAAAAAGTACAAAGCACAAGCTTACAGAAAACAATGCAAAAATTTGTTATACTAAAATGACCACGCAAACACATCAGGCTTCTACTTACCATCGTTTGTTATTTATAAATTAAAAAGATACTTGTATCAATCATGGCGCAAAGATAGTTTAACCGGCAGAATGTAAACAAGGTCAGATTTGAGATACATGGAGAATTTTCAATTTATTGAGTGGTTCGAAGGGCTATTTTCCCTAGCATTTAATACGATTGACAGAGGACACATTCTTGTATTTGATGGTCACAGCAATCATTATTTTTTAAAGTTATGAAAATATGTGAAGAAAATAATGTCTGATTGGTCTGCAAACCAGCTTATTCAAGTCATATTTTGCAACCACAGGACGTTGGAATACATTGTCACGTTAAACACACAACTTAATTAAAATCTGCAATGAAAACATTTATGCAATAAGTTAATGTCTATGGTGAAAAACCCACAGAAAGAAATTATGTGCAGGAGAAGCTTTGACTTAAGCTAAAAAAATGGAAAAAGTTTGAGCAATCGATGAAAAACGAAATAAAAAAAGAGCTGAAAAACGTAAAAAACTTTGCAGGCGATGCAAACATACCAAGTAAGCAGCAAAAAGTATTCCAGTGTAGAAAATGAAAAGCATATTACCACAATTTAATAGTTTAATGGCAAAATATTTTTTGTTGATTATAATTTTTCAATCAGATATGTACTTTAAAACGGTATCAACAAGATCTTTTTTCTTTTTTTTTTCAATGTTTTTTTTTTTCATCTCAACAAATCAACACCGTAATTAAATTAATATGGGTGAACTTAATTATCAACTTGGCATAAACCAAAAAGATTAGATATTGCTTTTATAAATTTTATTGTTACAAAATAACTTATTAATGAAATTTCCAACATACACACCCTTAATTAACCAGTAGTAAACGCTACTGCACGGCGCCGCAACATGATCAGACGCTTTGGTGTATTTATAAACAAGGTTAATGTGCTATTTTTATTAAATTTGAAACTTAGTAAAAAGTTATTAGATGAGTGATAAATCAAGTTATCTTCGAACATGTCAATGTTATACTGTTGTCAACTTCATATAAATAACATATCGTTGTTAACTACATATAAATAACACATCGTTGTCAACTTCATATAAACAATATATTGTTGTCAACTACATATAAACAACGTACTATATAACATTTCTCTAGATTTTTTACGATGCTATTTTTTTGATGGTAGCAATCTATTGGTCCATTTCCATATAAAGCATTTTATTTTGCCACAAAATTGACGAATTTTTTAAAATTTTACATGAAGAACGGCGTTGTAAGGATATATAGTATTGTCAAAAATTTAAGATCCACCAAAAAATAGCTCATAACTTATTTTTATTTTTAAATTTTAATATAATCAAGTATATTTTATTGGTAAAAAAAATAATAATAATAGATTTTAGAAAATAGATAAACAAAATAATAATGCCAAAGACTTTTAAACAAATAAAAAAAAATGTATTTAAAGTTTTGTAGGTAATTTTTATTTTTGAACATTAGGGTAAGGTGGGGCAAGAAGCCCACCATAAGCAATTTCGTCTTTTTTTTACTGATCCAATAAACGTATTTAGAAATTTATGTTACCATTATTTCAGATACATAATAAACTTAAGTATCTAAAGTTATTTTCTAAATGGCTACTCAAGTTTTAATGGAAATATGCTTTTTATAAACTGCTATAGAGTGGGCCTTTTGCCCCATTGCTGGGGCAAAACGCCCCTACCCTGGGCCTTTTACCCCAAACGTTAATAGCTTGAAATATTCCTTTTTTACAATAAAAATTTATTGCAACAATACACTTTTTACTAGTCACAATATATTTGTGTGTAAAAATGTCCAACAAAAGTTTTAATAGAACACTTAGCACCATAATATTAGCAAGTAGCACCATATATACTATCATATGACAATAGCAAACAGCACCGTAAAATTAATAGAGCTAAAAAGAGCTAAAAATTTATAGACTAAAAAGATAGCTATAAAAACTAATTTATAGAGCTGAAAAACACAGCTAAAAGCTAATTCATAGAGCTTAAAAGTTGCTAAAAAAAACTAATTCGTAGAGCTAAAAAGATATCTAAAAAAATAATTCATAACCCAAAAAGACAGCTAAAAAACTAATTCATACAGCTAAAAAGACAGCTAAAAAACTACAGTAAGACTAGTTGAATTGATTATGTCTATTGGCAGTGAAAGCAGACAGCAGTGTCATCAGGACCACAGCCGTCGTGGTACCAGTTGAGACATTCTAGGCATTGCTGTCAGTCATCAATGGGTGGTTCGTTAAATCTTTTACCACACATGCAACATGGCGTATCATCACTGTTAGTAACAGAACCTACACATCTTCGTTCTTTTGACCCTTTTCTTATCACGATAGCATTCGATGCGTTACTTTTGATTGTCCTTTTTAATTTTGTTCTCGCATATTGCTTCCTTTTCCCGGTTTCTTTGTCATCTCCACTTTTCGTTCTCTTGGATTTGTCTGCGATTACATCGATTTCGTCTTCATCATTTTCCTCATTATTATTTTCAACTACTACTTGCTTGTTCTGTTTTGTCTTCTTTGCATTTGCTTCAATTAACATTGCTTTATAAGGACTAGAAGTTATTACAGTTGCTGCTTCGGTTTTTCGTTTGCGACTGCGTACATTCTTTATCCTTGGAATAGGGCTTAGTTCTGATATAATCTGCAATGCTTCGGATAAACCAGGATGATCAGCTGTTTTATCTAGTTGATTTTCATCGGACTCATTGCTATCTCCTGTTGCAATCCTATCAGTCTCCATCACATTAACCGGTGCTTCATCATCCACCGCATTGCCGGCTTTTTCATTTGTATACGTAGGTTCACTTGTTTCGTTTCTAGCTAATAATGCTCTTTCCATCATTTGGATGTGTTTAACAAGATCTTGTTCAATTTCAATAGAAAAAGTATTCACATGATTTCCTAATTTATTGCTCCCAACTTGTCTTACTTTGCCCTGCAAATGCCTTCTCAATGTCTTCCTTGAAACTCCAAAACTGTTTTCAGCTTTACGCAAAGACATACCATTTTTTACTGAATCTAAAGCCCGTTGTAAACCTTCTGCTCCATAACTTCCTCTTTTTGTCTTCCTTTTGTAATTTCTAACCATATCTATAAATAAAATAAAGTTAAAATTTGAACATTCTACTTAAATAATGCAAGGGGTAAAAAGCTCAGGATGGGCCTTTTGCCCCATTAACAAACTGGGCTTTTTGCCCCAAAATGGTCGGTGCAAAAATTGATAAAAACATATTATTCTATGGTACAATGAACGTTATGTAAATAATCAATACATAATTTGTACGCTTATAAATACATAAACTCATTTAAATAATCAACTAAGTTAAACAATAATCTATCAAAAAATCAAAATGTCCTATTCTTATTACCTGTCAAGTCTTCAATATTCTGTTAAAAATCATATTTCTACAAAAAGTTCACCAAAATTCGCTCGCAACACTGTTACACATTTATCATTCATACTACAAAACAATAATTATAATATTTTTCTTAGGTTCTTTATAACTGCAGGATGGGCCTTTTACCCCACCTGGGCCTCTTGCCCCACCCTACCCTACTCCCCACCATTTTACTTAAGACCATTCTTTGACACTTTGGCAAAATTCTTTTCGCTTTTTTTATACGTTGCTTGGTAAGTCGCGGTTTTAAAACAATATAACATATAATAACAATATAGCGTGTATAATAACATTATTTAACAACAATATAGCATATATAATAACAATATAGCATGGGGCAGTACCCACAAATCTAAATTAGAATCACTTTACCTCGTCAAAAACACGCTTCAAGACGAGTATACAACAAAAATAAATTTGCTCATGCTCAACCCTTATTGGAACAAATGAACGCACTAAATATATTTCAAATAAATAACTTTCAAAATATACTTTTCATGTTTAAAAATAAACTAAATCTGGTTTCAGAACATTTTGTAGCACACTTTTTTAAAAACAATATAAATAAATGCAATACAAGAGCAACAGGCAACTTTAAGATACCGTTTAAAACAAAAAGACTCTCAAAATTCTCAATTACGTATCGTGGTCCCTACTTATTTAACAAATTAGTTTCTAGAAACGAATCACTATTAAACCTAAATAACGAACACTCTCTGAAAATAAAGCTAAAATCTGCAATAATCAAATTAAACAACTATAAGGAATTTTTTAAGAATATTAATAAAAAATGTAGCTTAACTTTTAACACAAATCGATAATAAAAAATAATAATATTAATAACAAGGTATATATGTACAACATATATATATATACCACGTATGGAACTGATTTTTATGTGTATTACATGTCCAGAAAAAGGTACTCGATGACAAGACTGACTTAAGTCTTCTGCAAGCTTCCTATAACTACTAACAAGTAATTCTTTTTATCAATCTTACACAAATTTCGTTTTTATTATATTTATACACAAACATTAGTTTAAAATGTGGTAAATAAACTTATAGTCAAACATCTAAACACTTCTCCGAAAAATCAGCTAATTTATTTTTATTTATTGTATATTTTTATTTTAACTGGAATAATATAGAGATAAATTTATCGGATTATATTTATGTACACGTTACTACATTGTTGTAATTGATGTTTATTTTAATCCTGTCTCGGAGTTGTATGGAACTATATTTTTGTTTACTTTGTATATTTCGAACTTTATGTTTATGATATTTATGTTAGTATATCTTTACCGTCAATCTGCGATTGGTTACTTGTAAATACTTTGTTGTAGTAAAATACTTTGTTGTTGTAAAATAAACATGTAAAAAAAAAAAAAAAAAAAAAAAAAAAGAACAGCTTTTTTCCATAGAATATTGTTAGCTATTAGTTTCCTACGCACAAGTGATGCCGATGCTTGACGTCCATTTGAATTCCCTACTTAATTCATGCGACGGCATGGTTCGATTTTTTCTTTGCCAACCTGATTAAAAGGCGACCATCGTTGGGTATTGTCAAACGTGGTCTTCTAGAACGATGGCGATCAACGTAAGATTTCGTCTCTCTGAATCTTTTAATAATTGTAAGCACCAAACTATGTGATTGTTTTACTAGTTTTCCGATTTCTCGAGCGGTTTTACCTTCCTGGTGAAAACGCACTACCTTTACACGATCTTCATAGGTAATGGCTTTTTTGCTCATTTTTTCAAAAGAAAATATTTTTTTTTTGTTTGAAATTAAATACTTTAGGTTTTTTGGCAATGATTCAAGTCATTAACAGAATATTTAAATAAAAAGGTAAAAATCAATTTAAAAAAGTCGTTTTCACCGCATTTAGCACAAAAAATTCTAAGTGGTTCTTAACTTTTTCACAAAAAAAAAAAAAAATTGAAAAAATTTAACACGTAATATTTTATCCTTATTTTTATAGGTTCTATTAATAAATTTTCAAAAAAAAAAAAAAATCTTCTTTTTTTTCATGTTCTATTTAACATGTTTGAAAAAAAGAGTATTTTATTATCTTTAGAATAAAAGTTAATTTTATTTTATTTGGTGGTTCTTAACTTCTTCACAATACTGTATTTGAAGTTGGGTCAAGATGCGTCTTATGATAATGATGCGAATTTGACTGTTTTTGTTTAATAAGTAGAAATTTTGAAATAATTTTTGTAATGTCAACTTTTCCTTTTTTTAGACTTTTTGCATTCTTTTTCATTACCTTTAAAAGTTTAATCACACTTATGCAATGCTTCAAGGATTACGTTCTTGGGTTGTCAACAACAGCAAATATTTATCAAAATATTGGACTTAAACTTCAAAACGTTGGTTTTTTAAGAATAAAAAGATGCAGGAACTCGTAGAAGACCGTAAGGTCTTGTCGTTGAGAACTGCTAAAAAGTTTACGTGATAACATTTTGTATTAATAAAATATTCTCAAAATAAATAAATAAAAAACTTTCTTTAGGAAAACATGCTTAATATACTTAAGATAACAAATAATTAAGAATTAAGAATTGAAAACATAAACAAATTTAAAGAAAAAAAGAAAAAAAGCTTCCGTTATAAATACATAGATTTGTCTTAAACAAATCAGAAACTCTTACTAGTTCAATATTGACAGAGGCAATTTGTGTGTGTGTGGGTGTGTGTGTGTGGGTGGGTGGGGGTGGGGGTGGGGGTGTTACATCCCCAAAGAGGGTAATTTTTAAGTAACAGTCGGTTTTTTTACGAATTTAGTCGGCTAGTCGGTTAAATTTTTGTTTTGATGACCTTTTTTTTTTATTGCAGCTATACGGTACATTTAAAGGATTCATCCCCCCCCTCATTTTATTTGTAGAATCGCCTCTGATTATTGATATTCTGAAACAGGAATATAATATCATTTTGAGATAAAAAGTCAAAAATAAGTTTGTGTCATATGCAAACATAATTGTCATTAAATTTGAGGCTTTATGGAGATCGATGTAAATAGATTTTGAAGCAGCCGTGGCGCAGTGGTAGCGCACTTACCTCAAAAATGTAAGATCTGTGGCTTAAACTCCACCTCTGGGCAAGTTTTGCAACATCGGAAGGAGGCGTGAAAATCCTATTAAATGCTCTTTCGCGGTGCTCTGAGATAAGATCTTAAGGACTTCTTGGGGCACCTAAATCAACATAAAAAAAAATAAATAAATAAATTAATAAGAAAGAGAATTTACTGACATATATAGACAAATAATGTTTTTTTTTATTTCTTTTTTGTCCTTTAACCTAACCACAACAATGTCTCGTATTTCTGGTGTTTTCTGGTCATGCTGGTAAAATAGTAAGTCCGCTTGTACATTTAATGTAACTAGTGGGGTTAAGATTTCATTAATTTTTATGAAATTTTTTTGCACAAGTTTAGCTCTTGGTAATTTTGGAATTCTTGACTTTCTTCCATAAGTGCTTGCAGATTTGTAAGGGGGAATAATATAACAACTAAAGTTTCCAATTCTACTTTTTTTCTTTCTCCTTTTTCTCCTATTTCTCCTTTTTCCACTTTCTTTTTTTTTAAGCCTTCAACTTAACAAGTCTTTTTTATTTTCTCAACTTTCAACTGTCTTTCACAATACTTCTTTTGACGTTTTTGCACGAATAAAAGGCTTGTTAAATTGTAGAAGATAAATAAAAACAACAAAGTTGTTATGAAGGTAAACTAATTACTTATCTAGGACTCATTGGAGCTACAAATATCACTGAAAAAGTTTCTATGTACCCCAATAGAAGACCCAAGTGAATAGCTGAGCATCAATGTTTTTTACTACCCGGCATAAAAATTACCAAGGTAAAGGTAATTTTAAATTTACCCAGGTATTATTGAAACTAATTTTATCCATTACTTCTATTCAATATCATATCACAAAAAGTCTGGACGTTAGTTTATTATAGCAGCAGTATAAGATAAAAGTATGAGGTAAGTCATTTTAAATTGGAAAAATACAACAACAAGCTTTTGACTAAACAAACTAAAAATATTTTAAGACTTTTTCTTTAATCTACATATCTCTAATAAGGTTATTTTTAAACTAAATCATTAAAATCTATCTATTTCTTATTTTTGGAAAAAAATATGATGTGATTATTATTGTGATAATTGGTTCAATTGTTTCTATGATTTTTCAAATCATAGAAACAATTGAACCAATATGAGTAACCAGGTTTGATTTGCTGTTAGATTCATCACATCCCTCCTCTTTTTCAACATAGTTATCTTCCTCTTTAATTACATCATCAATTACAGCTTAGTTTGACTTAGTTACAAAAAAAGTTTCCAAATGAGTAGTCTAAACTAAACTATTAAACTGTTTATTCTGTGGAAAATCTTCAAATTTAAAAAATGAAAGTAAGAAACGTATGAGAAGAGGTAAACACTTTCCATCGTATCAGCTATGACAATAAAAAATTCGGTACTAGAGTTAGCTCAAATACAGAATGACGAATGGGGTGAGGTAGTTCAAATGCGGGTAGTGTACTCATAGGACCTGTCAGTTGCAGTTTTTCAAAGTAGAGAAAGAAAACCTGGGAGTCTACTTAATTTAGAACAACATTTGGATTTCAATAAGTTATGTGATTATTATTGTGATAACGACGAATGCCAGAATTCAATTTTCGAACTAAATGACGAATTCTGTGAATTCTTTCCCACTAAAATTGACCCGTACACAGAATAAGTTTAAAAATTAAACTTCAAGCTCGTTTTTGACATGAATTGCTAATTACAACCGTTCCAGGAAAAAATACTTTTTTCTTCCTTTATGCAAGCCATAAGATATTGGTATTTACAAAGATGACTAACAGGGATGATAAGCGACGTTGAATTGTTAAGACAGCAGCAGCGATTATTCGAGAGCACGTTGATACGTTGTCGACGTTGTCGTTTGGACGTTGAGACGTTGTTGTGCTTATGAATTAGAACAATACTCTACATTTTAGAATATGATGATTACCTCACAGAAAAAAATTCCAGAAAGCTTATATATCTTTGTTGAAAACGTGGTAGTAAGGACAAAAATAGTAAGGAGAATACCTTAAAACGTAAGTGTGTCATTATAGAGCATAGTATTATATCCGCTACAAGACCAAGATTACTTCTGTCTAACATTCAAGTTGGGTTGTCTGTGTACTTGCGCAGACACTTTGAATCCAAGACTTTTATCAAAATGCTTTCCAATTTTGGATTGTGTTCATCGTATAACAAAGCAAAACTTTGCGATTATGTTGTAGCATTATCTACCGTAGACAATAACATAGAATCAGATGTATTTATTCAATTTTGTTTTAATAATTTTGATTTTAACATCCGCACATTAGATGGTCATAATACTTTTTACAGCATGAGTGGAATTTGATGTATTACTTCTGCGCATAAAATCAGCTTGTATATAAATGTTAGTAGGCCAAAGATTCTACTTACTACAAAAGAGATTGCATCTGTTGAGAAGATAAAATTGGCTACTTACAGCAAGTCGAGGAGCACAGGTCTTCGAGATCTAGTTTTAGAGGACGTATATGAGATTACACAAACTACGTCGTTCCTTGATGCACCATTGCGACTTGACTTTTTTTGGATGTGTGGTGCATGGCTTGAAGTCGAGTGACTTCAATCCATCCACCATTTGATAGATCAGGCAGAACGACCATATAGCACTATCCATGGCCGAAAGTCATCCGTATTAATTGTCTTGTGTCTCACCAATGCTTTTAATTGTGTCTCACCAATGCCACAGGAGATTTAAATACATATGCACTTCACTCCTAATGGCTAAAGAAGAATGCACGAAAGCTAATTAACTGACATGTTTTGTTACTTTCAATCAGCTTCTCTTTGCGAAAGCATGCGAACTAGTAGCGACTTCAAGTATCGATGGTGATCTATCTTTGATTATTGTTCAACTTAGGGGTTTCCATTTATTAATGTCCTTCATGGGAGCTATTGGCCAAATTATGTCTAGAAGCGGATTGGATGAGATTTGGGGATCTGTTTTGTAAGAATGTGGTCCTAGATAGAGATCTTAATTAAAACTACAGTATTAGATAAAACATTTGCAACCAACATCGAACAATGCTAAAAAAGTGTTCCTAACTTTACATGTCTTAAAAACGAAACGAACTATACTACCACAGCAAACAGTCCAGGAGTCTGGAGTCATAGCATGCCATGACATGAGCAATCAACTGACAGGTGACAGCACACAGACAGAATTTCGTTGACAAGTGCCATTTTGCAACGGATAAAAGAAGTGCAACTTTTTTGGTTTGTTTCATTTTCTTAAGTCTGGTACGTGTCAACGCCACAGAAGTTTTTTAATAATTAAAGGAAGTATTCAGAAGTTTCCAGAAGTTTCCAGAAGAAGCATCTGGAAGCATCTAGAAGTATCCAGAAACATTCAGAAGCATCCAGACGCATCCAGAAGCTTCCAGAAGCATCAAAAAGAAGCATCTAGAATCTTCCAGAACAGATTCACACAGGTTCTTTTTACTATATAAGAGACATGTAAACCGACATGTAATTCAGTCAGTATATGGAAGTCAATCAGTTAGTATTATCAAGACATTTTATCGAAGTGAGTTTTATCAAAGTGTTTTATCAATACAAGAAGTGAAATACAACAAGTGTTTCATTACATCAATACATTCCACATCTAACCAAGACGTTGTGTTCCACAGAGCATTATTGTATTATCACAAGGTAAATGTAACACGGTAAGCCTTGAGAAGCGGGAATATTTATTTTTATGACTTCAAGTACAAAAATGGCTCCCAACAGTCTTGGATTGCAACTAAGAAAGAAAATTATTGGCGATTACGTAAATGGAATGTCACAAAAAAGTATTTTTTATAAATATCGCGTGAAAAAATGGACCGTATCAAGACTATGTTCCAAATATCGTTCTACGGGGAAGTTTGCAGCAGATACAAAGGTGGAAGACCGCGTTCCACCACTTCTAGAGAGGACTCTATGATCGTCAGATCCGTCAAAAAGATTCCCTGGATATCATCAGTCGAGATACAAAAGCAATTAGAGCTGCCTGTATCGGACCGAACAATCAGACGACGTGCTGTTGAAGCCGGATTGTTTTCTCGACGCCCTGCAAAGAAACTGCTGATTTCACTAAAGAACCAGAAAGAAAGACTCCTGTTTGCTACATCTCATATTGACTGGAATGTGCAGAAATAGTGAACTGTCCTGTTCAGTGATGAATCGAAGCTCAACATCATTGGGAGCTATGGCATTTCCCGTGTACGTCGACCGGCCGGAAAACGCCTCGATTTACGTTACTGCCATAAGACCGTGAAGCATGGTGGAGGCAATGTAATGGTCTGGGGGTGTTTTTCTGCTAACGGTCTAGGTCTAATACATCGAATTGATGGAATAATGGACCGTTTCATGTATAAAAATATCCTGACAGGTGTTGTTACTTCATGCTGAATGGAATATGCCAATAAAATGGCTTTTTCAGCAAGGCAACGATCCGAAACACACTGCAAAAGTAGTCAAGCAGTGGTTTCAAGGCAACTACCAATCGATGATGGATTAGCCGCCTCAATCTCCGGATCTCAACCCTAACGAGAACCTGTGGGGGATCGTCAACCGCAGAATTAATCGTGAAGGCGTTCGTAATAAGGATCAACTGTTTGAACAAATCCAAAAGGCCTGGGCAGCGATTTCACAAATTTTCATTGATCACCTGATCGAATCTATGTCTCGAGATGCAATGCTGTGATCGACAATAAAGGATTTGCCACGAAATATTGATAGCGAAATACAGCTTGGTCAACATTTCGTAGAGTTGCACTTGTTTTGTCCAGAAAGAAATCAACTTTTTTTAATACTTTTGATTAATTTATTAATTTTCGTGTACAAATAATGAACTTTGTGATGAATAAAACTTGAAGAACGTTGTCTCTTAACAGTTACATAGTTATTTCTCTAAATTGAAAAATGCAGCACTTTTATACAAAGAAACTAAATTAGCATTATTTGGTTGCACTTGTTTTGTCCAATACTGTATACTAACGTTATTGTAATATTATGAAGTCATTAAACAGAAAATAAGCGATAAGAAACGTTGTAGTTTATCATTAAATTGACGACAAAGATAAAAGGTAAAAAAGTTTAAAATAAAATTTAACTAAGATTTTTATAAACAGCGTGTTTATCCATGGTTTAATTTACTTAATTTTAAAAACCTTAATTTACCAAACTTTCCACCGTTTATATGTACTGACAATGCAAGTAAGTTATTTTCAAGCTAGAAAAGATACATTAAAATATAAATGAATTGCTTTGCAATTCATTTATAGTTACAGACGACAAATAAAAACTTTCGTTACTTCTAACTTTAATTGGAGACTACAAAGTTTATTAAAACATTATACCTATCATATAATAAGATACGCTAATCACATACCAACAAGCTGTCAAAGCTTTTAATGAACATTTCAAACCCCAAGTAAACCCAAGCCATGAAATCTTCATTTTTTGCAAATGGCTCAACGTACAAATGAAAACACTCAGCAGTTTTTCGTTCGATTAAACGAACAAGCTATTAAATGCGAATTTGCTAATGAGGGTAAAGAAATTAAACAACAAATTGAGCTTTGTACAAACATTTCAAAACTACAGAAATACAGCTTCCAAAATCCTAATAAAACTTTGCAAAAACATTCAAGCTGACGGACTATCAACTAGAAGAACTTGAAAAAGAAACGACAAAACAAAAAGAAGTAAACACAGTAAAGAAAAAAAAGTTTCCACAAACCAGTCAAGCACCACATGAGATAGAAACTAAGGTGCTAAAAGGAACTTGTCACCGATGCGAAAACGAATTTCCACACACGAATATATGTTTAGCTTTGGGGAAAACTTTCTACTCGTGTGAAATTTAGTCTGCATTCAGTCTACAAATCTGCAACAACCTGTAAAAGTAAAAAACAAAACGAACAGAATACAATAATACATCAAGAGAAACACCAAAGAAATAAACAAATTTTACGAAGCCATTAAATATAGTTTACAAAGATATCAACGAATCCGAAAATCCTCACTCAAAGTTAAACACAGGAGGATTGTACTCTGTGAATACTAGACAGATAACTAATGACGCAGTTGAAAACTTCGAGGTAGCAATTAACATAGAAAATATACCAATAACTGTTTTAATAGACACCGCACCTTCAATCAATATTCTAAACTTTAAAACATTTGAAAAGATAAATAATCTCCTCAAAAGATCACTTCGCCTACACAAATCTAAAACACAGATTATTACCTTTGGGGATAACAATCCAAAGCTTAAAATAGACAGATCAATTTCGTGATAGAGTCAAACCAGTTCACATTCCACGTGATAAAAACTCACCACAAAAATCTGTTATCTGGAAACGACGCAAAGTTATTCGGTTTAATACAGCTAAATACTGACGTTAATGAGAAACTTTTAAACAAATATTAAGGAGAACAAAAGGCAGAACAAAATAACTACGACGAAAGTAAACAACGAGTTTGTCATTCCTTGCAAAACATTAGAAAATTAAACAATACTCTCCTTCTAAACGCTCCGAAACGATAAACCACTTATAAACTCGTATAAAAGTTCTGTTTTTAGCGGTAAAAAAGGAAAACTTTCTAACTACCAAGTAAAATTAAAAATTAATGAAAGTATACCATCAGTTGCACAAAGAGAAATAAGAATTCATTTTGCACTTAGAGAAAAAGTTAAAGTTGTAAAAATTGAAGCAGAAGGAATAATTGAAACTGGAACAGACGAAGCGACACCCTGGATAAGTTCGATGGTAATTGTTCCAAAAAATGATGGCAACCTTGGAGTTTGCGTAGATGTGCGAGCCGCTAACAAAGCTATTGGAAGAACGCGGTTTCCAACTACAATTTTGGACGATATTATTATAAAACTAAAAGGCTCCACCATTTCTCAAAACTAGACTTAATGAAGGCATTTCACCTGCTCGAACTTGCGCCGGAATCCAGATCAATAATTACTTTTCCGAAACTCCGAAAATCCGAAACTCAAATTAAACGTTTTACAAGACTTATTTTTGGAGTAAATTCCGCGCAGGAGAAAGTACAAAACGCTTTACGAGAAGTTTTAAAACATATAGATGGTACTTTGAACTTTGCTAACGATGTTCTAAGTAGTTATAAAAGGAGAGTTCTGGCTCATTTTTATTTTCAATCATATTTTCAACCATGTATTAATATTAATATATGGTTCAATATAAAAAATATGGTTATATAAGGAGATTTTTCCCTCATTTTTATTTTTAACCATATTTTCAACCATATATTAATATTAATATATGGTTCAATGTTATCCCTATTGTGTATAAATTATTTAGATAAGAAATAAAATTTTTCAATTTTTAAAAATGAAAAAAATTGAATTTTTTTAAATAAGTGTTAAATTTTTATTTCTTGTCGAAAAATGTCACGTGATTTTCTTGCTGTTTCTTGCGTAGTAGCATTGTCCTAACAATACTATATAGCGTCTCTTATAGCATATAGTTCTAGTTCAGTTGCAGTTATTAAAGTAGCTGAATTATTTTCAATGTAATTATTATATACAGGAAAAGCACTGGTAGATCCAACTGGAAAACTGCTATTTGCACATACAGGTGCCCAATAACCACCACTTGTATCTAGTGTAAGTACTGCTCCAGAATTCATCATGCTCTTTGTAGTTGTCAAATTTAATCCAGAAAATCCTTGTCCTGAATTTGTATTACCGAATGGTGTTTCAGTTGATATGAGTTGTGCAATATTTTGATAATGCATAGACATCATTGGGAGGAATGCTTGTTTAAATATAATACTTTTCCATTCACCATTAATTTTATATCTTAAACGATATTTATAATACCCATCGTTGTTTTTATAAAAATAGTTATTAGATAACTGACTATATTTTGTAGCTGTAGATGGATTAGGACTATCATGATTATATGCTCCATAATAATTAGTTGGAAATAAATCTGTTGCCACTTGTCTAACAATCAGCGTTTCTCCTGGTATGTAAATTGGATAATAAACACTATTAGCATATAAATTATTTTTAGCTGCAATTAATGCATTATAGAATTGTTGAGCTAAAAATATTTGTTGACGTGAGTCGTAATGTACGGTGTCATCGTTTGTAGTTCTCATAGAAGGTGGAAGATTAGTAATTGATATGCTTGCAGAATGTGGAATATATTCTCCAATAGTTGATAGCGCATTTTGCACTGGTGTTGCTCTTGCTGAATTAGCTGAAACCCATCCAGGTCTCATTTGAAAAGTAAGGAATGGAATTGTATTTGATTTTGCTTGGGAATTTGTTAACGTGTAGAACTGATTAGATGAATACCCTATATAATCTCTTATAGTTTGAATAAAATTTACAAGAATATGTCTATAACTAAAATTCCAACCATCTATAGAATCATTTTCTCCTTGAGCCCAAGTCATACCGCAAAATTCTGCGTTATAATGTGATAAAATATATCTAATTCTACGAGTTAAATTTCTAAATCCAGTTCCGTAAGGCATAAAATAATCATCACTAAAGCCTTTACCACCTAACATACATGGAAGTATCATTAAACTTTCATCTGAATTTATTATATTTAATGTATTTGAAGTAGTAGCATCTTGCATTATTAAACCTGCTAATATTGAACCGTATCCAGCATAACACATATTATCTGATTCATTTACTTCTAGTCTAAGAGAACAAGGAAGTAACACATCATTTTGTCCATTATTCATTGCAAACTGTACTATTCGTCTATGCATATAATTTACGTTAGTTATTGCAGCAGAATGACCCCATTCTCTACCATAATAAGTATTTGATTGTCCAGCTACAATCAAAACTTTATATTTATTAGGATAAGGAATTAAGCTATCTACATAATTTTTTGTAACTGCATCTTGTGCATCTGTAGGATCAGCTACATTGATCAATTTATGTGAATTCAAATCAACATCAGTAGTGGCTGTATTGCCAACATTAATGTTGATATTTAATCCATCTGTTGTGTAACCATACATTGAATTACTACCGGCTATATTCATACTCATTTTTTATATACTATATATTTTTTTAATTCAATATAATGAATTTTCAATACTTTGAAAATCAACACCTTCATCAAGCTTTTTTAATACATATAAAAACAAGTGCCCACAATAGGAAGTGTCTCCAAACTGAATTCTTTTACTATTACAATAAACAGGACTTTGTAAATATTGAACAAGTTCAACTGGAGGTGGTAATGCATAAGAGTCAAAACTTAATTTTTCATCTCCATCTTTATACCAACAAATCCAATGAAATCCATTTGTACTTGAATCTCCAGTATTTAATATTCCACATTCTTTGTTTTGTGTATTTTTAGGTAATTTATCTCTTACAAATACACCTCTAAAATTTTTAATTTTTAAGTTTTTTGCTGCTTTTATTAACTGAAAGTTTGTTAAGGGTTCATTTGGCAATATAATTCCTTCAACATTGATATATTTGTCCATTTTTATTAATAGTTTTAGATTTTTTAAATAAAAAATTACTTACCTGCCTGTTTATTTCCAATCAATCTGAAATGAAAAGTTAGGCTTAGGTTCTGAAGGAACCCAGGCTTTGCTGTCAATACTATCATTTTCATTCCAATCAATCTGAAATGAAAAGTTGGGTTTAGATTCCGAAGGAACCCAGGCTTTGCTAGGAACTAATTTATAATGTCCATATGCTAGGGTATGTATACCATCTTCTAAAATAACTCTTTTATCATCTTCTGCGCTCAATGCTATTTTGTTTATTTCTTCTGTATAAACATCATGACAATGAGATCTTATGACATTCATTTTTCTCAATTGATCTTTTCTATTCATAAGACATTCTTTATAATCTTCATGAGTTATATAATTTTAAACTACATTTTTCTTTACTCCCTTACATCTCTTTTTATCTTCTTCATCTATTTTGAAAGAGTACAATTTTGATCTGAGTCCTAGAAATTCTGAAATTTGTTTTCCTGCTGACTCATCTTTAAACTTTGCTAATACTTTCTTATTTATGCCTACTTTAAATCCATTTTTAACAGCTGGATGATTTGAATCAAATTCACTTGTATCAAATTTACTTTCAATATCATTAGAAATATCTTCATAAAAATCTTCTGTTTTTATTTCATAGATTAATGAATCTGTGTCTGTGTATAATAGTTTAGCTCTATCTCTATATTTATTTTTGATATAATCATAATGAAACTCATACATCAAAGTCTTGCTTAAATCTAAAATACACATACCTAAATAAATAGGTTTATTATATACAAGTTTTGTTCTTTTCATATGAATAGCTATTAAATTTTCATCAAATATCGTTCTACTTTCATAGTTTGGTTTTGATGCTAATTTAACAGCTTCTTCTCTTTTTGTAACTAATCTTACATCAACTCTGTTTTCAATGTTTTCCATGGTCTTTCCAAACACTGAATTGTTCATAAGTTTAAAAAAGTCTTTTTCAAAATCATTTGTTGCTTTTGTTCTTAGATCTGTATTGAGTTTGATGTATTTACTTAACCATGCACTTTCTTCAAACTTTATTCCTCTGTGAATTTTTGTTAATTTCATTCCTAATCTTTCATACAATTTTAAATTTTCATAGTGAATGATATAATTTTCTTTATGATTTAAATTAGGTATTAACTTATCAACTTTATCTATTTTTAATCTTTCAGGAGCAAGAGGATAATCATTATGTAAACCATGCTAGTGTTCATGATATTCTAAATCTACTTCTAATATACAAGAAGTAGATTTCCAATTTTTTAGATTTTTTTCACTCATCCATTCAAACCCATGTGTAGGAAGTGGTTTGCTCATAGCCCATCTATATAAATTATTTGCATCTAAATATTGTATATATGTAGATTATTTATTTTTATCATGATTTTCCATGTATTTATTATTAGCAGTTCCTAACCTGTTAGAGACAATACTAATTCCACCTCTTATTCCTTTTTTTATTATTAAAATCATGTCATAATCACTTAATAATTCTAATTTTACTTTAGTTATTAACAATGCAGCATCCCATGCTAATCCTGGTGCCGTATAGTACCAAGCAGGATCTAATTTGTAATTGTTAAAACAGACATCTCTAAAATTTTCAAAGACATCAGCTAGTAGTAATACATCAGATTCGTTATATAAATTATGATAATCTCTAAATGTTTTACAATCAAACTCTTTCCATACAGTTTGAGCATGTAAATAATCTTCATCACTTATTCCTTCATCGTTTAATCTTGAATAAAATGATTCTTTTGGCGGTAATTGTGTTTCATTCAATTTATCAATAGAGTCAACCCATTCATAGGGGCAAACACCTTTTTTTAACAATAAATTGAGTTCATTTCCAGAATAGTATTTACCAATATTCTTACATTGATCTTTTGACAAATTTTTAGTTAAACTATCTAAACTAGAAGCCATAAATTTAAAACTATCAAGAAAACGTAGTTCTTTTTTAATTTCAACTTTTTTTCCTTTTTTATTAATATATTCATCAACTTTAATTTGTTTAGAAAAGCTGATATACTTTTCCTCATTGTTAGGAATGCAATTTATTTTTTCTTCTGATTCTCCATTTCCTGATAATTTCTTTATAAACAAGTGAGAGTCATATCCAGATAAATTATGAAAAAAGACAGGTATGAAATCTGGAATTTTATAATTTAAATTACACTTATTATGTGCAGCACCTCTATATTTACCTGTAATATGACAATGATCTTTTACTTTATCTTCTTCAAGATTTTCTTCACAAATGTGACATATTTTTGCATTGTTAAATTCTTCTTTGTCTTTACTAGCAAATATTATATCTTTTGGAAACTTTAAATATTTATTATATATTTTCTTTATATCAGCTTCTAAATGATAAACAAAAATTTGTGCTACATCATCATCTTCACTATCTGCAGTGAATGTAGCTAGTATGCTATGTCCAATTGTTTTCTCAATTGTTTTCTCAATACTTTCATTAAAGCATTTAATATAGTAGCAAAATGAACTTGGTGTATGTTTTTGGTATTGCTTTGTATAAGATTCATCTGGGTTAGGTGTACAAGTGTCTATTGGTTTAATAAAACTTTCAAAATCAGCATATACTACAAAGGGTACTTTCATTGATCTATTGTAATTAGTAAATTCTAACATTGTATTAGGTTCAGGCATTTCTACTCTTATTGAATCAACACTATCACAATACAACCTATGCTTTGACAAAGATTCTTCAGTACTAAATGATTGTAAACAATTTTTACAAAAGTGTTTTTTACCATTATGTTCAGATATTTGTGATGAAAGTAATCTACTTAGATTGTTAATTAAACAATAGTGGTTTGTCTTACCATTTGAAATAAGTAACAAGTTTATTTGGTGTTGCCTATTTTTGTTTTTAGATATGTGTAAAGGATAGACTGATAATTTTTCATATCCAAATACACTAACACTGATGTCTCGATTATTTTTCTCAAAGAGCGATATTTGATTCAACGATACTGGGAATTTTATTTTTTCCCAATTTAATTTTTTAGCTTGTTCTTTTAAATCTTTATCTACTCTTTCAGAATTTTTTTCTTTTATATTAAAAAATCTAGCAACACACCACTTAAAGCATTCGTTGCCTTCATTCTTCATATTAATAATTGCTTTTTTAGTTGCTAACTCTTTAGGAAGAGGAATGTAAGATTTACCTTTAATAGGCTTATATTCAATGATATTTATATTCATCTCTACAACTGATACAAATCTCCAATTTGATTTTGTTCGTTGAAATGCTGCCATAGATTCTAAAAATTTATTTGTAGTTATTTCATAAAAGTCATTTAAATTTGTTGATTCTAAAACAAATTCTGAATTGGATGAAAAGGGTATAACAGATGATATAGTTTCTCCATTTTTAATATCAGTACTTTCCATTACACACTGAAGAACAATATAGATTTTTGATCCTTTATTACTATTTAATATTTTAAATACATTATTTTTAACTGAATTCATATAAGATAAAGCATCAGCTCCTTCAACTCCTTCAGCTGAAAATTGCTTAGTTACATTTTTAAGAGCTCATTGTGTTAATTTAAATTCTATTGGTTTTCTATACCTTTTATACAAGTTTGAAACTACGGATTTTATTGATGTAAGTTTTTCATTAGCAACATTTTTAATAGGTTCAGGAACATAGTCCATAATCCAATTAGCAAATGAATTAACTTTGCTCTTAACAGTATTAATATAATTAATTGGAACATATTGTGTAGGTGTTAAAGTATTTTGTGTGATATTATTTGGAATAGACATATCTAATATATTTTGAGGTTGAGAAGCATTTAACGATCTTATTAGATCTGCTTTTCTCATTCTATAATAATATTTAATTCTTCGCTCTTTAGCGATTTGTTTTAATTCTGTTAATCTCATATTTTCCATTTTATATACACAAGAAAATTATTTATATCATTTTCAATTTTTTACGTAAAGAAAATTAAATAATACAAAAAACGTTTTCTTAATATATTTTTATAGAAAAAGTCTATAAAAATAATTTATTTTTCATTATCTATTTTATTTTGTGATAATGAATCAACATCTTTTTTTTTACTTGCTCTAATTATTTCAATTTTTACTCCATCTACAATTTTCCCATTTCTACTAAAAATATAAGTTTTAGAGCGCTTTTCTTTTTTATTATAGTCATAAAATGATTTGTAATTTTTAACTTCACCAGTTTCCATATTAGTAAGTTTAATTCCCCATAGATCTGTTCTAATTGTTGTGAGATCATATTTAGGATCTCTTTCTTTTTTTTCTTTTGTTGGAAGAAATTTTGGTCTTCCAGCAGATTTTTTTTCTTTTACTATTTTTTCTTTTTTAACTCTTTTAACTCTTTCAATCTTTGGTTTTTTTTGTTTTTTAGTAATGATATTTGTTTTTACAGAATCTTTATCAATTAAATTATTATCCATAGCAATCATAACTAATGCCATAGGATCTTTAGATGTTTGTTGTATATTATTATCTTTTAGTAAATTTAATAAATACTTTTTTGTATATTTTATTCTATCACTCATTTTTATATATAAAGAAAATTTATTTAAATTATTTTCAAATAATTTAAATAACAGTATTTTTTATTGCATATATTTTTTTAAAATAATTAATTTTCTTTTACTATCTTTTAGCATCTGACTTAGTGAAGTCTGGGCCACTTTGTGACTTAGCGAAGCCTGGGTTCCAAAGGAATCTAATATTCAAATCTTAATCTATCTCCATTAGAAGTAAGTTTTGCTATTCTATCTGAAATGATGAGAGCAAATATTATAGTACCTGCTGGAACAGGTGTATTAAATTCTGCTTTAAGTCTAATATCTACTGTTGAATCTTTCATTCTTTCTGATTGTTTACTTACATTAAAATACATAATAGGATATAAATCTCTACAGTCTGAAGGAGTTATACCACATAGACTAATAAGATTTGTCATATTATAATAATTTTCAGCAAAATTTGATGCATGTCTATAAGCTCTAGTAATTTTCATATTTGGAAATGATAAACTATAATTAGTAGCAGGATATCTTTCTTCATTAAGTTTAATCCACATGTTTTTTAAATCACAATGATCAAATATTGAAGAATTTTGTTCTTGATTTCCTTCTCTATTTGTTTGAAAACCAACTAGTATATATCTCGGTTTTTCAGTAGTTCTTACTCCTAATCTCCAGTCAAATGATGTATTTTGTGGAACATTCATTTTGTCTAAGTATATCGATCTAAAACCTAGATCAAGTGTTTCTTGTGATTTAATTATTTTAGTAAGTTCTAAATCTGCTATAGCAGATGGAGTTACACGCTCATCATTAATGATATTCTAGTAATATTTACTTTTCCTGCAGCTACACCGGCAGCTTTAAAAATTGCATTATCATCACTTGCTCTTAACAAAAAAAGTTCATGCTTTAATCCATAAAAAACTTTATCATAGTCATCACAAAATCCAAAAATATGTCTTAATGGGATATTAAGTTCAAATGAACCTTTTGTAGTTGGTTTTTGAATGATGTATTGTTGTCTTGCTGAAAATCCTGCATTATTAACTAAATCTGCAGTTGATGTAGTATCTTTAAACCACAACTGATTCATTGCTTTTGATTGTTGAAAGTCATTTGGATATTTCAACATTCCAAGCATTGTAGTTGCTTTACCTGGAAAATTAACTGATTCAACTACTGAATCATAGAACTTGTATTCAATTCTATCAAATAAATGCATAAGTCCATTGTGTGTTAGTGTTATTGCATCTGCATTTGCATATGCACTTCCATCTGCTTTTATAAGTCTTCCTTCAATTTCTAAATATGATTCATGTGGATGAAACAAAGAATCACTATTTTCAATATAAATTCTTATTTCTCCTGAATTTAAATTAGAATTAACAAATGGTGTAAATTCATATTCTTCATACTTTTTGATTTCCTCATCAAATCTTAATTTATCAGTAATATTAAATATATCAGATTTTACCATTTTTATATATGCAATATATTTTTTTTAAATCATTTTAATGAAATCTAACTATTTTGATAAAATTATATTATTCTAAGTCCATCTCCTTTATGTTTTTTAACTAAATCTTGTATTCTAATAGGCTTACTTTTCATTGATGATCCCATCATAATTTTATTAATGTCTGGTACTATTTCATGTACTTTACTATATAAAGTATTTATTAAATTTTTAAGTTCTTGTTTATTTTCAGGTGTCAGCTTGGATGATTTATTTACATTTTCTATTATTTTTTTACCTTTATTTATTAAAATTTTTGCTTGTTTATTAAACATACTTAAAAAAGGTGTAAATAATCCACTTCCACCTACTTCATACTTGTGTGTATATCCTTTTTTATTTATAACTAACATTTTTATTTACTGTATATTTTTTTAAATCACTCTGTGATTCTGGGTCTCAAAAAGAGACCTAATTCATTTTAATAAATCTGGAAAAAACCAAAACTATTTTATTATTGGTCCATTTTTATTAAAATGATTAGTTAACATTGTTTTCATACCAGATAATGCTCTAAAAAAATCAGAAGATTTTGCTTGATTATACATATTATTTATATCTGTAAATACTCCACTTCCACCTACATACTTGTGTGTATATGCTTTTTTATTTATATCTAACATTTTTATATATGTAACATTTTTAGTTAATTCATTTAATGACTATGCTATCATCTTAATTGTTTTTTTAAAAGTTCATTTTGTTCTTCTAAAAGAAATACTTGTTTTTCTAAAAGATGTTCTGATTTACATTTTGACACAATTTCTTTTATTTCATATTCAATACTTATCGGCTCTCCTTGTAAAGTAAGTATATGCCCATCTTGATCCATTATTGTTGTTTTCATATCCCAAATTTTTTTTGATAATAATCTATAATAAGTTGGATTATTTGGTACTTCTACAATTTTCCAACCAATTGGCGTAAATGGATAAAATGAAAATATAACATTTGAATATGCTCCATCTATAATTGTGTCTGTTACAAGACTATTTGTTACACGAACAGTATTAACATGATTTATATCTATTACTTTAGCTGAAATATATAATTTTGATGAGTCAAATGTTATAAGATTACCATCACGATCTCTATTATTAAAACCTAAAAGATCTTTCATGGAGTCATCATCAAATTGTATTCTAATATTACTACTTCTATTAATAATAATCAGTGATTTTTCAGTATTAAAATTTGCTTCAAATATAATAGATGTAGGATCAAGTTTTATACTATCATATACAGCTTTTTTTTTTAAAGATTCAGCGTCTGAAACATTTTTAAAAGACTCTTTATATTTAGCAAGTTGATCTTTAAGAGTAATCATTACATATCTAGTTACAATTGTATTTATATTTCTAAGTTCATATGCTCCTGTTGGGATCTTAATTTGTTGAAAAACAGGACTATTACTAGCTTCTATAGTAATATTTATAGTATTGTTTAATCCTTCAATAATATTTGGAAAACTATTATAAGTCATTAATTTTTTTAAAGCTATTCCATACTCTTTATTTTCATCTAGTTCAATAGGAACTGTCATATTAGTATTTATAACAGTATCGTTTGAAGTTATATGTATTGTTTTTGACATTTTTTATATATGTAATAATTTTTTATATCGTTTTCAATATAAAAAATTTATATTAGTTCTAAAAGAACTTACTTTTTTCTCTCTCTTATATGAAGTTCTATAGTAAAGCTTTTATTATTAAAATCTATAAGTTTATTAAAGTTGTCAATGATGTCAATTTTCATTTCTGAAATTGACTTTGTTTTTAACGGAAAATATTTTTTAGATAATGGCTGTTCATTAATAACTGAATTTTTAGAAACAATAATAGACATAAATGAATACATTACAGTCGTTTTCTTAGCATTACCATTATTAGATACAATTTTTCCATCTACAAGATTATTTAATATATATACTTTTTTGTTTTTATTTAAGCTACTATATAGAATAGTTTGAAATCTATCAAGAGCCATTTCATACTCTTTATTTTCATCAAGTTTAATAATATCATCAAATTTAATTATAACTGGATTTTGTTTATCTTTTTCTATTTCAATATACATTTTTTATATATATTATTTTATTTAGATCACTTTTGTGATCCTGGGTCTCAAAGAGACCTATCTCATTTTTTATATTATTAGTAATATAAAAAATAAATAATCTTTATCTTAATCATCTTCGTTTTCTAAATCATCTTCGCTTTCTAAATCATCATCTTTAATATAAAATTTTAATCTTTCTATCTTGTACTCTTTATTGTATACAACTGCATCTAATAATTTTACTTGAATAGATTGAATCATTGATCCGATATATACACCTTCAATTGCTAAGCATCCAACAATGTCACGTCTTTTGTTAATAAGACTTTCTCCTAAAATATCACCTTCATTTTTTTTCCTGAATACTTGATCCATCTTTTTACTTTTAAAATCTATAGGTATTTTTGCATATAGATTTGGATGTGCTTTAGGGTCATCATCTTTGTACTTTAAAATATTCAAGTTTTGTATATTAAGGCTTTTCATACCACCTTTTTTTAACATTGATTCATTTTCAGTTACTTTATCTCTACAAAATTTTTCAATAGCTTCAATAATTGTGATAAATTTATCATTTTCACATACAAAAGGGATTGAATATCCTGTAAGTTCTTTTGTTTTTATATCTCTATTTTCATTAACTCCATATGAAAACGATTTTGGTGTTTTTACTCTTAAAACATCTGAACGATCTGAATAGTTGTAGCCAATAACTATTTTTTGATGTAGAACAGGTTTATTAATTTTTTTTATTTCTTTTACATATAAATTTGCTTCATCAAAATTTTCAATACTTACATACGACATCTTTTTATATATAAAAGAAAATTATTTAACTCATTTTCAACAATTGTATATTTTTAAAAAATATATATAATTAATTCTAAACTTTACATCGAAGTCTTATACAATCTTGTTTTTAATCTTTTTATTTTTAATCTTACATCTAATACTAATTTTATATCGTCATCTAATCTTATTGCTTCTATTCTTTCTTTAAACTCTTCGTAATCTTCTAATTCTTTTTCATAATTTTCTATTTTTTCTAATAATATTTTTTTATTTCCAATTAATAATTCTTCTAATCCTTCTAAATCTTCTTTTTTATATCCGTTTCCACCACACACTCCTACTATATTTTGTAATTGATTCATTCTTTCTTGATCAAATACTAATTCTGATCTTGAATTAAACCTTTCTTCTAAATCTTCTAACACTTCATCTTCAAATCTTAATTGATTCATTCTTTCTTCAGTTATTAAACATGATTTTTCTTCTAATCTTCTTTCTAATATTCTTAATTCTAATCTTTTTTCATCAAATATTAAATATGATAGCAAATATAAATCATCTTCTGATCCTGCTTCTACTACTAAATCTTCTAATATTTTTTCTCCTAATATTAATTCTAATCTTAATTTTTCTAACTTTACCTCTTCTTCTAATTCTTCTATTCTAGTTTCCAAGTCTTTTATTTTTAGTTTTAATTCTTCTATTCTATTTTCCAAGTCTTCTATTTCATATTCATGATATTCATATGCTTCTTCACGCATAGTATCTAATCTTGATTCTAATTTTTTAATTTTAAATGCAAGTTCTTCTAGTCTTTCTTTTTTAAATCTTAATTCTAACTTTAATTCTTCTGTTATTTTATAAGAATTAATTAATTCAAGCAGCCGTGGCGCAGTGGTAGCGCACTTGTTTCAGAAACGTAAGATCCGTAGTTCAAACCCCACCTCTGGACAAGTTTTGCGACATCGGTTGGGAAGGAGGCGTGAACTTCCTATTAAATGCTCTTCCTCGGTGCTCTGTGATAAGACCGTAAGGACTTCTTGGGGCACCTAAATCAACATTAAAAAAAAAAAAAATAAAAAAAAAAAAAAAAAAAAAAATTCGTCTCGCATATCGTTTTCCATTTTATATTTACAAGAAAATTATTTATATCATTTCAAAAAAGTTATTTTTATTGTAAAATATACAATTTTTTTCTTGTATCATTTGCTCGATCCAGAGGAGTTATAATGTGAAGTTGTCGTCGTTACAGTGGTATTTGTATTACCAGAAGTAGCTGTTACACATATATTTTCAACAATTATATATTTTTTTAAAAATATATAATTAATTCTAAACTTTACATCGAAGTCTTATACAATCTTCTTTTTAATCTTTTTATTTCTAATCTTACATCTGATACTAATTTTATATCGTCATCTAATCTTTTTGCTTCTATTCTTTCTTTAAACTCTTCTAACATTTCTATATCTCTTAATGCACTTACTTCTGACTCTTCTATCTTTCTTAATATCAATACTTCTAACTTTTCTATTATCTTTTTAGACTTTAGTTTATTTTTTTCTTTTTTATATTTTTTATATTTTTGTCAAATATTTCAATACTTTATAAATTTTCAAACTATCCAGTTCTTTTACAATTCTTTTTATTCTTTCTATTCTTTCTTCTTCATTCATTCTTTCTTTATCAATCACTAAATCTAATTTTATTAAATCTATTTTTTCCTTTATTTTTTTTGCTGAACTTTTTAAATATTTTATATCTTTGTCGTAAAATTCTAATTCTAATTTTTTATATTCATAAAATCCAATATAATTTACCAATTTATTCATTCTTTCTTTATCAATCACTAACTCAGATCTTGAATTAAATCTTTCTTTCAAGTCTTCTAATACTTCATCTTCAAATTGTAATTTAAATTTTAGTTCATCTATTCTTTTTTTATAAGTTTCTAAACATATTTCGTTTAATTTTTTATCATATTTTTTATATTTTAATACTTTATTATCTAATATTAAATATGACATTAATCCAAATTTATCTTCCATTCCACATTTTATCATTTCTTCTTTTAATATTTTATCACCTATTAATATATCTGTTTTTAATTTTTCTAATTTAATTCTAGTTCTAATTCTTCTAAACTATTCGTCAAGTCTAGTATTTTTTTTTCTTCTTCTTCTTCATCATATCTAAGTTTACGTACTTCTCTATAATAAGATATTTCTTCTTCAAAATAACCTTTATTCTCTCTTAATTCCTCAAGTCTATCTGTTTTTAATTTATATTCTAATTTTAATTCTTCTGTTATTTTATAAGAATTAATTAATTCGTCTCGCATATCGTTTTCCATTTTATATTTACAAGAAAATTATTTAACTCATTTCAATTTTTTTAATTTTATTGTAAAAATATACAAATTTTATCTTACATCATTTGTTCGATCCATTGCTATAATGTGAAGTTGTCGTTGTTACAGTGGTATTTGTATTAGCATTACCAAAAGTAGATGTTACACATATATTCACATTTACATTTGAGTTGTTCATTTTTTATATATGTAAGATAATTTAAATCACTCTGTCATCAATACTTCGTTAAATAGCTTTCAATTCTGTATTATCAACCCATGAGTTAAAAGTATCAGGATAACCATACCACTTTACAAATGATTTATTACCTTTTTTACGAATAACCTTTTCAATCCTAAATATCTCTTGACATGTTTTTTGCAGTTCTTGTTCATAAAAAGTACCTTGTATTTCTTCATTATTATAATCAGTTATTTTATAAGTGGGTGGATCTGTGTACTGAACTTGTGATACTGTGAATACTTCTTCAGTCCATCTTGGTGTGTATCCTTTTTCAAATGCTCCTTTCTTTTTAGTGATTCTCACTTTATCACCTATTGAAAACTTTGGATTAATTGGTTTAGATTGAACATTACCATTTAGATTGATCCAAACTTTATTCTCATTCTTTTATTACTAGCTTCAACTGGAGTCATTTTAATTGAAGAATGCTTTGTGTTGTTGTATTGATTCACCATTTCATCCAAGACATCAATGTATTTTCTTGTAGAATTAGCTGAAAAATACTTGAACATTTTTTCCTTCATCGTCCTATTCCAACGTTCTACTACACAACTTTTTTCTTCATTTTCAGTTGAATAGAGATCAACACCTAATGCTTTAACATGCTTATTATAAAATTCCAAGCCTTTATCTACCCATAATTTCGTACACTTTCTATCTTTAAAAATTTTATTAAATGCATTAGCAACTTCAATTCCTGTCTTATTTTTCAATGGAATAATCCATCCATACTTTGAAAATATATCAATGACCATCAATAAGTATTTTATACCATTATTAAATTTAGAATAAGCTTGCATGTCAACTAAATCAGCAGCCCATGTATCATCTATTCCATTTGAATGTACTTTTCTTTTTCTAAAATTTTTTATAACAGGTTTATGAAGTTCATTTGCAAGTTCATCAGTCCATTTCACGTCGTTTGCTTTTTTCCTGAGCGTTGGTAGTTTTTTTGACATAATTCTTTAGTACTCATTGGTTCTTTATTTCCCATGCCAAACCTTACTTTAGCAGATATGATAGGTTTTATAATCTTTCTTTCCAATTTTTCACGAGGTGTAGGATTAGGTATAGCATCCATTTGTTCAAGCATCATTTTATCAGCTAAATTTCTATGCTCTTTGTCTGGATAATGCTTATAAGCAAGATCATGAATATAAGCTGTTTTATCAACTCTATCCACAGGCATGCTCCATTCTTTAGGCATTTCAGTAGAAGTTAATCTTTCATCTAAATTAGTACCAGGTCCTGCAAAGTTCATACCTGGTATATGCATTTCACCTGGAAACTTTTGTAAAGGTAATTTTCTATTACTTGTGAATTTATTAATTGATTCTACTAAGTCACCTCCTGTTTTTCCTTTTGTAAATTGACATTTTCTTGTTCCACATATTGAACAATTTCCACGTAGCATGTTTCTATTGTTTTTACTTACAGCACGCTGTAAATTAATTGTATCTGTTTCCTTTTTACATTTAACGCAGTACATTTTTATATATTTATTTTAATTTATTTAACACAAATCTATTTAAAAAAATACTTTTCATAAATAAAAAATGGAAATTATTGATTTATCATGGAATGTAAATAAAAGTAAACGTCATAATAATGGGTTATTACCTAAAAGTATAAGAGGTATTATTGTTGGAAAATCAGGTTGTGGAAAAACAACATTATTATTAAACTTGCTTTTAAGACCTGGTTGGTTAGACTATAATAATTTACAAGTTTTTAGAAAGTCACTTTTTCAACCTGAATACAAAATATTAAAAAATTCTTTTGAAAATAAATTACCAAAAGAAGTTATTCTCAAACTATTTAAGTTGCAAGATCAAATAAATAGAAACAATGTAAGTCCAGAGTTTATTATTAAAAACATTTCAAGAGATTTAAAAGATAAAACAGATATAGAGTGTAAATTTTTTGAAACAGCAGAAGATGTACCAGAACCTGAAAGTCTTAACTCTATTAAAAATAATTTAATGATATTTGATGATTTACAATTAACAAAACAAAACAAGTGTGAAAAGTACTATATAAGAGGAAGATATAGCAATGTAGATTGTTTCTATCTTGCACAAAATTATTTTGAGTTACCTAGGAGAACGATAAGAGAAAATGCAAATTTTATATGCTTGTTTAAACAAGATTCTAAAAATGTAAATCATATTTATAATGACCATATTTCAAATGATATGAAATTGGATGAGTTTAAAAAGTTTTGTAAGTTTGGTCAAAAAAGCATGGATTTGTTGTTATAGATTTGTCTTCTGATCTATTAAATGGAAAGTATAGAAGTGGATTAGATTTATTTTATTATCCAACTTCGTTGTGGTATCGATAAATATATATTTTTAAAAAAATATATATTATGAGATAGCATGGGTCACTTCGTGACCTAAAGAAGAAGACCTAATAAGGGTGTATTCTTAAATGGAGAATTTTCTCCTAATAACAGACCTCTACCTACTGATGAATATTCATTTCCATTTTTAGAATAATATCCATCTAAATAATTATAACTACCATTCCATGGGTTTAAAAATACTCCTTTTCCTACTTTTCTAATTTTAAATCCACTACCATTCTTTTTCACATAAATAATAACATTTCCAGCAATTTTATTAACTATAGTACTTCCAGCTGCTGCAGCTGTTCCAGTCAATAATCCTGTTGCTATAGCCGGAACAACTTTTAATGCAATTAGACTTTCAATTATTCCTAACAAAGGTAAAAATCCACCATTTACTTTAGTATTATGTTTAAGTTGTGCTCTACTCAGTGAAAGTGTTATACCCTTATTTTTTAAATAAGCTGCATTCATTCTGTTTCTTTGTGAATCTGTTAAAGCTATTTTATGTTCACCATTTAAATCTTGATGTGTTAGTTTTATAACAGCATTCGTATCAGATTCAATTGCTTTTTTATTTTTCTCTTTATGACTATCTGAAAGATTTATAAGAGTATCATAGTATTTTGTCATTTTTTTATATATGTAATATTTTTATTTAAATTATTTTTAAATCATCCCATAATTATTTTTTTAATAAATTGCTTTCTGTAATGCTTTATACTCATCATCATCTATATTACCTTGTCGTAACAACTCATCACAAATAGCAACAGTTTCATTTCTAACTCCAGTATTACCTGCTTCTAAAGAAGCTAATCGTAATTTAAGCATCTCAAATAGTGCATTTGGATCACTAGGAAGAATGATAACTCCATTTCCAGACTTTCCAATCATTTCTTCCCAAATAGGTTTTATTACATTAGTGTACTTATAACTTCTAGATGATCTTGGTTTAGCTGAATTTAAATCAGAACGAATTGCATTTGTTTGATCTAAAATTTCTTTATACTTATTACGATCATCGTTAGTATATCTAACAGGATGAGATTTTACTATAATCTCCCAAAGACCAGGTGTACCAGTGTATTTTTTACCTTCAATAGTTATATCATTACCTTCAATAGTTATTGGTTTTTTACCAATGTAAAATTTTTTATCATCTTCATTGTAATGTATACCGAATATGTCATCTGATACTTTTTTACTATTTTTAGCAGTATATAACTTTAAATATTCTGTTGCGATAGCTCCTAATATCATGTTATTTACAACTTCAGGTGGCATGGTTGCTTTAGTTTCAGTAATATATTCAGGATTTGAAAAAGTAATAGCTAATTGATCAGCTTTATTTTCTAATTTAGATAAGTCTTCCTTTATTCTAGATTGGCTATCAATTATTGGTTTGTACAATTTTTCCAAGTTAGTCTGTAAAGTATCATAACCTAACTTTTCATTAATAGAATCTTGATATACACTTTTCTTTAACCCATCAAGTTCTTTTGCTATTTTTAATCTTGTCTCAATATCTGTAGCTTTTACATATGACATTTTTTATAAGCAATAATTTTTTTAAATCAACATATATTATGTTAAAGTAATACATAATATATGTTTTTTATTTAATTCTTAAGAGTATTATTCATCATTCCTATACTTTGATTCTTGTTAAATCTCATATTTAACGCTTCAATGACATCACTTTTGCCTTTTTTTATTCCTTTATTAAATATTGACTCTTTAGTCTGTTCATCTATATCATTTTTAGATTTTGTTCTAATTTGTTCAGTCATAGCTTGAAACTTTTCAAGTTCTGAAAGTATCATATTAAATTCTACATCATCAATATATTGATCTGATATAGCTTTAGAAATAAGACTACTCATTGTATTTAGTTTTGCATCAGCTAGTACTTTAATCTTTTCATGCTTTTCTGCTTTTAAGTTTAATTTTTTATTAACTTGTGATCCTATTAATGATAATAAACCAATACCTAATGCTGTACCTTCACATACAATAGCTACTGGTGTTCCAACTATTGTTGTTAAAAAACCAATACCAACAGCTCCTAATGCCATAGTGCTTGCTAATAATGTATTATCAACTGTTGAAATGATTCTTGAAGCTCTATGATATTTCTTACTTAAAATCTCTCTTCAAATTCTATTTTATCTTGAATTTCACTAATCTTTTGTAATCTAAAGTTATGATCAGAAATTGGTGGTGCAGATGGATTTTCTGAAAACTGGTTAAGATCTGGATAAAGTTGTTTACATTCATACTTACATTCCATTCTTTTTCTATAAAGAAAAATTTGTTTAATTCGTTTTAATAAATTATTTACCAAAATCGAATACAGTAGAGTCTTTAGCTCGGCTTGATTTATCTAAACTAGGTTTATCTTCATCACATATAGTTTCTTTAATTATGTTTCCTATACTTGTTAATATAGATTTTACAGATTCTTTATCACTTTGAGACCTAGCTTCTACTTTTTTATCAGGTTCTAAAGCAACCCTATGTGATATATAATTTGCATTAAAAACACCATTATAAGTTGATATACAGCATAACAAATCTCCTTTTTTAATATTTATATCTTTTTTATCGTTATTATATAAAGTTATTTTAATATCATCAGTAGACTCTATTACAAAAGAATTTAGTAAATTTAGAGTAGGTTTATAATTTTCTGCAAGTGAAATCAATACATGTCCTTTATCTATTTTAACCCCACACATTAAAGAAATGTTATTATATAAATTTGATTTTACTGTAAAATCTTCTTGTGCGAATACTTTAATATGTCTATCATTTATTGTTCTATGTTCTAAATCTGAACTAATATTAAAAGTTATTGTATATTTTTCATGCTTTTCATAATCTAAAAACATTCTTCTCTTATTCACATATGACATTCTTTTTTATAAATGTAAAGATGTTTTAAATCACTTCACTAATTCATTTTAAAAATTAAATCTAATATTTTTTACTTTAAAGTTCTTACAATGTAATTTACAATCTGTTCATTCTCATGTAAATAATAACACTTTTTATTATCATTAACATTTTTATATAATGTTATCTTTTCACCTTTTTTATTTTTCATTATTTTCTTTTCTGTTAATTTACATAGTTTAAATGGACAATTCTCTACGCTTTCTTTAATTTCATCTTTAGTATGAGCATATTTACATTTATCTTTTAAAGGACATTCTTTTTTATCAAGTATATAATTGCATAATTTAGTTTTTGCTTTTCTTAATTTTAATAATTCTGACTTTTTAGGATGAAATAATCCACACTCTTTATTCTTACATTTAGGATATTCAGAGCAAATATTAATATGTTTATATTGACATGAAGCTTTAGTGCATATTAGTCTTTCCTTTAAAGTATTACAATAAGGAATATCATGATTGTATTTACATCTATATCCAAAAGGACAGAAATTATCATTTAAAATATTTTTTACAAAAAATAGAAAACTTTTCAACAAAATGAATTGTTGAAGGTTTACCATCTTCAGTAAAGTTAATTTTAACATTAAATGGTTTTTCAAAACTAAATTTTCTGTTTTTGTTATGTTTTTTAACAAAAAAATTATCTATAGCAGGAAAATCATCATGAATGATATCGCTATAAGTTGGAACATAATTAATCCATTTCAGTTTATCTTTATACAATTCCATAATTTGTGCTGTTTTTGAAGGAATTGGAATTATAGGTTTTTCTTGAATTTCTTCTTCATCAGAATCATCAGATGTAAAATAAGTATCATTTTCAGAGTCAGAATCAGATTCTTCAAATTCAAAGTTTCTTATTTCTTCAAAAAGTTCAAATTCTTTTTGAAATTCAGTTATTTCATTAATCTCATCATAATTCATTTTATTTTTTATTATTTGATAAAATATTTTAAATAAAAATTTTTTAAAATAACTTAAATTAATTTTCTTTATATAATAAATGAATACATATTATAAAGTAGATTACTGTCAACTATTTAGTCCTATAATGCATGAACTAGATAAAGAAGAAGAAAGAATTAGACAAGAAGAAGCATTTGAATGACAAAGAAATTATAATGAAAGGACAATGATAATAGAATATAAATATAATAAAGCAATAAGACTGGGAGAATTAGCAATAGAAAAATTATTAGAAGAGAAAAAGAAATGTTATGATAAACGAATGCAAATAATAGAATCATACAATGAAAAATTTAGAGAAATAAAAAGAAAGAGAAAACAGATAAAACAAACATTAAAAGAAATGCTTTTCAAAAATAAAAAGTCATGTGACGTCATGCAAGAAAATCACGTGACATTTTTCGACAAGAAATAAAAATTTAACACTTATTTAAAAAAATTCAATTTTTTTGATTTTTAAAAATTGAAAATTTTTATTTCTTATCTAAATAATTTATAGACAATAGGGATAACATTGAACCATATATTAATATTAATATATGGTTGAAAATATGGTTAAAAATAAAAATGAGGGAGAAATCTCCTTATATAACCATATTTTTTATATTGAACCATATATTAATATTAATACATGGTTGAAAATATGATTGAAAATAAAAATGAGCCAGAACTCTCCTTTTATAACTACTGTTCTAATTTTCGCTTTGAATAAAAAAGAACACGATTTAATATTAAATAAAGTATTAGAAAGATTTAAACAGAGAAGTTTAACTCTAAATTTTGAAAAGTGCTTATTTGGTAAAGGAAAAGTCAAGTTTTATGGATTTATATTTTTAAAAGAAGGAATGATCCAGAAAAACTCAAGAACATGCCAACACCAGAAAACACTAAAGTAAAGAAAACACTAAACCAAAGTTTTCTCGGGCTTATAAACTGTTTTAAACGTTTCGTTTTACACTACAGTACAATTACTTATCCTTTGAGAAACCTTCTGCATAATGATTTGTTATGGAACTGGAACCTTAAGTGCCAGAATGCATTTGAAAAACTAAAAAACGCTTTGACATTAGGCTCATGTCTCGGATCATACTTCGATCCCAACGAAGAGACTACAGTCTTCACCAATGCATTTCTTGTAGGCATATCAGCAGTCATTGTACAAAACTAGATACAAATAAACAAGGCTTTAAATTAATATTTTATAACTCGAAAGCGCTATCCTCTGTACAACAACGCTACTCTACGCTCGAAGTAGAATGTTTAAATTTAGTATATGCCTGTGAACGCAACAAAACATACCTATTTAGACACCCTTTTAAAATGTACAGCAACCACAAAGCTATTGTAAAGACTTTAAGCAACCCAAACGCTGCAGCACCACTTCGTATTGAGCGTATGTCTTAACAATTACATAGGTATTCTATTGATCTACACTACGTCCAAGGAAAAAATAATATTTCTGATTATTCTAGTCGACACTCTGTAAACCCTTATGACAACAAAGAGCTAGAAAAATATGTCAATTTTACAGCTAAATACGCATGTCCTAAAGTCCTTTACTACTAGATATTCAAAGAGAAACTATTCCCGATCTTATTCTACAAATACCTACAGAGTTAATTACTGCTAATAGCTGGCATAAACTGCTACATCCAAATAGTCAGCCGGAAATAAAAAAAATATCGAAAAGACTTACTTGCTTATATTACCGTAATATTCGCCAATTACTTACAGTAAATCAAACTTTAGACATTATTCTAAAATAAAATCGAATTATAATTCCACGTTCATTGGAAATTACGGTTATACAACTTGCTCATAATAGTCACATGGGACTAATTAAAATGATACGAGCAGCACACATTGAACAAAAAGACTGGAAAAAGCAGTTATACAACTTTGTTTATGCAAAGGCTTCCGTGGTTCACATGCTGAGTGGTTATGCCTATGCACGGGCACTTCGAGAATTCATGACTCAATTAGCGCTGGCAGTTGTTATACTGTAGGAATTAATTAAACCAATCAAAGAAACTAATAAAGTTAAGATCAACAATTTACATTGCCAACAATTCTGAATAACATATCATTGGTAAAACGTCTCAACAAATGTCCAATCATTGATAACAAATATAATAATATTAAGCAGAATGACGCAGCAATACAGTCTACTGCTGCTTTAATTCGAACTGCAAAATTATGAGTTCAATATTTTAATCAAGTGCGACTGATGAGACTGTTCATTTGAGTAGGACGAACCGGAGACTGGCAGCTGGACTTATATTGTGTGCGTCAAATGTTACCACATTTACATGCATCAGCTCACTTGCCTTATGTCTCCAGAAGAATACTCAAAATTTACATATTGGGTTGGCATTCAGACTGACATGACCATAGAGCAGGTACTTTTGAGATCAATGAAGACGTCAGGTGGGCTTACACGGGGAAGAGATAGGAATGAATTTAGCCAATATTCATTCAATATTCAAAACGGACGGATTAAGTTTTATCTTTGGTTTCCTTGACGGCTTCTGGGAAGGTTCATTGAAAAGAATTAACTATTTATATTTTGTAGCTCTTCAATCCTATAATATGGACAGTCATAACATATAAAAAACTTGCAGCATGTTTTAAGTACGAGTTGGCATTAAGGCCTACAGCACTTTTTGGTGAGTCGCTTTTAATTCAAAAAAGTTCAAAAGCAGTTTTATGAGTTTTATGTGATACAATAGAATAAATTGTGTCCGGAACAACACCTGTCTCAAAATTTTTCATTGACGAAAGGTATCTACTTCACCACATGGTATGGATGAGACCAGCAACACATAAAGATATATAAATATAAATGTTATGTATCATATCTACAATGACAATATGAGAAAAACTGTGGGGTTGTTTTTGATAGCTATTCTAATAGTCTACCTAATACCAAATCAGAAGAACTCAGACGACGTCAGTCCAAACTAGTTTTAGCAGGTATTATTTTTGACCAATCAATGACAGTTAATTAAACCGAGGCAAATTTTCTTTCCAATCTTTGCAACAAAACTAGACTTATTGAAGCCTTGTCAGTGCGCCTTTCAGACTCTAGAATTCATGTTAAACAAGCACCAGGAGATACGTATATACTATTCAATACAGCAATTAATTTTTCAAGACATGGGTTCAACAAACCTGTTGTAACTATAGGAGAAGACACAGACCTGCTAGTGTTAATAGTGGCTCAAACAGATTCAACTACTAATATTTTCATAATGAGGCCCGGCAAAGATACTAAGCAAAACAAAGTTTACAGTGCAAACAAGCTGAGAGAAGGCCTTGGTGCCTGCTCTAGGCAGTTGCTACTTTTTACATGCAATATCTGGATGTGATTCAACATTATTTCCTTACCGTTAAAGCAAAAAGAAAGCCTTCAAATTTTTGCACAACAATGTGGATTTATGCAAAGTCATTGAGGTGCTTAACACACCAGAAGCAAAATGCGATGAAATTACCCATGCCGGAGAACGATATTTCCTATATAGATCAAAAACCAAGTCAATTTCACTTATTAAGTTTCGTTATTATGAGTATATTCCCAGAGTAGTATCAAAACCAGTTCACAAACACAATTTATAGAGCAAAGCAACATTCATTTTGTGTCTGCCATCAAATATAACAAATGAAAATGTAAGCTGTAACTACAAAACTGCATGCATTAGGAATTGCGAATGTAAAAAAGATAAATGTTGTCTTATAAATAATATAACTATAATACTATTATCGTTATATTATTCGTAAGGACCACATTTGTTTTAAGTGTTATTTGAATTGCTATTATCACAATAGAAATTAAAATAACACAAAACTGTCAATCAAAAAAATACATTCCTGAAGTAGTTGATTTGCAATGATTGAAAACGGTTTTTAACAGTTATTTTAATTGTAGGTGTTTTGAATTGCTCATCAATGTGTGGGTCATGCCATAAAAGTGGATTGGTCAAATCCTTCAAAGATAAAGATTATGACAATGATTCAAATGGAGATGACAATTTTTCGGATAAAGAGCTAATATGAACAATTTCCAATTAAAGTTTGAGATAATATAATTATAATAATGGCTGAGGATTAAAGACACTGTACACTATAATTTTGGCATACTTTTGTTAATTAAATTAGTATAAAATAGAAAAAATAGAAATTTTGAAATTTGAGAAAAAAAAAAAAGAATTTTATTTATAACAAAAATTATAAAAATTTTAAAAAATTATTCAAATATTATTTATATTATATTCATAACTTAACTTCAAATATTATATTCATAACTTAAAACTAATAAATTCATTTTCATTTAGTTTGTCTGCTAAAACTGGATTAATTTAATCTTTAAGATTATTAATTGGGCCATTAAGGGGGCATAGTGAATCAACCTATTCACTGTACCCTAATTCATTGTGCCCCACCATAACAAATTAAGTTTAAGTCTAATTTCTTGAGACATGAGTGTTGTTAAAAGAAAAACTAAACTACTAAAAGGAAGCATTAATATCAATAATCCGAATAAAAAGCTTCAACTTTTGAAATTATTTCAACCATGATCTCCATAACAAACATAAGGACAGTAAAAAAATTTACTTTAGTCAGCTAATAACAAAAATTACCTATCAAAAACAGGTAGTCAAAAATTATGTGGTAACAACTGTAAATAAAGATGGCTGATATATGAGCACATAAAATGATTACATTATTAAGATGAACAAAGTTCTAATCTTTGAGAAAATGTCTCTTATTCACAATGTCCCTCGATCCACTGTACCCCAACTACCCCTAAACTAAAAATAATTCATTGCTTACATTTATTACAAAAAGAATACATTTAGTTTATATTATGGAAGAGTTAGGAATTAATTACTGGAGGTTCTTCTACGTGACATCTTGTAGACTGGAGGGTTTAAACCATGAAAGTGTTGACGAACCTGAAACGAAAAAATCTTAAGAAAACTTTATTAATTTTAAAATGTCTATTAATATTGTTCTATTATTATTATTTTATTTTTATTTATTTATTTTTTGGTTCACTTATTAAAACTTTACAAATACGTCAGGAGTGGATCCAGGCTGTAGGGAGTGAAGCAATTACTACAGTCAGCTCTGTTTTGTTTTTTTTTGTTGTATGTTTGATGGTTCTAAACTTATTTCGATAATGTTGTGAAAACCTGTAAACAAATAAATTCCTAACTTTTATGTGATCAAATTCATTCTAGAATTAGTAAGAGAGTAAAATAGCAAAGCAAAGGTAATTATACATGATAAAAATCTAACTCTAACATTTCATGAAAAACCTTGGTTAACTACACTGTAAAACTTTACCGTGAAAATCACGATACTATACCGTTACCCATAAGTGCCGGTATTGTACCGTGATTATTTTACGGTAGAACATCGTGAATAAATCACCGTAAAACGCCGTTATTTTACGGTATAATACCGTGATGAAACAGCGTGAATTACGGCATAGTACCGTGATTAATTTACAGAAATGCCTCGTTCATATATTGTACAACACATATTGTTCAATATAAATTGATACAAAATATATTTTTACTATTTTCTAAAAATTTTTCGCCCATTTTATTTTGTCTTTTTTTTCATTTAATTCAATTCTATTTCAATTTTTTTTCAATTATAAATATCTATCAACATATATGCTTGTTTATATGTTTATGGCGACGAAAACAAGTCATATTTTTAAAAATCTTTTCAACTTACATTATTACATAAATAAAAATAGTTACTCAGATAAATTAAAGGAATGTATATATGTTACAAAAAAACGCAAACTTAAATTATGTGACATATTAATATGACGTTATATAAATATTTATATTCGAGTTTAAGAACGAATCAAATTCAAAAAAAAAAAAAAAAAAAAGAAAAAGACATTATTGTAAAACTTTTGAAAATTTACAAATAAATTTAAATAACTACAAAATAAACTGTTTTTTCAAAGTTATATTTAGAAGTTTAACTACGTGGTAAATTCAAATATTATTAAATCTTGCAAACTTCTGCAGTATTGAAAGCAAAATTTTGCTTATTGATGAAGTCTTCTTCGTTCGCCTTGATTTGCTCCTTTTTTCAGGATTGATGCCGAAAAATGCACTAGAACGGTAAATAATATATGTATAAGCAATTGACGTTTGAAAACATTCTCATCAATAAATAAAAAATACCATTAAAATCAAATACAATATAAACTTTAGAAAAATTGAATAAATTTAATTCAACATAACATAAACATAATATACCGTTGACAAAATTCTAATATTGATGAAGCTTCTTTTGGATATGGTATATTGAAAATATAAAAACTCAAAAACAAACAACAAAATGACTTGACAAAATTGGTCCTTCCATCAACCACAACAATGCAATCAATTACAAGCATGCTGTAAATAGCAAATTTCCTAAAACAAGAATGCAAGTTGACTTAATAAAAATCCACTTAAGTATATAAAAAGAAAAATGATAGAATTCATCCTTTTTTTACAAAATATGTTTCAAGTTTTTGATTTTCAAAAACTTAAAACATATACGAAATTGTAATTCAACATGCCATAAACTTTTCATTATCTAATTCTTTTATCAAGAGTTCACCAGCATTCACTCCACACATCAAAACATCAAAGTGATGTAGCAAACCATCAAACTAAATATAAAAAATCAATTTAAATACATAGATATACTAAAACTAAATAAAATAAACTTCTACAAAAATTAAATTGAATACTATAAAAATGAAATATCTATTTATTTATCATTATATAGATTAATAACAAAAAAATAAATTGGAGAATTTTATCAACAAATCATTTGACAAGATCTTTCCATTTATTTAAGTTCTTTGTAAATAGTAATGGAGTTCTTCAGGACTGTTTGTAACACTAAGAACTCGTTCTTGGTTTAAGTAACCATAACTATCTTTTTTTTTACATGACATCAAATAATAATTGGGATCCCTCTGTCATGACCCCTACCAATTACTGTGGGACCATATTCATCTATAAACAATTTAGAATATTTGGCAACCATAGAAGATGCAATTACATCTAAATGTTTTTTAATGGTGTAAACAAACAGCAAGAATATCATTCATATTAATGCTTATAGTTGCACATGTGCTGTTGAAGGTCTTTCTCCAGCTACAAATATATCTTGTGCCTCTTTAGACAGGTACAACAAATCTCAAATACCAATCAGCAGCACTTACATGTTTAATCTTTATTGCTTGACAGAATTGAAACTATATTTAAAATCAAGCAATTAAATATTTAAAGAACACTTCAAATTAAACATTTTATTACTTACCATGTTTTATTAACAACTTTTTTTAACAAATAACTCAAATTAGCTGTGTTATTTTTCACTTCAATTGTGGGTATCGTTTACATGCTGGATTGTGTGACCACAATAAAATATACAGGATTTTAAGATTGTTCTGCAAAAAACGTTATCAACATTATAAATAAAACATTATTAACAATATAAATAAAAGTATATAAATGTATATGATAAACAAAAATGATACTTATTTTATATATATATATATATATATATATATATATATAACATAAATCTTTATTACCAGAGCTTTCCTTTGCCTGATATTCAAGGAATTTGCGCTGTTCGATGGGTTTTAGCAAAACCAAATCCTCAACTTTTATCAGGCAGAGATGTTTCATTTTCAACACCTATTTCCAATAAATTTTTGACAACCTGGTTAAAAACACATTTATCAATATTTGGAAGTGTTTTTAAAATATTACTCTTAATAGCAAACATTACCTTAAAAAAAGAAATATATATATATGAACATCATGTGTATATAACAGATAGATATAGATATTGTTAGTGATATAGATATTATCTAAATAAAAAAGCTAAATAACCTAGTTGTGGTATAAATAATATCTATATCACAACTAGCTGTGATATAGATATTATCTATATCACTAGCTGTGATATAGATAATATTTATATAACAGCTAGTTTAAGAACCTTGCTAGCTAGGTTCTTAAGCTATATGATATAGTATCTATACTATATCATATAGCTGAATATAGTTATGATAGCTTGATATATCTTAGAACTATCTTAAATACAGCCTGAAGCTTCAGACTATATCTTCGAAGATATCAAACACACGTTTTATAAATTCAATCTTATATTTTTTTTTTTTTTTTTTTTTTTTATTTGCATTCACCCCCAACAAGGCTGCAAGCAACCACTATCAAGTTGGGAGTTACTAGGAAAAAAAAGAACAGAGTTATAGAGCAAGGAAACGGTTGACAGAAAACTTGAAAAGTTGAAGGTTGTATGAGTCAGGAAAACATGAAGATGGGAGAGAGTTCCAAAAGATTGAAGTGCGGGGAAAAAAACTAGATGAATAAAAGTTTTTAGAATATGCAGGGACAGATACAGTAAACGAATGAGACTTAGCTGAATGATGAGTAAAACGAGAATGAATTTTAGTTGATGGAACTAGAGATGATAACTCCTTTGAGCAGTGACCGTGATAGTATTTGTAGAAAAGAGAAAGTGATGCAACTTTACGACGATGGGAAAGAGGTTCAAGCTTAGCAGATAGTCCAGGTCCAACAACATTTACAATGCGTTTTTGGACCTTGTCAAGAAGAGAAAGTGAATCGTTAGAAGAACCAGCCCAAATATGACGGCAGTGTTCCATACAGGGACGAATAAGAGATTTGTAGAGGTGGAGAATGGAATCAGAAGTAAGGAAATAGCGAGCACGATAAAGAGAAGCAACCTAAGCAGAAGCTAATTTAGCAATCGATTGTATATATGGTTTCCATGAAAGGTCAGTAGCCTCACCGCCTCCATCTAATGCACGATAAAATCTTTCAGTTACAGCAGTTAGCAAGTCGGCCGTAGAGCGAGAGGATCGAAAACCGTATTGATTGTCTGACAGTAGTTTATTTGACTCAAGATGAGATGTGAGGAATTTGTTGATCAAAGACCTTGCTAATAACAGAAAGAAGACTGATCGGACGATAATTGGAGGGGTCAGAATTTTCTCCAGAGTTTTTGAATATTGGAACCACAGATGCCATTTTCCAACAAGCAGGAAAACAAGACTCAGTCAAACACTTGTTAAATAGTTTAGAGAGAATTGAAGAAAGTTCTGGAGAACAATTCTGCAAGACTGTGACAGGAATGTTGTCTGGACCACAAGCTGTAGACGAGTTTAATTGAGATAAGACTTTAGCAACAGAAGCCGGAGTGATTTGAATGTCTAACAATGGGTCAACATGTTTGACTGGAACGGAAGGAAGAGAATGTCCATAAGATTCAAGAGTGGAATTAAAAGAAAAGTTCTTTGCAAATAGTTCTGCCTTATCCTTGGGAGAGGTAATAAGATCAGTCCCATGAATGAGAGATGGAATGTTAGATCTACCCTTGTTAATAATGCTGTTGAAGATTTTCCAAAAGTCTTTAGAGCCTAACTTCTGCGATAAGATGCGAGATTTAGTGAACTGAGAATAATGGAGTTTAGCATCAGAAAGCACCTTTTTACATCGATTTCTTGCAATAATAAATAGCCGTTTGTTCTCGAGAGAGTTGTTCTTTTGAAAAAGATGAAAAAAATGATTACGATTGGATATAGCAGCCGCACAAGAAGGAGAAAACCATGGAGTAGAATGAGGCTTGACTTGAAACCGACGCGAAGGAATAAAAGCTTCCATTCCAGACTGAATCCAGGAGGTTACGTAGGAGGCGTATTTGTCAGCTGAGAGAGAAAAAACATCAGCCCAAGGACCATCACGAAGAAAATCACGAAAGGAATCCCAGTCAGCTTTAGGGTAGTAGTAGGTGGTGCGATGATAAGGTGAGCCCAAAAAAGAAGTACGAGAAGAAAGATTTATAGAGATCATTGCATGGTCAGAACCACCTAAGGGAGAAAAGGGAGAAACTGAACATAAGCTAGGGTCAGAGACAAGACATAAGTCAAGGAGTGAAGGTAAATGATTAGGGTCGTCAGGAAAACGAGTCACAAAGTTAACTGTGCAATCATGGGAAGAAGGAGAACAATAACGAACAAAGAGAAAGGTGATAGAGTGAAGAGATGCTAGGCGAAAGCACATAAAAGAATGGTCAAAGGATTCGAACCTGATTTCACGACAAATAGGGGAATTAATGCGTATATATACCCCTAAACCTAGCATGTGAATATTTGAGTCTTTACGAATCAAAGGATAGTACCCATCAACACTGACATCTGAAGAAGGAATTGCAGAACTTAAATTTCTTTCACTGAGTGCAAGCAAGTCTGGTGAGTTTTGCAGGAGGTAAGACTCAACTGATGGAAAGTTGCTTCGTAGACGGCGAATATTTGTAAAAGATATATTTAAATATTTAGGTGGTGGGGATGGTTTTTGAGGTTTTAAATTTTTGGTTACTTTGGTCATGATTTGGGTTTAATAAGAACTTGACTCATTCATAGATAGAGCACAGCCTTCTAATCAATGAGCTATGCAGTTGTCTCAGTCCTGTTAATTAACCCTAAGCTGTAACATAGGGCTCCTTATGTGGCCTTGACAATGCACACCAAAAGCATTAACAGGGACACCATCCATGCGCAACATGGCACTGTTAATACACTGATATTTTGCAGCTGTTGATGAAATCAGCCTCTCTGAGAGCTACCACAGAGTTCGGGAAACCTTACTACCAGCCGGCCTCAGAACCATTAAACTGAGTTTTAGAGCTGTACCCTCATATGGAGATAACAGGAAGAGTTGCATAGCCATTATTAAGGAGGCATAAGCAAAATTCTATGAGTAGAGTCAAGGAGATCCAGCATTCATCATCCTAGGCAGGAAACAATGTAACACAGGTTACATCTACGCCAGCCTAATAGATGAAGAAGGGGTTCGAGGCTGGTTAGCAGAGTTTTTCAGCTTATCCCTAAAGTTTTTGCCTAGGAGGCCTTCTACAAGACAGTAGCTGGATGCAGTTAACATCTGCCCAAGATGAGTATTTTTATCGAGACACCATCTCTAGCCTTTACTCAACCAAGAGCCCTAAGGCAGGGGATGTTTTGCTGGATGCAGTTAAAATCTGCTCAAGATGAGTGTTTTTATCGAGACACCATCTCTAGCCTTTACTCAACCAAGAGCCCCAAGGCAGGGGAATTTTTAGTCGGAGTTTATTTCTCCTAGCCTTTGCATAAGAAGAGCACACTCTGCAAGGCAGCAGAGCTTGTGGCAGGTGGTACTGGGTTACGTGATACCAGTAGCAAGATTGATCTCGATTATCATGACCTGACCTAGAGTAGTTAAAAGAAGTTACTTCCCGCAACAGTACTTTGAGAAAACCAGGCATGACATTTTGGAAGTGCATTAGGAAAAACACTGCATCTAACAAAATACAGGAGTCTAAGGTGAGTATAGGTTTTGTAATTGGAGTAAGTAGTTAGTTACTGAGCTCACGCTGCATTAGAGTATAAACAGAACACAAACAAACATAAATAAACATAAATCAACTTACGGGTGAGTCAACACCGCGCCAGAGGTTCAGACAGAACACAAACATACATAAAAAACATAAAGTAACTTACGGGTGAGCGAACACCGCGCCAGAGGTTCAGACAGAACACAAACATACATAAAAAAACATAAAAAACATAAACATAAACACAAAGTAACTTACGGGTGAGCGAACACCGCGCCAGAGGTTCAGACAGAACACAGACATACATAAAGAACATAAAGTAACTTACGGGTGAGCGAACACCGCGCCAGAGGTTCAGACAGAACACAAACACACATATAACGTAGATTACAGGTGAGCTAATACAGTAACTAAGGCACCTCCAACTATATATAAAAAAAAAAAAAAAAAAAAAAAAATTTACTATAGGCATGACTGATATTAGATAGTACTGATGACAGGAAGAACACTCCTTCCAGCCTTTGCTTAGAAAGCAAATCCTGCAAGGCAGCAGAACATGGAACAGGTTGCACTGGGTTACATGTTACCAGTAGCAGGATGATCATGAAGACCATACTCCTGACCTGACCTGAATTCATGAAGACTGAAGACTGAATTTCATGACTGAAATTCATGAAGACTGAATTCATGAAAACTGAATTCATGAAGACCTGACCTGAATTCATGACCTGAATTCATGACCTGAATTCATGACCTGACCTGAATTCATGACCTGAAATCATGAAGACCATACTCCTGACCTGACCTGACAACATTTTAAGAAAGTATTGATAACTTTGTTATCAAGTATAATATAAATATAAAAAACCCTTAAAAACAAACAAAAATAAAAAACAAATCAATGCAATAGTTTCTATTGATTCAAATGTCAAAACATAGGTCTCCAAAGGAAGTCGATGAATCCTTATATTATCAATAAAGTGCGACAAGAAATTTCATTGAAAAAAATGATATTATTTTATTAATTGCAGGATTAATTATTAAAACATATAGAAATATTTCAAATAGAAATTAAGAACTAAACATTAAAAAAAATATATGGCAACCCATACTTAAGGTGGCTTCACAGGAAATAAAAGGTGTAAAATCAAAAAAAAAAAAAAATTGAAAAATATAATTTTTGAGAATTTTAACATTGCTGAAAATAATGGTGTAACTATTTTTTAATAATTTCAATTTTATAAGCTACTATTTTGCATTTTGTCATGTATAATATGAAGTAGCTTCCTTAGCAACGCCCATAGCAACAGAAAAAAGCAGTATAAAAACTTTTGTTTAACCACTGCTTTAATATCTTTTTGTGTTCTGCAATAATAAAAGATTTAGCAATAATAAAAGATTTAGCAATAATAAAAGATTTAGTTTAGAGGCTAACTATGTTCAGTTTCAAAAATAAAACCGTTTTCACCTATTGAAATTGCATCATCTCACAATCATTTGATTACTTACTTCTTGTGACAAAACCGTTATACTAACACAAGTTGTGTTGATAAAATGTTTACCAGAAATATTTTTTTAGGTAATAAGAATACTTGAACTCAACTCAAGATATCAAGTTAACATAACACAATTAGTACGCAATAATAAAACTGTAATAAAACAAAGTAAAATAAACAATAATAAAACAAAAACTCTATAATAGCATAACTCATAACTCAAGGTAACAATACTTTAAAAAAAGTAAAAATGCAGATGCAGATGAATTTATTCTCCTAAATTAAACTTGCCTTAATGGATTTATAAAATTTTCAAGAAAGACTTTGATGAATTAAGCAACAACAATTTATTGAAAAAATGCCTTCATGGGCTAATTCAAAATTGTAATGAAGGACTAAATAATATTATCTGGTCCCGAAGTCCTTAAAATGTTTATGTAAAGACAGATGTCCCTGAAATGGGAGTAAACTCAGCGGTTCTTTCTTTTAATGAAGGTTCATTTGGTATTTATTGTGTATTTAAACATTTAAATCTAGACTTTGGAAAAAATATGATAACCAGTTCAATAAAAAAAGACCAAAAGCGGTAGAGAATATGATGAAAAAAGGACAACCACAATAAAAAAAGAAGAAAAGAGCTGAGAGGAATTAGGAAACGTAAGATTGATAAAGATTAAGAACAGTTATCCAAATATATCTACAAGAAAGGATATTTTTCAAACCTTTTTTACTTATTTGCCTTTTATCTAAAAATGAAGATTTAAACATAATTTATGAACTCAAAACACGATATTTCAACATTAAAAAATGCCTAGATCTCCAAATTTTCCCCAATTGTTCAGTACATATATATGTAGAGAATAAACTAGAATCTTGATAGTTGAATGAATATTTATTGATTTCTAAGTCTTTTTTGAACGTTACCCCCTAGAAATTAGTCAATTTTCAGTTTTTTTGGAACTTAAAAGATAAATTTTTATATTATGATTTTAGTTCATCCTCTAACTTATATATCAGAAAATAATATTGCAAAGTACCAAGTTGTTTTAATTAACCATTCTAGAATAATCGTGTTTTGTCAAAACACGATTGTTCTAGAATACTTTATTTTAGTTTTCAAAACTTTTGAAAACTAAAATAAAATATGCTTTTTTGAGCGTTTTTTATTAAAAAAATCCTCTTTTTTTTTTCAATAAACTTTTATATTTTATTATTATTTTCATTAAATTAAATTTATAAAACTGATTTTAGAATTGATTTAAGTTATTTTACTAAAAAAAAAAATATTTCCTGTGAAGCCACCTTACATAAAATCTCTCCACAATTTCACGGAAGAATACCTTAAAGTAGTTAAACAACGCAGTAAATTAGTGTTCATGGCCAAGGTACCGTAATATTAACGGTATTGTACCGTAAAACGCATTAACGGTGCAATACCATGTAATTTACGGTATAGTACCGTAAATTTCACGGTAAAGTTTTACAGTGTAGAGATGGAACTCTTTTGTTGTTTGACTTTTAAATTCGTTATCAAAGGCATACAAAATAATAGACTCAGAAAGTAAACGCTTTTTTCTGATAATACTTACTTACCATGCATAATGGGACCTAACAAAGGAAAAATGGCCAAAAATCAAAAAGACTGCCAAATGATTTGAAATTTTGCACAGTTATAGAAAAGAGTACTCTAAATTAAATGAAAAAAAATTCAAATGATTTTTAAAAGAATTGTGATCATTATTCTCAAAACAGAGTCTGATATAAAATATCACCACCTTGAGTTTTAGCTGAAAATTTTACTTGATTATACTAATCTTTGGACAAATTTGTATCAAAAAGAAACGATAATGCTTGTTCCGGTGGCATTCTCACAACTTCTGAGTTAATCTTATTCAATACAGCTGCCAATTTTTGATTTTGAATAATTTGTTTGATTAAATGAGATAAGTCTTTTTTATCATGTTGTGCAGCGACGGTTGCAGCAACTCTTAGATACATTTCAGCTTCGGTTTCGTTATTAGATACATAATTAGTTTGGATCTGCCAGACATCTCCAAAAATGACATAGTTGGTCTTTCTCTTTTTATTTTTTAGAACTGGGCGGCTGAGGGTCACATTTAAGTTCTATTGGAAGTAGGTATTCAGTTTGAAGCCAACTTCCATGTATTTTATAATCATTTTAAAATGCTTTTACACAATTCACGGTTTTATTTCTTTGAACTTTGCTTTTTGAATTACGTATGCATTATTGGTTATTGATAGAAATAACATCTGCCTTTAAAAGAAAAAAAAAATAAAAACACAAAAATACAAAATAAAGTTTTTTAAACGAAAAAACTAATGTATCAAACAGTGCAAGACAGACTAAGTTTATATCAAATTTGATTGAATTAACTTTCAAGTATTTATTGCAAGTTTGATTTCTCCGGCCACACTCTCACGGAAAGGGTGGAGTTTTCCTCCACACCGGTGTGTAGCTTTCACTCCTAGACACAAGTGTGGAGTTATTTTGCACACTTTTGTCAAAATTAACTTATTCTAACTCAACTTTCTGCACAGAAGTGTGGAATTATTTTTACAAAATTGTGCAAAATAGCTCCACACTTGTGTCAACGAGTGATAGCTACACACCGGTGTGGAGGAAAACTCCACACTTTCCGCAAGTGTACATACACAGCGAAATTATATCTCTAGCTTTTAAGTTATAAACAAACTAAAAACACTATAAGTATATATATTTTTTTATTGGAAATAAATTAAATTAAAATAATTTTATTGCATATATTGATAGAATCTTTCATTATCTTTACAGCGATATATAATTTAATATGCTTAAAACAACAGTTACGAAGTAATTAAAATAAACTCAAAATAGGAGTTTTAACACGAATTTCTGTCAGCATTAGTTTGAGTCTAATGATTACTCAATATCCAACTTTTTTATCCAACTTAAATCCAAACAAATCGGTTTTAGATGCAGCTACAAATAAGATATAAAAATGGCATAAAAATTAAAAAAAAAAAATTAGAATTAATGATTTTTGGCCATTTTTTCCTTTATTAGGCGCCATTGTGCAATGCTCTTCTTAATCACCCTGAAACTTCTGACATCTTAAACATTAACAAGACTGTTGATTTTTTTAAACTTGCTGTTACATAATGGAAATTTTTTAATGTAAAAAATGTTTTCAGGTTCAGTAATGATCAAAAAGCTTCCTCAGAGATCTAAATGATTAACAAAGAAAGCTTGTTTCAGATTTTGGCAATACAACATTATGCATAAAAAAAATCAGAAAATAGGCATAAAATATTAACACATGTCACAAGGCATTTCACAAATTATACACATGAAGCAGGGCCGTACCGTGAAATATTTTAGGAGGGGTCGTTTTTGAATAAAAAAGGCAGTTTTAAAACACAAAACAAATATCTTTACTTTATAAATTTACTTTATGAAATTATAAATTTACTTAATAAAATATTTGTGAAATATAGCTATATTTGTGTAAACAATGTTTACATAAACGAATTTATTGTTCTCCAAATATTTTTTCTATTTTTATACTGCATAGGCGTATTAGCAAGCTCCTTGTTAGAAAATGGGTATCGATACAAAGATTAATAATACTTTAATAAATGGTTTAAATTTTTATTGAAAAACTAAACTTTTTTCATACAAATTTTTAGGATGTAAAGTAAAAAATAATTTTGAGACTTGTTTAAAATCAACAATTTCATTGTAGTGGATATTTATGATAGCGAACGAACCAAGTCTATCTGCAGTCATACTGGCTTTCAACTATGTTCTTAATCTTCGCATTGCTAAAAAACTGCGTCCACATCCCGCGTAATTGATAAATTCAAATTATATGAGCTACAATGTGTTACAGTTGTTTTTGGTGATCCTTTTAGAATATAGCTGGCAACACTTTTTTTTACAGATTGCATGTTTGGTGCGCCATGGTAACACTGGCTTCTACAAGAACTAAGATCCAGTTTTGCTATATAATCCAGTTTTGCTATAAAATTTCATCAAGTTTTCCCCTATATGTTTGCCTGTTATCCTGTCAAGATTCAAAAATTCAAGAAATTCTTCTCTAATTTTTTTTTCTCCGTTTACGTATTTTATACATACTGATTGATTTTGTTGGTTTGCAGTTGTTACCTCGTCTGCTGAAATTGATTGGAAATTTGCAGATTTGGTTTTATTAATTAGCCACTCTTGTATACATTTCTTACCAATTATATCAGTTAATTCGTTTTGACTCTTGGGGCCAAGGAAACTGACATATTTGTGTAATGGTGTTTGTACATGTACATTAAGTTCAGCGTTATAACGAGCTATTTCTTGCACAATAGCAAGAAAGTTTCCAGGATTACCTTTTTGGTCTGAGTTTCCCATACATTTTTCATAAGTTTCACGTAATGAAAGTCCTTGTTTCCCCATCACTGTTCTATGTAATGTTTCAACAATGTGCGGGTACATTTGTTGTCGGTTTTTTAAAGTAATATCGCTTTGTGAAATGGTTTGTCTTGGATCTTCAAAACGATAACAAATGCCATTAGCTTGTTCGATAGCTTCTTTATGGTATCTATTGCCTATATGTATTTTTTATTTCTCTGAAACATTGTGTCATTCCTTATATCCACGGTTAACAAAAGCTCCCAAAAAATTTTTAAATCCTGCTTTAGAAATAAAGTATATGCAGTAGACTGCGTCTTCACTTTTGCTGTAGACAAATGCATTTTGTAAATATTCTTCTTTGCAAGCGCGTTTGCAACCATGTTTTAACGTTTTCGGTAATTAAAAATGTATCTTCTGTTTTAAGTTATTCGTGATCATTTTGCATATTTCATGTGGTGATAATTCTTGATTTCCACGCAAGAGCGGTAAGAGGAAAATCAAAAAAAACTGTTGAGCAAAAAACTCTAATAAATGTTGCAGCAAAAGAACTAACCGATAGAGGTAAAAAAGAAAAAAATTTGGTATTTTTTGGCATACAAAAATCAAATACTATAGAAGCACTCGATGCAAAAGAAGATGATAAAATGTTTGTAGAAATTATGCTGAATAAAATTAACACAAATGTGATTATATTGAAGCAACATCGTCTAAAAATGAAAGACACCAGTAAAATACCGCCAGTAATTGTAGAATTAGAAAGTGTCGAACAATTGGTTTACAATATATAAGTGAAGTTGGATGCAAATAAATCTGTTGTCCCAGACGGAGTAAGTCCATTTGTATTAAAAAATTGTGCTTCTGTTTTAGCAACATCTTTAAATTATATATTTATACTTTCGATGCAATCAGGTATTTGTCCAGATGATTGGAAATCTGCACACATAACACCTTTATATAAAAAAGGTAGCAAACTAATAACAAGCAATTATCGTCCAATTTTTTTGACGTCAGTTGTTAGTAAAGTTATGGAAAAAATTGTCAAAGACAGTATGGTCCAACACTTTGTACAAAATCACCTAATTTCAACTAATCAACATGGTTTTGTGCACAACAAATCATGCACAACTAATTTAATTGAAACAATGCACTTTATTACCTATTCATTATCTAAAGGAAATGCGGTTGATATTATATTCATGGATTTTGCCAAAGCCTTCGATATTTAATTTACAAGTTGTCGAATTATGGAATTATTGGTCACACTTTAAAGTGGTTTGAATCTTTTTTAAAAAAACGTCGACAAAAAGTGATAATGACAGAATTTTCATCAGAATGGAAAGAGGTTCGGAGTAGTGTACCGCAAGGATCCGTTCTAGGTCCTATTTTATTTGTAACATATATTAATGATATGCCAGAACTATTAAAAAATGTAAACAAATTGTATGCTGACGATACTAAGCTATTTGCTAAAATAAATAATATTAGCGATATAAATGTATTACAAAATGAAATAAATAAAATCGCAAAATGGTCCCAAACATGGCTTCTTTACTTGAATGAGTCAAAATGCAAAGTACTGCATCTCGGCAAATCAAACAAACATCATAGTTATACAACTCCATCAATAGCAAATGAAATAATATATGCATATATGCAGTACAAACGATAAAAAGGATTTAGGTGTTATTTTATCTAGTAGGACGAAGTATCATAGTCAAGTTATATATGCATCAAATAAAGCAAATAAAATACTTGGAATGTTAAACAGGAACTTCACCTATATGGATAGCAAACTTCTCAAAGCATTGTTTACAGCGTTTGTGAGACCTCATTTGGAATTCGCAATACCGGCGTGGAACCCTCACCAAAAAAATGACAAAATTTAGTCGAACAAGTACAACACCGAGCAACTCGTTTGATTCCATCACTCAGAAAATTGGATTACAAAAAAAAAATTAAAAATTGTGGGTATTCAATCTTTTGTTGACCGTAGAGTTCGAGTTGACCTAATACAGTGTTTCAAAATAATAAATAGCGTCGATATTGTAAATTCGTGTAACGTAAATTCGCTCTCTTATCTAAGAAATTTTAATCTAAGTCGAACGCGAGGTCATAACTTTAAGTTAGCCAGAGAGTTAATTAAAAACAATAAACAGCGTCATCAGTTTTTTACAAATCGTGTGGTAAACACTTGGAATAAATTGCCTAAAAATATAGCCAGTGCAACAACTGTTTTTCGAATCGGAAAACCTTGAAGATGATTAACGATGAAATTGGCTTTATTCCCATTTGATTAACTTATTTAAAAATAATTTGTAAATTTTTATGTAGGCCGCCAAAACCAGAATTGGTTACACAAGCTATTGTTTGTTGCGGTACAATAAATAATAATTAATAATAATAATAATAATAATAATAATAATAATAATAATATCATATCGTTTTTCTTCTTCTTTAAAATCACATTCTTTTAAATTTGTTTGGTCTATTTCGCATGACAAGCTTTTGTTAACATTTACACAATTAATGATAAACTTTCAGATCTTAAACCATACCAAAATTAAAAAAACTCGCGTAAACAATAAAAAACAAGTAATAACAAAAGTACAATCATAAAAAAATTTAACGTATAAATAATATCTATATCTAGTTAATATTTATATCTAGTTAATATCTAACTAATCAAACTAATTATTATAAAAAGAAGATAACAATAACTTTTTACTTAAAATATCCAGCTAACGATTTTCATTTCTTTGCAGCATTTTGAAGCTCTTTTATCAGCTGCTCGTTTCCTAATTTGGTTAGGCATGTTAACTCTATCGTTTGCTTTTAAAAGTGAATAGTATTACTAGAGAATTGCAATTACAGTAAAAACTCTGGAGAGACTATTTTTCATTTTTCGTTTACAAAAGATTTCACAATGCAATGACTTATAATGACGCCTTACGTTTGTGAAAGAATATAGTAAAAACTGTTTCATGAGAATGATTCATAAAAATCAAATAATTATCATAAAAATTTTGATTGAATATTTTGACTTCGAAAAGAGTGTAGAAATAATTTTTGGCATCAAATTAAAAAAGGCACTTTGCATAAAAAGGGGGGTCGATCCCACCCAACAATCTCCCTCCCCCACCCTCCCCAACGGTATGGGCCTGCGAAGAAATAATCTAGCTGATTAAAACTCCATTAATAGAAAAACTGTTACAAATTTGTTATGTTCTGAAAATTTGTTACAGAATTTAGAAATTTAAGAAAAGTATTTAAAGACATATTTTTTAAGTGTTCTTCGAAACCAATGACGTCTCTGGTTTACATTAACATGTATTTTGAAACTATTTTTGCTTACTGAAATTAGATTTGCTTAAGGAATATGAAATTTTGACCAGTATAATGTTTGTTTTTTAAGCTTTAATCAATATCCAAAATCATTTGAGGTGGTTTAAAAAGTCCGTTTGACAATTCTGTTCTATAGCTTTTCTTCAACTTGACTAAAGATAAAGTTTGTTTAACTTCCGTATTCAATACTTTTATGCTTTACCGCATTACTTTATTGAAATTGAGTGTTCATCACAATATACTTTATTGAAATTGAGCGTTCATCACAATATAATTTCCTATATTATTTTATCAAAAACCACTGAAAACCTTTTACACCAAAATCAAACAAAAAACTATGTTGTTTTAAACAAAGAACCATCATAAAAAGTTTGTCTTGTTAGGTTGACATTTCCTCATTGACACTTTGGTTTTTATTTTTTGCTGAGATTTTTAAATTTTATCATTGCTAATTGTAATATACCTGAAGTTTACTATTTTTGGATTTTAAAAGCACTTCTTATTTATTTAAAGCAATATATTTTATTGGAGAGTTTAGTTATTTTTGTTCTATTTTTTATTTGATTTGAAACCTGTTTCTTTTTTTTCATTATTTGAAAAAAAAATTATTGTAATAAAGTAATGATTTTTTATTAAAAATATCAAAGTATTTATAAATTGTTTTTTTAAATTTATATAAATCGTTACAGTATCTATTTTAATTTTCTGTTAAAAGAACGCGGGAAACTTGCAGAAGACCATGTGGTATTGTAATCAAGAAACCACTTTTAGTTGCGATATTATTGTATACTTAATTTATTAAAAATTTAAGTTTACCAAAGTCTCATGGTGGTATTAGAGGCATATATAAAAAGCTAATAGATAAACAAAAAGAGAAAAGAGCTGCATTTGATACAAATAATTATATAATTACACGGCTTGCTATACTTAATATATTGACAAACACGTTCGAAATATAAATAAAATCTAGCATATGATTGGCTTTGAAATTAATTTTTTAGTTTTTTTTTTTTAGTTATTAGTTTTAATATACGTTCGCAAAATTGTCTATGTCTAGAATAAGTTTTTTTAATAGTATTTTCAGAGAATTTGGGTAATGTAGTTTTGTAATTGTAGTATTTTTAAAAATTAGTTTGTTGTAGAGGTAAGGGCCGCGATACGAAATAGAGAAACGTGATAGTTTTGTTTTTTTATTTGGTACATAAAAATTTCCTATTCCTCGAGAATCATTTCTATTTCTATTGCATTTAAAAAACTTTTAAAAAACTTTTAAAAAACTTTTAAAAAACTTTTAAAAAACTTTTAAAAAACTTTTAAAAAACTTTTAAAAAACTTTTAAAAAACTTTTAAAAAACTTTTAAAAAACTTTTAAAAAACTTTTAAAAAACTTTTAAAAAACTTTTAAAAAACTTTTAAAAAACTTTTAAAAAACTTTTAAAAAACTTTTAAAAAACTTTTAAAAAACTTTTAAAAAACTTTTAAAAAACTTTTAAAAAACTTTTAAAAAACTTTTAAAAAACTTTTAAAAAACTTTTAAAAAACTTTTAAAAAACTTTTAAAAAACTTTTAAAAAACTTTTAAAAAACTTTTAAAAAACTTTTAAAAAACTTTTAAAAAACTTTTAAAAAACTTTTAAAAAACTTTTAAAAAACTCTTTTTAAAAATGTGATGAGAGAAGTCTAAGTTTATATTTAAGCATGAACAACAAGTTTTGATAGAAATTAATTTTATAGACGTTTAGTGCAAGTTTTAGCAAAGGTTCATCATGAGTAAAGTTATCTCTATTAAATACTATTCTTGCAGCATCTATTTCATGTCGTTAGAGTGCCACTAGGTTGGATTTATGGGTACTTGCCCATGCTATAATTCCATACGTATAATAGGGTACAATATAAAGACCAAAATCATTAAACTTATTTTAAAATACCAGAATTGATTAAATTATCTTCTCTAAACTGGAACAGCATCCTTGATAAGCAATCAAAGTTAAAGAAAGATTTTCTCACAGAATCCTATTAACTTTTTTTGACATCTCGACTAAGAATTTTGAAAAAGATATTCTTGCTGATAGATTGAAAACTGATGATGCCAAGCTGGAAGATATAAAGTAAGTTCATTAAATAGCACTTTTTTTAGTAGTGAGATTTTCTTTCCATTTAAAGTAACCTAAGTAATAGCATATTATTTCCTTTAAAATACTTACGTTCATTTCTTTCCATGGTTTGGTCATCTTCCAAAAAAAAAAACTAGAACAAATATTAGTTTATTTATAAATTTCTTAATAAATTTAAATATTTCTTAGTTTTTATGAAGACCAGAAGTTGGATAGTAAAAGATATATGGGAACAAATGTCGATGAAGACTACAGTAGGAGAGTACTGGATGCCAACAGGAGAAAGAACAAGCTAGATAAGTTGAGAGAGAAAGAATTAGAGAGACAGAAAAACTTGAAAGATATCAATGATGTTTTGTTGCCACATGACTCCATGACAGAAGAGCAGTCTCAGAAAAGATAAGTCAAACGAGGATTCTGAAATCAGCGAGGAAGAAGATTTCCTGGGTAACGGTCGGAAACGCAGGTATAGTATTATTTTGATAACATAGTTGTAATTTTCACAAGCTAAAGCTGTTTTATTGAAAAGTATATAATTATAAACAGGTAAAAAAATATTTTAAAACGATACCTAGGTACAATTTTGGAGATAGGATAAATCTAGGAGTGAATATTGAAAAGCTCATTGAATATACTGCTATTCCAGCAACAAGGTTCAATGTTGGTGTACAACTTCATCTGGCAATTTTAAATGAAGTATTTAAAGCTGGAGGCATAGAAATTAATGATATACCCTTTTCACGAAGCATACTTTATAAGAAAAAGTTCAAATATGTAGAAGTTGAAGGAGACTTGGAGTGGAGTTCAATAACTAATCATCTTTAAGATGATGGCCGACGGTTTATTCTTTATTTTGATACCAAATTGTTGAAACAAATTATTACTGGGCTTAATATTATTCAAAAAATTGTGCGATTTGCAGTCTCAGTGAGTTCCCCGGATGACAATACCATGGAAGACTATCTTTTAGGTCTTGTTCAATGTCCTTCTTCAAAGGGAGTTGACCAAGCAGAACAAGTGCACAATCTTTTAGAATATTGTAGATGTAAAGAACAGATCATTGGTATATGCTGTGATACAACTGCAAGCAATACAGGCGGAGTCAATGGAGCAGTCCAAATTCTTACAGATATTTTGAAATGATCAATGTTGTGGATAATGTGTAGGAGACACATATATGAAGTACATGTATCTCACTATACGGCTGCTTTTACTGGTGAGAAAACTAAAGGTCCGAGAAAAGCTCTCTATGTCCAGCTAAAGAACAAGTGGCCTGAAATCTGTGAGAAAGTCAATGAAGTGAAAAACCTATGTAAATTGGACTGGCAAAGAGATAGTCTGAAGATTGGCTCTGTTTTTTGCACTGTTGCAGAAGAAGTTAAGATATTTTTAACTAATACAACTACTGATATGGTGTTTCCAAGGAATGATTATGGTAAGGTTTGTAAGCTTGCCTCCTTCTTCCTTGGTGCGGAACTACAAGATTTTAAGTTCAATTAACCTGGTGTCTGCCATGAGGCAAGGTTTTTAGTAGATGCAATCTACATCCTGACTCTTTATATGACCAATGATATCAGTAATATCTAGACAGAAAAAGAAGTGCTGCAGTTGAAGGATGCAAGTTTGTTGATTGCAATTTGCTATGTCCCATGGTTCTTAAAAGGTTTTTTAGGATTTCTGGCTCCATACAAAGCTATCCAGACTATTTGAAAGCTATCCAGACAGCGTATGCATTGAGAAAAGTTAGTAAGAATATTGGAAATGTTTTGCTTCTCAGCATGGGACGCCATACGTGGTACTTAACTCCGCAACTCTGTGTTTTGTTCTTTGGGGACAAAGAAGTTCCTTCTGAAACAAAGCTAAGAATGCTGTTAGCTCTGATTTAGTTTGAAGAGCCAAAATGAATTTCAGCGTTGTAAACCATCAAATGTACAAATTGGAGAGACCACAGAGCTACCTGAGTTGATTTCCGAGCAGAGCTTTCTTCTCTTGAAACATTTTAAAATATCAAGAACGAGTACACAAGAATGGCTCAATAATAGTCTTAATACTATAGATGTTTTAACTATCCTCAGTTGCTGGATTATATTTCATGGATAAATAACATATCTATTGTAAATGATGGTGCAGAAAGAAACATTAAGCTCATTAAAGATTTTATTTCAGCTACTAGAGATGAAGATCACCTTCAAAATGTATTTTTTTAGTTAAAAAGTCTAGAAAAAATTGACTAAGAGTAAAAAGGAGCTTGGGAACTGTTCAAAAAGTTGTACTTTTTGAGTAATGTTTCACCGCAATAAAATCTTAAATTTGCTAATATATATTAGTTTTCATATATATATTTTTGTATTTTCATATTTATAAATATAAACTATCAAGTTAAATAGTAGAAAACAATTGGAAATGATTTATACGCATCTAATTGTTTTGTTTTATTTTTTAAAACGTAAAGAAATTGTGTTTTCTCTTAATGTTTAGCCAGCTTAACATTAAAACAATAAAACTCAGATTTTACATCTAGCATTTCCTGTCAAAATAAAACCGTCAAATTTTTATTAGGACTTATTCAGGTCACATAGAATGGGAATCAGTAGAGAACATTTTTATTTTTTTGGGACACCCTAATGTTTACCGATAAAATAAAACCCGAAGATACCTTGGGCCTAAAAATTCAGTGTGATCTTTCTGATGAACAGTATCAAATTATTAGAAACTCATCCATAATACAAAATGCAGATATTTATTCTTCACTTCCTGAATTTAAGAATGAAATACAAAAATGTTATAAAAATGATATAATTGTGACAGAAATATATGCCTCAACTGAGGATATGTTTAATCATAACTCATGCTCCACTAGGGATACTAACTTTTGTTAAATATCAAGATTCTATGAGAATATTTGCTGAAAGTTGGGGAAAGATTAAAAGTGTAGTTTATTATAAAAGCGGTTTTAATGGTACCTCCAGTCAAAGTGTGTATAAACAAAAATATACTGATACAAATATTGCCAACACCCAAGTTAACGAGCAAAGGTTTTTACTCGTTAATCGGACTCTGCATTGCTGGCTCCAATCTTTTAAATATATTTTACATTCAGGATATAAGTGAGATATAAAATACAAAAATACTTTGCCAAATGCCTTGCTGAAATAGCATCAGTAATTAACAGAAAAATAAATATTTAACGGAGATTTAGAGAAGAGCTTATAGTTGATATGCCCAAACAGGGTTTTGGCATATAACGGAATATAACGGGAGTAAGAGTTAATGTAATTATTAGATTAAGGACGATCCTAAGACCAGTAAGGTCATCTTACGAGTTGAACTCTGAAAGTTTTGTCCAGTATTGCTATGAAACTACAGTTTTTGTACTAAAAATTATTACTGGTATGTGATTACTCTAACTGTTCATTACCTCTTGAAACACGGAGCGCAAATACCCGAGGGATTAGAACTGCTAATTGGTTAATACTCTGACGAGTCACCAGAAGCTCTGAGTAAGAAAATTTGCAAAACTAGATTACAGCGAAGATATCTAGAAAAAATGTTATGATAAACCAATATCTCTTGATTAAAAGTGATCCCGTAATATTAAACATTTTTTCAAAAAATACAAATTTGAAAAAGAAAAACTACTTCCCCTGAAGTTTAATTTTTGTTAATGCCATAATAACGAAATAAAGCTTTTTTATTATTATTAATTAGTAGTTTGTCTTCTTTTTTTTTTAATTAAAAAATATGTGCGATTTGGATTGAGATATCTAAATTTTTTGCGCCCTATATATTATATAAAATATTATGATATTTTGGATCGATTAATTCAATTATTTTGAATCATACTTTGAGCGCGTAAACGACAAAAGCACACGCAAGCGCGCGTGATACGCGTCGTAGCTACGCGTACAATTTATTTTTAATAGCGAACTCAAATTTTTTGACCCAAAATACGATAGTATTAATGCTGTTTATGTATGATAATTATACAACTTTTTTTTCTGTTTTTTTCACCTTTCTGACTCACTGTATCGTTTTGATTAATTGATTGTTTGGTTAAATTTATGAAAATTAAACTTGGTATAACTTGATGAAAGTATAGGTATAAGTGACAAACAAAAATAATAAATAAAAATTCACTAACCAAAACAAGAAATCAAACACGCGCGTTTTTCGAGACACATACAACTACAGAAATTAAGGTGAAGTTTAAATTATAACTAATTATAACAACATTATTTACAAAAAATGTAAAATGTGTATTTATATGTCTATATAATATTTAAAAAGTCTAAATAATCTATAAAATATTAAAATCTATAAAGCATGATTTGAAAAAAATTCGTTTACAAAAAAACACAAGAAATAAAAACGAGCAAAACTCAATACAAAAAATTCAATACAAAAAATTCATTCTATAAATCAAAATAAAGATCAATTTCACAACAATGAAATTGATGATCAAATTAAAGATATTCTTTGATAAAATCTTTAGCTTTGTTTAAATCTTCATCCATTTCTTTTCTAGTTTTTTCATTGAAGGATGGTAAAGCACTAAAGTTTCAAATAAAAAAACTTATGTCAAGATTATGTCTATAAAGTACATTATCAACCGTTAGTGCAGGTCACTGTTTCAAAATAACTCTTCGTGTGCACATACGTGTTACAGGCAAACTTTTTGTTGATATGAGATCCTTGTATGAAAAGGATTTGAAAAGTGACAGGTGTCACTTAATATTTATGGTTTTGTCACGTGGTATGACGTAATAGGCCCCATTGCAATAAAAATTTTAATCGTTATTTTAATATACCATTAAAAAGAGCATTAAATAAGCTTTCAAAATCATATTAAAAACATGTTGAAAATTTTTACTTCATAAGATAAAGGATGTTATCTAAGTTACCAAATTGAGGGTCATTTACAAAAATTACCACTAGATAAAAGATGAATTAAGTAAAATTGAAATAATTGAGCTAATATATATATTAATATTGGCATTGTTTAAACATATAAACAATATCATATGTAAACCAAAATAGAATTTACAATTCACAATATTTAATGAAGAGAAAAAAGGACCCCCGGAAAATATTTAATTGACAGTATTAAGTCAATTAACCTTGTAATATAAATGGAATTAAAGACATTTATTGAATAGAAAGCTTCAAATATTCTAAGATTTCATTCTTAAATTTTAACAATATATGTTAAAACTAACGTGCTTACAAGCTGGTATTTAATAATACGAATAAATTAAATTGCGTCTTATTTCATTCATTGTCATAGTTTTCCTTTTGGTCGTCTACATTATTATTTTTACATCCTTTACACTTGCACATATCAGTGCAGACAAGTTTATTTTTCAAACATTTGCACCTTTTATTGCTAGTCTCCTTTACAGACGCTTAACTCAATAACTGCTATTGGTGCTGGCAGGTTATCAGTCATTACAGGGTTAAAATACCCATTGTTTAGTTCCGAACCATACTCCACAGGCGATGGCAGATACTATACGGGCATGTTAGAGCGTTTAAGCACTAAACATAAGTGACTACGGAATATATAGTACTTAAGGACATTCATTGTTGGTGGAAGTTGTGCAGCGTCATACTGAAATTTAGAGAAAAGGAACCAATATACTTTCCAATAACTTTTAAAAATGCAATCACGTTATGTTCCCTAAGTCGAAAAATGAAATTTTCTTTGATTTCATTATTTTGTCGTAGCTGCATGCATTTTGAATAGAGTTGAAGATCAAGGGTCACAATTGTATTTTTTTGCTCCCTGTGACGGCAACGTTAATTCTCTGAACAAGCCTTAATGCAGTGAAAAGGTTACTCCAATCAGTCGGTGTTCCTGCATGTATCAGTAGACCCTGTGTTGCCGTAGATGTAGGAGCATCCGAAAGAAAGGAGTTAAAAGAATTCCATGTTGGTAATTTAAATTCCTTGTCAATCACATTAAAAAAGCCCAAATTCGACCAATGGTGAAAAATGTGGAGATTCAAAATCTTGAAAGGTTTCATTGGGTGGATTTGGTATAGCACAACTATGCGTTATAAAGACAGGTGCATGTACAAATGTAAGATACTTTGTATGCTGTATCTTAAGCATCTTTCCTTTAGCATTTGAATTATTTTAAAATGCAACATAAGTGGTTTCATAAAATTCAGATTTTCCATCAGCAGTGTCGTTCTTAAAGTCAATATTATCAATAGCAAATTGCAATGGCATTCCTATTTGAATATAAGGAGGTACAAATGCACATCAATTTATTGATATGTTTTCAATAACAGCGTTTCCTAAACCGTTTTCGATCTTTATAACACTATCATAGGAAATAGTCCAAGATATGCCAAGCAGTTCACCAGCTTCTTATTCTTGTTTCTTTATGCACATGTAATCCAAGGCCGACTGAAAAAGTTTCAGTAACAATTCAGAAAACATCCGTTTTTGAGATGTGAGATTTGCTTATTGCTTTTGTCAATTTAACAGATCTGTTTAACAGTTTTTCTTGTCAATTTAACAGATCTCTGCACTGTTACCCAACACTTTAAGTGGTATTTAACATCATTTTCAACGGCGTCATCAGAATTTGGAATAGTGTTCATTCTAAGGAAGAATTCTTGATCATTAAGCCACTTGGAAACTTTTAACATTTGTTTCCCAGTCTCTGTAAACTCAATTTTTTGAAATTCACTACCTTTACATTGGCAAATAATACAAAGCTCTTTGTTGTAGACTTGAGATTTTTAAATGGAGCAATTTTCCTTTACCTTTTGACATTTGACTTGAATCTTCTGATTAACTTATGTCTTCTATGGGTTTAGTTTCAGGATTGCTTGCAACAAATATACTGTGTTGTTCAAGCAAACGTTGCAAATTTTTTCAGTAGGTGAACTTTTTGTATCATTCTGAGTGATAAACACCTTTTTCATTTAGTTCTTCACATGGTATTTCTCTTAACTTTTGGTAACTATCTATTGCTTCTGGGTCATGAGTAACTTTGCCTTAAACATACCATTAGTTTTTCCAAAGCATCACACGAACTGGTTTTTATAATCAGAAAATAAATTTATTAATTGCTAGGTGACACTTTTAAGAACTACTTAAAGAATATATCTAAAATGCACCAAATTGTATTTTTAAAGGATAAGAGATGTAAAAACACGTACATTTATATTTTTACGTAGATATATGAAATAATATCTAAATCAAAGAAATACTTTTACTATCATCCTACGGGCAAACATTGCATTTAGTAAAGTAAAAAATAAGTTTTCTATTTTTTTCGTTCTTCGTCCTCCATTTGTTAATAATATTTAATATGTGAAACAGCAACAACACAGTATAGAAACGTTTTTAAAAGCCAAAAACAAAAACAAATCATTTGAATTGTTGCACTCTTATGGGTCGAAATATGTAAAAATAAAATAATATTATCAAAACATTCAAAATAATACAATCGTCAAACATGAAATATTCTATTTCATAAAAACAGGTAGAATGTTGTAAAAATCCGAAGATTGAAAAAAATGATTTTTGCCTAAAATTTGTTTAAAGTAATATAAATTTTATAATACCTAATATTTCTTAAATTATAATAGAAAAAAATAAATTTCAAAAAACATAAAATCCGTGTTCAAGAAAGTATTTTAAAAATTATTAAAATCACAAAGCAGCGGTTTACCCCCGGTTTTATAAAAACATATTTACCCCTGTATCTTTTTAAGTAAAAACTTTCAACACATGTTTTTTATATTATTTTGAATACCTGATTTATGCTCTTTCGATTGGTATATAAAAAAAAAATTAATTTGCTAAAAAAAAATTTAGTTGCTATGGGACTAAATACGTCACACCACCTGCCACGCAAAATGTAAATCAAGTAACACCTGTCATTTTTTTAAATCCTTATCATACAAGGATCTCATATAAACAAAAAGTTGGCTTGTATGTGCACAGGAAGGAACATAGTGGCCTGCACTATGTCGAAATTAGGGGAAATGAGGTCAGCAATAAATTGCAGACCTCAAACTGTTGGAGGAAGGCAATTTATTAATAAAACATAGAAACGAGGTCAGCCAAATGCCGACCTTAATTCCGAGGGCTGCATTATATCGTATTAAAATGTTATTTATAGATATTTGTAATTAACATTGTGATTCACAAGCATCTTTAAACAATTTAAATAGAAAAAATAATTATAAAATTTATTTTAAAAACTTATTTAAATATATATGAGAATGACAATTTATGACAACAAGCTATATTTTCAATATTTTTTACCACCTAAACTTTTCTAATAATTGTTTTTATCATTGCAAGAAGTTGATGCTAAAAAAACTATTGTCTAATGTCCATTATTCTAATACTATTAAATTTTCTATTTTATATGAGAAACACGCTTCTTGAGATTTTTGGAAAATATTTTACTTTTGTAATTGTCATTCCAAAGGCTAACATTTCATCTCTCATATATGGCTCAAATCTTTTTACTCCTCCCCTCCCAGAACTATTTGAAAAGAACTTTTCCTCTGATTAATCTCCTGAATCTAACAACCACTCCTCTTGACATTCTAGAGATACAGGCTAATGCATTGTTAGACATCCCAATTACTACGGCATCTATGGTTAAAGTTACTTCTCACTTAAACACATCTATAGCTTGTGATTCAGACAACATTCTTGTCACAGTCTCATAAAAGTGTTTTATAGAAATGTCTTCAATACTCTCGAAACTATTTTGCTTTAAGCAAACTGACTTTAAACAAGGCTGTATACAACCACTGTTTTAGTTAGGAATTACGTTAGAAGACCAGTAAAGACTGAATAAAGAGTAAGAAAATAATAGAAGACTTAAAAAACTGTAAAATGTATGAGTCAGGATAATAATTAATATAAAAGTGAACTGATATAAAAGACTGGAAAGAATTCTAAAGCATTGAAAAAAACTAAATAAATTAAAGTGTTTCGAGCACAAAGAAACAGTTACAGCAAAAGGATGCAATTTTGCTGATAATAACCTACATTGTAATTTGGTCGGTGGAACAAGAGATGGTAGCTCACTTGAACAGCAACCAACCAGCAACGCTCTACTATTTGTAGAAAAGAAAATGCTCCTTTACAACACTAGAGCAATTTTAACTATTTCACAATGTAAAATGTAATTAGAAAACAGTATAAGTGACATGTATATATATATATATATATATATATATATATATATATATATATATATATATATATATATATATATATATCCTCTTTATCCTACAGCCAATATCATTGTTGTTATTAGGTTTAATGCTCATAACACTTGGTTGTCAAACACAAATAGTCAACTTGCTTTCTAAACTTTCCAACTCGTTTTCCAAACAATACCAATCATTTAACTTCTCTACTAGATTTATTTCTTGTTTATAACCCAAGCCAGTGCTCAGTTTCTCCACATTCACCTTTAGGTGCTTCTGATCACAGTTTGATTTCACTAAAACAATAACCTCATTCTTTTTCATCATCAGAATCTCCCTATCATCATACCCCTTACAACTACCTCAAAGCTGACTGGGACTCTTTCTGTAATTTTCTTCATGATGGCCTACAGGTAGAAATCTTTCCTCTTCCTGCTGATAAACGTGTTTCTTATGTAACATCTTGTATTCAGGCCAGTATAAAGAAAAAGAACATTTTTTTTTTAAACTTGAATCTTTTAATTTATTTTCGTACACTGTTCATACTGTAATGCATTTTTGTGCTTATTTTAAATTGTCTTGTATTTTTGTTATTTATATTAAAATGTATTTTTGTGCGCTGTTTGCATTGTTTGTTTATTGTTTTTTTGTTAATGTAGATTTTTTTTTTGCATTCTTGTGTATTGCTCATTGGACATTGTAGTGAATAGTTCATATTGTTATATGCTTTAGTGCGTTGTTTGCATTGGTAAGTATTTTATATTTAGTTTAATGTTGCCAACATTGTATAGTTAGCTATTGTGTTTATAAAAACAAGTGACTTATTATTTTTATTATTATTACTCTTATTATTGTTGTTTTCGTTGTTTAATTATTATTGTAGTTTTTATGTTTCTTACTATAAATACTATTTTTATTATTATCATTACTATTTTATAATAATTATTAATGAAGATATGTATTTTTAATGTTATCTAAAGATCAGTAAAATGACTATTTGTAAATATCCATGCAAATATTTTTCAGAATATATGATTGATTAATTTCTATTGCTAGAAACCATTGTAAAAAGTTTTTGTTTAACGCTAAAGCTCGCTATCCTCAGGTCACAAAATCTCGTATTTTATCTAAAAAATTTGGCTCCAGAGACTTCTGGAGAATCTTTAACATTACCTATAATAAATGCAAATCTGTTATTCCTCCCCTCTTGCATGGCTCAGATTTTGTTACCTCACCTAATGCAAAGCTGAACTGTTTGCTAAGAACTTTTCATCAATCTCTTGATTCCATTAATAAAATCCTACCTGATATAGCTGACAAATAGTTTGATCCATTGACATTTGTATCCCTCCAGCTTCTGTATCTAAAGTGATTTCCTTCTAATTCTCTTCTACAGCTTGTAGTCCAGACAACATACTTCTTATAGCCTTGTTGAAGTGTTCTCCAGAGCTGTTGTTTATACTTTTAAAATTATTTAACAAGTGCTTATTAGAGTCTTGCTTTTCATGCTGCTAGAAAGCGGCATCTTTTATCCCTATTTTCAAAAACTTTGGAGAGCTAACTGACATGTCTAACTACCATCCCATTAGTCTTCTACTTATGAAAAGCAAGGTTTTTGAGTCTTTAGTTAACAAATACTTAATCTCTTATCTTGAACTTAATAACTTACTTGCTGATCATCAATATATGGATTTCGATCTTTTCTTTCTACTGCTGATTTGTTCAAGGGAAAAACCAATAGGTTTTATTATGCATTAGATGCAGAGAGGTTAGGACTATTGCTCTCAATATTTCTAAAGCCTTAGATAAAGTTTGGCAAGCTGCTCTTCTCCATAAGCTCTTTATTAAGATTATTGAATCCATCCATACAAACCAATTGTAGTATAAAAGTTGTCCTCAATGGACAGCAGTCTTCTTCTTTTTTTGTAAATTCAGAGATTCCTAAGGGTTCTATCTTTAGCCCTATACTTTTTTAAATTTATATTAATAATCTCCCAGAATTTCTCACATCTAAGGTGTTTTCTAAAGATACTATCATTTATTCTTGTCTTGATAAGAAATTAACACTCTCTGATTGCTTTGTGGGGGCATTTGTCTTCTAGAATTAACTCTTACTTTCGATCTTTCTTGGAAACCATATATCAAATTGATTGCAAAATTGGCATCTGCTTAGGTTGAATCTCTTTATTGAGCTTGCTACTTTTTTATTCCAGATTGTCTTTATCTCTATAAATCTCAAATTCGTCCTTGTATTGAGTACTTTTGCCATATCTGGAGCTGATTTTTGAATGACTCAAAAATTGTGTCTAGTAAGTGTTTAGTAAGTAACTGGGACCCTGACCCTGGCTAAAAATGAAACTTTTTGCAAACCCAGCCCCAGAAAAATTATAATATTTAGCAGGATGCAACTTGTTGAATAAGAAACCGAGCAAGAACGACTTTTGGTTTATCGTAATAGAGATGATAGCTCATTTTAGCATTGACCGTGATAGTATTTGTAGAAAAGAAAGAAATACAACCTTACAATAATGGGAGAGTGGCTCAAGCTAGGCATTACAATTACATTTACAACATGCTTTTCGATTTTGTCTGAGTAAGAGGGTTTTTATTCGTCAATATAGGAATGCCTTTTTAAGGTTTTTTTCGTAAAGGAGTTTTGTTGCTTAACATCTGTTGCTTAAAATTGAGGTTTTTAAGTCCTGCATTTAAATCCATAAGCCCTGCACGCCTTAGGCTGTTACAGAAGAGAAATCAGATTAAAAATTGGCTGCTTGTTCTAAGCAGGCTTGGACGGGAAGCGGGAGCGATCGCTCTCGAATACTGACCACGGAAATTATATTTAGTTGCGAAAAACTGGCCAGGTTTTTTAGTTGTTTTGAGAACATTTAAGTTTATTTACAAAACAAAAATTTTTGTTTTACGGACATACATGGAAACATAAAAAACTTAAATGTTCTCAAAACATCTTGGTGCGAAAGAATAAAAAGAACATTCGCTAACACTAAAAACTCGCCAAATTAACGAACAAACTAGAATTAGTTTGTTCAATAATTTGGCGGGTTTTTAGTGTTAGCGAATGTTCTTTTTATTCTTTCGCACCAAGATGTTTTGAGAACATTTAAGTTTTTTATGTTTCCATGCATGTCCGTAAAACAAAAATTTTTGTTTCAAAAAAAGCTGACTAAGCGAAATAAAATTTTGGAGCATTTTGTTGAAATGTTTTAGAAATTATATTATTCATGATTTGTTACGTTTTCAGATTTCTAGCATAAATCGTTTTAAGAATATATATTAATTGTTTACAAAAATAAATGTTTTAAATATATATTAAATAAATTGTCAAAATTTTAAAAGTTTATTATAAATTATAGATTTTGTACATTCTTATTTTTTATTTAAAAAGTATGTATTCTTTATGTAAATGTAATTTTGTTGATCTGTTTTTTATCGTAATGTATCTTTTAAAGCAATTTTTATGATTTAAACAAAAACTTACAAAAATAATTGTATTTTCAATAAAGTTATAATCGTTAAAGTTAATAAAACTAATCATGTAACACATATAAGAAGTTTCTGGTTACTAAACACAAACAACGCATACAAAGTAACTGGCGGATGAACAAGCACCGCGCCTGAGGTCACGACAGAACACAAATATATATAGCAAATAATTAGATATAAAAAAAAGTTTCTAGATATTGGTTTACTAACTCTAATTATTTTCGCTTCATTTGCCATTCTTAAAAACTCATTACACTTTTTTCTGCTTTAATTACTAATTAAAAAGCCCACTCACTAAACATCATAAGCGATATCGTGAAGCAGTTTCGCTTCCTTATCATATTTTTAACCTTTTTAGTTGATTTCTATCTTGTTAATTTAATGTCTATAGTAATTCAATGATTTAGTTATTTCATTTGTTTATCTAACTAAGAAGAATTGCTTCAAATATGTTAAACTTTTCAAACTACGCGAAACATAAAATAGGTATTAATAAAAATTAGCTTTTTTATTTATAAAATAATTTAGCTTAAATAAAACAAAAACTTGCAAACTTTGTTTAATAAAGAATATTTGTTTCCTTTTTAAACAATTGTAAGATGTTACTTTGCATAAAAAACATCGCCTAATTTTATAAAAAATTTTTTATAATTGTCTCTCATCGGTCCAATTAACCTTGAGCGTTTTTTTTTTAAGCTTGTTAAAATGTTCTCAAAACGACTAAAAAATCTGGCCAGCTTTTCGCAACTAAATATTATTTACGGGGTCAGCGATCGAGAGCGTCAGGCTCCCGCATCCCAACCAAGCCTGGTTCTAAGCAATCAAAAAGTGAAGATTTTTTGTCAAGACAAGAGTACAAAGTTGAATTAGCCACTTTAGATAAAATAAAATTATCATGAAGATCGATACTGTAGATAAAAAACAATGAAGGAGCAAAGTTAGAACCTTGTGGTACCCTTAAAGTTACTTGAAATAAATGTAGACCTTGAACAATAACTTTAATACTGCAGTTAGAAAGAAATAATTTAAATCTCAAAATCTTTATATAAAAAAAACTAATAACAGAGCAAAGACAGTCAGAGACCGGTTGGATGGAGAGCGGTTGGAGGATGGTTGGAGAGATCAAAGTGTTTTCTAGAGTTTTAAAAATTTGGTACCACTTTTAGCACTTTTTAAAGATAGAGCAAAAATTGAAGAGAGATCTGGAGAACACTTTTTTTAAGACTATGATGGAAATCTTGTCTGGAGCACAAACTGTAGAAGTGTTTAATTGAGAATTAGCTTTAGTATTGGAGGCCCGATTGATTTGGATGTTTAACAATGGGTTAATCTGTTTACCCGGCAGGAAGAGTATAGTCATTAGATTCAAATTAGAGTCAAATTAGAGTAAGATTTCTTTACAAATATCTCTGCTTTATTATGGGGAGAAGTAAAAAGATCAGACCCATGAATTTGAGATTAAATGTTAGACTTACTTTAGTTAATGATACTGTTGAAGACTAATCAAACGTCTCTAGAACCTAACATCTGAGATAAGATGCAAGATTTAATAAACTTAGAAAAATAGAACTTAACATCAGACAGGACTTTTTTACATTGGCTTCTTGGAATAATAAAAGAAGATTTGTTATTAATAGAGATGTTCTTTTAAAATAAATCAAAAAATTTATTAATGTTTAATAAAGCAACTGCTCAAGATGGTGAAAAATGTGGAGTAGATAGAGACTTGACTTGAAATTGAAGAGAAGTAATAAAAGCTTTGGAACTTTTATTCCAGAAGGAATAAAAGCTTGAGATGAGCTTTATGCATACATACTATGGATATAAACATATATGTTTGTTACTTATTTAAATGCGGGCATACAATATCCTTATATATTTATACAAACTTTAGTATTTATATAGTGTAATATATGCCAAAATAAAAGATGATCAGATGATGATGATCATGATGATGGTAATGATGATTATGATGATCATGTTGATCATAATGATGTACCTATCAGGCTTGGTCGGGAAGTGGGAGCGATTGCTTTCGAATACTGACCACTCCAAATCTCATGGTGTGGAAGAATAAAATGAATATTCGCGAACACTAAAAACCCGCCAAATTAACGAACAAACTAATTCTATTGGTTCAAAAAATAAACTTACTAAGCAAAATAAAATTCTAGAGTATTCTGCTGAAATGTTTTAGAAATTGTATTATTCACAATTTGTTACATTTTAAGATTTCTAGCATAAATTGTTTTAAGAATATATTATTGATACTATGGCTCATTCTTCAAGCCACATTTGCAAAGCCATAAAACTTATAAACTATTACTATTTGTTTACAAAAATAAATGTTTTAAATATATATTATTTAAATTGTCAAAATTTTGAAAATTATAAATTATAGATTTTATCAGTAAATTCTTATTTTTTATTTAAAAAGTATGCATTTTTTATGTAAATGGAATTTTGTGTAGCTGTTTTTTATCGTAATGTAATCTTTTATAGCAATTTTTATGATTGAATTTGTAAACTAAGATTTACAAAAATAATTGCGTTTTCAATGAAAATAATAATAATCATTAAAGTTAATAAAACTAATTATGTAACAAATATATAAGAAGTTTCTGGTTACTAAACACAAACAATGCATACAAAGTAACTCGCAGATGAACATGAACCGCGTCTGAGTTCACGACAGAACAAATATATATAGCAAGTTATTAGATATAAAGAAAAGTTTCTAGATATTGGTTTACTAACTCTAATTATTTTTGCTTCAGTTGCCATTCTCAAAAACTCGTTATACTTTTTTCTGCTTTACTAATTAAAATTAAAAAGCCCACTCTCAAGTCTTCTAGACTATTTTGGGGCCCTAACATTGTGGGGCCCGGGGCTATAGCCCCCTCTAAACCCAACTCTCCTTAATCTAGCACTGGAAATAAGACAAATAAAAATAAAGTGAATAAAAATTATATTACACTCATTAGTAAATAAAAATTATATTACACTCATTGTTAAATAAAGAACATTTTTTTCCTTTTTAATCGTAATCATAATTGTAAGATGTTATTTTATATAAAAAACGTCGCTTAATTTTATTAAAAAATTATAAAAGAGCGATGTTTCGAAAATAAGTTTTTTCACGTTAAAAGATATTTTATTTTCCTAATTTTTTTTTTGCTTTTAGAAATGTTTCAAATTTTTTTCTAAACAACTAAAAAGTCTGGCCAGCTTTTTGCAACTAAATATTATTTCTGTAGTCAGCAATCGAAAAGGATCGCTCCTGCTTCCCGACCAAGTCTGATCTATATGTTCATATATACTAAACATAACATGAATTTTAAAAATAATTATTATACTTTAGGATATATAAATGTTTACGCAGCCCCAGCCACAAACCCGGCCCTGGCTATATTTTATCAAACCTGGCACTGTTCCCGAGCAAAATTTCAACCTACTTGTGCTGTCTACAAAAATATAAAACTACTTGTGCCGTCTATAAAAATTCATTGTGTTACTAGTCATTCAATTAGCTCTCACCCTTTTACTGTGACTGTTCCTAAGCTCCAAAAATTCTTATTCTTCTAGCTTTTTCCTCAAACATCAGTTCTTTGGAATTCGCTTCCTTCATCTTGTTTTCTTGATTCATATAATTTCCAATCTTTTAAGTCATCTATTAATTGTTGTTTAAATTTATAAACTTTTCTCTAACAGTCTAACAGTAACTTCCAACTTTGTGTGTGTTGTGTGTGTGTGTATATATATATACATACACACATATATATATATATACATACATACATATATATATATATATATATATATATATATATATATATATATATATATATATATATATATATATATATATATATATATATATATACATATATATATTTTTGAAACGTCGCTCTTTTATAATTTTTTTATAAAATTAAGCGACATTTTTTAAATAAAGTAACAACTTACTAATAATGATTGTTTAATAAAGAAACAAATGTTCTTCGATTTATCAAAGAGTATATATAATTTTTATTTATATATTTGTCTTATTTCCAGTGCTGGATTGAGGAGGTGGGGAGGGGGCATAGAAAGGCTATAGCCCCGGACTCACAATGTTAGGGGCCATGAAATAGTCAAGAGGACCATTTGGGATTTTTTTAAGTCATTTTATGCTCTGGCACATAAAAAAAAGCCACCAAAATAATGCAGCCCCTGGCCCTAAAAAGTCCAACAAAATTCAACCAATAAAACCAATAAAACGCTAGATGATTTATTCATAAATAAAAAAGATTTTTCAATAACTGTTTTATGTTTCGTGTAGTTAGAAAAGTTTAACACATTTGAAACAATTCTTCTTAGTAAGATGAACAAATGAAATAATTAAATCATTGAGTTACTGTAGAAATTCAATTAGCTAGATAGAAATTAACTAACAACATTAAATTACTTTGTGAGGAAGAAGCGGAACTGCTTCACAATTCTGCTGATGATGTTTAGTGAGTGGGCTTTATAATTTTAATTAGTATTTAAAACAGAAAAAAGTAATTTTAAGTTTAAGTTTAACGAGTTTGTAAGAATAAAGCAAAAATAATTGAAGTTAGTAAACCAATTTCTAAGAACTTAAAAACTTCTCTTTCTTGGGGGAAAGAATCAGCTATCGGCCATAGTATTAAAATAATATTTGGTTTGATAGTATGTTCTAAAAACAATTTATGCTCCAAATCTAATCGAAAATATAACGAAACTCAAATAATACAATTTTTTTTAAATATTTCAAGAGAATACTCTAGAACACTTGGTTAGTATTTTTAAATACTCTAGAAATTTCAGTTAGTATTTTTTGAACCAATAGAATTAGTTGTTTGTAGATTTGGCGGGTTTTTTGTGTTCGCGAATATTCTTTTTTTATTTTTCCGCACAAAGATGTTTGAGAACATTTGAGTTTATGTATGTTTCCATGTATGTCCGTAAAACAAAATATTTTAAAATTTACGATAAAGTAATGAACTTAACTATTATTTTGCAGACAAACAAGGAAACATACATAAACTTGAATGTTCTCTAAACAACTAAAAAATCTGCCTGGTTTTTCGCAACTAAACTTTATTTCCGTGGTCAGTATCAAGTGCGATTGCACCCGCTTCCCGACCAAGTCTGCTAAATATGATATATTTGTAAACCGTTTTTGCATATAGACCAGTTATAAATTTGAGTAGTCGGATCTTTTTGGCCATAACATCGATGAAAAATCACTAACAATAAAATTAAAATTAAAAAAAAAAAACTTACTCGTAAACAGCTGAGGTTATTGTATCAATAAAGCTTCCTATAATCAAATAAAATTGAAATAAATAGTAATTGAAATGAATAAAAACAAAAATTGAAATAGGAAAAAAAATTGTATATGTAAACAGCAACTTGGTGTATTTTTATATATACATATACAAAAAACATGTTAAAAAAAATGACACATTAAGATGTTGTTAATTTTGATTATCATTTATTAAAAAAAGATTATAACTTTATAAGTAACTTGATTTTTTATTAAAAATGAAATCTTGCATTATGGATGTCATGCATATATAATTATAAAAAAATAACCAAGGTTATCAATTAAAACTGCAGTGTAGTGATATGATGCAATTTTAACATATTTGATTAACAAAACTAAACATCAATACTTAAAATATTCCTAACATTTCCCATTTTTTTGCCAACTAAAAATATATATATATATATATATATATATATATATATATATATATATATATATATATATATATATATATATATATATATATATATATATATATATATATATATATGTGTGTGTGTGTGTGTTTGTGTAGGTGTAACTTGTGTAACTAAGCATCTACATTCAAAATTTTGAATATAGATGCTTTCTTAAAGCGCATTTTAATTTTGAATTTGTGTAATGTTAATTGAACTTTAAAATATTTCTAAAGATTTTGGCATTTTTATTAAAATGTTTTTACTTATTTACATGACAAAAAAATATTACATTATCAAAAAAAATTTTAATTCCATAACTGTCATAAATTTTTATGAAAAATATTTAAGTAAGAGAGAGAATTTCAATTGCAATTCTTTTCATAAGGTGACGGTGTATTTTCTTTTTTAAGTTATGTTTTGTAACATAAAAAAGAAGATACACCATCTTGAAACTACACTTGAAAAGATACACCATCTTGTAATTACACTTAAACAAGTGTAGTTACTATTAAACTATTAAAAAATAAGATGCACCAATACTACTGATATTGCGTTTTAACAACAAATGACTTCTAAAGATCGTAAATAAATATTTTTTTTAATATGAAACAAGTGTTTACATTTTAAAACAACTTAATTGATTGATACTGATGAATACTGGCTGTTTACATAATGAAAACCAAAATTTAAAAGACATTCTTTAAAAAGAAATAAAAAGTTTTTTTCAGGCTTGTAAAGTTACAAATCTGAATAAGACTAATCACTCTTGATCTGGCCTTATAAATTGAATAAAATTACCTGGTACGCCATAAATAGAAAAAATAGCATTGATTATGTGACATGCAAACAATACCCCACCCTTTTAGTCATTACAAAATGTGAGACAGCTGCACATATTTTTTCTGAACTTACTAATGATCTAATATGGGTTTGGCTACTTTTTTAACTCCCACAAGCAATAAACTCATCTTATGTAACTTATCTGCTCAAATGTTTTTTTTTTTTTTTTCCCTTTTGCAGAGATGAACTTATTTGGAGGAAACCCTCTTTAATAATTACACTATAACAATAGAGGTATATAAGTTAAATGCATGGTATCAAGATAACTCATATATTTTTCTTATTCATTCGTCTCTAATAAAACTTTTATTTTTAAAGTAAAAAATAATTTAACAACATCTTGTAAAAAATTTTAATATGATTCACAATATTGTTTTTAAAGAAATTTATCACAATCAGTTGTAATTTGAAAAAGCTCTATTAATATTTTATTAATGCATTAAAAAAAAAGTCATGAAATCAAATGTTATAATTAAATGTTTACTAGAATTTTTCTTTTTTTTTCCTTTTCCTTGTTGTTATAAATAAATTTTCGTAATTTTTCTTAAAACTAATAACAACTTAGCAACTCAGCATCAATGCTAAATGATAATAATGAAATAAATAAAAAAAAAACAACTAAACAAAACAACTGATGTAGCAAAGAAAATTGAATCAACTGTTTACTTCCCAATAAAATTGTGTTTTTTATTAAACATTTATATGATTTTTTTTTTATTAAACATTTACTCGAATTGATTCATTTAATTATTATTTTACACATTAATATGAGTTGTTTAAATTTGAAGTGATTGGATTTAAGCAAATATAAAATATTAAGTTTTATTTATTATAGAACTCATATTTATATAAATTTAGGCATTACTTGAATGTAAAAGTTATTGTAAAATTTATAGTTGCTTTTATTTGTAATTTTCTTTGAAATAGAAATAAAAGAGCTCTCTTATTTTACTAATACATGCTAAAAAACAATTTTTAATTTAGTTTCTTATTGGTTGACAAAAAAAAAACTATGGTGTTTTTTTTTTTGTCTTAAGCAAAGCAAAAGACCATCTGCTACTTTTATTTCAGGAATAAAAGTTATAAAAAATTTGCAAAAAATAAATGTAGAATTGGCAAATTTATAATTGTATTTCCTAATGTTTCGCACTACACAAACAAGTTTAAAAAAAATTTGAATAAAAAAGAAATTAAGGCCAATAATATTATAACTAGGATATTAGTTGAAAGTAAAGAACTTCTTATTTCTCTAGGAAAATTATGCAGATACATAATATATGCATATATATAATTTATGCATATATATAATTTATGCATATATATAATTTATGCATATATATAATTTTAAAAATTGAACAAATTTTAAAAAAATGTAAATAAAAAATCAATTTAGATTGCTTCAAACTCCATTAAAAGAAATTAAAACCAAAATTTTAGCAGTGCATGTATTTGGTATGGGGCTTTGCATAAATTACATCATACTTAAGGAAGGAGGGGGTAGAGAGACAGTATAGTGGTTTTGTGATGACGCATAATAGACTTCTTACTAAAGAGTTACGATTTTGTGACAAGGAGGAAGAGGGGCAAAAATGGTCAAAAATTGCACGACAATTTATGGATGATCACTGTGTAAATTTGCTTAAAAATATATATATAAAATAATAATTTATAAAACACTCTATTTTTTTTTTTTTTTTTCAACTTTTAGAAAAAAATCATTATTTTTTTTTTTTTTGCTATTAAATAATATTTACAGAAAATTTATGTGTATATAAATATGGTACAACAAATGTTTGTAACCACATCAATTTGGTATTATCTTTATTGTAATAAAAAGTAAAAGAAGCTCTAAAAACTGTTTAATTAAACAATGATTACATAAATATTTAACGCATTTTCTAAAATAAACTTAAAAAATTTAAATTTAAAATTTAATGGCTAAGATACTTAATAAATGGAAATGCTACTTAATTGATATTTACAGTTTTGCTGATGTAACTATATATTGGCATAACATGAAATAATTTTTCAAAATTTAACTAATATAACAATATACTTTAAAAAAATAGAGCTTTATGGTACTTGTGATAAAACAAAGCATATAAAATAGAGAACATTCTGTATAAATATTTCTACAACTTAATATAAGCAATATTGCCTATTCATACATTATTGTACTTAGTTCAGATAGTCAGCAGTAATATAGCTAAGGTTTAAAAAACAAACAAAGAAATTTAAGATATTTTTGAGCAACATACAAAAAAAAAAAATTTGTCTGGCTCATGTAATTTCATGACTTTTTTTTGACACACAATGATGCTGTATTCATTGTATTTCTGCTGTATTCAGTGTATTTCTGCTGTATTCATTGTATTTCTGGAATCATTTAGTTATAGTCAAACAAAGAATATTTGCTGCAATTTTATTACATATTAGAATCTTTAACATCAATAAATTTAAGAACTTCTTAAATAACTTAAATAATAACTTGTTAAAAATAAAAATAAAAAACTTGTGAATGGTGAAAGTAAATTTTAGGCAACTAAAAAATTATTTTATTGCCTTATTAAAAAAGAAATTAAAAACATGGATCTTTTAACATATTGTTTAGAAGACGCTATGACCACTTTAACACTACCACTATATTATATTCTAATATGTACTTGCTTCTAAAAGACACTAGCACACAAATGCTAATATTAGCTCTAATTATTTACTCAAAATAGTTGATGTTTTCTCAAGCGAAAAATGCATTATTTATGTTTTCTCTAGTAAAAATACATTTATTATGTTACTATTCAATGTTTCATTACATTAATTATTTTAACTAATTTTATTAAATTTTTATGCATATATTATTCCAATATAAAAATACTGACCTGGTGTACATACTGTATCACATACAGCCCCACAAAGTCTACAATACTTGCAATACTAAATCAAAAATATTGTTTTAAACTTAAAAACAAGCTTGAAGCATTTAAATATATATACATCATTGTTAATATACCATATATTGATATATAGTTATCAATTATAAAATGTCATTTATATAAAACTTAGTTGAAATAATATATTTCAACTAATTTTTTTTTTATCTTTTTAAGTTTATTAACTTAAATGATTTTCATATCAAGTTGATTAGAGACTTTTGTTTTCTAAGAAAGTCGTTTTGCAAAACAAAAAAATTTATTTTTCAATAACATTAATTATAAAAAATGCATACTTGAATACTTTGAATTTATATAAGTTTTAAAAGATTACATACAGCTTTTAATGATACTTTAAACAAATCATTATCAGTGAATTAAAATTTTATATAAGTGAGTTTCGCTAATATAAAAACATTAGTAACGATAAAAGTTTCAATTTCATTTATTTCTCTAAAATATAATTTAGAATCTCTTTCATTTAGCATGTCTTTAAAATGTTATTCAAAAAAGCTGCAGTCATATAGTCAATGCAAAATATTATTTGCCTGGTCAAATAATGGCATGCGAATGCATGCTTCTATGTGAAAGCCTAGTGGTTCATAATTTACAACTTTAAATTTTACTAGTTAATTACAGTTATATTTTAAATATACTTGAAAAAAAAAACTTCTAACTCTGTTAAAAATTCTGTTTATTTTGTTAAATGATTTGGCACACTAAATTTCTGAAACTTTGTATAATTTTATTGAAAATACCACATCTAATATCTCTTTTTTACTGCTCTCCCCCCCCCTGCCCAGTTATTTGTAATTACAAGTTCATTTTGTCAAGTACTGGATTACAAGTTACCAACCAACTAATAGTAACATGTAACACAGTACAACTTGTTCCATGTTCTGTGACTTTTAGGATTTGCTTTTCTAGTCAAAGGCTAGGAAAAAGAAACTCTGACTTAAAATTCCGCTGCCTTTGGGCATTTCGTTGAGTTAAGGCTAAAGATGGTGTCTTAATAAAAATACTCATATTGAACAGATGTTAACTACATTCAGCTACTGTCTTGTAGAAGCTCTTCTAGAAATAAAATTCTTAATTTCACAACTCCGAAACACATACTTTGACAAACAAGGTCGCTTTGCGGAGAAACAAGTGGAACGCGGTACTACCAGGAACATGGTGGGGATTGAACTCATTGCTTGTGATGTCATGCTCTATCTATGAATAAGTCAAGCACTCTTATTTAAATCAAAACTGAAGTAGCTAAAAAGCATTTTCATCTAACTGTTTCAATATTTGTTGTCTTCAAAGTAACTTTTGATTAGCTAAATCTTACCTCTTGCAAAATTCATCTTACTTGCTCTTTGCAAGACTAATTTGAATTCCTCTGATTCTTCTTGGGATCTCAGTTTTAATATTATCCTATGATTTGCAAAAACTTCAAATCAGGTTTGATTACTCCGACCATTCTTTTATGTGCTTCCTCTTAGTAAGTCCCTGGGGCCCCTACTCTGGCTAAAAATGAGACTTTTTGATGTCGGTGCCGAAGTTAAAATAGAAATTCGGCTTTCAGTTGAATTCGGTAACAATATCAAAATTTTATTGAACTTTCAGTTAAATTCAAAAGCTATAAAGTTTTTTTTAATTTATAAAGAAGAATTATAAAATATATTATATGCTTTATGTATATCAACTATATATTTATTTCTATCAACTATATATTTATATATATCAACAATATATTTTGTATTTATGTATATCAACTATATATTTTGTATTTATGTATATTTATTTTATTTATCAACTATATATTTAACTATATAACTATATGTTTCTACTAGTTACAACCCTCTTTCAGAGTTGAGAGAGGGTTGTAATAAATATAAAAAGTAGCTTCCTTGACTAAAGTGGCCTACTTGGCCTTAAGAACATGAATTCAGAGTTAGTGTTGCAAAAAAAACGCGTTTTTTTGCTGTCGCGTTTTTTTCACCCAAAAAAACGTGTTATTTTGATTTTTTTGGCGTTTTTTTGGCGTTTTTTTGGTTTGGGTGTAGGTTTTTTTGGATTTTTTTTAAACTCTTATGGTATATTTGTTTACTTATTTTGTGTAAACAGAGTGTTTAGCCAAAGTGGTATAAAAATATTTATCTTTTTGATTAGGAAAATGACTAAACAGTTATTTATTTTTTTAAAAAACTTCAAGATTTTTACCTCAAAAAAAATTATTCATTTTACTTATATTAAACATGAAAATGATTACCTTTTTTATTTTGCAAAGCAGTGTTTCATATAATAAATATATTTCTTTCATATAATAAAAATATTTATTTAGATAATTCTGATTCATTCCATTAAATAATACATTTATTATTATTCAAAAAAAAATTATGGAATAATGAAAAATGAACATAAGTTAAAAAAGTTAAAAAAGTTGAAATATAATTTTGTAATTTTAAAACAGATCCAGGGGAAATGAGGTATGAACCTACCACCCCGCACCAGAATCCATAAATTTATAAAATATCTTTAAATTTTTAAAATTTTTTTTAGTAGGCAAAAATGTGATACAAAATAAACTACATTTTTAACAAGCCCCGATTCTCCCTCACACCCACACCAAAAATTCCCAGATCTGACTTATTTTGCGATGCAGTGTTACTTCATTCATATAATAAATTCTTAAAACAGTTCAATATTTAAAAAAAATACAATTCATGGCCTTTACTTATAAAAATTTACTTCTTTGTCTTTACTTATAAGAATTATTATTAAAAATTATTTAAAAAAAAAAAAATTGTTTTTCTAATTAATGCTGCTTTTTCAAATTTTTTTTTTTTTTTTTTGAATAATTGAACAATTGCTAAAACTAAGACAATACTAAAAATATGGTAAATGGAAGTATTAAAACAAGTATTTAATAAATATCACCAAAAATAAATTTTAAAACAATTTCAGTGTTTAAAATGCAAAAAAAGTAGTTTTTAAGGCAAAAACGCAAAAAAACCAAAAAAAAACAAAAAACGAAGTCCTCGGTTTTTTTGGCCAAAAAAACGTTTTTTTTTGGCAAAAAAAACTAGAACCAAAAAAACGACTTACATCTCTATTCAGAGTACATCAGAAAATTATTAAAATTTCTAGTTTAATACTTTTCTGATGTACTCTGTGCCAAAACAGTTAGGTCTTCTTGGAACATTTAAAAAAAAAAAAATTTTATACAACTAATAAAATTTCTGAAAAAAAATCTTTTTCAATTAAATGTGTTTTTAAAATCTAAATTTGTCTTTTAGTTAAACTCGGTATACGCATATAATCTAAATTTGTCTTTCATATAAGTCTTAAAAAGTCGACTTTGCTGGTCCCTACTCGATAAAGCTGGTCTAAACACATTTACACTGTGCTTTTAGATTTTGTCTGAGAGTGAGAGGGTTGTTATTCGTCAATACAGAAATGCCAATAATATTGCAATATTTGTTTGCAGTAAATAAAATTTTGAGTTGGGTTGTCAAACAGAAATAGTGGATTTAAATCAAAAAGCCAAGACTTTTTGTCAAAACAAGAGTATAAGTTGAGTTCAACAAATAAAGTGACTTTAGATGTAAAATTTTTGTGAAGATTGTTATTAAATATAAGAAACAATGCAGGACCTAACCTTTAAAGTTACTTGAAATGACAAAAAGTGTAGGCCTTCAAAAATAACTTTAATACTGCAGTTAGAAAGAAATAATTTAATAATCTTAAAACCTTTATATAAAGAAACTAATAATACAGTGAAGACTAATCGGAGGATAGTTGGAGAGGTCAGAGTATTTTCAAGAGTTTTTAAAAATTGAAACCACTTAATTAGCACTCATTAAAAATTTAGCAAAATTAGAAAATAGAGAAACAGTTATTTCCAAATAACTCTGCCCTATTTTGAAGAGAAGTAAAAAGATCAGACCCATGAATAAGAGATTAGAAGATGAACACACTGTTGAAGACTTTCCAGAATGTCTCTAGAACCTTCTGAGCTAAGATATAAAATTTATTAAACTTAGAATAACAGAGCTTAACATTGGACTGGAACTATTTACAATGGCTTCTTACAATAATAAAAAAAAAATGTTCTAGTAAAAAAATTTTGTTCTTAATTAAACAAAATGATTACTGTTTAATAAAGCAACTGCTCATGATGGTGAAAAATGTGGAGTAGAATGAGACTTGACCTAAAATTGAAGGAATAAAATCTTCCAAACCTTTATTCCAGAAGGAATAAAAGCTACTAAGATGCAAATTTATGCTTACATAATATGGATATATTTCAGTGATTAACCCAGAGTTTATTTGACAATACCACTTCATTTTTGGCAACATTGAGGAGGGAGTGGGGGTGATATTTTTGAGATTTTTAAAGATTTTTTACTTCTTGCCCTCTCCTACCCTTGTTAAAACCAGTGCAGCAACAATGATTTTTAATCATTGTTTCTTCATCATTTTAATCCTTTGGGTTTATCTTGTTTAGTTCTATCCAAAGAAAAGGAGTTGATTTAAAGGCATTTCTTTGAACACATAAATTTACCGGTGGATTTAACCATATCGTGGCATGAAAATTATAGTGTTCTACAGGGTGTCCCACGGAAAATTTGGAATTTGTCAATAGAAAAACGGCATTTTAGATTTGCAATAAAATTTGCTGTACTTGAAAGGTTGTTTCATGACATTTATGGAAAATAAATTCATTCAAATGTCCATCACAAATGATTTTGCATAACCCCATTCGATCAACCCAATTTTTTTCAGTACGTTCTCGATTATTTCCAGCCAAATTGTAACAATAGCAGCTTCAATTTCATTTTTCAAATCGTCAATAGTTTCTGGAAACTATTGACAATTTGAAAACTCTGGTGTAACATACGTTTACACCATTTCCCAAAGAAAATAGTCTAACAGCGTCAGATCGCACCTTCTTGGCGGTCAATTCACATCACCATTTGAAAATCGAATAATCATTTGCTGATTATTCGGTTTTCAAAGACAGTGCGCAGAAGATTGATTGTAGCGTGGGCTGTATGACACTTAGCACTGTCTAGTTGAAACCAAATATTGTGTAAGTCTTCAGCTTCAATTTGGTTAAAAAAATAATCAGATAACATGGCACAATAGCGCTCACCATTGACGGTTACTGTGGCTCCTGCCTCATTTTTGAAGAAAAATGGGCCAATGATGCCGTTTGACCAACTTGAACTTTGTATGCTTTCAAAGCAAGATCTTTGCATAAAATTCGGTGCAAAGTTGATCGTTTAAAGGTTTAACTCTTGAGATTGATGGCAAATCGATGTTGATGGGTGTTCACAAACACTATCATTTACAGCAGAAATATTTTCGATTGATCTTGCTACTAAATATCTGCATTTTTTTATGACATTTGACGTTTCAAATGCCAAATAATGGTTAGTTCAAATTTGAAAAACTAGATAGTACACCCTGTATCTGCCTTTTTAAATTTTAAAGAAATTTAAAAGTTAAAGTTTTAAATAATAAATAATAATAAAAGCAAATAATTTAAAAAATTATATGAATAATAATATATGTTTAATAATGAAAAATAATTAACATAAATGACTAATAATTATTAAGAATATCAGCTAAATATCAAAATCTAATAGTGATGTACCAATGGCAAAGGTCGATTGAGGCTAATATAATAATATTAGGTATGCAATTTGTATATATAAGGTGCACCTAGGTAACAGTTTGGTTTAGCTTATTAGCCAATGCCGATGCATCAGCCAATGCTGATTAATCAACTGATGCCATTGGATGAATAATTAGGAGATGGTTAAGCTGATTAATTGGTTGCTAGTTACCAATCACATAAGCTAGTAGATTGAGTCACTGTTGATGTATAGTTATATGTTATATATGTATTTTACATTCTTAATATTATTATATTACCCTTATATAAATATATTAAAACCTATTATTAGTCACAATATTATAACGATAGCCTTTACCATTGGTATATAACATTGGTATATAACACTAAAAGCTAAGTTTTTACAACATAAAAAAAGGCAGATAGAATCCTATAATTTTTATACAACAATAAAGTTTGGAAAGCTGTTTTTTTTTTTGGAAAGCTGTTTTTTTTTTGGAAAGCTTACTTTATATGGAGTACATAGAAAAATTTCTGAGATTATTAAATAATTTCTTTCTAACCACAGTATTAAAGTCATGCTTGAAGGCCAATACTCTTCTTCGTTTATAGTGACTTCTGAGTCCTCTTCTTGGATTACCATTAACTACTTGGATTATCATTCACTGCTGACCTCTTCTGGTAACAGTATATACAAATCAATTGCAAAGTTAGAATCTGCTAAGGTTGCTTCTCTTTACTTTGCTTGCCACTTACTTCTGATTCTTTAACACTGTTTTTTGCTTTCTATTAACTCTCAACTCAATAGTGGTTGCTTGCAGCTTTGCTGGTAGTAAAATAACTCAAAAAGTAATATTTACTTTTTACATTTTATGCATGATGTTTTAAAATGAATTAAATAATATTCTGGAACTATAAAAAAATTAATTATAATAATATTCTTTTAGTTCCAGAATTATTTATATCACCATTTATGTGTTAATTAAAACACAAATATCTTTAAGTCTAATATTTGTGGTGCATATTGGTTCATTATAGTCCAAGGCACTATCAAACATGAAAGGTATCAGGTAGTAATTTTGTGGGGGTTTTTTTAAATAAAGGAGATTTTATAGAATAGAATAGAATAGAAAAGGTGCTGTACACACTTGAGGTGTGTAGAGTCTTAATTACGTAGAATTAAGATTATGACAGCCAATTACAAAAATTAGTGATCAGAAACCGAAATAATTATCGATACTGTTTTTAAAAATGTTTAAATTATCTTTATCTAATATCCATTGTGGAAGAGAATTCCAATCATTTATAACTCTGTTTGTAAAGAAATGGTGATGAATTCTTGATTTTGTAAATTGTCTGCGTATTCTACAATTGTTACTTCTACTAGATTGCTCCAGCTCAAAATTTAAAGGAGGGTGGTGAAAATTAACAATATCTTGCACTTTTGATATCTTATACATTTGAATCAGATCACCTCTTCTTCTTCTATCAAACAAAGTTGGCAATTCAAGTATCTTTAATCTTTCTTCATACGACTTCCCCCTTAAAGATTCAATTCTCGTAGCTGTGTGTTGCACCATTTCAAGATTGTCAATGTCCTTTTTCCAAAATGGACTCCAAACTGTTGCTCCATATTCCAAATGGGGACGTACTAACGATTTGTATAGTAACTTTAATAAAAATTCATCCAAATACTTAAAAGAGTTTTTGATCATGCCTAATTTTCTGTTTGCTTTACCTATAGCTGAATTAATATGATATTTCCACTCTAGATTATTTGAAATGAAAATCCCAAGATCATTTTCTATCATTGTTTCTGTTAAAACAGAGTTGTTCAATTTATATTCATATCTTGGATTCTTTTTGCCAATATACATGACTTTACATTTTGATTCATTAAATGTAATTAACCAATCTTCAGACCATTTAACTAACCTGTTAATATCCTCTTGTAATATTTCATTATAATCATAACAATGATTGATTGAAATAACTTTGGTATTGCCTGCATATAATTTAGTGTCTTTAGTAATCCCTCTACATAAGTCATTAATGAAGATTACAAATAAAAGAGGTCCGAGTACTGAACCTTGTGGTACTCCACTAGTAACCATCTTCCAACTTGAAATATATTTCTCTACCACAACCCTCTGTGTTCGGTCTGACAAAAATGATTTACACCAATTTAACATAGATGATACAAATCCTAGTCTGAATAATTTTTTCAGTAATTTCCTGTGAGAGACTGAATCAAATGCTTTTTTTAAATCCAAAAATAAAACATCAACAGAAATATCCTCTTCATACGCTAGCGTGAATAAATCTAATGTATAAAAATTGTAAAATATTCATACCAAACAAAATTTTATATTAAGAGTTGAGATAAGTTAGCCATTAAAGATATTTTTTTTTCTAACATTAAAATATAACTAGTACTGTTGGGTAGAGCTTTAGAAGGAAAAAAAGGACACTCAGCCTCAAAAAAAAAAGCAATTAAAAAAGTTTCCACAAGGAGTTCTCTGAACTAGAGCTGTAAATATTGGTAATCAAAATTTTTTTGATTTTTTAAAAATATGATCTTAATTAGATTAAACAGGTTCTATAAGGTTTTATAATAGAACTTTAGAATTTCTACTAGTCGTGTTGCTTTTAGAAAACAAAAAAGTGTTAAAAACTCTTAAAGGACTCTATTAAAAATATTGAAGTTTAAAATTTAGTTTTTAACTACCTGGTAGATATTATATGAAACTCTTTTTTGGAGTGAAAATTTTCCAAAAACAAAAATAATTCATCTAATTTATAAATAAAATAAAAAATATTATCATGAGTCATGGTAAGAAACACGAATATTAAAAATGCAGTACAAACTTACTTTACACATATTGCAGTTATTACTATCATCTTTGCATGAAGGACAATTCGTATCGCATAGCTTGCATAACTGGAAGATAATTGGTTGATTAATTTAGGTAATTTAAATATTTTTAAAAAAATTTCGCAAAATTTACTCATAAAAAGTACTGAACATTTATTTTGAGTTTTATTGTTTGCATATTTATTATTGCACTATAAAGTTTCATTTTCAATATACCTTACAATATTTACAATAAACACAAATAGATCCTTTTTTATATCCATCCTGATCAGCTTCTTGATTTTTTACTGTTTCACTGCTTTCCGATTGTTCATTGGAAAGCGTTGGTTTTTCTAAATTTGGGATTTCTTCTTTATCAAAATTAGAATTAGAATTTTGAGCAAACAAAACTCTGCCATATAATGTTAATGCCAAACATAAAATAAAACAACTATTAAATGACATTCTAGAGTAATATAGTAAAAAAAACGCTTTATAATGCTGAGTAGAAGCGAATTACACAGTAAGATTTTCGTTTTAAAAAAACGCAATTCATTTTGCATTGCGGACCGCACAGAATCAATAAAGGTGGTCATGCTCTAGACTAGCATTGACCAGAAATTTTGACGCGAGAGCCGCCTATAAATTGACGTGTGTCGAAGAGCCGCAATAAATAAGTTGCTAAGTTAATAAGTTGCTACTTCACCTTAAAAAAAATTATTGGCGAACGTAAATTTAAATTTTTTACACAGCAATATTTAAAATTTTTTAAAATGAGAAATGTACTTTTAAAAATAAACTTAATACAATTTGTTTAGTAATTAGTTTTGCTGGAGAAAAAAAAGTAAAAACTAATCTTTTAAACTAAACTTGGTTACATGAAATCAGATCTCTTTTTATTCACACTAGAGAAAAAATTATAGAAAAAATTATGAGAGCATCTTCAAATCATAAAATTTTTTAAAATTAACACAACTACATCTTTCATAAATTTATTAAAAGTGCTAATGATGATTTAAGAGTATACAAATCTTTAAATCTGTTTTGAAAGTCTTTAAATGAGTTCTTAAGTTTTTCCCGGTATGATTCAATCTTATGATCATCATATTGAAACGTAGGATTAGGATTTGAATTGAATCATCTTCTTCATCTAAGGAAAATGACTAAAAGTTTTTATAGTAAAATCTTTTTGAAACAGAAGAAATTTTTTTAAAAAAATTTAATATAGTCTGAGCAAGATAAGATTAAAAAAATCTTTTCTCTGAAGTGACTTCCAAATTTTGTAAATTTTGCATTACATCAGTTAAAAAAAAAAAAGATCTTGCAAAAAATCAAACTCGTCAAGGACTTAAAATATCTTTTGTTTTTTAATCAAACAAGATTTAACTGGTTCTAATTTCTACAGACCTATAAAAAACGTAACTACTTGATGAGTGGCCGTGACGCAGTGGTAGCGCACTTGCCTTGGAAACAAAGGATCCGTGATTCAAACCTCACCTCTGGGCAATTTTTGCAACATCGATAAGGAAGAAGGAACTTCCTATTAAATGCTCATCCACGGTGCTCTGTGATAAGACCGTAAGGACTTCTTGAGGTCACCTAAATAAAATTAAAAAAAAAATCCAGTACAGCAAAACAACAAGTATTTTGATTTGTCAGTAAGATTCAGTAACAAAATTTTTAAACTGCCTGCGATTTTTTTGCGTTTTATCAAATATAATTTACAACCACCAGCTCTGATTTAAAAATGATTGAATAACTAAAATGTTTTAATGCTAAATTGTTCTCGATGAATCACACATCTAAACTAACTCAGACAAATCTAAACTAACTCAGCTATATTTTGTATTTATAAATAGTTATTTTTCTTATGACAATATTGTCTGGGGTAGTACAAATAAAACTCGAATGTCTCCATAAACAACAGAATCATGCAGCAAGCATTTTTAATTTTCAAAATCACTTCACAAATGCTAAACCTCTTCTAAAAAGCATGAGGGCACTTGATATTTAAAAACTAAATATTTTCAAAATTACACAATTTATGTTCCAACATCAGTCAAAAAAAACGCCGAAGATTTTTGAAAATATTTTCCCTAAAACATTAAACAGATACAATACTCGATCGACCGGAAGACGAGCTCTGCCATTTTCTATCGTGACCCAATTCTATGGGACCATTTTACAATCTGAGTTGTAAACTTAAAGAAGCCAGTACCTCTCAACAATTTAAAAAGAACATAATCGAACTTATTGCCAATCAAGATTCTTTACATGATTTTTTTCTAACAGTACACTTTTATTTCCCTTTTTATTACCAGAGGTTACTGATGATAAGATTTTATCTTCTTCAGGTTCTCCCGTGTCGTAACTACTATAAATAATGAAATGTATTTGTATTTAATATTTTTAGATATTTTATCGGAAGTTACCTTTAATTGTAAATGGTTGCTTGACAAAAAAAATTAAAAATTAAAAACTCACATAATAAACTTGTATAAGCTCTTACTAGGATAGACTTTGTTCCAAAAAAAATTCCCTTATTCCCCTGACTTGTTAACTATATATAGTAATAATTATAAATTAAGTATCTTTTTGCTGTGTTATAAAGATCGAACAAAAAAAGTAAGAAAATTAAAAAAAAAATTTTATCATAAAAAAAATTATTCTGCAAAGAAAAATAATAGCTACAATAAAGTAATATCTTTAAACAAAGAAAACAAGTTTCACATCATTTTTTTTCCTGTTCTCTTCAAAATTTCAACTACATTTTCAAAATTTTAATTTCAACGCGTTTTTCTTTGCTCTTCCTTTTTATACCGTTTCCTTTAACTACTAATTACCGTTTCTTTTAATTACTAATCCCATATCATTTTTTTTCTTTCGCCTCTTTAATGGTATTAATAAACTCAATATCTAAATTATTGCAGGAATCTAGTAATTTTTTTTTTACTACATCACTGATTTCTTTGGTTACAATTTTCTAACTGATGATAGCGTTCATATTTGCTTCTTACTCTCTTGTTCAAGGTCTAGCTGATATCTTTAGTGTGCATCTTTAACAGACTTTATAAACTTGTTTATTAGTTCTATTGTTAATGGTATTAAACTTTTTTCTTGCATTTGATTTTGCATACTATCATCTTTTATAATATCATTGATCTTTTTTTTCAAATTAACTTTGGATTCAATCTTATTAATATTAAATCCTCTCTCGACACTTGCTAGACTATAACTTGTAACTAGAAACAATGTTAAAACAGATTTTAAATCCTTTGGTATGTTGATAGAAAATTTATGAAAAAAAGGTTTCATCTTGTTTAGTGCTCTTGCAACTGAAAGATTTTGCCTTTTCAGAATCTTGAGATAGCACTGCTAACAGATCTGAATATTGTGGTAAATCTTAATCTGTTAAAGTTAATAATCTTCAATGATACTAGATTTTAGATCTAGAATCAAAAGTTGTTTTATCTTGCATCATAATTTGACCGGTTGTATAGAGGATATTGAACTCGGATCAAATACATTTGCTTTCCTTACCATGCAATGATGTAATGGACTTTTTTGAGTAATTTTCTCCAATACAACAATTTGTTGCTACTTTTTTTAAACTTTTACAACTTTTTACTTTACCTTTATGCAATAAATTCCCAAGTTCATCTTCAGTTGAAAATCCAAATTGAAAATCTTTTATTCGAAGATAAATGTCTTTATCAGCAAAATTAAGTTCTAACAAGTCAATAACTGTCGCATTTTAGGAGAATATCAGTTTTAATAACTATCTGCATTAAGGATGTATGCAATATCACCAGATCCTTTCTTAGAAAAGGAAAGATTGGATTATCTGTTTGATATGTTTTAGGATATAGCTGCAAAAGCTTTCTGCAATATAGCAAAAAAATAAAAGCTTTAGCACAAGTAATTCCTCTTCAACTGCTTTTTTTTTTTAACCTTTGAAGATGGTCTTTTAAAAGCTAGTAGGTTCTGCCATAAATCAACTATTTTTATTATATTTAATCATATTTCTTTGAGTCGTGATGCTACCGCTTTATCCTTGACTAAATTGATAAAAATACTATGAAAGACATTTATAAGACTGACTCGTAAATATAAGTGTTTTTGAAATGTTAATTGAAACTGTGTTCTGTTATTAATATAGATTTTAAAGATTATGAGACAAAATTAAAAGTTAGAACGTTAAAAGATATTCACAAACCTTGTTGGACAAAACTGCAGGTGAAAGACTATAGAATCTGTAACAGAAATATAATCTTCACGTCTAACAGGAGAATCCTTAAAACAGTTAAAAAGATCCTTTCCTAATAGCCGTTAGACCTCAACTTGTGGTTTCTGTAGCTGTTTGGAAGGCTCCATGAATGATATGCAGGTTACAAGTTTACTAGTTTACTCAGACCAAAAACCTTCCTGTTAACATAATATTGTAGATGCAATCTAGCTCTCTCAAAACACAGCCTGAAATGTAATAACACTATTGGTAACAGAGCTACCAATAATACCAAGCATTCATAAACAACATGCTTAAGTATCCATCGAATCTCTTCATTACGATTACCTCCTTTGTAATAAATAAATAGAATTGTTGTTTTAAGATTGTGTAAAAAGAAAATTCTTTTTCAACTGCACCTGCTAAACCATTTAATTGTGTGTCTTTGCATACCTTAAAAGATAGTTCAGTGGCACCTTTAATTTTTGTAAGAAAAGAGTTTTTCATTTTTATCTGTTCTTGAAACATCTTTTCATGAGTTCTACTCTTTGCATGACTCTTTAGCGTTGCATGACTCTTTAACGTTGCTAAATCCTTTATCAGCTTTGCAAAGTCTGCAGTGTCCACTGGACTTTTACACATCCATTAACTTAATTTAAAATATGTTTTTTTTTTTTTTTTTTTTTTTGAAATCTGGAAAAGAATGTAATGGACACTCATCAGAAAAATATATTTGTTTTGTTTTATTGTGGGGTTAACATTAAATGTCTTATTATGAGCAGTATTGCAAATTTCTTTTTCAATAAATGCGTATTTTTCTGTTCAATCACCATGAAATAATCTGTTCTCATTTTCAACTTTTATTTTTATTGTGAAGTGCATTATTTTCATCTTTTGCTTAATCCATTTTTGAAACAATATGTTTTCCGGCAATGTATAATACAGTAATTTCCAAACTTTTTTGTGTCGTAGACCCCTTGCTATGCTTTTCGGTTTTGGGTAGACCCCAAGTTACCTGATATTGATTTTTCATTTCTAACTGTAGTGAAGTTTAGTTTTAAAAATATCAAGTAAAAACACATGCTAAGCTTTATACATTTTAATTGCATTTAAATTCAAAATACTCAAAATAAAATTGTGTATCTGTATACGTAACATAAAAAAACACAAAAAACAAACTAAGCAACAAGTAAATTTTTTCAGTAAGAAGGATGAACCTGATGCTTTAATAACAAATTATCAACATTTGGCGTCAACTTTGTAAGGTTTAATCTTAAATTTCCTCAGCTGATGATGTCCAGTCTGTTTCTTTTTTTCGTTAGGAGATCGGTAACAACGCTGAATCCTCTTTCCACTAGGTATGACGGGTGGAAAGGAAATAAAAAATTTTCTCGCTATATTCCATAATACAGGATAAGTAAAGGGTATGATGTTTTGCCTCCAGAATTGCTGATATCCGTTTTTAAACTGAACCTTAAGTTGTTCGATTTGTACTTAGTGCAATCAGTTCCTTTTGTATTGTAACATTTGTATAAAGCAGTAACAAGAAAATTTAATTTTTTTAATAATTTTAAATTATTATTACAATTAGGGGGGTTTCCGGGTACCATGGAAACCCCCCTAATTGCGCTACTGATATATTGAATAAACGTTGGGTTATTTACTTAGATCAACGTTGGGTTTAGATGTTTTTACATATATTATTTTAACGTTGGTTTATACACATTGAATCAACGTCGGGTTCATAGCATTGGATCAACGTTGGGTTTACTTCTTAAAAACAATCAATTTTTTGCGATGTTTTACATATGTTGGACCAATGTAAATGTGCCAGCTGTTTTTAGTTCCGTCGGTATTAATTTCATTATCAAATAAATGACATTGGATCAACGTTGATTTTGCATTGGAAAAAACAGCCGACGTTTGTGATGGTTTTACATACGTTGGCCCAACGTAAGTGTGCTAGCTGGGAAATGATGAGCAGCCTGTAAATTTAATATAGAACTACTTTTAGAATTGTTTCCTTAATTAGTTTATGTGTTGAAGATGTTCCAGACTTAATGCCATTCCTTTTCAGAAGTTAATAATATTTTGCACTTTGCAGATTGTATTCAACTGCAAATATTTAAGTTAATGCCACAAAGTACTAAATATTTAATATTTAGTACTTTGTAAGGCATCTTTAATGTACTTATGTACATTTTTTTTTTTTTTGTTATTTAGTTGCCCCAAGAAGACCTAACGGTATTGTCACAAAGCACCGCGGAAGTGCATTTAACCAGAAAGTTCACGCCTCCTTCCTTACTATGACACGAAAATATGTCCAGAGCTTATAAAGCAAGCGCTCTAACCACAACGCCACATTAAAGATGCCTTGCAAAAAATTGCGATGATTGGACCTTGGGAACCGAAAAGCACGAATATTTTGGAGCCTATGAACAAAAAAGACCTAAAATTTTTAACAGGTGCGCGCATGCCTCTATTTCAAAATAGAGGCATGCAAATCAGCGCTAATATAGCGCAAAATCAGCGCTAATATAGCGCAAAATCAACGCTAATATAGCAAATCAGCAAAAAAAAGTAAATCAGCGCTAATGTAACGCAAATCATAAGCAAATCAGCATGCCTCTATTTCAAAATAAGGGGTCGTCCATAAAGTACGTACGCTCATCGGGGGGAGGGGAAGGTCTTTTAAAAGCGTACAAAAACGTAGGGGGGGGGGGGAGGGAAGGGTTCAATTTAAAAGTATGAACATCGATTTTCTAATTTATCCCAATTAACAGCTAATCAATAGAAAAGTTAAAAATCTGACTAAGATCCTAGTTTGCCAACATAAAAAATATGTTTGGTATAGGGAGTAGAGGCCTCCTTGTTTGGCATAATTTAACTTAAATTTTAGAACTTGAACACATTTTTTAGAGCTTGCACACAATTTCACACATTTGGCATACTTATGCTTTCTTTATACAATTTTTATTTTTATCTTTATGCGTTTTTTTATACCATTTCACACATTAGACATACTTATGTTTGAAGATTGTGCAAGCTTGCTTGAACAAGCTTCAAAAAATAAAAATGCTTGTCAAAAAATAAAAATGCAATCAATTAATTCATATATTCTGAAATAGTTGTCATATTCACGGAAGTTTACAATTAGTACATGTACTAACCTTAAGTAAAAACCTTGCATATAATAATAATAATAAAAGTTGTAGTTGTAACAATAATAACAATACAATGCTAAAATTAAAATTGATATAAATGATAAATGATGATAAAAATGATAATAATAAAAGTAAAATGACAAAAATAAAAATAATTACAATAATCATAAAAAAAATGATAGTAATTTAGTATTAGTCACACATATACAGTAATAATGATTCACACACATACACACAAGACCGGCGCGAGTAGGTATCACGTGAGGGGGGGGAGCATTACAACTTTTGCCTACTTTTAAAAAAAAAAAGGTCCTCGTCGCCGACGGCCAAAAGTTGTAAAGTTCTGCAGGAAATGAAAGTCTTAAATATTTACCAACTAAACGTATATAACATTTTATGCTTTATGTTTAAATGTAAACAAAACTTATCTGCTTGTGTATTTAAAAATCTTTGTGTAATAAAACCCAAAAATAAGTATGATTTACGAACTGATAATTATCTTAATGCCCCTTTTCGTCGGAATAAGTATACTCAATTTTGTATTTCTTATGGAACAAAATAGTTATACCTAATATAGATTTTTCTATTAATTTGACTTATAATTATTTCAAACAAAAATTTAAAGAAATTATTTTTTCTTTATTTGCTTCTAACGATTATATATTTTTCAGTTTAATTTTAATTTTGTTAATTTTACTGTAATCCATATAACTTGACTACGGAAATTGTTAATTTATATTATTTAAATATTGTTGAAACTATAAATTGTACTGGGCTTCGTGATAAGATCTATATGATCTTCTTTAAGTCCTTCCATTAATCTTTTAAGTACATTATATTTTGTTGTAAAGAATTATTATGGTAAAAAAAAAAATATACAGTCATACAAATACGCACATACAAACACACATACACATTTAAGTTCACAAATAGATATAAACACATATACTTATATCCCCGTGTATTCAATACAGGTATGTATACATGAATTGTATACAAACATAATATACATCCAAATATGTAGGTTCATATATACTATACACAAATATACGTATATACATACATACATAAACACATACATACATACACAAATACAAACAAAAATACATATACACACATTTAATAATATTATATATGCATATATTATATACACCAACACATATTTGCATACACACACACGTATATATAAATATATATATTTATATTTATATTTATTTATATATATATATATATATATATATATATATATATATATATATATATATATATATATATATATATATTTATATATATATATATATATATATATATATATATATATATATATAAATATATATATATATATATATTTATATATATATATATATATATATATATATATATATATATATATATATATATATATATATATATATATATATATATATTAACATACGCATACAGATATACACATAAATGCATACATATACACATACATACATATACACACACCACTTATTCACATGCGCTTATCACAAACACTTAAAAATACATACATATCTTTGGATTTATTAATTGTACTTGATTAGGAAAGAATGGAATAGTTTACTCTTAAAAACATAGATTGAATGGAGAGCTTTTAGGTCATAGGGAAGGTTATTCCAAGACTTTATACTTTGGTTTTTATGGACTTATATCCTTAAGTAACAGAACAATGTTAGACTGCAAGATTCAGATTATCAATCGATCGAAGATAGTAACGATTATTTGCATTTTTGGGAAGAAATTGTTGAAGGTAAGAGGTAGGTTTTTGTGTTAGTGATTCCAGACAAACTGGCAATTCAAGAAATGAACAAGGTCACATAGTTTAAGGATATTAGAAGTAAGATATAGCACATTAGGATTGAATTTGTAATTCTAAAAATGTATTATTTTTAAAGCTTTGTTTTGAAGATGGAATATCCATAAAACTGCTTGCTTTTGAGATTGTCTCCATATTTGACAAGTATATCGTATATGTGAGCCAAAAATGGCATGATATATATTTAATAGTGTTTCCAGATTGACATAATGGCGAACTTTTGCCAACATTCCATTTGATCTGCTCAATTTTATGGCTAAGTCTTTAAGATGGGACACAAACGATAGGTTGGAATCAATTATAATTCTAAACTATTTGATAGAGTTTACAGGAATGATTTTCTGGCCACTTAATCTAAAGTTTATATTTTTATTGATTTTTGTTGTATTAGATTTAAATATGACCAGTTCAGTTTTGCTACAGTTGAGAGAAAGCTTATTTGAGCGAAGCCACTGAACTAAATTGGCAAAATTATGATTAATGTGTTTGTTAATTTTTTTTTAAAGATTTCTTGATAATGAGCAAGTTAGTATTATCAGCAAAGTGACAAGGAGTTGAAAACTTAATTGAGCGAAGCCACTGAACTAAATTGGCAAAATTATGATTAATGTGTTTGTTAATTTTTTAATTAAGGTCTTTAATATAAAGAAGAAAAAGTAGTGGTCTTAATACTGAGCCTTTAGGGACACCGTTGGAACAATTTATTTGAGTAGATTTTGAGTCATTGACTGAGACAAACTGAGATCTGTTGTGAAGAAAGGAAGTAAATCATTTAAGAGGCATTCCTCTGATTCCAAAGTATTCTAATTTCTTGAGTAGGATAGAATTATCTACTGTATCAAAAGCTTTTTATAGATCTACAAAGACACCACATTCAAAGTTTTTATTGTCAAAAGCTTTTCTAATAGACTCAGTAATTTTAATAAGTGAGTGAGTAGTTGAATGATTAGCAAGAAACCCATACTGGTGTTTGTAAAGGCATTTAAATTTATTCAAAAATGTATAGAGCGTCTTATGCATAGCTTTTTCAAAGAGTTTGCTTAGGTTTCAAAGAAGAGAGATAGGACGGTAGTTACACATATCCATTGTAGAACCTTTTTTTAAATATCGGAATGACTTTAGCAACTTTGAAAGAATCTGGGAATAAACCGTTTTAAAATGAGTTATTTATAATAATACTAAGAGGTTTAAAAATTATTTCTGGAATAAGTTTCAAAATGAATGTAGGAAAGCTATTTGGACCAAAGCTTTTTACAGTTCTAAGGGTGGTTTAAATAAGATTGGAGATTTCATTCTCTGTGACAGGATCAATAAAGAATAATTTAGAATTTGGAGAGTTGATATAGTCAGTAAATTTGGATGTTGAAGGTACAATTTTTTTTTAAAGCTTGTTTTGGATAGTAACAAAAAAGTTCTTTAACAAATTTAATACAGTAGTTTGACCTGTGATAATATTTTCTTTCAATTTAAGTTTGAGAGTTGAACTATAGGAGGAAGGTTTTATATTAATGATTTCTTTTATCCTTTTCCAAGTATTCTTAATATTATTTAAGTTTTTTACTCAAGTAGGTTGTGTAATAGGATTTTTTATTAATTTTTAGTAGATGGCTGATTCTGTTTTTATAAAATTTAAATTTAGAAAACAGTTTATTTTAAGTACTAATATTTTTACATTTTGTGCATTTTTTATATAATCTGTTTTTAATGGAAATAGATTTAAGTATGCCATTGGTGATCCATAGTTTTGAATAAAGTTTCATTTGCTGCTTAGTTAGTTTTTTGTATGGAGTATGCTGATCTAATAGGTTTTTAAATGTCTTTAAAAGAAAACTGATAGATTGATTACCATCATCTTTTTTTTTAATATAGAGATTCCAGTTAATGTTGGAAACATCTTCAATAAATATATTTTTGTTAAAGGTCACTTGAAGCATCGCTTGTAAGATATACTTTTTTTTAGGGTGGTTATTTTTTCTAGGAATGCAGATAAATTGAGCTATATGATCAGATATTGAAATAGTAAGATTGTTAGAGATTTGGTCAGGTAAATTGAAGTTTATAATGTTATCAATAAGTGTTTGTGATTTAGCTGTTATGCGTGTTGGTAGAGTTGTAACAGGATGTAATGAAAAAGAAATAAGCGAGTCAATGTAGCTAGATATAGGATTTGATTCATTATATTTTAGTATATCCATATTAAAATCCCTCATAGGAAAATTTTTTTTTTTCAATACTTAACTTATCTAATAGTGGAGTTAAATAATTATTAGTAAAATCATCTTGATTCATAGATGGACGTTGATATATGCAACTAATTATTATATTTTTTAAATGAGGCTTTATAGCTTCAACAAAAACGGATTCAAAACATTTGGAAGAGAAGATCTTTAGGTCGTTGCGAACTATGTAGTTTAAATTAAAATTTAGATATAGAAGAGCACCCCCTTTTTTAGCCTCAGTGGGGCAATGCCCAATGTTAAAACCATTTATAGATATGCTTGTTCTATTTGAATCATTTACATACAAGTTTGACTCTGAAACATCTATTGCCACAGGTAATGTATTCAGAGTGCTAATAAAGCTGCAGTGATCATCAATGTGATATGGTAAAGAAGCAAAGTTGAGATGAATATAAAGATCTGAATTAGGATTAATTTTTTTATTGAAATCTATGGTGTCATAGTATTTACAATTAATTGAATCTTGGGAATTATTTAGATCTGAAATTAAATTTCGTGGACTTGATGTAGTGTCAAGAGAATATAGTAAATTAGTATTCTTGTGCAATAATGTTTGGTCAAGCTTGAGCTAAGAAAGAGAGCCAAAATGAATTCTTAGATGGCATAATAATGTATTAGGAGTGTTAAACAATTTGGTTTTATTTAGTAGGAAAAAAAAAAGAAATAAAAAAAAAGAAAAGAAAGGAGTTTGTTAGATGAAATATAGCTTGTAAACATTAATGTAAAATAGTAATAAATTCAAAGAGATGAGAGATAATAATGCAGTGGCTTTAATATATAACATAAAATATTAGCAACTAAGTATACGACAAAAATTATAATAAAAAGTACCAAATAGTATATAGCAATAACTATAATTTAAAAAAAAAATCAATAAACAGTACTTTAAAAAAAAAAAAAGTAATTCGAGTGCATAAACAACAATATCATGCAAATATACATACCAAAATATCATGGAAGTAGCAATGATAAATGAATATAAGGGTACGTTTAATATAAATACACTTATAATAATCCGGAATAAAAAGTATTTGAGTAGTTAGACAGTTAGATAGAAAAATAAATAAAATTTAAAATAAAATTAGAAATCAGTAAACAAGCAAACACTTCCATAAAGTAAGTCAGAGGTTTGAAATAACAAATAAATACTCTGAGATGGCAAGTAAAAAAAATCTTCTTGATAATTTAGCTTCACTACTTGTTATTACTTCTTTTCTGCTTACCTGATTCAATCTTTTCGTTCAATAAATTGCATCAATCACCCAAGTAATTTTCTCTAGTTTTCAACTTTAAATGATTGAATTCCAAGCTTTAAAGTTGAGAATTTCAAGTTTTGAAGTTATGAATTTCGAGTTTTAATGAAATTGAGTTCCAACTTTTGAATGATTGGATTTTAAACTTCCAAACTATAAGGACTAATGGTAATAATTTAAATTCGCAACTACTTTGTCTTTTAAATTTAAAAGTTGATAAATTTTTTTTGTCTTTTTTGAAAACATTTTTTCTACTATTTTCTTTAAATATTTACAAGTTAACTATTTTTTATTAAATATCAAATTGACGCTTTATAGATCTTTCTTCTAATAGTATATATTTATTTATAAATATTTCAGTCACCTATTTTTTGAGCTGAAAAAAACAGGTTTTAGCAGTGTCGTGGCTAATGGGTCAGAGGCCTATTATTTTTAATATATTGTAGCAAAATTTGTTTTAACTTATCACTATTAAAAACGAATTCGAGATTCAAGCACTTATTATATTCGGGTCAGGATTTTATTAAAAACGCGAAACCTGGATTTGCACATTGGAAAACCCCGCAACATGCGCATGAGGCAAAAACAAAAATGGTAGCGATAAAAATAATAACAATTTTTATTCAATTTTTAAATAAAAACGGTTTTGTTTATATTAAATATTTTTATTGAATAAATTGATTAAAGTGTAAAATAACATTAATTAATTTAGTTTTAAATAAATTGTTTGTTGTGGCTTAGTCAAACTGGATATAACAGTATAAAAAATGTTGAAAGAAGTTTTTGTTTTATCCTAGTTTAATTGAATGATTGAGTACTAACATAAAACAAACTTGACGTTCAAATGCAGTTTTACCCGTTATATACATGTTTATTAACATTCAAATAATTTGCAAAAAACTTTTTTGTTTTAAAAAGCTTTCTTAAAATATTGCATCCATAAGAAGAATCTCCATAAAAAGAAGAATTTCCATAAGATTATTGTAAACAAGAAAAAAGCAGTAAAAGGCAAAATGTTGTTTCAATGAAATAGACTGGAGGACCTCAGTGAATTATAAGTTCAAGCAATCATTAAAGTAGCATAAAGCTCAAGCAATCATTAAAGCAGCTTAAAAATAATCCTGAATACTTTACAATAAATCCAAGTTTTTTTGAATCCACCATAGTCTTGTGATGGCTGCACAATTGAGTACTGATAAATAGTGTGATTGTAAAAAATTTAATATTAAATTGAATACCGCCAATGGGACTACATAAAAATATGAAAAATTCATTTAGAATGTTGAAAATGATACAATTTCATGTACATAACTGATAATTTTAAACCTAAAACTATGACTTGAATTTCGAGAGATTTTATTTGAAATTTTTTCTCAATTAAAGAGAAAAACAGCTAATAATAAATTTTTTTATCTAAACTGATTTCAATAAAGGTGTTATCAGGAAATGATAACACTTTTATTGAAATCAGTTTAGATAAATGATTTTTTGAAATTTCTCACATTGCAAATTTTGTTAAGTCCTTTAATAATTGTGTCACAATTATAAAAGGAAATCAGAATTATTGTGAGGATTGTGTAATTATTTAATAATTTATTTGTAACAATTATATATATATATATATAATATATATATATATATATATATATATATATATATATATATATATATATATATTAGGGCCCTGCGAAGCTTCGAAATTTTGAATCGAATCGAATAAAAAATATGATTCAAGATACAATTCAAAAATTCAAATCCTTACTTATTTGGTTTTTGTTGTGGATTTTTTAGATATTCTGCGCTTTAACACTATTAAAGTTTTTGTTACTAATCCTTAATTACCTTTTTAATCAGTCATTAAAAAGGTTAATTAGGGCAAAAAGCATTAATAAAAAGATTATACAAATTGTTTTTTTTTATTTTGTTTTGAAATATTATTAAATAAAAAATACTTAAATATAAACTTCAAAATGTTGATTCGAAACATGATTTCAATTGCGAATCAAGACCTGCTTTGATTCAAGATTCGATTCAAAACAAAAACTGCCGATTCGCAGGGCCCTTTTATATATATATATATATATATATATATATATATATATATATATATATATATATATATATATATATATATATATATATATATATATATATATATATATATATGTATATATATATATATATATATATATATATATATATAAATATCCTTATAGTGTAGTCGAAAGAGTCTTTTAATGTAAAAAAAAGTCTCTTTCGACTACAATTTTAATTACCTTGTCTCTTAAGCTGTATTTGATTGTCGTCGAAATGTCAAAGCAATTAAATTAAAGCAGAAGTACATTAAATTTTATTGTTTTTTAAAAAATTTTAAAAAAACCGCAATAATAACGACTAGAAAGTTTTTTTTAATTTGTAGTGTTTTTGTTTTTGTTTTATTAAAAAACATTTTTAAAACATGCGTAAATGTTGCTACATCGACTATCTTATAGCCTGACTCGCAACGGAGTGCTGCTGCATTGACTGACAAATAGCCTAACTTGCAAGAAGGTGCTGCTACATCGACTGACAAATAGCCTGACTCGCAAGGGAGTGCTGCTACATCGACTGAGGGTTTGGTTTGGGCAGGCAGTCTATCATTTAAAAAAAAAAAAAAAAATTTAAGTTTTTAAACTTTTTCTGGTCTGGTTTATTAACGCGCTCTTTAAAACTACAGTTTATGGGAAACTCTTTTTAACTACCATGCAAGAGTATATATATATATATATATATATATATATATATATATATATATATATATATATATATATATATATATATATATATATATATATATATATACATATATATATATATATATATATATATATATATATATATATATATATATATATATATATGTATATATATATATATATATATATATATATATATATATATATATATATATATATATATTTATCCTTATATCGTAGCTGAAAGAGTTTTTTAATGTTAAAAAAGTCTCTTTTGACCACAATTTTGCTACCTCAACAACTAAGCTACATTTTATTTTCATCGAAATGTTCAAGCAATTAAATTAATGCAGAAGTGTATTAAATTTTATTGTTTTTTAAAAAAAACGCAATTATAATGACTAGAAAGTGTTTTTTTAATTAATGGTGTTTTTGTTTTATTAAAGTATATTTTTAAAACATACGCGGAGTGTTGCTACATCAACTATCTTATAGCCTGCTACTACAAAGGGGTGTTGCTACATCGACTGACAAATAGCCTGACTTGCAAGGGAGTGTTATTACATCGAATGAGGGTTTGGTTTGGGCAGGCATTTTATCATTTGAGAAAAAAAAATTATTTTAGTTTTTAAATCTTTAATGGTCTGGTTTATTAACGCTCTCTTTAAAACTAAAGTTTATGGGAAAAACTTTATGATATATATCTTTTAACTATTCTCAACTAAGTTTAAGCTTATTGATAAATATAAAACTTTATATAATAATCTATTACCGTTCAAAATTAAGACTAAATGTTTGAAAAACCCCTTAATTTGAGGGGGTAAAATTTAATTAAGGTCATAATTTTTGAACACTAAGAAATTACTCTATGGCTTTCAAAATTTATAGATGAATACAAATTTAGTTAATAATAGTAAAAAAAAAATATTCTATCAATTTTTTGCTTTCACAATTGGGGCAGGTGAAGCGAAAGTTTTAAGGATTAATTGTTCTCAGACTTCAATCATTGCAATTTTTGCTAAGCAACCTTAATTGACAAATGATTAAATGTTAAATAATATATATATATATATATATATATATATATATATATATATATATATATATATATATATATATATTTCAGTTTTATAGTATTAGCTTACTTACATGCTTTTACTAATCGGCAGCTTTATCACTTTAGCTATTTCATTTTGGTAATTCAACTAAGTTCACATTCCAACTTTTTGGCATTAAAGTTGTTTATTGAATAAAGGTAATTTTTTAATTAATTTTTATTATTATATTTAAAACTTGCAACTTTGCATTTCATTTTTTTTTCCAAAGTTTTAAGATATGTTTAAACTTTTACTAATTTTTTCATCTTCATGTATTAGACATATTTTTTGTGGGTTTATTAAATTGCAAAGTATACTCTGTATGAGTAATACAATTTTCAGCATTTTTAGTACTTAAGTAAGGAGGTTTACTCTTTCCTCGTGGTGGTAAATCTCTAATGGATACAGTGGATTCTTATCTGTTTGGGAAATTCTCTTGTGGTATTGCATTTATTGCAGTACAAAATAAAGAGCGAATTGAGTGTAAGGCATTTTGCAACACAATTTCCCAGTTTTGAATGGAAACTTTTTTGATTTGAAACCTTATGTCAAAAATATCGATAATATTCTATTAAAGTGCTCTATTTGTCCGTTTCCTCTGGGATTAAGCCTCATTCTGCTTGTGGCAACGCCTCGGTTATGCAAGAAAGTACTTCTGATAACAAAGAACTGCCTCTGTCAGAATAAATATAAGCAGGCATGCAAAGAGAACAGATTCTTAAAACACCATATTACTAAAGATGTATCAGAGCAAGGAAAAGCGAGTGGAAATTGTGCTAGTAAATAATTGTAAAGATATACCAACTTTTAGTTGATGTCAAAAGTGGGCTTAGCGCATGCTTCTTTCTCAATAGCTCATCAGTGTATTTTCGTGTTTTAAAGGTTTTGAGAAGGACACTATTTGTCCATTTTGTTTTAATATTGCAGCTAACAAAAAAATCAGTTACATCTGTTTCAACAACAAATTGTTTTTTTAATTGTTTTTGCGACAACGTTCGCTGTATCGTTTTTTAGAGTCAAAGTCTTTAGCTGATTGAGTGGGAATGATAAACACTGTAATAACAAACTTACCTTTTCAGAGTAAATCAAGATATACTTTGAACAGTAGGAGAACAGTTTACAATTCTTTGTAATACTCTACTATTTAGCGGTACTGTTTAATGAGGTAAGGATTTTTATCTCTCTGGGTCTGGCTTTATACTATTAGGAGATACAGCATAAACAAGTAAATTGATTGAATTAATTGGGATTACACTTTTGTGTGATATCTCTTTTTTTTTTTAAACCACAAATTGACATAGGAGGTAATGTTCCTCCAAAAGATATTTTTATATTTCTATGTTGTTTCAAAAGCTTGACCGAAAATAACATTAGCACATAAATAAAGTAATATCTACATACTTCTAATTTGAAAAAATTGTATGTACTCTACAGTAGCGTTGAATTTTGTATGGGTTTTGATACTTATATATGGGTTTTGATACTTATTGACAATGTATTTGTTGAGTCTTTGGATTTAGTAACAGCTAATGATCTATTCGATTTACATACTTAAGGAAAATGTACTTGTTTTTTACATTTGTGGCAAACAGCATTTTGAGCAGGATAAGTGTTATATGTTTCCACAGTAGTCACACAGTTTTGTGGTCGTTGGTGAAGTTTTTTGATTATCGGTATATTTTCTTGCATTACAATTCGCAGGACGTTAGACTGATACTGTTCGGAGTATTTCTGTGCAAACTCTAGTAATCTTTTTTGATTGAATGCCGATAAAAGTGTGAGAGTCTTGTGTTCTAGTAGTTTCTGGCGTATCACACTGCATTTATCACTTAAACCTAATATCGGCTGTTACGGCTTTAAAGTTGCAGTCTCTTGCTAGATTTTGGAATGCTCGTATGAATTCGTTCAGCGTTTCGCCAGTTTGTTTGCGTGTTGTTAACAGATGTCACGTGAATAATTCGTTTTTCGGTTTATAGTACAACGATGTGAGTTTATCGACGAAGTTTATCAATATTCTCAGCTTTTTTAACGAAGTTTATCAATATTCTCAGCTTTTTTTCAGCTTTATAGATTTCTCAGCTTTGTAGATCCTAAAGGTAAAAAGGAGTTTTCAAGAGTTTTAAACCAGGGAATTCTTTTCTTGGGTAGATGTTAAAGCAGGGAATTCTTTTCTTGGGTAGATGTTAAACCAGAGAATTCTTTTCTTGGGTAGATGTTAAAGCAAGGAATTCTTTTCTTGGGTAGATGTTAAACCAGGGAATTCTTTTCTTGGGTAGATGTTAAAGGCAGCGAGTACGCTTTACAAAAGCATTATAAAATTTAATAGCAGTTGCATTTCACGAGTTTAAAAAATCAACCTAAGTTTTTTTGTTTTTATGTTTTGATTTTTATTATGATTATTATTAGGGTTGATTATGTAATAAAAAATAAAAGAAGAGGGAAGAAGAAAAGTTGTTGAAAATATACAGGTACATATAAGGGGGAGAGGGGGTCCTAAATCAATGTTTTTATTGTGTACGTATTTTATGGATGCCCCTAAAGCATTTTTTTGAATTGTTTTTATTCATGATGGTCTGAATTTGTTATACAAAAAATCTGTAGTCTGATCTTGTCACTAGCTTGCAATGTTCTAAACTTATTTCAAATAACATTCATCAAAACTGTACAAAATATTTTTATTAAATTTTAATCACCGATTAATAAAAAAAAGTTTAAAGAGAAAAATAAATTAATCCAAATTTAAAAATAGTTTTTTATATTAAAATTATGATTTTACTTATATAATTGTTTAGGCAACAATTGTTGGTTTTTTAAAGATGTATCTGCTGTTGCTGCTTATTCTATTCTATGTGGATGGTAAACCAAACATAGTTATATTTATTGCTGACGATTTAGGTATTGCTGACATTGGTTGCTTTGGCAACAGTAGCATTAAAACACCAAATATAGATTATATTGCAAAGAATGGCATGAAACTGATGCATAATTTAGCAGCAGAGTCGATATGTACACCAAGTCGTGCTGCATTGTTAACTGGAAGATATGCATTAAGGCTGGGGTTTGGTGCATTTGAGGACGATGCTAGCAGAGTGATTCTTAGGTCATCTAGCTCTTCTGGTTTACAGCCGACACAGAAAACATTTGGTCGTGTCCTAAAAGAAAACAATTTTACCACCGGTTATTTTGGCAAGTGGCATTTAGGTATTCACTGCTGTAACAACAGTGATTTTTCGCATTTTCCTTTAAACCATGGTTTTGATTATTATTATGGATTACCATTAACCAACATACAAGATTGCAGTGATATTGATAACGGAGCTTATGAATTGGTGCCTCGTTTACCCTTTCCAATAAGTAGAATGTTTTTACCAACAATTTGTGTTACAATTTTTATATTAGTAAAAAGTAAATTCATTTGTAAAAGGTATATTGTTTTTCTCACAGCAACTTATTTTATTCTTTGGTGTTTATTTATTTTATGGTGTATGATAGTTCGTTACACGAATTGTTTTGTTATGCGAAACCATGATGTAGTCGAACAACCTGTAGATTTATCTCAATTTACATCGAAGTTAACTAAAGAAGTTAACGGGTTCATTGAAAATAGTAAAAGAGTTCCTTTTCTTGCTGTTGTTGCATATCATAAAGTTCATTCAGCATTAAAAACACATCCAAATTTTGTAGGACATAGTAAACATGGAAAATATGGCGATAATGTGGAAGAACTCGATTACTCGGTCGGACTAATTCTTGATAAATTGAAAGAACTTGAAGTGCTTGATAAAACATTCATTTATTTTACATCAGATCATGGACCTGCGTTATATATGATAGTTAATGGAGAATATCACGGAGGCTGGAAAGGAAGCTATAGAGGTGGTAAATCTTCCAGTTTTGAAGGTGGCATAAGAGTTCCAACTGTTGTAATGTGGCCTGGTAAGATACCTAGCAACACACAATACGCTCATCCTACTAGTCTTTTAGATGTTTATCCGACTTTGATGTCTATTTCTAACATACCGGCTTCTTCAAACCAATTGTTAGATGGTATGGATATTTCACATATTTTGAGAGGTTTTAATGTTGATCCTCTCCCGAGATTTTTATATCATTATTGCGGAGCGAAACTAGAGGCTGTTACTTATACAACTAATGATGGCAATGTTTGGAAATTGCATTATCAAATTCCGAAGTCTTATAATGAAAGTAATTTTTGTGATGGTTTATTATGTAAATGTTTTGGTGATAGTGTTTTAAAATTACAATCACCAGAACTATATAACCTAGTGAAAGACTATTCAGAATCTAATTCAATTTCAAGCAAAGATGAAAATTATAGTAGTGTTCGTTCCACAATTGATAAAGCTGTAGCGAGTCATATTGATTCTATTAAACATGTTGAGCGCCAGTTATCGAAGGAAAAAAATAGATTTTCACTTGACAGACAATTGTGGTGCAATAAACCGTTTTGTAATTTCTAATGTTGCTTTTTTTTTTTTTCTCCATTGTGATATCACTTCTTCGTTATTTAATGGTCATTTAAAATGAGCTTCTTATCAAAGGTAATGTAGATTGCTAAATATACAACATTATATGAATATGTTTTTTATATTTATTATAAATTATATAAAACAATACAGATTGTATAATAAACATAATTATAGCTCTGCGAAATTTATGTCTATGAATACATTTTATAGGTTTTGAAAAGCAAAATCGATAACAAAACATCCTAGCTTTAAAGCTAGGAAAAAAGTACGGCAAATATCCGGCAAGAAAGTTAACCCCAAAATGTAAAGAAAATAAATAAATTAAAACAAGAATCTTTCGTTATTACTTTGTCATAAAATATTGAACCCTAATGGTAATTTTATTTCGAACTTTTAAACCTAATATACGATATTCATGATTTGAAAAACATCTGAAAGAAATATTACCTAAAAGTCATTAAAAAATTTTTAACCAAGGGATCTTCCAAATGGTGACTTTTTTTCCCAAATTTCCAAATTATATCAGTAACCTTTTTCCGAACTTAGTGATAATCAATTAGGTAAACGCTGACAATAATAATTGTTAATATTTTTAAAAATACCTTAATATCATACATAAACTAATGAACTTGTTTTATAAATCCATTCTAAAGTAAAGCTGCAGAGTACCAAAGTAACCAGACAAGCAGGGGCGGATCCAGATCATCTATTCTTAAAAAACACTTTAAGAAACACACATTTACACACACCTCAGCGTACTCTATTTTTGACATATCTGGAAAAATGTCTAGAAGGTAAGTTCTCAAAGAACATTAACTTGATTTATTGAGAAAAACCCAAACTTAAAGATTGGTTGGTGCAATAACAATAAGAAAAAATTAAAAAATCAGTATTATATCCAGCGTAAGCTGTTTACGCGTTTCTAACCTCTATCTCCTAAGTTAAATATTTTTCAAATAATTCATTAATTTTTTTTTTTTTAAGTTTTAAAGTATTAATTTCAAAATTTTTAACCCGTTTAAAATAAATCGGCATAAATACTTAACTAAATATTCAAATAACAACTATATAAAGCCCAAAAGTTACTTAGCGACAACTGAATTTTTAATCTCTATACTTATAGAATAAAATACTACCTACTCAAAATACTGCTACTCAACCTGGAATACCTGGAAATAGCATGAATCTTAGGGAAAACCTAGAAAACTCAGGGATTTTTTTAAATTTTTATTAAACTCAGGGAAAAAATTTTTTTTTTTTTGAAATTTTGTACAATAATTTTTTTTCAAAAATATTTTGCTAATACATATAATAATAAGTTTGCATAATGTGAGTGTTTTTGTAAAAGTTTTAGTTTGTCAAATGTAAGGATTATGTTTAATTAAGGAAAATAATCATGTTGATGAACAGGAAAGATTATAGAAAAGTCAGGGAAAACTCAGGGAAAAAAACTTTAAAAATTATAGCGGCAACCCTGTACTAATAAACACTAGAAAGTTGATAGAGTTTAATTCAAAATTAAGACAGAGATTATTAATGAACGGTATAGTCTAAAGCTATTTCTGTGTGAAATAAGCTTATTATTATTCAATCATATATGAAAAGCATATCAGTGTGTATTCTGTTTTATAAAAAAAGGTATACAACTATATATAAAAAAAGATTATTTTACAACTGCTAATAATGGGGTGAATGGGTGACGAATATTGGGGTAAAATGGGACACTGTTTAATACCATCTAATTTTAATTTACTACATTTTAGTTTTAAAACATTTTTTTTCTGTAAAAAAGCATGTAAACAGACTAAGGTTGGAGTGCAAGAATCAAACTTGAGTCAAGTTCGACTTGAACTTTATTTTGTAACCAATAGCGTCAGAGTATTTTTTAGGGGGAAAACCTATACTCTAAAGTATTTTTTGAGGGGAAAACCTATATAATTAAATAAAACATAATAAAATAATAATAACAAAAACAAATAAAAATACGTAAAGCATAATTTCCTAATACTTTAGTAATTAAGATGTCTAATATTTTTCTTCAGTTACCAAGAAACTACAAACGAATTTAAAAAGCAGTTGATCTGATGCCTGTTCAATAAAAGTGGTTGCTTAAGGAGTCTGGCAGTTTTTCAGGAGTAAAAATTTTCGTAATGAAGTAGCTGCTGTAGGGGAGAGTGGTACTGAATGGACCACAAAATTCAACTTTTTTGTAAAAATAATTTTTTCCCATATTGTCAACAACTATGGCGGATATATTAATTCAGAAGTCAAAATTAATACCTTCACTAACAATCCTTAAAAGTTGTAAACCATTGCGCAAACAGAACATAGGCAAAATGTGCGATAAATGTGACCCGTACCAAATTATTTAGTGGTCCATTCAGTACTGTTCATTGTACTGAATGGACCAACCCTTGTACTGAATGGACCACAAAAAAAGTTTTTTTTTTTATAAAAAAGATCAATATCTCTATCGCTAATAACTATAGCCGATATATTAATTCGGGAGACAAGATTAATATTTTAACTAACTATCCTTGTATATTGTATATTATAATAAAAGTTGTAAACAATTGCGCATAACAAGTTACATTATGCAAAGCAATTAGGGTGATAAATGGAGTTTAAAAACAAGAAAGAAGTATGTTGAAACATTGATATTTCTGAATTAATTAATACAACTTTAGACCGAAGTCTCAATCAGATAATCAAATTACAATAATCACAAACATATTGGCTGGCATTATCTGCACTTGTGCAAGCTTTATGTGCCCAGCTCGCACACTGTCTGCAACGGTACCACACTTCGTTGTCACGACCCATTTCTTCACATATAGCACACAAATCGTAATTTGATGTAATACCTCCACAAAAATTTAAACTATCTTTGACACCATTATCATTTCTTTCAACAAGAATATCATCAGCCTCATCATTATTATATGTCATTAATGGAAACTTTAGAGTTTTTGAGTTGCTTGATTTCTTTCTTGATTTCCTTTGACGTTTATTTTTAGCATCTTTTTGTTTTTCAGAAAAGTTTTGTTTTTTTAAATTTTGCTGAAGTTGTTGATTTCGAAGAGCCTCTTTAATTGGAGTATCAGTTAGAATCGAAGAGGAGAGCTTTTTGCGAGCACCTTTGGTTTTTTCTAAACGAGCTTTTGCAGAAGGATAAGGGCGTATACTTTCCACATTCAGGGTATTGCTAACATTTTTGTTGACCTTAACATTTCTATTTATTTCTACTGAAACTGGATAGATGTTGAGTGCTTCAGGATTAGGTCTAATAACTTCTACTGAAACTGGATTGATATTGAGTGCTTCAGGATTAGGTCTATTAATTTCAACTGAAACTGGGTTGATGTTAAGTGCTTCAGGATTAGGTCTAATAATTTCTAATGACACTGGATTGATGTTGAGTGTTTCAGGATTGGGTCTATTTGTAACCTGAGATAAAAAAAAATCCTCATCCTTCCACCGATCAGGTTAAAAAGGACTTATTCCAGATACTGAAAAACCACTAATGATGTTAACTGGCATTGATACTTTTGCCCAAGTCTTTCCAGAAATTTCTGCAATGTCATAGATTGAAACAGTTTTTCCTGGATGTGATACCAACCAGCTATCAATTTCACGTTTATAATGACGTTTGAAAGGTCCATACACTGTTATATCTAACGGTTGCAGTTTGTGTGATGTATGGGGTGGGATTGTTAAAACAATTACACCATTATCTGATGCTAAGTCAATAAAGTTAATTGACAAATGAGACTCATGATTATCTAGTATCAACAGCACAGGGTTTGTCTTAGATGGTCGAACACTTTTTATAAAATGATTAAACCACTCCATAAAGGTTGATTCCACCATCCACCCAGATTTGTTGGCAGTGCCAACAGAACCAGGAATTGAATTTCGCAGAAAAAAATCTTTAAAATGAACACGTGGAAATATGTAGAATGGTGTTATTGAGGATCCACTTGCATTTACTGCATTGCACATTGTTACCAAGATACCTCGTTCTGCACTTGTAACAGAAGCAACTTGCCTCTCTCCTCTCTTGGCTAAAACATGCTCTGGCACTTGTACAGTAGTAACACCAGTCTCATCAACGTTCCATATATCATTTGGTGAAAACTTGTATTTAATCAAAAGACTTTGCAGATTATTATAAAATAGATTTACATTATACTTGTTGAATGCTGACATTCGACCAATTGATGTTGCCTCTGGTTTTCTTATAACAAGTTCTGGATGACGACTTAAAAAAGCTCTAAACCAATCTACACCTGCATGTTTATTTGTTTCCCAAGGTTTAGCAGAACCTCGACGAGAATGTGGACACTTCTTCTCAAGTTTGAGAGCATATTCAAATGTTAGTGCTCTTAGCTTGATAGGACTTAACCCATATCCCATTTTTGCAGAAACTAAACAATATTGAACCAGCTCTTGTTCTTCTGTTACTGAAAAAATTTTCATAGAACTCTTACTATATGGAACACATTGCAACTTATTCAATCCATTTTGAGATAGTCAAGCTTCTTTTATTCGCCTCTTAAGAGTTGAACGTTTGACTCCAAATATCTCAACAGCTTTTCTTTCAGATAGAGTTTTATTTAAAACATTTTCAACTGCTTGGATCATATTATTGGGATCCCAATCACCTTTTAGTGCTGTTGCTTTTCGATGTCTCATAATACTTCTGAAATAAATAAAACTTGTTTATAACCATATTATAAAAAAAAATTATCGATGCTATTTTATATATATATACATATATATATATATATATATATATATATATATATATATATATATATATATATATATATATATATATATATATATATATATATATATATATATTTAATTATCTAAACACACACACGCACGCACATATAACATGTATAAAAAACTAAATTATATAAAAGCTTGAATGTAGAATAATTTTTTTATTATGATCAACAAGCTTTAGTAATTTTATTCTTGGTTTTATTAGATATTACTTGATTTTTTGTATTGTAAAAATTACTGACCATGGTAATTGTCATTGTTTTTAAAAACGTATAAATAACATTTCAGATATATTATATAATATCTAGCATATAGCTTATCTAGCATATTATATGCCATATAACATATCTAGCATATAACTTTTATTATATATAGTATATATAACAAATGTTATATGCTAGATGTTATTAAAAGTAATACCACCTTATTTATATATCGTAATAATATTATGACATTCAGTTATTGAAATAATGAAACAAACTACAAATTAATAATTATTAACCTAATATGTAAGCTATTAGTCTGCTTATCTTAATATTATATTATCTGCTTACCTTAATATTATATTGAATAATGAATAATTGAACTTGCGCCCTTAAGTCTTCGTTAACTAGATATTTTGGTTTATTTCCTAACTCACATCTCCTTAGTTCATTTAGATAAAAAAACTTCTGTATTTTGTTTTAGTAAGTAAAATACTGAAGCGCGATAAATAACTTCGCAGAAAAATGAACCGGTCCATTCAGTACAATCAATGGTGGTTCATCCAGTACACTAATCAAAATGTACATGTTACCCATATAATCACAGCAATCAGTAAATCATATAACATTCATTCTAATGTTATACAAAGTAAAAAATATGTATCTATAATATTATTATTAACCATAGTTAACTTTACCTTAAAAATCTAGTGTAAATTGAAACAAATTGAAAAGATAAAAATTTACTTTTTGCTCGAAAAAAACAAAAAATGCAAATATTAATGCATTATTACGAATAACGTTAAACCAAAAATATCAAAGAAACTTTGAGTATACAAAAATTATATGCAATTAAAAAAAATCAATTAACAGCTTGTTAAGTTTTTATTTTTCTAATGGTCCATTCAGTACAAGGTCCATTCAGTACCACTCTCCCCTACTAGAGTATAAGATTTCGAAATTTTTCAGTTATCAGAGGAAGTTTTCAGAGGAAAATGAAAGTTAACAATGAAACAAACAACAAACAAATTTTTAATAAAGCACAAAAAGAAAAAAAAACTTTCCATATCTGTAATGCATTAAATATCTGTAATGCATTAGGGAATAATGTAAACGAAGCAAAGCAATTTGCACATCAAAATACAGTTAAAAATGACAATAAAATGAAAAAAACAAACAAATAAAACCAGAAAACTGGAAAAGAAATGAAATAGCTGTTTGCCAAATGTTAATAGCCTTAGTTGAAAAACTAGTTCTCATCGCACAAATGTAGAAGTCATCTACGAAAATCTTGACAACGTGCAGAAACGCTATAAGTTTACTGCTGATGGCATTTACAATATTGATGAAGTAGGTCTTATAACTGTGTATAAGCCAAAAAGGTAATTTTAGGTGTAGGCAGTGGCTACACCTATTTTAAACTTTTGAAATAACCAAATTTTAAATGTTTGAAATAACCAAATTTTTATGTTTGAAAAAACCAACTTTTAAACTTTTGTTTAAAAATTGGTTATTACAAACATTTAAAAACCTTTCTACGCCACTAGGTGTAGGAATAAAACAAATAGGTCCAGTGATGTCTTTTATGAGTATTTTAAGAGTATGACTTTCAAAGGTTATATATATATATATATATATATATATATATATAACCTTTGAAAGTCATACTCTTGTCATACATTATAATGTAATTAAAATTCAATAAAAACGGCTGCGTATAAACTTTTTTGAAAAATATTTTTTTTTCATTTTAATATATATTATTCGATGTTTCGCTGATCTATTGTGATCAGCGTCATTAGGTATAATTAATAAAAACCGTTACAAAGATAATGGTTACAATAAAAACTAGGGGTGTCCCGGATAAGATATCCGTTATCTGGCCGGATAATAACATTATCCGGTTTTTGATAAACCGGATATTTCAAGTTAAAGTTATTTAGAAATTTAAAGATTTAATAAACCAAGAAATGTTATATTTTTATATTAATAATAGTTTATTATTCATATACTATTAAAATTAAAAGTAACAAAACATCAGTTTATCACTCATTTACAAATTTATTTCCATTATGACGAATAAATAGTAACATTTCTCCACGTTGAGGTAACAGCCTTGATCGCTTTTTCTCGTAAATATTTCCATATTCGGAAAACAATCGCTCCAAAAATACAGAGGATCCTGGAGTTGCTAATAATTTAAGTGCTAATTCTTTTAGAAGTGGAAACTTCTCTACGTGTCTTCAATAATTAAAAACGTCTTCTTTTTTTCTATAATCGAGTGACTAAAGAAAAAATCAACTTCTTGGGCAGCTTTTACAAGAGAGACTTGATCAGGATTTATTTCACTATTTTGTTCTGTAATATAAAAAAAATTAACTACTAAAGATGATTTATTTATATATTTTTATTCAATAAAATGTATATATTACTTAAATCAGCAAACCAACAACATGCAAAATATAGCTATCAAAAAAAAAAACTTAATAAAAAGTTTTTCTGTTTATCAAAAAAGTTTTTAAAATTATTAAAATTTTTTTTTAATAAACAGAAAGAGATTTTCTTACCTAAATCCTCCTTCATATTCTGCAAGTTCTAAAAAGCAGGATTTAAAGTCATTTTCTTCCAAACCAACTTTTTTGGGGATTTTGGCGTTAAATGATTGGAGATGGTGGTGGTGGAGCTGGTAACTCAGTGGCGGATTGAGGTTTAGTGTCGCGGGGGAGCCAAGTCAATGAATAGGGGCGACCGGGGTTGTCTTTAGTAATTTGATCTTATAATATTTTTTTTTTGGATTGTTTTAGGGGGCGCCGTTAGACCGTTCTTGGGGGACGTGGGGGGGGGGGCAACTCGCCCCCCACACCTTATACTAAATTCGCCACTGTGGTAACTCTATTAATAACAACTGATAAAAGTCCAGCTATATTTCTTTGATTTTTTACTACAGCATCTAATAGCATTGATCTTGCTTATTTTCTCTTATCAACAGGAAGAAATTTAAACTTGTAGCGAGGATCAATAATGGTGGGTAAAATATATCTTTCATTATTTGTTATATTGAGATTATCATGAGAAAAGAATCTCTTATTTAAAGATTCTATAAGTTGTTTTGTTATTTGAATTGCATCATCTTTTTGATCAATTTTTAATAAAAATCTTTGTAAAGTACATATATTTGGAACTACTGTTGATAAACTACACAGTTCAGAACTCATAACATTAGTAAGTTCATAAAAAGGCTTTAAAACATATAATAAATTGTCAATGATTTTTCCAATCATTTGATGCAAATGTTGGCAATTCATTATGATCAGCTAAATACATTTGAACTGCTCTTTTAAGTTTTTGAAGTCGCTCTAACATTAAGTACTCTCGAGTTCCTAATAAACGTTTCCCCCCCCCCCCCCTCGTTTAATAATTTTTGGATATTTTTCCTCTCCCCCCTCCCTTCCCCTCCGTTTAATAATTTTTACTTGTTATCAACAAAAATTTTATATATCTCAAAAGTAAAAAAAAAAATTCAGTGAAAATCGGCTTTAAAAATTTGAAAATAATTTTCAGTTACCGATAAAAATAAAAACTTTCAGTATAAACAGGTTTGCAAATTGTCGACCTATTAAATCTCGATTTGCTATAAATGAACTTTTAGTTTGTTTTCACTAATCTCAAAATAATATTTCAAAATAAGTTATTATTTTGAGATCAGTGTTTATGTCTCAACAAAGCTTTGGTTTTAATTATAGGATTTAATATGCTGAATATAAGTTTTATACTTTGCAAAGTATAAAACTTATATCAGCATATTAAATCCTATTGAAATTATGATAAAACAGCCTAACCCTACCCTAACAGCTGTTAGAAAATGCGCTTTTGACTCTAGGCTTCACATTTTCCAGAAGCATGCATAAATAGTTTTATGCATGCGTTTTAAAAAATATTGGTTTGGATTTATAAATTAAAATTTTTTACAAAAATATTTATATTGTAACATGGCGTCAGATCGGAAATTTTCAAGAACTGACCGAGATAAATACAGTTTGGAAGAAAAAAATTCTTTAGATAAACTTTGTAAAAGTTACAAAAAAGAGTGCGATTGCTTTTTATTGATTTTATCGATTGCTGAAACCTTTCAAATAGTCAACTTTAGTGAAAAAAGAAAGAAACACGTTAAAACATTGCCACGCAAAGGATATCTCACAAGAGCTGTAAGAGAGTTTTATTCGGACTTTAAAGACATCAAGCATGATAATCCAATCTTAAAAAAAGCCCTAAAACATGGGAAAAGATGTCTAAACCAACTTGAGGCAGATGAAGATGCTGTAACTGCTCCTCCGAGCAAATTAAAGTATCCCAAAAGTCAGACAACATTTATTCGAGTGGTTTGTAGACATCCGTGGAACCCTTAAAGCACGTTTACCCAGGAAAATGTTTACAGCACAATGCAAACTTTTTTATGAACAGTGGCTTGCCATACAACCAGAAGAAGTGCCAGAGAACAAGGAAATTGTTTTCTCAAACCGTTGGTTAAATAACTGGATGAGTGAGCATGGTGTCAGTCTGCGCCATACTAACAAACGCTTTCAAATAATGTAGGCTGACCGTGAAAGAAGAATATTTGAGTACCTGAAAAACATTTAGGCTGTACGTAAATACTTTATTGAAAATTTTGGAGTTGATCCACCTGTGCTGAATGGTGACCTAATGCCACTCTACCGAAATGAAAGTTCTATCTAAAAGACCTTGAACTTTACTAGTTTGGACACATACGTCAAAGAAAATTATTCTCTTTCAAGAGAACGAATTACTGTTTCACTCAAATTTTCAGTGACCTTAAAGTATCAATTAAATCAGAATTTGTGTTTAAAGGCAAAGGTGTTAGGGTTAAACTTAATCCTCTTAAAGATGTGAAGTTTCAATGGGCACCTAAAGGTTTCTATCGATTGGAACATATGCTGAGTACAATAGCTAATTTACCAAACAGGCACAATATTTTTACACAAAATTACGGGATTTATGTTCTAGATGATTATAGTGTTCATATAATGGCAGAAATCAAAGCTGCCTAACTAAAGAAAGACTATATTTACGTTGGAATAGGTGGTGGTGTTACAGGGGACGTTCAAATTAACGATACAGGTTTCCACAGGCCTTTAAAAGCTAAATACCGAGAGTTGGAGTAAAATCTTATGACCGAGCAATTAAGGCTTGAACCCCAAAAAATTCGACAGCCATCCAGGGATCACATGATGCAAATGCTACTAAAAAGTTGGAATTCGATGGAGATTGATGTTACTAGTCGATTTAAGGTACTGTGGGTAACCAATGCTTTAGACGGAAGCGAGGATTATCTAGCTTCGGAAAGAATATTTGCCTTAGTGGGAGAAAAGCTTCAAGTATTTCGCAAAAAACTTATGCTTATCCCAAGCCCACAAAATTTTAAAGATCTACAGGGGCTAATTACACCTCCAAAAGGAGTGAAACTAAAGCAAAGACAAAGAACTTGTGTACAGAGTCGCTAGATGTGATTGTGTACAGAGTCGCTAGATTGTGAACAGAGTCGCTAGATGAAGGATATGAATTATTTGATTGTGATGGTGAAACATTATTTATAAATCAACTTGATAAAGAGCATTAGACAGACGAGGAAAACGATACAAATTTGGAAACAAGTGCTTTAGAAAATCAAGATGAAAACAATCGAGTTAATTTAAACACCGATAGTTCATCCAACATTTTATTAGGTGACTTATGTCAAGGCAATGATGATCTAAGAAAAGATGCTGTTTTCATTGATGAATTAGGAAAACTTCTATGTAATGCAGAAACGTCTACCCAATTTATTCCACATCTTACAAGATTGAAACGGAGCTATATAAAATCTCGCCGTGCCATAAAAAGCCGTATTGAAAACAACTTTGAAGCCTTTAACAACGAACAGTTAGAAAATGAAGTGAAACACCGCGATGAAAATGATTCAATCAGGAAAGCTTTTAAGGATGTATTTAAATAAAAAGATCATTTTTATATATTTTATTTAAAGTTAATAAATATTGATAATTAAACCTTTTTTAAAGCCGTTCATTTTCTTTTGGTAAATTATTTTTGTACGTTATGGGGATTACATTCTCTCTCTGTTTACTAGAACTAGAAGTGGTTCCTTTTTTTTAAACAAAAAAACCCTCACATTTATTTTGTAGATAAAATCCTCCTCCTACTATAAATTTAACCCCACCCCGACCCCTCACCCCCGTTTATTAAATTTCAGAAAAAATCCTTCCCCGTTTATTAAACCTTACCCCTCCCCTATCGTTTATTAGATTTTGACTAAATTTCCCACCCACCCGTTTATTCCCACCCCCCGTTTTTTTTCAGCACTCGCTATTCCAGCGAGTAGGCACATTTTGAACCAAAAGTAGAGGTGTGTTTTCATGCCTTTGATGAATGATTAAAGTGGCCTACTATTCGACGTGCTTTATTTAATAAATCTATCACTAATATTTGCGATAAAACTTCATCCTTAATCACGAGCTGAAATAAGTGAATTGTGCAATGAACTGATGTTATTTGAATAAGTTTACTGCCTAGTGACATATTAGCAGCACCATCTTTGACTAAAATATGTCTTCTTGGTGCATTAATTTCCCAGTTTTCTAACATATTTATAAATTTTCCAGCTATGTTTATCTCTGTGTGAGCTTCTGGAAAATGTGAAGCCTAGAGTACAGCATCTTTGCGCTCAAAATTTTTTTTAATTCAACGTCCTGATATGGAAATAAATGTTTCATGAAACGTCGGACAAGTCCAAATATCTGAAGTAAAACTTATGTACTGTGACTGAGCAATTTCATTAAAAACCTTTTTTTTAATTTGATCATACAATTGAGGAATCGCTGTCTCCGAAAAAAAATGTCTACTTGGGACTAGGTATCTTGGTTGTAAAAAAACCATTAAACCAATAAATCCATCATCCTTGGTTATACTAAATGGTTGATTATCTAAAACAATCATAATAGCAATTTTTATATGAATTTGCTTAGACTTTTCATCATCAATATCCCATATCTTCTTTGATGTATTCTATATGTATATATATTCTTGTATACTTCTACGATGTATATGATTTTTGATCGTAACCGTGATCGTGAACGGACGTACTTTTTTTCAAAATTAAAAATGGCGAAATTTACTGTTTCACAAATCAAGGAGCTGTTAGAGTTGTATGAAAGTACACTGTTGAAAATATTTAATGATAAGTTTGAAAAAATAGAAAACAAGCTCATTAGTATGCAAGTAGAAAATACAACTTTAAAAAATGAAATCAGCGAATTAAAGAAGTCTGCTGAGTTCAAAAATGAAAAATACGAAAAAATTTTAAACGAAGTAAATGATTCTAAAAAGAAAGCATCAAAATCGAATTTAAACAAAACTAGCATAGAACGTGAACACAGCGATAATATAATTAAAGACAAACTAGCAGAATTGGAGGACCGCAGTCGGCGAAACAACTTAAGATTCAATGGGATCCAAGAAAGTGAAAATGAAACTTGGGAAGAAAGTGAAAAAAAAATACACGAACTATTAAAATTCAAGACTTGGTATTAATAACAATATAATAATTGAAAGAGCACATAGAACTGGAAAACTTGATTATGGTGGAAAAATGAAAAACAGAACTATAGTTGTCAAATTCTTAAACTATAAAGATAAACAAACGATAATGGAAAATTACTCGAAGTTAAAACTCTGGACAGAACGCCTATACATTAATGAAGATTACTGCGAAAGAACAACGGAATTAAGAAAGAAATTGTTTATTGAAGCGAAAGAACTTAAAACAAAAGGTAAATATGCAAAAGTGGTTTATAATAAACTTGTTACGCGCGATGCTTAAAAATAGGAATTCCTTTGTTTTCGCTAGGCACTACAAGTATACTAAACTATTAAAATGGATTCAGTTTTAGTAGATAATTTTAAATTAACCTTTAATTTTCTTCAAACAAATAAATATCTTATTGATGAGAGATCTGATCTAGATCTAAATTATTTTAGCGAAGCAGGTGCTTTACAAAATAATTGTTGTTATTTTTACGCACATGAAATAAAGGAGTTCCTAGAGTGTGACCATTTGAATGCCTTACATATAAATATAAGAAGCTTAAAAAAAAATTTTGAAAGCTTTTGCTTATGTATGAAAGATACTCTAAACGTTTTTAATATAATTTTTGTAACCGAAACTTGGTGCGATTCTGACGAAGTGAATTATGACTGTAACATCCATTTACCTGGTTTTAAAATAATATCATTAGCGCGTAAAGCAAATAAACGAGGCGGTGGTGTGCTTATTTACATAAAAGAAAGTTTTCAAATTTTTACAAGGCTCGACCTGAGTATTTCTGATGACGATAAAGAGATTTTAACAATTGAAGTTTTAACCCAAAAAAATAAAAACATACTTTTAAGTTGTGGTTATCGCCCACCTTCTGGAAAAATTGAATGCTTCAACACATATTTAAATACTAATATTAAAAAAAAGCTGACCACGAAAATAAATTAATCTATATAATTGGTGATTTTAATTTAAATTGTTTTGATTATCACGTCAAGCAAAGCACACAAAAGTTTTATGACGAATTATTCAAAAATGGAGCGTTTCCTTTATTAGATAGACCAACCAGAATTACCGAAAAAACGGCTTCAATAATCGATAATATTGTAACAAACGATGTTTTTAATGAATCTTTAAAAAAGGGTATTATTAAAAGTGACATTTCCGATCATTTCCCCATTTTTTTCTCTATAAATATAAAACCAAAAGTACTACCTAATGAAAAAACAATCTTTTTAAAACGTATCTATAACGAAGCTAATTTATTATCGTTTCATGAACAACTGTCATTGCTTCATTGGAAGGATTTAAACACTTCATCTGACGTAAACTTTACTTACAACCAGTTTTTTAAATCTTTTTATGAGGTATATGATGTAAATTTTCTGAAACGCGAAATAAACTTAAAAACCAAAAGTGTAAAATCACCATGGATTACAAACACCCTAAGAAAATCATCAAAAGTCAAACAAAAGTTATACATTAAATACCTTAAAGAAAAAACGATAGAAAGTAAAACCAACTACAAAAAATATGCGAGAGAATTTGAAAAAATTAAAAAGAATCTTAAAAAAAATACTATTCCGATTTACTTATGCGATACGAATGTGATTCAAAACGCACATTGCAAATTTTAAGAGAAATTACCGGTAAAACAAAAATTAAATCATGCAAAAAAATGGCATTAAAATTAATGGTGATATCTCTTATGATCCACGTGAAATAGCAATCGAACTAAACAAATTTTTTGTCACGATCAAACCTAATTTAGCAAGAAATATACCAAATATAAAGAAAACAATTGATATCTCATCTATTGCATTAGCTAATCTTGATTTTTTGGAATTATCGTTTGAAGAATTTGAAACAGCTTTTAGTGCGCTAAAACCAAATAAAGCAAGTGGCTTCGATGATATAAATGGCAATGTAATCAAAAATTCATACAAGGTTATAAAAGACGTGCTTTTTAAAATTTTTTCACTTTCAATTAGACAAGGAATTCTTCCTGATCAATTTAAAATTGCAAAAATCACACCGATATTCAAAGGAGGAGACTTAACAAATATCAATAACTATCGCCCTATCTCTGTTCTTCCAGTCTTTTTTAAAGTCTTAGAAAGAATTATTTATAAAAAAATTTACACTCATTTAACTAACAACAATTTATTATTTAACCACCAGTATGGATTCAAAAAAAACAACTCTACAGAACACGCGATTCTCCAGCTAACACGTAGTATCACAGAATCTTTCGAGAAATCCGAATATACTTTAGGCATCTTCATCGACCTATCAAAAGCCTTTGATACAATAGATCATAAAATTCTTTTTAAAAAACTCAAAAATTACGGAATAACTGGAAATGTTTTAAAGTGGATAAAAAGTTATTTAAGTAATCGCAAGCAATTTGTAACCATTGACGCTTCTTATCCAATAAGTTTATTAGAAATTACTTGTGGTGTTCCTCAAGGATCTATTCTCGGACCTCTTCTCTTTCTTATATATATCAACGATCTCTATAAAGTATCCAGATTAAAAACAATCATGTTTGCAGACGATACAAACTTATTCTTATGTCTTACTAACATCACTACTCTGTCACTACTATGTCATACTAACATCACTACTCTGTTTCAACTTATGAATGTAGAATTAAACAAAATTTCTTACTGGTTTAAATTAAATAAATTATCGCTTAATATTCAAAAAACAAACTGGACTCTCTTTCACCAGCCCTCTAAGAAAAAACTACTGCCTTATGAAATGCCATCCCTTTTTATTGATAACATCGAAATAATTAGAGTAAACGTTACAAAATTCTTAGGTGTTTATATTGATGATAATCTTTCATGGAAAAATCATATTGAAAATTTATATAACAAAACTTCAAAAAGTTTAGGAATTTCATATAAAGCAAGAAACTTTTTAAATAAAAAAATTTTAACTCAATTATATTTCTCTTTTATCCATAGCCATATAAATTATGCAAACATTGCATGGGCTTGCACCAATAAAAGCAAACTTGAACCTCTTTATCGTCATCAGAAGCATGCAGCACGTTTGATACATTTTAGTGAACGTCTTACTCATGCAAAGCCTCTATTTAAAAAAATGAACGCTTTAAATGTGTATCAACTCAATGTTTATAATACTCTTTGTTTTATGTTCAAATGTAAAACTAATTCTTCACCAGTTTCTTTCCATGATTTGTATATGTCAAAAGATAAAAATAAATACTTTTTACGCAATAACAATTTTATTAAGAAGCCATTTTTTCAAACTAACTTGAGCAAATTCTGCATTACTTCTCGCGGACCATTCTTATGGAACAAAATTGTCTTAAAAAACTTTTCTCAAGATTTTATCCAACAATGTAACTACAACTCTTTTAAACGAAAGTTAAAAGAATTAATTTTTACAATTGACGATCTATCAATTTACTTTTAATAATTTTTAATAGTTTTCCCATTTTACCTCCACTTATCAAAGAACTATTATTATTTTATAATTTATATATTTACCAAGAATATGTATCAGTATATACGACAATTTATATGTTTATTAACTTATATAGTATTTATATAACTGATCTTTATATTTATAACGGGTTTTCTGAATATTTTTAATTTGTTTGTATCACGTTCATTTTAGCGGTTCTCGACGAAAAGACCTTACGGTCTTCTACGAGTCCCCGCGTTCTTTTATTTCTTATTTACGTTTTTTTTTTTTTGTTATTTTCTTGTAACTTCTATATTTTATTTTTTAATTTGTATATTTATAACGGAATGTTGTTTAAAATGTAATAAAGAACAAAAAAAAAAAAAAAAAAAAAAAAAAAAAAGTAAAACTATCTTCAACAGACTTCTGTTTTTGCATTTCACACTTCTTCTTTGAAATCAATGAGCTACATTTTGAACTTTCTTGAGCAGCGGAAGAACATTCCATTTTATTTTTTTTTCATCTTCATACAATTTGCAATGAAATATTTTTGCATGATTATGCAGTGGAGTTGTAGAAAATGACTGCTGACCAGATTTACTACGCCCCCTGCTTATCTGCTTTCCACATGGAAGCAAATAGCTATGGAATCATTATATTACGGCAATGGAAATCATGGAATCAAATATTACGGCAACTTTAGTCTTAATGTAATATTTAAGTTACATTATCCGTATCCGGTCATATATCCGGCTGGATAATTGTTAAATATCCGGGTATCCGATATCCGGCCGGATAATTAAAAAATGTTATCCGGGACACCCCTAATAAAAACAAACCGTTAAAAAGATAACATTAAAAAGAGTATGAGCAAATAGAAAATAGGATTAAATGTTCACGTCAGCTAATCTAATAAAAAATGGCCCAAGCTTATTTTGTGACGTTATCACTATCATCCCTATTAAGAATATTTTCGCCACTTCCCAACTCTTGTCTAACATTAGCTTTGTTTATTTCTAGGGATTCTCGAATTTTCCAAATATGATTTTCTTGAGCAACTGATAAGGTTTTTGGTTTTAACCAGTCAAACGTACCTTGGCATGATTTGGAATGCTCAGTAGCACCCGAACTGGCCCATTTTCCTTTTTTAATATTTTTTAGTGCTCAATACATCTTGATATAAATTTCTTTTTGGTTTTACCAATGCATATCGAGTTGCATTTTATTTGGTAGACGCTTGGGTTTGTATTTAGAGGAAGTTTTGTTTTATTGTTACAGAATATATTGTTTAAATTTGGAGTTGATGTAAATATAACTTTTATGTTTTGTTTTTTAAATTCTTTTCTAAGTTTTGGATCAACAATCGATATCCATGGTAGCTTTTTAAATGGTTGGTTGTCAGTTGACAATTGGTATTTTTTTCTTAAGTTGTTTTTGGTGGTTTTCGAGTTAAACGGAGTATTTTATGGCAGGATTTTGTTCTTTTAGGATACATACAAACATTTGTTGTTGTTTTATTGAGTCAAAGCGAGCGTGACAATCGTCTACATATCTCATGAAAGTTTTTGGTTCACATGTATGAATAATATTTATATTAAGTGCTTTTCTTTCTATATTTTGTAGAAACGCTTCCGCCATAACAATCATCAAGGGCAAACCTATAGGACCTGAATTAGATATTATTCCTATTTTGTTCTCATGTAAAAAATAGCAAACACTCAATGAAAGTTCTATTAATTGGTGTCTACAAGCGAAAGTTTTGTTCGAGTCTTCAAGTTGTCAATGTCATTATTTAATATATCAATAATAACCGGAATAGCTTCGTTAATAGGTACGGACGGATTTAAATTAACTAAATCAAAAGAAGCTTAAACTTCATTGATCTATTTTCCAATGTCTGGCTTCATTAACTACATTATGTATATATACAAAATGTATTTTATACGTATCACCAACGAGACATATATTATAATTAAGTAAATAAAAAAAGGGTAATTACCTTTGAATCTTGCACCTTGAACATAACTCGATAGGATTGGAAAGATGTTGGGGATTATAGTTGGTGTTAGGGTACAGTTGAATCAGATATAACAAAAGAATTCAGTACACTTTAGGTTTCTCTTACCAAAACAAACACATATAAGCTTTCTTGAGGAGAAATGATCTCTTTGTTTGTTTGGCATATTTAGTACATTAATTATGCTAGTTTCAATACAAATGAATAATAAATTTGATAGAATTTAAGCTAAAATATGTTTGTTTTTTCGTTTTATTTTGTTAAAACATTGACCATTGTTTCTCTAAATGATCATATCTTTTGAACGCAGAAATAGTTTTTTTAAGTTTGAAAGCTACGTATGAATTTCAAATTCTATGTGGATTTCAAATTTCAAGAGAAAAACCTGCCCCGGCATTCTTTAAAAATTGATTTTTCATTGGGACGTACACCAAACAGTTCTTTATTTTTTAATTTTGTTTTTATGTTAGTCCTAAACATTTTGTCATAAAATTTTTTGAAATTTTTTGAACTTTTCAACCGAAACGACCAGGATTAGACTAGTGTAAGGTAGATTTTTATACAATCAGCAATAAAAAAAAGTTTAATTTTCAAATTGTGAAATGGCTTCTGCTTTGAATAAGTGTGCTCAAATTTCAAATGATAAAGCAAATGTATGTCCGAGTATATGTCTACTGTAGACGTTGCATTAAAATATTTTCAAAGAGTATTTGAAAGTATTTTATTTTAATGTCAAAATAGCTGTTTTATATGTTATGTTTTTTTAAATGGGCTTCTTAATGAAACGTTATGTTTTTAAGAGATTAATCAGAGGTGCTTGACCTGCTTAATTCATTTTTTGAGATATCAACGAATATCTGTGCAGTGTATTTTAGATTTATATATTTTTTTCAAATAAACATTTGAAAAAAATATATAAATCATATTTATATATATATATATATATATATATATATATATATATATATATATATATATATATTATATATATATATATATATATATATATATATATATATATATATATATATATATATATATATATATATATATATATATATATATGGCTCAAGTTTAGATAATAACTTTAAAATACCGGGCTATAATTTGGTTTCATTAGGGCGGAAAACAAATAAACGCGGCGGTGGTTTAATTATTTATGTAAAAGAAAACCTTCAGTATTATATTAGGCATGACATGAGTATTTCTGACGTCAATAAAGAGGTTTTAACAATTGAAATATTGAACAATAAAACTAAAAACATTGTGATTAGCTGTTGTTAGCGCCCACCTACTGGCAAAATTAAAACTTTTAGTACATTTTTACAAGATGATGCTATAAATAAAAGCAACCATGAAAAGAAATTACTTTACATATTAGGTGATCTAAATTTAAATTGCTTTGAGTATCATGTCAAAAAAGACATTAATAGGTTTTATAATGGCCTATTTGAAAATGAAGCAGTTCCTTTAATAAACAAATCAACTAGAATTACTTAAACAACAACTTCCTTAATTAATAACATTATAATCAACGATTTTTTTAATAATTCGCTTAAAAAAGGCATTATTAAAAGTGATATATCTGATCATTTCCCTATATTTTTTTCAATTGATATTTTTGCGAAAATTATATGTTGTGAAAAAAAATCATTTAAAAAACGAATTTTTCATAATAAAAACCTAGAATCTTTTAAATATCAACTATCGTTAATTAATTGGGACATTATAAACTTTTCTGAAGACATTAATTTAATATACAAATCCTTTTTTAAAATTTTTTATGAAATTTATGACATCAATTTTCCCAAAGTAGAAGTAAATTACAAATATAAAAAAATTGTATCGCCATGGATTACTAAAGGTATTCTAAAATCTTCAAAAATTAAGCAAAACTTTATATTAAATATTTAAAATCAAAAACAACTGAGAGTAAGACTATTTATAAAAATTACATAAGATTATTTGAATGCCTAAGGAATGCCTAATTTACTTGAAAAATACAAACTAAACTCAAAACGCACTTGGCAACTAATAAACGAAATTACTGGTAACACTCAAAAAATATTGCAATCTTTGCCCTCAGTTATTAAAGTAGATGATATTTTACGATATTTTTACGATAGTACAATTTTACGATAATAGTACAATTTTACGATAATACAATTTTACGATGGCTTTAATGAGTTTGGAATGATGCCTATAATAAATAAATCAACAAGAATAAAACAACACTCTTGTTCTGCAATTGACAATATTTTCACAAATACTCTCTTCCATTCCACATTTAAATCAGGCATCATCAGAAGTGACATAACCGACCATTTTCCAGTCTTTGCAATTTTCAAAAAACCAAAAGATTTACAAAAAAAGGACTGATACTTCAAAAAAAGAATCTTTACAACCGAGCAAAAAATATGTTTAAACTAGAGCTATCAACTGTAAATTGGAACTTTGTTTTTCTTGAAACATGTGCTAATAACAGCTACAACCTTTTCTTAGATAAATTTCTCAATTTGTACGATTTTCATTTTCCTAATAAAATAATCCGTATTAAAACTAAAGGTCTTCTTAATCCTTGGTTCACTAAAAGCCTTTTAAAGTCTTCGAAGCGAAAACAAAAGCTATATATACGCTTTATTAATTCAAAGAAAGAACGTAATAAGCATAATTACTTAGAGCACAAACGTCTATATGAAAGAACTAAAAAAATTGCCAGAACTACATACTTCAAAAACAAGCTGTTAGAACTAAAAGGTAACTGCAAAAAAACGTGGGATGCTATTAAAGAGATTCTTGGAAAACAAAAAATACACAACAAAGCCTTACCAAGCGTGATTACTGTAGACGGTACACAGATCTCTGATGTAAAATCAGTGGCAACAAAATTTAATGAGTTTTTCGTAAATATTGGTCCAAACTTAGCCAGCAAAATTAAACACACTCCTGCACATTTCTTGAGCTATCTATCAAAGTCGGATAAAAGCTTAGCATTTAAAAAACTCACTAGTAAAGAACTTGATGATTCAATAAAAAAATTAAACAAAAATAAAGCAACAGGCTATGATGCTATTTCAGCAAGCATAATCAAAGACTGCTACGAACTTATTAAAGATGTTTTATTAGATATTTTTAACAAATCGCTTAAAACAGGTGTTTTTCCAGATAAAATGAAAGTTGCAATTATTACACCCATTTTTAAATCAGGAGATGAAAGTCTGGTTACAAATTATCGACCTATATCGGTATTACCTGTATTTTCAAAAATCCTCGAACGTATCATATATAATAGGATATTTGCATTTTTGTATGATAACAATCTTCTTTATTGGAACCAATATGGTTTTCGATCAAATTACTCAACGGAACATGCACTTATGCAACTTGTTGAAGTTATCAGTGAAGCATCTTCTCATAACAAGTTCCCCTTAGGTATATTCCTAGACTTGTCAAAAGCATTTGACACCGTTAATCATCAGATTTTATTAGAAAAACTAAAATATTATGGAATAAGCCACGAATACCATAAATGGTTTACCAGTTACTTAACTGATCGAAAGCAGTTTATTTCTCTTAATGATGGCTTTCAGACAAACAAACTTAAAATATCATGTGGGGTTCCACAAGACTCCATCTTAGGTCTGTTGCTATTCTTAATCTATGTCAACGATCTATATAAAGCATCAAATACTATGTCTACTATTATGTTTGCAGACGACACCACTTTATTCTATTCTCACAGTAATATTATCTCTCTATTTCAAGTAGCAAATAATGAACTAGAACAAATATCAAACTGGCTTTTCGCTAACAGCTTATCTTTAAACACTGATAAAACTAAGTTTTCCTTATTCCATTCTAAACGAAAGTTTCAATCTATTCCAAAATCCTTACCAATGCTATATATAAATAACATCAATATTGAGCGCTCATTCACAAATAAATTACTTGGTATTTTAATAGACGAAAACTTATCCTGGAGAGCTCATATAAATCATATTAGCAATAAAATCTCAAGAAGTATTGGCATCTTATATAAAACCAGACGAATCTTAGACAAATCTACACTAACTCAACTATATTTTGCATTCATAAATAGGTATTTATCTTATGGCAATATTGTTTGGGGTAGTACAAATAAATCTAAACTCGACTGTCTCCTTAAACAACAGAATCATGCAGCACGCATTATTCATTTTCAAAATCGCTTCACAAATGCTAAACCTCTTCTAAAAAGCATGAGGGCACTTGATATTTATGAGTTAAATATTTTCAAAATTACACAATTTATGTTTCAACATCAGTCAAAAAAAACGCCGAAGGTTTTCGAAAATATTTTCCATAAAACATTAAACCGATACAACACGCGATCTACCGGAAGATTTAAAAAACCTTTCCGTTCATCAAAACTTACGAGCTTTGCCATTTCCTATCGTGGCCCAATGCTATGGAACCATTTTACAAGTCTGAGTGGTAAACTTAAAGAAGCCAATACCTCTCAAAAATTTAAAAAGAACATAATCGAACTTATTGCCAATCACGATTCTTTACATGATTTTTTCTAACAATACACGATTATTTCCAATTTTTATTATCAAAGGTTACTGATGAAAAGACTTTATCTTCTTCAGGTTCTCCGGTCTTGTAACTATTATAAATAATGAAATGTACTTGTATTTAATATTTCTAAATATTTTACGGAAATTATCTTTAATTGTAAATGGTTGCTTGACAAAAATTGAAAAAAAAAAAAAAAAAAAAAAAAAAAAAGATGATAATCTTCTTCTTGATCAAAAATCAATTGCTTTTGAATTTAATGAATATTTTGTATTTGTAGGACCAAACCTAGCCGAAAAAGTTCTGAACCCTAAAAAATTAATAAAAGCAACATATGACCCTCTAAACTCGTATCTAAATTCTTTTGATTTGTCTTTTGAAGAGTTTGAAAGTGCTTTTAAATTGTTAAAGTCAAATAAAGCAGTTGGTCCAGATGATGTCAACGGAAATATTATTATAAGCTGTTTTGACGTTTTAAAAGACATACTTTTCCAAATTTTAAAATGCTTTATTAATCAGGGAGTTTTTCCTGATGATTTAAAAATAGCAAAAATTATTCCTATATTTAAAGAAGGAGAAAAAACTAATGCAAAACACTATCGTCCAATTTCCATCCTCTCTGTTTTTTCTAAAATTTTAGAAAGAATTTTGTACAACAGAATATACAATCACCTTTTAACAAACAAATTATTATATAACATGTAATATGGATTGAAAAAAAATAATTCAACAGAACATGCAATTATTCAGCTTACAAGAAGTATATCAGACTCATTTAACAATTCTAAATTTACATTGGGAATATTTATTGATTTAGCGAAAGCGTTTGATACAATTGATCATAAAATTCTTATTAAAAAATTAGAATATTATGGTATAATAGGCAATGTTTTAAAATGGTTGAAAAGTTATTTAACTAATCGTAAACAGTTTGTTTAAGCTGATAAATCATTTTCATCAAATTTGTTAAATATTACATGTGGAGTTCCTCAAGGATCCATATTAGGACCTCTTCTCTTCCTTATTTATATTAATGATCTATACAAAGCCTTGAATTTAATAACAATTATGTTTGCTGATGACACTAATTTATTTATGTCTCACAAAAGCATTCCTACTTTATTTCATAACGTGAACATCGAGTTAATCAAAATATCTGACTGGTTTAAGACAAACAAACTATCCTTTAACATTGATAAAACTAAATGGATCCTTTTCCATCCTCTTACCAAAAAACATAAATTGCCAATTAACATGCCTCCACTTGTTATTGAAAATATACAAATTAAAAAAGTAACAGTAACTAATTTCCTAGGCGTTTGTTTAGATGAAAATCTTACATGGAAAAATCACATTAAAAACTTATCAAGTAAAATTTCAAAAAGTATAGGAATATTGTACAAAGCGAAAAATGTCTTAAATAAACAAACTTTAGTACAATTATATCACTCATTTATTCATTGCCACATAAACTATGCAAACATTGCTTGGGGTAGTGCAAATAAAAACAAACTTAAACCTCTTTATTGTCAACAGAAGCATGTAGCACGTCTTATATATTTTAAAGACCGTTATACTCATACCAAGCCTCTTTTATTTGAAATGAAAGTTTTTAATATATATGAGATTAGTATTTTTAATATTCTTTGTTTTATGTTTAAATGTAAAACCAATTCATCCCCGATTTCTTTCCATAATTTGTATTCATCAAAAGATAACTAATAAATACATTTTAAGCTTTAATAATTTTATTAAGCAGCCCATTTTTCAAACAAATCTTTTTAAATTTTGTATTGATTATCGCGGTCCATTCTTATGGAATAAAATAGTTTTAAAAAATTTTACTGAGGATTTTATTAATCAAAGTAACTACTTTTCTTTTAAACAAAAGCTTAAAGAACTCATTTTTACAATCGATGATTTAACAATATACTTCTGATATTTTTTGTGATCTTTATTTTTACCATTTATTTAAACATGATCTTATGAAAAGTATATGTGTATCATTAACAACTATAATTTACATATATAATAGATATAACGCATCTTGTATTTATTATGGAGTATTTTAAGTTTCTTACTTTTGTTAACTTTACTTTTTAATCTTGTTATTATCTTTTAAATTTTAACACGAACATTTCTTAGCGGTACTCGACGACAAGACCGTATGGTCTTCTACGAGTCCCCGCGTTCTTTTATTTTCTAATAACGACCATTATATTTATATATAAACTTATTATTATATATTTGTATTTGAAATATTGTAACGAAATGCTTATTTTACATGTAATAAAAAGAACGAAAAAATAATAAAATATGTATATATTTTTATATATATATACATATAAACAAAATTCTCGCGATTTTCTTTAATATACCGTGGCCCATACTTATATAACAAAATAATACTTCAAAATATGGAACTTATTATATATATATATATATATATATATATATATATATATATATATATATATATATATATATATATATATATGTATATATATATATATATATATATATATATATACATATATATATATACATATATATATATATATATATATATATATATATATATATATATATATATATATATATATATATATATATATATATATATATATATATATATACATATATACATATATATATATATATATATATATATATATATATATATATATATATATATATATATATATATATATATATATATGTATATATATATATATATATATAAATTCTCGCGATTTTCTTTAATATACCGTGGCCCATACTTATATAACAAAATAATACTACAAAATATGAAACTTAATAAAATGGATAACCTTATTGCTAAAAAAAAACTAAAACATATCATAATTAACTTAACCAACTTCATCGAAATGTATTAAACAATTTGGGAAAAATAGTAATAATAAAAAGCCCTACTACTTCTACTATACAGTAGATACCAAAATACTTGTGTATTTGTTGTATGTGTATTTGTTGAACTAGTTCATTAAAGTTTATTTTATGTTTTAAAGGTTCTCGATGAAAAGACTATTTTAGTCTTCTGCGAGTTTCCTTACAACAGAGAAAAATATTTTTTAAGAATAATTTTATATATATATATATTTAACAACGTCCACTAGCAAGTCCCTAGTAGCCCTGTGGTACGACGGACTTGCATAAATTTTTTTAAATGCATGGGTTAATAGCCAGCACTTTATATTATAAACAACAAATAGTTACCTTATTTTGTACATTGTACAACACACATGCGCTGAACAGAATTTTGTCTTGTAAAAATTTTAATGGTAAAATTTGTCTTGTAAAATTTTTAATGGTACAAAAATTGTTTAATTGTACGTTTTGTACTTTTATGTAAAAATATGTAATTTTGTTTTATTGAAATATATACGGATACTTGTGTTGTGAAAAAAAAAAAATTATATATATATATATATATATATATATATATATATATATATATATATATATATATATATATATATATTTAATTTTACATTTGTTGGTCGTATTACAACTATACATTGCCAAAAAAAAAAAAATAATGATAATAATAATAAACTTTCACAAATATAAAATAAGGTATCTGAAAGAAGATCAAAGGATCTTGTCGTCAGAACCTTAAATAAGTTCAAACAAGCATTAACAGCATCAAATTTTTACAAATTTCATATATATATAATCCAAATATATATTATATAATCCAAAGAGAGATCACGCGGATCTACTCACCAATATTTTATATAAACGTATACGTTAAGTAAAGAATATAAAATCAACAAAATAAGTAAGAATAAACTTTTTACAAATATAAATAAGAAAAGGCAAAGTTATTAATTTATATTATTAATAATAACATAATACGTCTTCTAATGAAAAAATTTGGGTTTTTAATTTACTTTTAAAAAAACGAAAAGTAATGGGTAGTTCGAAATCAAAATTGGGCAAAACAATTTTATTCCAAAGGTGTGGTGCCCGAGAGACAAAATTGATTAAAGTTCGTTTGACAGAAAGGTTCATTTAAAAAATCAGTATTTCTCAAATTGTATTTGTTGATGGGTTTCGGAGTAAAAATATCTTTGAAGACAGATTGAGACAAGTCATTTTTCCACATGTATACAAAGCATAAAACATTATATATATTTAGCTCGTATATTTTTAAAATTCTCATTTCAATAAAATAATTTTTTGCGTGAGAAAAGCGATTTGCAAAGCAGATTAAACGGATAGCATGTTTCTGACGGCGATAAAGACGTTGCAACTTACTTTTTTCTGTACTACCCCAGGCGATATTAGCATAATTTAAATAACTGTGTATAAATGAATAATAAAGTTTGATTAAAATTTTCTTATTGAGGTAGATTCGTGCTTTATATAAAACTCCTATGTTTTTTGAAATTATGTAGTCGATATAATGATTCCAAGTGATGTTTTTATCAAGGTAAACACCTAAAAGTTTTGTTACGGAATCCCTTTTTATTTCATTTTGATCAATAAAAATTTTAGGTAAGTTTAATGGCAAATATCGTTTTTTGGAAAGCGAATGAAATAAGGTCCACTTTGTTTTATTAGAATTTAGAGTTAACTTATTACATTTAAACCAACTCGATACATGTATAAGCTCTTTGTTCATTGTTTTAAAAAGTTCAAAGATATCACTGCTAGAAAGGAATAAGTTAGTATCATCTGCAAACATAATACTTGTTAGTTTAGAGGCTTTATTTAAATCATTAATATAAATTAGGAAAAGGAGTGGACCAAGAATTGAGCCTTGTGGGACTCCACATGTTATAGAAAGACAATTGGTAAAATAACCGTCATTACTCGGAACAAATTGTTTACGATTTGACAAATAGCTTTCAAACCATTTTAAAACTTTATTTTTTATTCCATAGTGTTTAAGTTTATAGATTAGAATTTGGTGATCAACCGTATCAAAAGCTTTTGATAGATCAATAAAAAGTCCTAGATTATATTGTGATTTTTCAAATGATTTTGAGATTTCCCGTACAAATTGGATAATTGCATGTTCAGTTGAGCTATCCTTTTTAAAACCGAATTGATTAATGTTAAGTAATTTATTAACATGAAAATATTTGTATACTCTGTTATATATAATTCTTTCTAAAATTTTTGAAAAGGTGGAAAGAACAGAAATAGGGCGATAGTTACTAATAATTGATTTGTCCCCTTCTTTAAAAATAGGAATAATTTTGGCAATTTTTAACAGTTCGGGGAAAACACCTTGATGGATAGAAGCTTTAAAAACTTTAAAAAGAACAACTTTTAGCTGTTCAAAACAATCTATAATAACGTTTCCATTTATTTGATCTGCTCCAATTGCTTTATTATTTTTAAAGATTTGAAGGCTCTTTCAAACTCTTCAAACAATAATTCAGAAGACAACTCAACTGAACCAATGCAATTATCAATGGGTACTAGAAAATCAGTAAATAAAGTTTTGGTCTTTGGGATTTTTTCAGAAAGTGTTGGACCTATATATATATTAGGGTGGGGCATAAAACAATTAAGTCAATAAAAAAAATACCATAATAATTTTTCTGGTTCCTTTTAATACATGTTTTTACGGGTACTCCTATGGTTAGTCCCAGCGGTCCGAAAATACCAAATTTCTATTTTTTGTAAATAATGAGGGGAGCAGGGTCGCTTACAAATATTTCAAAGATATTTTAAGTGTTATTTTAGTAGCTTTATATATTTAATTTTAGATTATGTTTTGTTTTATTGCAAAAGATGATGGAAATGGTAAGCCCTACCCATTAAATACATGCAGTGTATATTTGAGAGGCGGGGGGGGGGGGAAAGGTTAAGTTAAAAAAATCAATTTTTAAAATTTTTATTTTAATATAAATTAAAATAATGCCAACAAGCAATAGATTTGGGAAAATATTTAATTGTGTAGTTTTTCTTGTTGGAAAAAAAATTGGAATAATACCTATTACACAATTGCCAACTAAAAAAAACCGTATTGCAATATTACCATTACAGAGATTTTATGCTAAGAGCTGATTTTCCAAATATTTCCTCAGTTAGTATAGCTTCATGTTCTCAAGGAATTTTTTTACTGCACAATGTGCTGAAATAGGTGGTTGTCTCCAAAAATGTTGTCAATGTGCCCTTTACGAGGTGAAGAAAATTTGGCAAAAAGCAGGAATTCCTTACACTAATACTGACAAGCACATTAGGTTATTTCTTAACAACCAGAAAGGAGAGCGTGTTCAGAAAATGTTAGGTCAAGATAAAATTTCACAAAAAATTGTAAAAAACAAAACAAAAGAGTCCATGAGAAAACAGAAAGAGTTGGTTGCTGAGTACTTTAAAAACACAACTTTTAATTTTAAATACTTTCGATAATGACCAAGATGATGAAATTTTAAATACTTTCGATAATGACCAAGATGAACAGTATCTACAGTGTAGATACTGTTCATCTTGGTCATTATCTTGACCTAACATTTTCTGAACACGCGCTCCTTTCTGGTCTTAAAGAAAATCTACATCTTCTTTTCTAGTTTTTAAATCTTTAGTTTTATCTTTCATAATAATGTCTTCACAATTGTTTTAACTTATATCAAATACCTCCTCTAGCATTCTTGAAAAATTTTCTTTTTTTAAAACCAAATTTGTACTTAAAATGGTTCCGGTGTTAGTTCAAATCTTTTTTTTTCAAGTCAACAATCTTGTCTCTAAAACAAAAGTAGAAAAATGCATTAAAATTAATGTAATTTATAATAAATATATATAATTTTATGACTTTATAATTGTTACTTATATAAAATTAATTTGAAATTAGATAAAACTAAAAATTTAAAATCTTTTTTATTCCATTTCTTTTTCCAACAAGAAAAATTTCACGATGAGATGCATTGTGGCAAGATGAATGTTTATTTTGGCAATGAAACATTCATCTTGCCACTAAACATATTTATATATATAGAGAGAGATATTTGTACAAAATTATAAAATCTTTAATGGTACTATATATTATAATCTATAATATTAAATAATGTAATATAATGTACAAGATATTTATATTATTGTAAGTTATGTATAATTACAAGAATAAATAAATTTAAATTCCGTGACTTTAGTAGTCCACTACTACTTTTCTAAAATTTTCTCCGTGGTTTAGATTGAAATCTGAGTTTGAGAACCTTCTTAGAGTTTTCAGCATATTATGGTGTAAATATATCCAATGGCAGCTTGGCTCTATTTAAAAACATGATAAGGTGATGTTCAATTATTTGATCTTTTCATCCTATAGAAAAGTTGTGATTGAATGCAGTCTCACATATTTTCAAGCTTCCTAAATTTTTATTTAAATTCACCGCTTAACATGTAAAAAAGTTATTTTATTTTAAATATAAGTTTTGAATATAAATATGTTTCTCTTTTTTTTAAACTAATACCTTTAAACTCCTTGTATATGATGCTCTAGCACCAATATAACCTTTATGAGTCTCATTCCAAAGCATATGTTTACTATTAAATGTCAATTTAGTGAAATTGCTTTAGATTCAATAAAAGTTTCTTTTTTAACTATAATTAAATAGCTTGTAAAATAAAAAATATAATACATATTTTAAATATACCTGCAGTAAATGATTTTAAAAGCTCAACAACTGGATGATGAGATGAAAAACGATATAATATAAATTCTTCCAAACTAGGAAGTAGCTACCGAACTTTGCTAGAATTTATGACAACTAATCCACCTCCATTGTACCCATGCCAATTAACTCCATGTTTTTTTTACCAGGCAGAAATTTCAGGTTTCTTATAAAAAACATTTGAAAATTATTTTATAATCTTCATTAGTAAATAGAGTTCTTAAGGAGGAATTACACATCTCCATTCTTAACCAGAAGAAATGGATGTATAACATTTTTGTAGAGTTTCACGGAACATTTTTGGATCCATTTTCATGACAAAATCACAATCACAAAAGCGTCGTCCCTCGGACATCTTACTGACGATGCGTGCATACTGGGAATATAATGTATATATTATTGTTGAGACATAACTGACCAAGAATAAAGGTTAATTTTAAAAAAAACCTTATTATAAATCAAATATCACTGAACCTCTCTAAGAATTTTATATTATGCAATTCTTGTTGCATAAATATAAAACTATCAATGATGATGTTGAATCGAGTTTGTAAGAACTTAACATTAGAACCTGAAGAAAGATTTCATTCGTTGTTTCAGAAATTAAATTAATAAAAGTCTAACAATTTTTAAAAATATATGTATGTTAAATAGAGCCGACCCCTAGCTTAAACAATTTGTTATTCTAGACTCTATTAGAAGTTTTAAAACACATATGTAGTTAAATGAGCACCCGTGGTGCAGTGGTTAGAGTTCTGGCTCAGAACCCAGAGACGCCAGCTCCAGCCCAACAAGCGAAAGGAGGCGTGAATTTCCTGTTAAATGCTCTCTCGCGGTGCTCTATGATAAGATCGTAAGGACTTCTGGGAGCACCTAAATATATACACAAAAAAAATAAAAAATACAAATTTTCAGTTATTAAATAACTCTTTACATTTTTAAGTAGACAAAAAGAGATCTGAAGTTAATTAATTTCTTTTAAGTAACAAGTTTTTGTCTTGTTTTTAATTTTTTGTTCAGTTCATTTTAAAACAAAGCTTAAGGTCGGTGCTTACATATATTTAAAACATTTTCTAAATGTTACCATAACAAAATGTTTTGCATTAATATCTTATTAATGGCCGCTTCACGATGAAGGTCTCAAAGTATTGTCAATTGACTTTCAATATTCCCATTTTTGTGTAGAATTTTGTTGCTGCTGCGTTAAAAAAAAGCAGATCTTGAGTTTAGATCAGTGATTTCCAAACTTTCCGATACTGCAATCACTAAGGACAGACACTAAGGGGCCTGGAAGGAAGACGTAAATACAGGGCCACCTTATTTATCACAATTTCCTTATATTATATATGAAGGATCTTTTTTTTTTCTTTTTAGGTACCTTTTTCATTTGGCACCTCTTAGATATCTGCCGCCCGGACCTTATATTTACACTACTAAACATTTGATTTTGTTTATATTTTAAACTTTATAGACACCTTTCTTTTTGTTACAAATTTTTTGATAATTTGTAATAATTTATCAACAAAATAATTTGTTATATTTTTCGAAATTATATTTGAAAACGAATAAAATGTTTACATTGTAAACATACAGCCAATTTTGTGATATTTCAATGTATTAAAGGTTGAAGACTTGGTAACTTCCAAAGAGTTAATAAGGAAATTTTGTCACTTTAGAAGAGTTAATAAGGAAATTCTTTTCATGAAAAGAATTCATCATCATCAGAAAACTAAAGGCTAGTTTCCACTCATCCGTTTTTTCACGGGAACGGGTAGAAAAGGGAAAAATAATCACGTGAGCATACGTATTTAAATACGTATGCTCACGTGATTATTTTTCCCTTTTCTAGCCGTTCCCGTAAAAAATCGGATGAGTGGAAACTAGCCTTTAGTTTTCTGATAATGATATTAAAATTAAGATTAATGATGTAAAAATATTTTTCCTTCAGACATATTAAAAGTTATTCTACGCATGCCTACGTGATTATTTTTCCCGTCCCTTTCCCGTTCATAGTACTTATTTTTCCCGTTTTAAGTACTTATTCTTAAAAGTAAACATAGACTTAGTCTATGTTTACTTTTAAGAAGTACTCAAAAGTAAACGAAATAGACTTAAAACTGTTATATATTATTTTTTGTGGCTGTCACTAACCGCAACTAATTTCAATTTGACACTGCGACTCAACTATAGCAAGAAAGTCAGCATATATTTTCCCGATATATGACCAAAAGTACAGAAATGAAAATACTTGGTTTACCAAGTCTACCTTATTTATCAATTCTTTACTGGGAAATATCAAGAACGTAATTATACGGAATGCAAAGCTGAGACAAGTGGATTGCAGATGAAAGGTACTGAAATTTAAATTTTTCAAAGAGTTTTATTAAAGAATATTTAAAATTGAAAGAAAAAAAAGAATGAAACTGTGTAGAGTGTCTTGGGTTGGCGTAAGGGTTGTAGTTTTAAAAAAGAATTACAGAATACTAATAGCACTAAATATATTTTAACTAAAACTTAAATAAAAATAAATACCATTAGGTAATTCATTTCTTGATAATAGAAATAGTATAAGAAATTACAAAAAACTATATACAAAAATGAATTTTACAAAACTTAAAAAAAACAATTTAAAACAAATTTACAACAAAAAGCCAATTTTGTTTCCATGCATTAATCTAAACCCTCGATTTTCTTCGTTATTTTCAGCTGATTCCATTTCTTTATAAGTAGTATGCGAGGATGCAGTAGATGCAGTTTCTTTTACCTTTACTTTGGTAGCATTTTGTTGAGAAAGAAAGGACGATATTGCACTGCCAAGAATACTTGTACCTGAAATGTAGCTATTATCATCGCTAACATTAATGTTTTGCTCTCTAGAATCTGGTTTACTTTTATTCTTTTCAGAATAATTTTCTTCTATTTTAGATGAACAATCTTTCCGCTTTGATAACAGCTCATTAAAATCGTTCTCTATGTTGTTTGTAAAGCATAACTTAGCTAATTTACTGATCACTTTTTGCTTACATGTTTTTTTTAACTTTTGGCACGGAAAGTTTGCATTTTCATGAGAACTTAATTCATCATCAGAACTTGAATCAGAATTCTTTTTTAAATCATCTTCCTCCTGACTGGAACAACTTGGAGGATTTTCAGGATTGTTTGAATTTTCATAATAATTCTTAAAACTGCCTATATCTTTTTGTATACATTTGGTGGCAGAAAGCCCATCTTTTTTTTGATCTATCGTATCTAAATATTTTTATCATTTACATATATTTATAGCTAATTTGAAGTTTAACTACAAATCAAAGAGCGTTTTTCTAAAAGGCACTAAGCAACATTTTATTATTTTAAGAAAAATAAAAAAAACTAAAACTTTTTATCAATAATTTTATAACCGTAAATAAAAACGATAAACAATTAATTTTATTCATACTAACGTATTTAGATTTTTACCTTAGAAAAAACCTAATTTTTGAAAAAATGAATTTAGCGCCTATTAGAAAAACATTCTTCAATAATGGGTAAAACACCTTGATACTGATGACAACATATTAAGTACAATAAACATAAATATGTAAATAAAAATTAAATATATAAAAAAATTTTAATATCGTACAATCTATATTTTGTATAACTAATTTCAAATAAATATAAATTTCTATTTCAATTTAATCTTTCTTATTGATAATTAATTGCTATATTTCATTTTACAGTGTTTTTTTTTCACAGTATAATTTAAATTGTATTCTTTAACTTTCTACTTTTATTTTATTTTTAAATTTTATTTTCACATTTCTTTGAAATTTTATTATTTACAACTATCAAATAAAAATAAATATATTTTAGCAATAAAATAATTTAGTACCATAACATTTATAGCACTAAAAAATGACTAAAAAGCCTAAATTCGTTCTAAATTAATACGGTGTCTTACATCTCAATAATTGTTAAATATTATATTATGCATTATAGATTTTACATATAACATTTAAAAAATTAAATTTAAGTTTAAACTGAAATACTTTTTGGAATTTGATACCTTAATGTAAAACTATAAGACCTCTGTTACAATAAAAAAAAAGCAAAAATCATAATGTATTATAATATTTGTCAATAATAGAAAACCTAATGCAACTTATTTATAGTTTATTTAATTGCTAAATGTCACAAAGTCATCATTATACAGCTGATAATACAACATCGTCATAGTAACTATATTTTTATATATTATAATAATCAATATACAAGATTGAAGTTGTGTTCTCTAAAAAATTTTATTAAGAATCTTATGGCAGTCCAAAATACAATTGAAAAATTTATCCAGACATGTATACACTAGATACATGTAAAAAACCTGTCTTTAATATGTGCTGTTTTTAAAACTACATGGTACATATTCTTAACTAATGGTAAAAAAAAAGTTGCTTAAACGGGAACAATAAAGCTACTATCAAATCTCAAACCAACATAAAAAGTTATTAGTGTTTTGCCTTATTTAAAGCTATTGATAAAACAATCAGTAATTGATCTGTGTTATAAAAGAGATAAGATAAGGCAGATAAGGGAGAGCACTAGACCCTCATACTGACTTCCCTACCAGCAACTAAACTGAGACAACTAATGCATTATCAGATGTGTTTCTGATGATAACCTGATAGGAGTAGAATTGACTTTATATAGAAGATAATTTTTTTTTTGTAAAAAACATAAGAAATATTTTCTTACTAGAAAATAAAAAAATATAAATAATATTTTAGGGCTTTTAATCAGAAATTAGAAAATGAATTATTTTAAAGAAAAGTCTGAAAAATTATATAACTTTCTCGAGTTGGATAAAGTATAATTTTTGGGTTAGGAAGGCTGTTAAACTCTAATAGAATATCAAACTCTAGTTTTTATTCTTACAACCTAAAGCTAAAAACTCAAACAAAATGAGACCTACCATTATTATATTCCTTCTTTGATGATTCTTCAAAGTTGCTATAAATGAAAATAAAGAAAATGCAGTAATTTATAAATTTCATTTTTATCTAAGTAAATCATTTATATTAACAAAACTAAAACAATCATTATAATTATAAAATATTATTATCTTGATTTTTATTATCTTAATAATAATAGTGAACTTTATAGTAGTAGTAGTAGTAGTAGTAGTAGTAGTAGTAGTAGTAGTAGTAGTAGTAGTAGTAGTAGTAGTAGTAGTAGTAGTAGTAGTAGTAGTAGTATGATTTTTAAGTTTTTAACAAAATATTATCATACACAAAATTATAATCAAACAAAACATTGGAAAAATGTTAGAAAAACATTATCCAAAGGTTTTATAACAACAACATGAAGGGGGTAAAGAAAATATTTGTACAGATCTAATAAATGGGAGAAAACACTTAAAAGTATTGCATACTTGTTATTATCCTTTCATTATAAAACATCTTTAGCATGCAAAAAACTTTGTCAATCCACTTATGTAAATATCTTTAATGGTTGAAAATAAAAAGCAAATAAGATTTATAATATTTATATATTAAATTTTACAACATTTATATAACATTTATATATAGAACTAATTAATTTTAATACAACAAATATTTAACTTTGTAAAAGATTTTTAAATACTCATTTGTTTAAAGCATTCCTAAAGACCATGGGACTTTTATACTGATAAATGCTAACCTATCATTGATACCTTTTAGGAGCATTGTTTTTAATAAGAGAAATTTAATGATATATAACTGCAGTAAAGTAATTTCCTTCGTGATCAAAAGATTATGATCTTTGATGTAGTCGATTCAGATAACTATTTTTAAACAATTAAATAAATTAGTTTTCTGTGACAAAAACTTTGAACTTAACCAGCATTGGCCATGCTAATTTTATCAATGACTAGAAAAAAAAAAAAGTATTCAAAAACAAATTTATTTTTGATTTTGAATTGGTTCACACACATCTTTGTTTTTAATTTACCACAGTTGCAGAAAAAAGTACTGCTCTGAGGATCATTATTGGACTGGCAAGAGGGATGTAAAAATTGATTTCTATTTTATCACTGTTCATCATCCTTAGATAATAGTGTTTTCTCTATTAATATTTCATTATACTATTGGTCAGTGCACCTGGGGAAACTGGGCAAAGTCACTTCAAGCCTTTGAACCTCATTACTAATAAAATTTACAAATTTTGTTTAAAGATTTTTTTTTAATGCGAAATATTTATAAAGGTTATTAGGTTTAAAACAAACAAAAAAGATGATCAAGTGCCTTTTAATAAAAGGCACTTGATAAAAGTTTTATGAACATTTTTAGAGAAAAAGAAAAACAACTACAAAATTTTAGAACAATAAATAAAAAAATAGCCAATACAAATGAAACAGCAAATTATTATCTTTAACTCCTTTCTTCATTCTAGTTTTGTAATTAAAAATCAGTTTTGGCTTTGATGTGACTAGCAAGTTGCTTTGTTTTGGCTAGCACCTATCTGATTGTAACTAATTGCATTTAAATTTTTGTATTGATTTTAGATTTGAAAAAAATGTCAATTAATGATGGAAAACAATTTTCACTGGTTTTTCATAAGTTCAATTATTATCATCTTATAATTATTTAACTTTAAAATATTTAAGTTTAAGTTATTTATCCTGTTAGCAATCTGAGGCTAAGCCATGAATGCTCTAGAAGTAAAAGAGTGTAAGCTATGCTAGAGTTCTTACCACAAACATTGGATCATAAAACTACATGCACGACAATCCAATTATAAAAGCAAAACATGTCATTTTAGAAATTCATATGATAAAAAAGAGATAGTGGATCTATAAACCACGCTTTTAACTGCGCAAAAGAAATGGTTTGTAAACATTTGAACAAATTAGGAACTTAATTTTTTTATTGATGTATAGTATTGATTGCAAGTATTGATGTATTATCTTTTCAAGTTGGGGAACAAATTCAAAAACAATGGACAAGAAATCAAACAATTTTATTCAAGTAGACTGTTTTTTTTTTTTGTTCATTAATTAATCTTAACTATTGTTTAACTGATAAACACTAAAATGCTTACAAATATGTTATAGTTTTTGATTTAAAAATATAACTAAAATTAAGATATATTTATACTCTTTATTCATTAAAAACTAATTGAAACTTTTTTTATGTTATTTTATAGAATTTTTTTTTTAAAAAAACAACTACTTTAGTTTAATAGTTCTTAATTGGAACATCTCAAAACATTTTAAAAGTTAATTTTGAGAAAGCTAGAATTATTTTATACAACTATTATTTAACCTTGTCTTAAGAATAATAAAACGATTTGATAATTTTTTGAAAATATATATTCAGTAGGGAATATAAAACGTAAAAGTTTTTTAAATTTATTGAAATAGACTATTGATTTTCAAGGATTACGTACAATATATCTGCACTTAACATTGTATTAATTATTTAGCATTTTAAGTACTTACTTAAAAAATTAGGGGTTTATTAAAGCTTATAATAAATCTTGACATTTTGTGTTCCTTTTACTTATCCTTAAGTAAATATAAAACTTTATCAATTTTCAAATCACTGATAATTCCTGAACCTCTGAAGTAATCTGTGTGTGTGATTGCTATTTAATCATTTGTTTCTAACTTCGCACTGTTTAGTAAGTATTCAAATTTATTTTATTTATATTATTTCTAAAAAATAACCTGCTACAAGAATTTTCAAGAAATAATTCCAAGGATTGACGAAGATGCAAACTACATATCATATTGTCTATATCGCTTCTAGAAGCAAGATTAGATTGTGGACAGCGACATGTCGGACATAAAAAAACACCTTCATCATTTGGAAAAGCTGAATAAATGCACTCCTTGCAAAATGAATGTTGACAAGCTAATGTTTTTGGATCTTTATAAAGTTCGAGACAAATTCCACATTTCAAAAGTTCTTGAAATTTTACGTGCCAAGATTTTCCAGACTCCTGCATTAGGTAAAAATGTTGAGGTTCCTATAAATAAGTTTATAATAATTGATAATTATTATTGCATTTTACTTTTGAATTATTTTATTACTAATTGATAATATACAGAAATTATTTGATAATAGCGTATTTAATAAATAGCGTATTTAGAGAAGACCGAGTAACAATCGGCATTTTTCACAGATAAATAGTTTTTATTTTAACATTCCGTAATAACTTACTCATAAAAACTTTTTAACGTTTTTTAAAACGTTTTCGAAATCGAAACATATCAATGTTTAAAGTTTAAACGTTTAAAACGTTTTTTAAAACGTAATTGAAATCGACAAATATCGAAGTTTAAGTTAAAACTGTATTTAAGAAGGCCCATCATGGCCTTCTTAAATACACGGCAGAACTTGTTGTATGCAAGTAAGCCAGTTTTTAGTTGAGTTCTTTATTTGCTTAAAGTAACTTTTAAAAGAATTATAGCTGTAGTTATTTGATCAAAACAGCAATCCATGCTACGCGTTAATGCGTTTTTAATCGAGAAAACAAAAGATAAATATATTTAAAAAAAAAAAAAAATTTAATACTTTATTATAATATTGCAATAACCTGTATTATAAAAACTAAACTTTTATAATTTTTTGTTTATATTTTTACAGATATAGCTTAAATTACGCGCGTCACAACGTGACATCGGACTGTCACGCCGCGGCTTATATTATTTTTGCAAACTCATAAAATAGAAAGTTAAAAAAATAAAACTTTATCGTAAAGAAAACATATTTTTTTGCAAAAATTATATAACTTTAAAAAAAATTTTATACACAGATATTGTAAAATTGCATTTCCTCGACAAAAGCAAAACATCGAGATATGTGGAATTGCTGTAAAACAAGCAATTATTTTATATTTTTATAATATTTGTTTGTCTTATAAAATGCCCTAAAACGTGCTGCGTAATTCTTGCAGAAACGGTTACAAAAATAACCACTTTATCAAAAAAAAAAAAGATAATATATATGAGGGTTTTATAGCTAAAACAGTGTTCAATTTTTTCTCAGACATAGATTTATGCTCACGGTTAATCAAGTTTATAAACAGATTTAAATGGAAACCATCTGAATTCTCTGGAATATGTATTTATCATTTTGAAGAAAAAATTCATGAAACAAGACAAACAAAATACACTTAGTCCAGTCGAATAGCGTACCGTTTGGTCGACGTCACAAAGTTTTACTAATTAGAATTTCGGGATTGATATTCTGACAAACAATTCATTTTTGTATGCATGGCTGCGCTATCGTCGGCGTGACGTCATACCGTATTAAAAAGTATTGTTTTAAAATAAACCATCTTGAATTGGGGGAAAACAAACTTAAAAATCTGTAGCATTTCATGAGTTAATTATTTTAAAAGATTTTAAGAAGTTTTTGAGCAGTAGCATGCTCTAACAACCTTAAGGGGGAAGTACCCCAAAAATGTTAAAACTCATGCTCAAACAGTAAAATTGATTTTAAACAACATATAATGTCAAAATTTTATATTTCAGAAAAAAAAATTTAAAAAATTGTGTTTTGTTGCCATTGATGTCAAGAAAATATTGAAAAAATAACCAAAAAACAGTTAATGCCCCGGCTAACTTATACGAAGAACTACATTTATTCAAACTGTCATACTGCAATTCCCTTTAACTAATACTTTGAACTGTGATCTGAACCTAAAATTTTATGAAAAATACGACATTTAGTTCTTCAGGGGGCAAATATATTATCGTTTAATAAATTTTTTTTTAAATTAGGCAATTGAAATAGGCGTAGAATGTGTTCTGTCAAGTATTTCATAGAAGTAAATGTTCAAATCACAGAAGGTATAAAATAGGACAATTACTAAAAAATTTCATAATTTAACACCAAGCGGTTCCAAAGTTATCACAGCCGGGACATTTAAAAACCTTATTTTGAGAAAAACGTAAATTTAGAAAAAAAAAATTTTAATTTAACAAAAAATATAAAATATAACTAAATTATGTTTAAAATAGAGTTTCAGAATGACCCAGGGACTTCTGGCTGGAATATTGGCTTCCTTCAAAGTTTTCATATTTGTCCTTTGATGCTTTTGATAATCCTCGTAGAATCTTTCGCCGCTTCTTGGATGACTCTAGATTTTTATATCCAGCTAAATAAATACTTTTTCAATTTTGATTATCGCACAAACTTGATGTATATTTACTAGGTGTCATATTTAACTGTTTGTAAATTAAAAAAGAACTTTTTCTCCCAATATTAAAGTTTGCTACAGTATTGTATGTTCCAAATTTTAACTGTGTTAGACTGACATACTTTGTTTTTAAGATTCGAACCCAAATCATTGCATTTAGACTTTCGTTTTGAATTTGTGTCTGCCCATGTAAACATTTACGTAACAAATACTCTTCACTTAAATCTGCATATATTGGTTTTAAATGTTTTATAATTGATAGTGAAAGTCCTGCACCTTATTTGTATGTTGATTTGCCTGTTGCTTTATCTTTATGATATCTGAACCAACTGTTTTCACCAATTGGACAGTGAGTGTGATTGTTATTTTCCTTTGATGAGGTAACCTGAAAAAGATATTTTCAAGTCCTATCTCATGCTATATACAATCCCATAATAATTCTGAAGCTTATCAATAAGACTGTTTGTTAACTTTCCACGGCCACAGAGGTTTTTCATGTTTTTTATTTTAATGTTCTTTGTCATGTCCCAACTCGTTTCTGAACATGCACAACACATTCTAACTTTTAAACTTCAATACCAGGATTAGTAAATTTCACAGCTGGATAACTTTGAGATTTGTACCAATTTTTGTAGCTCTCTGAATTATTAGATTTTAAATCTTCGCGTAGTTGACATTGCTTACAAAGTCTACTCATTGGCTCAACATCTAACACTTTTTCATTATCCATCGACAATGTTGTCACAACTCCATTCAGTGAACTGTATCCTCTACGTTGCCAAGTTCTATCAGCTGAAACTCCAGTATCAACAATGTTGTTGTTATTAACTTTTATTTCTTTTGCAGCCTCAAGCATTATTTTTTTAACAACTTTAGTAACAGCATTAGTAATAAACTTTACAAAACCGTTGTAATTTTTTTACTCATTGGACTTGGGATGTTGATTAATCAAAAAAAAAAAAGATAATATATATGAGGGTTTTATAGCTAAAACAGTGTTCAATTTTTTCTCAGACATAGATTTATGCTCACGGTTAATCAAGTTTATAAACAGATTTAAATGGAAACCATCTGAATTCTCTGGAATATGTATTTATCATTTTGAAGAAAAAATTCATGAAACAAGACAAACAAAATACACTTAGTCCAGTCGAATAGCGTACCGTTTGGTCGACGTCACAAAGTTTTACTAATTAGAATTTCGGGATTGATATTCTGACAAACAATTCATTTTTGTATGCATGGCTGCGCTATCGTCGGCGTGACGTCATACCGTATTAAAAAGTATTGTTTTAAAATAAACCATCTTGAATTGGGGGAAAACAAACTTAAAAATCTGTAGCATTTCATGAGTTAATTATTTTAAAAGATTTTAAGAAGTTTTTGAGCAGTAGCATGCTCTAACAACCTTAAGGGGGAAGTACCCCAAAAATGTTAAAACTCATGCTCAAACAGTAAAATTGATTTTAAACAACATATAATGTCAAAATTTTATATTTCAGAAAAAAAAATTTAAAAAATTGTGTTTTGTTGCCATTGATGTCAAGAAAATATTGAAAAAATAACCAAAAAACAGTTAATGCCCCGGCTAACTTATACGAAGAACTACATTTATTCAAACTGTCATACTGCAATTCCCTTTAACTAATACTTTGAACTGTGATCTGAACCTAAAATTTTATGAAAAATACGACATTTAGTTCTTCAGGGGGCAAATATATTATCGTTTAATAAATTTTTTTTTAAATTAGGCAATTGAAATAGGCGTAGAATGTGTTCTGTCAAGTATTTCATAGAAGTAAATGTTCAAATCACAGAAGGTATAAAATAGGACAATTACTAAAAAATTTCATAATTTAACACCAAGCGGTTCCAAAGTTATCACAGCCGGGACATTTAAAAACCTTATTTTGAGAAAAACGTAAATTTAGAAAAAAAAAATTTTAATTTAACAAAAAATATAAAATATAACTAAATTATGTTTAAAATAGAGTTTCAGAATGACCCAGGGACTTCTGGCTGGAATATTGGCTTCCTTCAAAGTTTTCATATTTGTCCTTTGATGCTTTTGATAATCCTCGTAGAATCTTTCGCCGCTTCTTGGATGACTCTAGATTTTTATATCCAGCTAAATAAATACTTTTTCAATTTTGATTATCGCACAAACTTGATGTATATTTACTAGGTGTCATATTTAACTGTTTGTAAATTAAAAAAGAACTTTTTCTCCCAATATTAAAGTTTGCTACAGTATTGTATGTTCCAAATTTTAACTGTGTTAGACTGACATACTTTGTTTTTAAGATTCGAACCCAAATCATTGCATTTAGACTTTCGTTTTGAATTTGTGTCTGCCCATGTAAACATTTACGTAACAAATACTCTTCACTTAAATCTGCATATATTGGTTTTAAATGTTTTATAATTGATAGTGAAAGTCCTGCACCTTATTTGTATGTTGATTTGCCTGTTGCTTTATCTTTATGATATCTGAACCAACTGTTTTCACCAATTGGACAGTGAGTGTGATTGTTATTTTCCTTTGATGAGGTAACCTGAAAAAGATATTTTCAAGTCCTATCTCATGCTATATACAATCCCATAATAATTCTGAAGCTTATCAATAAGACTGTTTGTTAACTTTCCACGGCCACAGAGGTTTTTCATGTTTTTTATTTTAATGTTCTTTGTCATGTCCCAACTCGTTTCTGAACATGCACAACACATTCTAACTTTTAAACTTCAATACCAGGATTAGTAAATTTCACAGCTGGATAACTTTGAGATTTGTACCAATTTTTGTAGCTCTCTGAATTATTAGATTTTAAATCTTCGCGTAGTTGACATTGCTTACAAAGTCTACTCATTGGCTCAACATCTAACACTTTTTCATTATCCATCGACAATGTTGTCACAACTCCATTCAGTGAACTGTATCCTCTACGTTGCCAAGTTCTATCAGCTGAAACTCCAGTATCAACAATGTTGTTGTTATTAACTTTTATTTCTTTTGCAGCCTCAAGCATTATTTTTTTAACAACTTTAGTAACAGCATTAGTAATAAACTTTACAAAACCGTTGTAATTTTTTTACTCATTGGACTTGGGATGTTGATTAATCAAAAAAAAAAAAGATAATATATATGAGGGTTTTATAGCTAAAACAGTGTTCAATTTTTTCTCAGACATAGATTTATGCTCACGGTTAATCAAGTTTATAAACAGATTTAAATGGAAACCATCTGAATTCTCTGGAATATGTATTTATCATTTTGAAGAAAAAATTCATGAAACAAGACAAACAAAATACACTTAGTCCAGTCGAATAGCGTACCGTTTGGTCGACGTCACAAAGTTTTACTAATTAGAATTTCGGGATTGATATTCTGACAAACAATTCATTTTTGTATGCATGGCTGCGCTATCGTCGGCGTGACGTCATACCGTATTAAAAAGTATTGTTTTAAAATAAACCATCTTGAATTGGGGGAAAACAAACTTAAAAATCTGTAGCATTTCATGAGTTAATTATTTTAAAAGATTTTAAGAAGTTTTTGAGCAGTAGCATGCTCTAACAACCTTAAGGGGGAAGTACCCCAAAAATGTTAAAACTCATGCTCAAACAGTAAAATTGATTTTAAACAACATATAATGTCAAAATTTTATATTTCAGAAAAAAAAATTTAAAAAATTGTGTTTTGTTGCCATTGATGTCAAGAAAATATTGAAAAAATAACCAAAAAACAGTTAATGCCCCGGCTAACTTATACGAAGAACTACATTTATTCAAACTGTCATACTGCAATTCCCTTTAACTAATACTTTGAACTGTGATCTGAACCTAAAATTTTATGAAAAATACGACATTTAGTTCTTCAGGGGGCAAATATATTATCGTTTAATAAATTTTTTTTTAAATTAGGCAATTGAAATAGGCGTAGAATGTGTTCTGTCAAGTATTTCATAGAAGTAAATGTTCAAATCACAGAAGGTATAAAATAGGACAATTACTAAAAAATTTCATAATTTAACACCAAGCGGTTCCAAAGTTATCACAGCCGGGACATTTAAAAACCTTATTTTGAGAAAAACGTAAATTTAGAAAAAAAAAATTTTAATTTAACAAAAAATATAAAATATAACTAAATTATGTTTAAAATAGAGTTTCAGAATGACCCAGGGACTTCTGGCTGGAATATTGGCTTCCTTCAAAGTTTTCATATTTGTCCTTTGATGCTTTTGATAATCCTCGTAGAATCTTTCGCCGCTTCTTGGATGACTCTAGATTTTTATATCCAGCTAAATAAATACTTTTTCAATTTTGATTATCGCACAAACTTGATGTATATTTACTAGGTGTCATATTTAACTGTTTGTAAATTAAAAAAGAACTTTTTCTCCCAATATTAAAGTTTGCTACAGTATTGTATGTTCCAAATTTTAACTGTGTTAGACTGACATACTTTGTTTTTAAGATTCGAACCCAAATCATTGCATTTAGACTTTCGTTTTGAATTTGTGTCTGCCCATGTAAACATTTACGTAACAAATACTCTTCACTTAAATCTGCATATATTGGTTTTAAATGTTTTATAATTGATAGTGAAAGTCCTGCACCTTATTTGTATGTTGATTTGCCTGTTGCTTTATCTTTATGATATCTGAACCAACTGTTTTCACCAATTGGACAGTGAGTGTGATTGTTATTTTCCTTTGATGAGGTAACCTGAAAAAGATATTTTCAAGTCCTATCTCATGCTATATACAATCCCATAATAATTCTGAAGCTTATCAATAAGACTGTTTGTTAACTTTCCACGGCCACAGAGGTTTTTCATGTTTTTTATTTTAATGTTCTTTGTCATGTCCCAACTCGTTTCTGAACATGCACAACACATTCTAACTTTTAAACTTCAATACCAGGATTAGTAAATTTCACAGCTGGATAACTTTGAGATTTGTACCAATTTTTGTAGCTCTCTGAATTATTAGATTTTAAATCTTCGCGTAGTTGACATTGCTTACAAAGTCTACTCATTGGCTCAACATCTAACACTTTTTCATTATCCATCGACAATGTTGTCACAACTCCATTCAGTGAACTGTATCCTCTACGTTGCCAAGTTCTATCAGCTGAAACTCCAGTATCAACAATGTTGTTGTTATTAACTTTTATTTCTTTTGCAGCCTCAAGCATTATTTTTTTAACAACTTTAGTAACAGCATTAGTAATAAACTTTACAAAACCGTTGTAATTTTTTTACTCATTGGACTTGGGATGTTGATTAATCAAAAAAAAAAAAGATAATATATATGAGGGTTTTATAGCTAAAACAGTGTTCAATTTTTTCTCAGACATAGATTTATGCTCACGGTTAATCAAGTTTATAAACAGATTTAAATGGAAACCATCTGAATTCTCTGGAATATGTATTTATCATTTTGAAGAAAAAATTCATGAAACAAGACAAACAAAATACACTTAGTCCAGTCGAATAGCGTACCGTTTGGTCGACGTCACAAAGTTTTACTAATTAGAATTTCGGGATTGATATTCTGACAAACAATTCATTTTTGTATGCATGGCTGCGCTATCGTCGGCGTGACGTCATACCGTATTAAAAAGTATTGTTTTAAAATAAACCATCTTGAATTGGGGGAAAACAAACTTAAAAATCTGTAGCATTTCATGAGTTAATTATTTTAAAAGATTTTAAGAAGTTTTTGAGCAGTAGCATGCTCTAACAACCTTAAGGGGGAAGTACCCCAAAAATGTTAAAACTCATGCTCAAACAGTAAAATTGATTTTAAACAACATATAATGTCAAAATTTTATATTTCAGAAAAAAAAATTTAAAAAATTGTGTTTTGTTGCCATTGATGTCAAGAAAATATTGAAAAAATAACCAAAAAACAGTTAATGCCCCGGCTAACTTATACGAAGAACTACATTTATTCAAACTGTCATACTGCAATTCCCTTTAACTAATACTTTGAACTGTGATCTGAACCTAAAATTTTATGAAAAATACGACATTTAGTTCTTCAGGGGGCAAATATATTATCGTTTAATAAATTTTTTTTTAAATTAGGCAATTGAAATAGGCGTAGAATGTGTTCTGTCAAGTATTTCATAGAAGTAAATGTTCAAATCACAGAAGGTATAAAATAGGACAATTACTAAAAAATTTCATAATTTAACACCAAGCGGTTCCAAAGTTATCACAGCCGGGACATTTAAAAACCTTATTTTGAGAAAAACGTAAATTTAGAAAAAAAAAATTTTAATTTAACAAAAAATATAAAATATAACTAAATTATGTTTAAAATAGAGTTTCAGAATGACCCAGGGACTTCTGGCTGGAATATTGGCTTCCTTCAAAGTTTTCATATTTGTCCTTTGATGCTTTTGATAATCCTCGTAGAATCTTTCGCCGCTTCTTGGATGACTCTAGATTTTTATATCCAGCTAAATAAATACTTTTTCAATTTTGATTATCGCACAAACTTGATGTATATTTACTAGGTGTCATATTTAACTGTTTGTAAATTAAAAAAGAACTTTTTCTCCCAATATTAAAGTTTGCTACAGTATTGTATGTTCCAAATTTTAACTGTGTTAGACTGACATACTTTGTTTTTAAGATTCGAACCCAAATCATTGCATTTAGACTTTCGTTTTGAATTTGTGTCTGCCCATGTAAACATTTACGTAACAAATACTCTTCACTTAAATCTGCATATATTGGTTTTAAATGTTTTATAATTGATAGTGAAAGTCCTGCACCTTATTTGTATGTTGATTTGCCTGTTGCTTTATCTTTATGATATCTGAACCAACTGTTTTCACCAATTGGACAGTGAGTGTGATTGTTATTTTCCTTTGATGAGGTAACCTGAAAAAGATATTTTCAAGTCCTATCTCATGCTATATACAATCCCATAATAATTCTGAAGCTTATCAATAAGACTGTTTGTTAACTTTCCACGGCCACAGAGGTTTTTCATGTTTTTTATTTTAATGTTCTTTGTCATGTCCCAACTCGTTTCTGAACATGCACAACACATTCTAACTTTTAAACTTCAATACCAGGATTAGTAAATTTCACAGCTGGATAACTTTGAGATTTGTACCAATTTTTGTAGCTCTCTGAATTATTAGATTTTAAATCTTCGCGTAGTTGACATTGCTTACAAAGTCTACTCATTGGCTCAACATCTAACACTTTTTCATTATCCATCGACAATGTTGTCACAACTCCATTCAGTGAACTGTATCCTCTACGTTGCCAAGTTCTATCAGCTGAAACTCCAGTATCAACAATGTTGTTGTTATTAACTTTTATTTCTTTTGCAGCCTCAAGCATTATTTTTTTAACAACTTTAGTAACAGCATTAGTAATAAACTTTACAAAACCGTTGTAATTTTTTTACTCATTGGACTTGGGATGTTGATTAATCAAAAAAAAAAAAGATAATATATATGAGGGTTTTATAGCTAAAACAGTGTTCAATTTTTTCTCAGACATAGATTTATGCTCACGGTTAATCAAGTTTATAAACAGATTTAAATGGAAACCATCTGAATTCTCTGGAATATGTATTTATCATTTTGAAGAAAAAATTCATGAAACAAGACAAACAAAATACACTTAGTCCAGTCGAATAGCGTACCGTTTGGTCGACGTCACAAAGTTTTACTAATTAGAATTTCGGGATTGATATTCTGACAAACAATTCATTTTTGTATGCATGGCTGCGCTATCGTCGGCGTGACGTCATACCGTATTAAAAAGTATTGTTTTAAAATAAACCATCTTGAATTGGGGGAAAACAAACTTAAAAATCTGTAGCATTTCATGAGTTAATTATTTTAAAAGATTTTAAGAAGTTTTTGAGCAGTAGCATGCTCTAACAACCTTAAGGGGGAAGTACCCCAAAAATGTTAAAACTCATGCTCAAACAGTAAAATTGATTTTAAACAACATATAATGTCAAAATTTTATATTTCAGAAAAAAAAATTTAAAAAATTGTGTTTTGTTGCCATTGATGTCAAGAAAATATTGAAAAAATAACCAAAAAACAGTTAATGCCCCGGCTAACTTATACGAAGAACTACATTTATTCAAACTGTCATACTGCAATTCCCTTTAACTAATACTTTGAACTGTGATCTGAACCTAAAATTTTATGAAAAATACGACATTTAGTTCTTCAGGGGGCAAATATATTATCGTTTAATAAATTTTTTTTTAAATTAGGCAATTGAAATAGGCGTAGAATGTGTTCTGTCAAGTATTTCATAGAAGTAAATGTTCAAATCACAGAAGGTATAAAATAGGACAATTACTAAAAAATTTCATAATTTAACACCAAGCGGTTCCAAAGTTATCACAGCCGGGACATTTAAAAACCTTATTTTGAGAAAAACGTAAATTTAGAAAAAAAAAATTTTAATTTAACAAAAAATATAAAATATAACTAAATTATGTTTAAAATAGAGTTTCAGAATGACCCAGGGACTTCTGGCTGGAATATTGGCTTCCTTCAAAGTTTTCATATTTGTCCTTTGATGCTTTTGATAATCCTCGTAGAATCTTTCGCCGCTTCTTGGATGACTCTAGATTTTTATATCCAGCTAAATAAATACTTTTTCAATTTTGATTATCGCACAAACTTGATGTATATTTACTAGGTGTCATATTTAACTGTTTGTAAATTAAAAAAGAACTTTTTCTCCCAATATTAAAGTTTGCTACAGTATTGTATGTTCCAAATTTTAACTGTGTTAGACTGACATACTTTGTTTTTAAGATTCGAACCCAAATCATTGCATTTAGACTTTCGTTTTGAATTTGTGTCTGCCCATGTAAACATTTACGTAACAAATACTCTTCACTTAAATCTGCATATATTGGTTTTAAATGTTTTATAATTGATAGTGAAAGTCCTGCACCTTATTTGTATGTTGATTTGCCTGTTGCTTTATCTTTATGATATCTGAACCAACTGTTTTCACCAATTGGACAGTGAGTGTGATTGTTATTTTCCTTTGATGAGGTAACCTGAAAAAGATATTTTCAAGTCCTATCTCATGCTATATACAATCCCATAATAATTCTGAAGCTTATCAATAAGACTGTTTGTTAACTTTCCACGGCCACAGAGGTTTTTCATGTTTTTTATTTTAATGTTCTTTGTCATGTCCCAACTCGTTTCTGAACATGCACAACACATTCTAACTTTTAAACTTCAATACCAGGATTAGTAAATTTCACAGCTGGATAACTTTGAGATTTGTACCAATTTTTGTAGCTCTCTGAATTATTAGATTTTAAATCTTCGCGTAGTTGACATTGCTTACAAAGTCTACTCATTGGCTCAACATCTAACACTTTTTCATTATCCATCGACAATGTTGTCACAACTCCATTCAGTGAACTGTATCCTCTACGTTGCCAAGTTCTATCAGCTGAAACTCCAGTATCAACAATGTTGTTGTTATTAACTTTTATTTCTTTTGCAGCCTCAAGCATTATTTTTTTAACAACTTTAGTAACAGCATTAGTAATAAACTTTACAAAACCGTTGTAATTTTTTTACTCATTGGACTTGGGATGTTGATTAATCAAAAAAAAAAAAGATAATATATATGAGGGTTTTATAGCTAAAACAGTGTTCAATTTTTTCTCAGACATAGATTTATGCTCACGGTTAATCAAGTTTATAAACAGATTTAAATGGAAACCATCTGAATTCTCTGGAATATGTATTTATCATTTTGAAGAAAAAATTCATGAAACAAGACAAACAAAATACACTTAGTCCAGTCGAATAGCGTACCGTTTGGTCGACGTCACAAAGTTTTACTAATTAGAATTTCGGGATTGATATTCTGACAAACAATTCATTTTTGTATGCATGGCTGCGCTATCGTCGGCGTGACGTCATACCGTATTAAAAAGTATTGTTTTAAAATAAACCATCTTGAATTGGGGGAAAACAAACTTAAAAATCTGTAGCATTTCATGAGTTAATTATTTTAAAAGATTTTAAGAAGTTTTTGAGCAGTAGCATGCTCTAACAACCTTAAGGGGGAAGTACCCCAAAAATGTTAAAACTCATGCTCAAACAGTAAAATTGATTTTAAACAACATATAATGTCAAAATTTTATATTTCAGAAAAAAAAATTTAAAAAATTGTGTTTTGTTGCCATTGATGTCAAGAAAATATTGAAAAAATAACCAAAAAACAGTTAATGCCCCGGCTAACTTATACGAAGAACTACATTTATTCAAACTGTCATACTGCAATTCCCTTTAACTAATACTTTGAACTGTGATCTGAACCTAAAATTTTATGAAAAATACGACATTTAGTTCTTCAGGGGGCAAATATATTATCGTTTAATAAATTTTTTTTTAAATTAGGCAATTGAAATAGGCGTAGAATGTGTTCTGTCAAGTATTTCATAGAAGTAAATGTTCAAATCACAGAAGGTATAAAATAGGACAATTACTAAAAAATTTCATAATTTAACACCAAGCGGTTCCAAAGTTATCACAGCCGGGACATTTAAAAACCTTATTTTGAGAAAAACGTAAATTTAGAAAAAAAAAATTTTAATTTAACAAAAAATATAAAATATAACTAAATTATGTTTAAAATAGAGTTTCAGAATGACCCAGGGACTTCTGGCTGGAATATTGGCTTCCTTCAAAGTTTTCATATTTGTCCTTTGATGCTTTTGATAATCCTCGTAGAATCTTTCGCCGCTTCTTGGATGACTCTAGATTTTTATATCCAGCTAAATAAATACTTTTTCAATTTTGATTATCGCACAAACTTGATGTATATTTACTAGGTGTCATATTTAACTGTTTGTAAATTAAAAAAGAACTTTTTCTCCCAATATTAAAGTTTGCTACAGTATTGTATGTTCCAAATTTTAACTGTGTTAGACTGACATACTTTGTTTTTAAGATTCGAACCCAAATCATTGCATTTAGACTTTCGTTTTGAATTTGTGTCTGCCCATGTAAACATTTACGTAACAAATACTCTTCACTTAAATCTGCATATATTGGTTTTAAATGTTTTATAATTGATAGTGAAAGTCCTGCACCTTATTTGTATGTTGATTTGCCTGTTGCTTTATCTTTATGATATCTGAACCAACTGTTTTCACCAATTGGACAGTGAGTGTGATTGTTATTTTCCTTTGATGAGGTAACCTGAAAAAGATATTTTCAAGTCCTATCTCATGCTATATACAATCCCATAATAATTCTGAAGCTTATCAATAAGACTGTTTGTTAACTTTCCACGGCCACAGAGGTTTTTCATGTTTTTTATTTTAATGTTCTTTGTCATGTCCCAACTCGTTTCTGAACATGCACAACACATTCTAACTTTTAAACTTCAATACCAGGATTAGTAAATTTCACAGCTGGATAACTTTGAGATTTGTACCAATTTTTGTAGCTCTCTGAATTATTAGATTTTAAATCTTCGCGTAGTTGACATTGCTTACAAAGTCTACTCATTGGCTCAACATCTAACACTTTTTCATTATCCATCGACAATGTTGTCACAACTCCATTCAGTGAACTGTATCCTCTACGTTGCCAAGTTCTATCAGCTGAAACTCCAGTATCAACAATGTTGTTGTTATTAACTTTTATTTCTTTTGCAGCCTCAAGCATTATTTTTTTAACAACTTTAGTAACAGCATTAGTAATAAACTTTACAAAACCGTTGTAATTTTTTTACTCATTGGACTTGGGATGTTGATTAATGCAGAAAACTTTTCAAGTCCTATATACAATACGAAGGTGAATATCATGAGTGCGGTAACAAACTTTAGATGTACAGAAACCTTTTCTTTATCCACAAACACTGCAGCAACATATTAAATTAGAACCATACCTTTTTTTTCACAAAGTTTTCTTTCAATACCAAGCTATTATTGTTAATATACTGTGGACAACATAAAGACTCAAATATAGTGTTATAAATTTCAACATTAATTATTCTATAACTATTTATTTTTTCATCATTTTTATTCAATCTTGCTGGCTGATCTTGAAGAACTAGTATCAATGTCTGAATATTTTTTTGAGTTTGTTATTAATGTTGATGATAAAGCGTGTTGGTTACTACAAAACACTCTTTTCTTTCCAGTAACTCTAGTTCTTTGCTTGATTCTATTTTTTCTTCCTATAATTAAGACTAATTTTTGTTAAAATCTGATAAAATATGTTCTTATTACACTTAACAGCTCATATAAACAAAGTAAATATTTTCATTTAAGGAATGTTTAAAAACTGAAATAATTAATCGCAATCGAGTCAAATTTAATTTAAGCAGAGTTGATAATTAAAGTAAAAATAAAGTAGATAAAGTCTTTTTTATAAGCAGATTTATAACTTTATGTGAGCTTCTAAAATAAGCAGAAGTTTTATCGTTGCTATGTGCGTTGCTATGGTTAAACTTAATGAGTATGGTTCAAATAATTGAAATTACTCCACTTTCCTGACATTGTTTACAAAATATATTTATTTCATTGTGTTCTTCATTAATTTTTGCTTCCAAAACAGTCAAAAAAAATTTTTTTAATTTTTACCTTATTTATGGGGTACTTCCCCCTTAAAAAAAATCAAGAACTTTAGTCTGCCTTAAGATGAAATACTTCGAAGAAAGTGGCTGAATATGATAAATCAAAATGTCGACAGTAGTGTATGCAGCAAGCAATGATCTCCTAAATTCTCTAATATTAATGTTAGTTCGGCAGACTTCACTACTGGCGTGTTACTGTAAATTTATCTTAATTTAGTATTGGTAAATAAATATCAAAACATCAGTACTTTTTTATACTTTAAAATAACTAAAATAATATGTAAACAGCAATGTAAAGTATCATTTTATTTAAAAAGAGGTTTAAAAGTATATAAAAATATAGTAAAATCATATATAAAACATATGTTCCGCAAAGACCTTTGCGCTGTTTCTATTGAATAACTTTCATAGTAATTGTAAGACTGAGTTATTGTTAAATAATGTTTTCTTAACTTCGCGTATAAGAAAAGAATAGTCGGTTTTCCTCCAATTCAATATGGTTACTTTTGATTTCGCCGGGTAATTAAAACTAGCAGTAAGCAACCCGTAATACGCGTTGTTAGTAAATAAAATTAAAAAAAAAAAACCGCGTATAGAAAAGCCTAGAAACTACTTTAAAATAGAAAAGCCTAGAAAATGACGCAACTCAACTAATATTAAATTAGCGTATTCATATTATCAGATTGAGCAATTGCTTTTACTCAGTAATTGATCAGCTTTACATGAATAAAAACTTCAGAAATTTTACTCAAATTTTTATTCAGGTAAAGTTAAGCAATTTACTCAGTAATTGCTCAGCTTTACGTGAATTAAAAAAAAAGCAAAACTGCTAAAGCTTTTATTGACGTAAAGCTGACTAGTTACTAAGTAAAAGTAATCGCTTATTTTTATTCACCTGACTGGATGGATGAAGCTACATTAAGTAGTACTATTATTAGAACACAAACGGTACGCTATTAGATGGTTTTCAGGAAATAAGCTATATAGATCACGTAAAAAAAGTTCCCCCTGCAGGGCCGTCCCAAAGAGGTCTTTCATGAAAGGGGTATGTCTTCCTATGAGTTTTTTGCCAACTAAAAACACACAAAAAAAAAAAAAAAAAAAAAGACCCTCGATACTTTAAGTTTGCCAACCACTTAAATACATGGCCTTCTATTCTGCTTAAATTGAAAAAAATAGAAGGCCACTTACAGGCTTGGTCGGGAAGCGGGAACGATCGCTTCGATTGCTGACCACAGAAATAATATTTAGTTGCGAAAAACTGGCCAGATTTTTTAGTCGTTTTGAGAACATTTCAAAAAACAAAAAAAAACAAAAAATGCACGAAAGATTTTCAAAAAAAAAAAGTTTGTAAAATAAAATATCTTTTAACGCGAAAAAACTTAAAGCAAAATAAATTACGTTTAGAACAAATATTTTCGAGACATCGCTCTTTTATAATGTTATTTATAAAATTAAACGACGTTTTTTATATAAAGTAACATTTTACGATTGTTTAAAAAGGAAACACCGTAAAGACCGGGTACGAATTGACGGTGGTGTAGCTATATACTGCAGAAATGACGTTAAATCCGCCATAGTAAGTATTACTCAAACTGACAAAGATATTGACATAATTTGTGTTGATTTAATTTTTGGGTCTAGTAAACTCCGCTTAATTACTTGTTATCGTCCACCGTCCTATTCTCTTGATGATTATATTTATCTTGAATCAATGATCTCGATAATTAGCAATCTCTGTGAATCTGTTCCTCAATTTGTCATTGTCGGAGATTTCAACTTACCGAAAATTGATTGGGTTAACTATGTTTCGCCAATTAAGAAATGTCATAATCTTTTTTTAACTTTGGTAAATAATCTTGGTATGTACCAATATGTACTGGAGCCCACTCGATAAAATAGTATTCTTGATCTTGTTCTTTCAAATATCATTTCCCTATTAAGTAATATTTCCGTTGAGTGTCCATTTAGTACAAGCGACCATAACTCAGTCTTTTTTTATATAAACACCTTTAATTATTATCAGCCCGAAACAAACTCTGAATCTTTTTACGACTTCAAAAATACAGATATAATTGCTTTTAATTCTTATTTATCAAAAATAAGTTGGGACTTCGATTTTTCTTTTGTTTTTACAACTAAAGAGTATTGGAACATCTTTTCTAATCATCTTCGTAAAGGTATTGATCGTTTTGTTCCAATCAGAACAATATACCATAAGAAAAAAAGTCGTTCTTATCCAAAATATATTTATAAAATGCTAATTCGCAAATCTTTTCTATGGAAAAGATGATCAATCACAAAGACCACCTTGCACAAAAAGGCATTTATCCAATATGTATCAAAATGTAAAAAAGCCATATCCACACACCACAAAAATGTGGAACTAAAACTGGTCAAAGAAAATAACTTAAGTAATTTTTACAGTTATGTAAATAAAAATCTAAACAACCCCAAAAAAATATATCCTCTAAAAACAAATAGCAACTTTACTACTACCAATGTTGAGATCGCGGAAGTGTTTAACAAACACTTTGGAAGTGTTTTTACCATAGATGACGGAACTTTGTCTAAAATAAATACCTTTGTTAGTGAACATGTTAAGATGAATTTCGTAGATTTTTCAGCAAAGATAGTTTATCAAAAACTTAAAAATCTGAAACCTAGCACATCATTTGGACCAGACGGTATACCAAATATACTTTTAAAACAGTTAGCACATATAATATGTATTCCGCTTTCATATATATTTGAATCAAGTTTTACGTCAAACTCGTTACCAAAACAGTGGCTTCAAGCTACGGTTTCCCCTATTTTCAAAAAAGGATCTACTTCAGATGCTAACAATCATAGACTTATCTCTCTCATATGTACTAGCTGTCGTGTCATGGAAAGTATTGTTAGTTCAAGTATCGCTGATTATCTTAATACAAATAATCTAATAACACCTATACAACACGGCTTTTTATCTAAAAGATCTACGTGCACAAATTTTCTAGAGTCAACTAATGACTGGAATAAAGCTTTAGACAGCAATTTAATTACTGACGTGGTATACATTGACTTTCAAAAAGCATTTGACTCTGTACCTCATCCAAAACTTCTGAAGAAACTTGCAATGTACGGCATAATAGATAATCTGCTTCATTGGATATCAGCATTTCTTTCTAACAGATATCAAAGAGTTTTGGTTGGAAATTCACTATCTAATCCAACCTGCATCCTGAGTGGAGTTCCACAGGGTAGCGTCTTGGGTCCAACGTTATTCTTGTTATTTATTAATGATCTACCCTCTATAGTAAAAGATCATAATTGCTCTCTAATGTTATATGCTGACGATATCAAGTTATATAGCTCATTTAAGGATGCCGATTACAGTCACGATCTTGCTGTAGCCATTTATAAAGTTTATCTCTGGTCAAAAAAATCACAATTAAAAATAGCCAATAATAAGTGCTTTACTCATAGAATAGCACCTACTTCATTTTGTAAAGATATAAATTACAACGATCATAATTTAATTTGGTCTACAAACCCAAAAGATCTTGGTGTGACCATGGATTTTAACTTAAATTACAGTAATCATATTTCAAATATCGTCCGTGCATCAAACATTCGAAGATATCTAATCCTTAAGTGTTTTAAAAGTCGTGATCCACGTGTTATCGTTAAAGCCTACACTACTTATATAAGACCGATCTTAGAAAATTGCTCTCCGGTTTGGTCGCCAAATCGCACTAAAATGAACAATACAGTGGAAAGAGTACAAAGACGTTTTACGAAGAGAATTTTTAACCTAAATAATGTTTCATATTCAAGTAGATTTAGTATTCTTGGTTTGGAACTACTAGAAATTCGTCGCCTTAAGCAAGACATGATTACATGTTACAATATTCTGAACAATTTAGTTTGCCTAAATAAATCAAGTTTCTTTTTATTTAACAACTATATTTACACTCGAGGACATAATTTTAAATTACGCAAACTAAAATGTAAACTCGATGTCCGTAAACACTCTTTCTCACTCAGGGTTGTTAATATTTGGGAATAGCTTGCCGTCTGACGTCGTGAATGCCAAAAATATAAAGAGCTTCAAAATTTAAATTAACTCTATTGACTTTGAAAAATACTGTTCCGGCTAACTGGTTTTTGTTTTATAACTATGGTCTTATATATAATTGTAATATATATTTTAAATTATCTAGCATTTGTATTATGTGATTGTAGGGCACGCTGTCAGAGTCCTTCATATTTTATGGACCTTCGTGTACTTTAGAACATGTTTCACTGTTCTAATAAATTTTAATCTAATCTAATCTAACAAATGTTCTTTATTTAACAAAGTTTGCAAGTTTTAGTTTTAAGCTAAATTATTTTATAAATAAAATAGTTAATTTTTTTAATACCTATTTTATGTTTCGCGTAGTTTAAAAAGTTTAACATATTTTAAGTCATAGGCGTAGAATATGGGGTGCAACGGGGGCAGACTGCCCCCTTGAGTTAACCTTGCCCCCTTTGAAAATTCGTTTGCCCTCTTGAATTTTATCTAATCTTGCAACAAATATTATTTCAATTTTTTATTTTTAAACAGTGGAAGAAATTAGAGAAAGAAACCAATTAAAAAGCAAAAAATGAAATCATCCTTTGCTATAAACATACCCAAAAAAATTGTTTTTAAGATAAAAACTTTTTTTTTTAAAGTTGATTAAAGTGCCCCAAGTAGTCCTTACGGTTTTATCACAGAGCACCGTGGAAGAGCATTTTATAGGAAGTTCACGCCTCCTTTCCAACCGATGTCGTAAAACTTGCTCAGAGGTGGGGTTTGAACCACGGATCTTACGCTCTGAGGCAAGCGCGCTACCACTGTGCCACGGCTGCTTTTTTTAGTTCAAAAAGTTGTTTATATTTTTAGTTCAAAAAGTTTTTCATATAAAAACACGTTTTTTCGATAAAATAAAACTTTAGATTGTCTTTAGGTCTCAATTTAAGATTTTTTTTACGCTGTATACTAGTGCTTTAAAGTAATTTTTACGATATAGAAAGTATCATGTCAAAATATCGTTCAAAAGTTCATAGCTTTTACCAGAGGCTCACTAATGAGGCTTGCTTGGTATTCAAGTCTAAAAGACCAAAACATATTTGGTCTTTTAGGCTTGAAAACTCATCATTTTAGCTGAATCTGCTAAAATGATGGCTTTTCACCTGCAAGATTTGAAGTCGTCTTTAAAGATACTTGTTATCAGCCAAAGAATCCAAATAAGATCTATAATCAGTTACACTTTACCGGTTTAAATGCAGTTTTAGTTGGCCTCACCGATAGATTTGAATCAACTGAAACCACTTGTCATCTAACAAGGGTTGAAGAGTTTGTGATTGGATCAAATAACACTGAAATTAACTACGTAAAAAACTTCTAAAAGAATAATTTTCCTAATTATCAAAGGCTGCAACTTCACCGGGACCATTTCATTGACAAAACTAGCTGAAAAAAAAATTCAATTGGAAGATTTTCAATCAGTTCTAGATTTCATCCGCGCTAAAGAACAAATTGGATTGAAAAGAATTGCCTCGGAAATTGTCCTTTTTATTAAAATAATTCTGCTCTAGCCCTTATCAACATGTACAGCAGAATAATTATTATTAGTCTCCGTAGACTAAAAACATTTCTTTAATTCACCATGAGCCAGGAAAGGCTGTAATGAATACTCATAAAGAATTTGTAATGAATACCCTTAAAGAAATTAACCGAAGTTTTGAAATGAATTTTATGTTAGATATGTTTTTTTTAAAAAAACGATACGCGCTGTAGAATGTTTTATTTGGAAACCAAGTAAAAATTCGAACAAACTTGTTTTTCTTTAATTTCTTGATGTTAACCAAAATCAAATTTATTATTTTTTATTTCTATATCAAAAAAAAAAAAAAAGTAGACAGTAGATATATCTCTCAAAAAATCGAACCTTTAACTTTTTGCCCCACTTGAAAATTTGAGCCCATGTTTGAAGTAATTCATAGTAAGATAAACAAATGAAATAATTAAATCATTAAATTACTATAGAAATTAAATTAATTAGATAGAAATCAACTAAAAAGGTTAAAAATACTATATGACGAGAAAGCGAAACTGCTTCACAGTATCGCTGATGATGTTTAGTGAGTGAGCTTTTTAATTTTAAATAGTATTTAAAGCAGAAAAAAAGTATAACGAGTTTTGAGAACCGCAACTTAAGCGAAAATAATTAGAGTTAGTAAACCAATATCTAATAATTTGTTATATATATTTGTGTTCCGTCCTGACCTAAGGCGCCTTGCTTGCTCATCCGCAAGTTACTTTGTATACGTTGTTTATGTTTAGTAACCAGGAACTTCTTATATGTTTGTTACATAATTAGTTTTATTAACTTTAATGATTATAACTTCATTAAGAACGTAATTATTTAGTCTTGGTTTAAATCATAAAAATTGCTTTTAAAGATACATTACGATAAAAAGCAGATACAAAAAATTAAATTTACATAAAGAATACATATTTTTCAAATACAAAAATAAGAGTATACTAATAAAATCTATAATTTATAATAAACTTTCAAAACTTTGACAATTTAAATAATATATATTATATATTTAAAACATTTATTTTTGTAAACAAATAATATATATTCTTCAATTGTCCTTTATTTTTGTACGTATTTTATTTTGTGCGCTGCACAGTGGGCTAATTTTCAGAAAAGCTGGCCAAAAGTCAAAAAAAAAAAATCACTATTTTGAATTTATTATTTTGAAACTACATAAACAAAGCCCTGTTGCATTTTATTGTATAAGAAAAAATTGTATAAATTTTAAAGTTACCTATATCTACGCAGTTAAACATCTGTTATTAAAAACACTTAATTGGCGTTTTAAAAACAAACAAAAAAATGTGGTTAAATAAGTATCGTTTACAAAAAAGTTATTTATCGTTACTAAAAAACTAACTATGGACGATACTATTCAAGGTATTTATATAATATTTTAGTAAAAAGTTTTATATTATTTTTCTAAATTTTATGCGAAAAGTGCGAACAAAAAAGTACAGAATAAAGTTTATTTATTTTCTATAACTTATTTTTCAAGCATTGAAAAAGTAGTGAACCCGTGAGATTCCGCTTAGTTATAATTTGGATGTTGTTCATAAAAGTGTATTCTAAAGATTGGTTAAAAGAAAAGGCACCTATTTTTGCCTATTACTTCATTAACTTATATTGTGTAGTGCTAGTCATGTTTTTTAGTAAACAAAATGGCGGTGTTTTGTTTTCTTTACAAAATCAGTCAAATTGTATATAGATATAGTTATTATGTTTCTTGAGAAACTGATTTTTTTAAGTGCAATAAAACTACAATAAAATTAGTAGCACACATGAATGAGATTTTGACAAAGTTAGAGTGTAATGGGGGGGGAGGGAGACAAATCCCCTCGGTTACGACGTCTTTTTTACCTCAGCTACGACGATTTTTGTATAGTTTTATTGAATTTTACAAAATCAGTTTCTCAAAAAACATAATAACTATATCTATATACAATCATATGATTAACAGTATATTTTACCTTTCTCTTATGTATCGAATTTATATAATATAATATATTATCGATTACTTTTTATTTTATTTTTAATTAGTTTAGTAAAGTTATAATGTTTTTATGATTTTTTCAATTATTATATTTTCAATTATTATCTAAGGTTTACAAAAAGATCATTTGCAAATTCCTCGAATTGAAATTTTTGAAATTTTAAAAAACGAGTTATCTTCAGATCTAGATGACCAGCTTGATATTTTGCAATCACAGTTGTGTCTAAGAAGAAAAATTTGTTTCCAATTTTTAACAGATGATAAAAAGAAACTAAAAAATGTATTGACAAAACTAAAAATAAAATGGAAAAGTAGTAACCGAACAAAAAAAATATTTTTGAAGACACATGACACTTGGTTAAAAGCCTCAACAAATATTTGTGTAAGTTATTTAATGCTTATCTCTATTAAAGTTTTAAACTTTTTTATATTTACTAAACATTTAAATAATTTTAGATTGTTCAAGCACGAAACAAAGAGAAAAAAAGCCATAGTGCAATGAGCCGAATTGAATTGAATTTTGATGAAGCAAGTGAGCGAACGAAACGGCGAAAAACGCAGGAAATGCGTTCGACATTTAGTTCATCCGAGTTAGCATTTGCTTCTCAGATGAGTCTTCGGGCTTCAGGAGCATGCAATGCCGGAGTTACAGTTAAAGATTTACCTTCCACCATTCAACACCTAGTCACAAATTATATAGATAGCCTTAAATTGTCCCAAATTTCACAAACATCTGAACTATGTGCTGAAACAGCTCTTTCCATACTAATGGAAGCAAAGCTTTCTAAACACCAATATTGCATTATAAGAAGTGCTGCAATTGCGAATAGCTCTTCTTTTTTACCATCTTACGAAAAACTTAAAGAAGCCAAGAAAATGTGTTACCCTGAAGATATAACGGTAACTGAAATAAGCGCCGAAGTAAAACTGCAATCTTTATTAAATCACACTTGTTTACGAATTATAAAAACTCAACAAGATGTAATTGACTCCTTGAATGTAAATATTTTATCAAATTTTATTTTAATTCTTAAGTGGGGCTTTGATGGCAGTTCCGGTCATAGCGAATATAAACAGAGATTTGCCGATAGAAAAAACTCAGATGCAAATGTTTTTCTGACTTCACTTGTACCATTAGAACTTTTGTGTACAAATTCAGTTTTAGGTCAAGATGTTATTCTATGGAAAAATAGGACACCCTCATCTACTCGATTTTGCCGACCTATCAGACTGCAATTTCTTCACAAAAATGTCCATACAAGCATTAATGAAAAAGACTATATTGAAGATAAAATTAAATCACTGGTTCCTCTCATCATTGTTCAACATAAAATAGAAATTAAAATACATTATAAATTGGTTATGACAATGATTGACGGAAAAGTTTGCAATGCAATAACATTGACGAAATCAACAATGCGGTGTTATTTGTGTTCTGCTACTTCGAGTCAATTCAGTAATATCAATCTCGTTAAAGATATAAAAGTTGACGAATCAAAATTGGAATACGGTTTATCAACGTTGCACGCATGGATTCGCTTTTTTGAATGTTTTTTGCATCTTGGGTATAAACTTGGAATAAAAAAATGGCAAGCGTTCTGACATGGAAAAAAGTATAATATTACAATACAAATTGTTAATCCAGAATGCTTTTAAGCTGCAGCTAGGGTTAATAGTTGATCGACCGAAACCAGGATGCGGTAATACAAATGACGGAAATACAGCTCGAAGATTTTTTAAAAACTCACAAGTGTCTGCTGATATTCTAGGAGTGGATTTAGAACTAATAAATCGGTTTCATGTAATTTTACAGGTATTATCTAGTGGCTTTCCTATAGACGCAGACAAACTTGATAACTATTCTACCAAAACTGCACTACTTTTTGTTGAAAAGTATCCTTGGTACAAAATGCCTACAACAGTACACAAAGTACTTATTCATGGAGCCTTAATAACAAAAACAGCAATACTACCCATAGGACAACTATCTGAGGATGCACAGGAATCGAGAAACAAAGACTTAAAAAAATATCGCGAAGATTTCTCTAGGAAAAATTCCAGAAAAAATACAATGCATGACGTTTTTTGCAGACTTCTGGTTTCGTTAGATCCTGCAATATCTTCACTTTTAAAATCTCATGCAAAAGTTAGCAGATCTTTGTCTTCTCAAGCTTTACAAATGTTATTACCTCCGGAGATTAACGAAAACTCTGAAACTCATTCGTCTGTGATTGAGTTTTTCAACAATATTTCAATAATAAATGATTCAGAAATCATTTATTATTGAAATATTGAAAAAAAAATAGAAAATGAGACAATTATGATAAATGATGCAAATAAAAGTTTTCCTTGTTTTCCTTGAACAAATAAATAAGTAGAATAATTAATGAATTTTTCAATTTATTCTTCTTAACATTGCGGCATAATAATACGGTCATAATACATTATATATCGGTATTATATATGTTTATATATGTAATGTAAATAATACATTAGTCTATTGAACTTAAATGTTAAATTAGAACTAATTGGTTAAACACGAAGGCCTAAAGGCATTTCTAATGATTAATGTTTTTAAAATACCGCCATTTTGGATCTGCCATTATTAAATTTTGGTACACTTATGTAAAATTCAAAGTCGGGGATTCAAAAAAATGCTATACAGAAATTTTCAATCAATTATAATCATTTTTTGACTTTTGGCCAGGTTTTTTGAAATTCCGCCCACTGTGCGCTGTTTGCATTGTTTGTTTGTTGTTTTTTTGTTGTTGTTGTTTTATGTTTTTGTGTTCTTGTGTATTGTTCATTGGGCATTATAGTAAATAGTTCATATTGTTTATGTTTTAGTGCGTTGTTTGCATTGGTATTTATTTCTTATTTAGTTTAATGTTGCTAACTTTGTTAGCTATTGTGTTTATGAAAACAAGTGCCTTATTATTTTTATTATTATTGTTACTATTATCATTATTTTTTGTGTTTTTATAGTTTTTGTGGTTTTATTATTATTGTAGTTTTTATTTGTATTACTCAAGGCCTTCTTAAACTAGGGATGTACCGAAGCTTCGGCTTCGGCATGCCGAAGCTTCGGCAATTTTGCCGAAGCTTCGGTTCGGCCGAAGCCAGGTCAAATTTTTGCCGAATCTTTGGCTTCGGCAAAAAATTTTAAGTAATTAAAGTTATAAGCTACTGTTGTACAAGTTATAAAAATATGCTAATTGCCAGTGTCTAATTAAGTTGTAAATTCAGGACTACAGAGTTAAAGTTGGAGTCTATACCATATACTTAGTATTATTTACTCCCAAATGTCTTGTTATGGAGAGGATGATAATAAATAAGTAGAAATTTTTTGAATATAATAGTAAAATTAAGGAAGGTCTTTATACACTTTGAAGGCTTCCAAGTGTAACTTAGATGAACTGAATTAGCATTTTTATGCAGAATAAAAACCTTATAATTTAAAACAAATTAAAACTTTTTAAAATAAAATGGAAAAAAAAACCTTAATTTGTATTATGTAACGAGTTTATATTAATTTTTGTGTGGGATTACCGCAAATAGAACAAAAGTTGGTTTCAACATTTAACCTATAAACCTTAGTAATCTCACTTTAAAGAAGATTAAAAATACGTTGCTACTATTTTAAATTCTGCGTATGTTAAATTTTATTTAACCATAATAATAAAAATTTACAAATTTTCATCGTAAGATTACAGAAATTGGTAAGGTGTCACTTATATAGTTACAAACTAGTCAATGGAGTGACACATAAAAAACATAAAGTTCTCAACAACAAAAAAGGAAGAAATGCAAATGAAATATAAATGAGGAGAATAAAAAAAGAAAAAAAAAGTCAACCAAAACTATATAAATTAAAAGAAAAAGAAAAACAATGATAATAATTATCCTTGCTCTTTTATTAATATTATGAATACTTCTAAATTGAATTTATATATTAAACATATAAACTTATATTCTGGTTTCTTCTTATGATATGAAGACTTTTAAATTTTATTTAAAATAAATTAAAGGTTAAAGCTTTGATTACTTTGAGCTCTTATATTTATCATCAAAATTTATTTAAATTAAATAAACAATTAAAATCAAATAAATATCAGCCTGCTCAGTCCCTGTTTATTTATAAATATAAAGTAAATAATAATATAATTATAAATAAAATATTTATAAAGTATTCTATTTATTATTTTATTTAAAGCTCACTCTACTGAGTTGTTAGATTACTATAGAAGTTTTTGTCACAGATAGTTTGATTTCAGATACTGGTGCAGATTTATCCATTACAGAGACAGAAGAAGAATGAATACTATAATTTCAGAGTGTAAAAGATTAAAAGAAGCTTAAGAAAATGTTATGTAGTGAAAAATTAAAAATAATAATAAAAAAAAACAACAACTTAAAAGTGTGTAAAAAAGAAGTTAGAGAGAAATCTATCAATTGTACTTTTTTTTAGCAGCAGGTTCACAACAGCTCTAGTGGAATACAAAATGGTCTTAACTTAGGGTTTTTTTTAGTTTAGAAATTTTTCGTTTAATGAATACAGAGAAGTAAAAAAAAGATCTTGAAATAAATAGCAATAAAAATATAAAGTGTGTTTGTAAGATTTTTTATGTTGTAGATACAACTAGATCAGCTAAGAGTGTTAAATTAGAGAAAGAGTGTTCAAATGTAAAAAATTAATTTACTTGAGTAATATTCAGAGATTTTTATCCACTCTTAACAAAAGGTGCATTAAAAATAAAAATAAAATATACAGCACATGAAAAGATGCGTAACAGTAATTTATGGGGAATAAAATTTGAGGATGTTGAGCTAGAACACTATAATTAGATAGAGCAAACAAGATGATTAAATAGAGGATTAAAAATTAGATGATTAGATAGAAGATTAAAGAGAAACGATGTTTACATAAAAGAACAGTATGGCTATCAAAAAAATAGCAATAATCTTTAAAGAATATTGGGAATAGTTGGAAATATATGTGAGTTAATGATATTGTGCACTATATAGCATTAATATGGTTTGCACACAGAAAAAGTAGAATTAGAAGTAGGAAAATTTGGGGAAAATGTTTCAAAAAAGCTTAAGTTTTAAAAAAAAACACTAGGTGCGGTGAAGTATCAGAAACGACATAATGAGAAACTTTTAAACAGGGGCGCTGAGAGCTTTTGCCCTGCCTGGGGCAGCAACCCTGACTTGTGTCCTCATTTTTATACATTTTTTCTATATTATTAGTCAAGGATCTTAGTTTTGGAACCTTTTTTGTTTTACACTCCTGCTGATCTGAATGCTGATTAAATTTCAAGCATATATAGTGCCGAAGCTTCGGCTTCGGCAAAGTGGCTTCGGCCGAAGCTTCGGCTTCGGCAAAATTTTAGCTTCGGTACATCCCTAGTTTAAACTGAGATAAATCAAGTTGAAGTTTTACACTGCAATCCAGCAGAAGTGGCAATACATTTTTTAATAATGCAAACGTTTTTCAATACTTGATATATAATCATAATAATTAGTTGTTGTGAAAATTTTTTTTTTGCTCAAATCGTTATTATGGCCCCACCCTGATTGGAGATAGAACAAAATTTTAAATTTTGTTTAAACTTTTAAAATTTAATTTAAACTTTTTAATTTTAATTTCTCGTTAATATCATTTTGTGCTATCTCCATTTTTTAGTAAATACAACTTGAACGTTTTGCGAGGAGTTTATGGATTACAAGAAGTTACTTTTAATTTAGGGATTTAAAAGCACTAAAACACTTAGTTGGCAAATTCAAATGGATATGGTCTTTTAATAAGTTTTCTCGATATATTGCTTCTGGTAGAATGGACAGCTTCAATTTTAACAAACTGATTTTAACCATAGCTATATTATTTATAAAGAAATAACTTTTATCTAAAAAGATTTATTGAAAATAAAAAATAAATGTCTTTAATACAAATAAAAAGTTAAGAACAGTTTAAACGAACCTTATACAAGATAAAACTGAATAGTGCATAACACAAATAAAGTATATAAAGAGTTGAAAAAACAACTACTGAATAATGTTTTATAGAAACAAACGTGTACAGCTGGCATGTAAGGGTACATAGAAACAATGTCTTTTATCTTCTCACTAGAAATTTCAATATTTTGTCGAAAACAAGATGCCAATCGAATTGACAGGCTTGGTCTGGAAGCGGGAGCTATCGCTCTCGAATACTGACCACGGAAATTATATTTAGTTGCGAATAACTGGCCATGTTTTTTAGTCGTTTTGAGAACATTTAAGTTTATTTACGAAACAAAAAATTTTTGTTTTAAGGCGAGTTTCCACTCATCCGTTTTTTCACGAGAACGGGAAAGGGAAGGAAAAAATAATCACGTGGGCATGCGTATTAAAAGTTTTAAAACTACGCATGCTCACGTGATTATTTTTACGTTCCCTTTACATTTCCCGTAGAAAGGCGGATGAGTGGAAACTCACCTTTACGGACATATATGGAAACATAAAAAACTTGAATGTAAGAAATATGTGCGAAATAAAGTTCTAGAGAATTCTGTTAAAATGTTTTAGAAATTTTATTATTCATGATTTGTTACGTTCTGAGATTTCTAGCATAAATTGTTTTAATCAATCATATAAATTGTTTTAATCAATCATCATATCAATCATACTATATGTTCTGAAGAATATTTCATGGATATTTACATGTAGTAATTTTACTAATCTTAAGTAAACACCATCAGTGGCGGACTGGCTGTATATATATTACCGGCCATGAAAATAATTAAAGGGCCCTCCCGGCCATACATATATCGCAAAGACTGTCCGGTCCGCAACTCTCTATAAATAAGTCTTAAGAGGAGCAATTAAATCACAGATTAATAAAATTATATTAAATTAAAAAAGTAGAAGTGATGTGCAATTTGCACAGTGCAAAGTATAGCAATAACTATTCTTTAAACAGTTTGCTCAATTCAGAGGACGAAGATGCATATCTTTGAATGATCGTATCATACTCAAGGCTATCAAGTAGATTTTTTTCTACAGACATCAACATATACGACTCTAAGTGGTCATTTGACATAGAATTACGCAATCTTGTCTTGATTAACTTAAACTTAGAAAACGATCTTTCACATTCGGCTTGTGTTACAGAAATAGTACATATTATTTTATAAATATGATACAAATTGTCATAGGTTTTGTCGTTGAGTCTATATGCAGCAAGAATTCGTAACACACAAGATGGACACAATCCGCATGCTCCATTTGTATGCTGATAACAGAGCGGTGCTTCTATGTCATCCTTTTGATATGCATTCTCTCTCAATGTTGTTGTTAAGGGCAAAGACAATTTCAAAATCTCATAGTTAGTGACAAATAATAACAATTCGGCCTTTATTTTATCAACGTCGGTATCTGGTAAAAATTTGATAATGCTGTGTAAACTGTTTTCAGGAATTCCCGAAATGCCAAGATCACCAAACTTTGATGTATCAAAATATTCCATGTCCATATATAATTGTCGATGTGAAGTGAAACGTGACTCAAGACTTTGGACTACCTGATCCATCACCACATTGTAAGTGTGAATTTTGTAGTGTTCCAAAGCTTTAGATTCGTCACGTTCGTCTACTGTATGTTCATCTAACATCGTTGGTGTCTTCCGCTTCCGTTTAGCTGGTAGTTCTATCTTTACCTCTAATATGGTTTCAGTTCTCTGAATGATGCTTGCATTTGCCATCCGTAAAAATTGAAGAGCGTTATTATGAACATCATCATCTTGATTGACTTTTCAATTCAATTACGGCCTTCTCCACCATCTTGAATGCAACCAACACATTTAATCTACGAGTTTGCAGGTATATTGAAAGTGGTCCCACTTTTTCAAAAACTCGCAGGTAGGTAAAGGCAGTCAAAATGGTGTCAAATTTCTGGAATGGCATGAACAATGTCTTAGCTTCATGACGTGTCTATGTATCAAAATTTTCTGATTCGCTTATACACGACAAACATAAAATTAAATTGACAAACACTGTTGAAGATGGCTCAGCAAATGTTCCAAATATCGCTGTTGCAGCATTTGATTTACCCGACCACCTTGTTTCACCAATCAATTTCAATCTTTTCATCATATCCATTCCAATTTGTGTTTCAACAAGTTAAATCCATGTTGCCATTCGCTTATATGACACTTTTATGAATGTTGAAACATTTTGCAAAAGGGTAAAAAATGAAACTGCCTGAATGCAGCAACTGGTTGCCTCCTTCACAACTAAGTTGAGAACATGAGCATAACACCAAGTATGTACATGGTGGTCTGCAGCTTCTGTAATCTTTTGTTGCAGTCCATTGTACTGGCCATGATAACTTGAAGCACCATCAGTGCTGTCCGATAGGCAGTATTTCAAGTTAAAGCCAAGCCGCTGTAGCGTCAAATTTAAGAGATCGAACAAGCCTTGGCCAGTACCGTCATTGCTTGGTACAATAGAAAGCAGCCGTTCATGCACAGTAGCATTTAAAACATAGCGAACCACAATGCTGAATTGGTCAATTGCAGATATATCTTGTGTAGAATAAACTTGTACGGAGTACACTTTTGCTTTGGATACTTCTATTGCAATCTGTTCCTGCATCATATTTTTCATAATATTAAGAAGCTTTGATATAGTAGTCTTACTTAAAAACGTAACCAGAGCACCGCGACCTTTACTGCCGGCTTTACCTTGACGCTTCAGTTTTTCTATTCTTTTGGTTGATTTCTCTTGACACATGGAGAGATGAGAAGCTAAAAGTGGGTCATATTTGGCCAAGAGCTGTACCAAAGCCAAAAAAAACGAATAAGCACCTTCATTCCTATGACCTCGAAATGGCAATGTTTGCCTACATAAATGTTTGATGATATCAATAACTCGAGAAAGTATTTGTTTCCGTATCAGTACTTCATCATTATATTTCTTTATTGCTGTACTATAAAATCTGTCAAAGTCTTGATTATTGATTATACAAATGTAATCAAGAACATGCCTGCGGTGAGTGCTGCTTGATTCGTGTTCTGCAACCCGTTGGCTAACTTGTCTAAAATCTTTGAAGCCAGACACAAATGATGAAACTGTGTTAAACTGTGGTGATTCAAATGCAACACAAAATGAGCAATATAGAGACTGAGAATTTTGGCTAAATGACAATCAATTTCTCGGTATGCTATCCTTTAATTCCGTTTGTCTATGGTAGATCTTGTTATCAAACGGCAAATGTTCATGTGGTTGTATTGGATGTTTGCTAAAAAAACATTTTAACTGCAAACATGGTGGATATTCAAATGCTGATGTACTCTGCGAATTCGACTCAATATCTCCACCACCTCGAGCTTGTGTTATTGCTGATGTACTCTTCAAACTCGACTCGACTACCTTTTGCTTGTATAACTCCTGATGTACTCTGTAAATTTGACTCAAGATCTTGACTACCTAGTGCTTGTATTATTGCTGATGTACTCTGTGAATTCGACTCAATATCTCCACCACCTCGTGCTGGTATTATTGCTGATGTATTCTGTAAATTTGACTCAAGATCTCGACTACCTAGTGCTTGTATTATTGCAGATGTACTCTGCGAATGTGATTCAATATCTCCACCACCTCGCGCTAGTATTATTGCTGATGTACTCTTCAAATTCGACTCAATATCTTGACTACCATTTTCTTGTATAATTCCTGATATACTCTGTAAATTTGACTCAAGATCTTTACCACCTCGTGCTTTAATTATCTCTGATGTAATTTGTACATTCGACTCAATATTGCCTTGACATTGTGGTTGTACTGACAAAAATGATGTGATTAACTTGCACTTTTTTGCAGAAACTTCTATCTCTGTCTGTAGTTTTTCTTTGCGCTTTTGTGCTCCAGATTTTGACATGATGATAGTGACCTGAGTTAAAATTTTAACATTTAAAAAATAAAGCAAAAATAAAGATCGTCTCCTTTTAGAAAAAATGATATTTAGATCTCCCCAAATAAATTTTGTCCGATCAAATTTGTTTGAACGGAAAAAATTGCAAATCAAACATATTAAAACTCAAATAAAGACAGGCCACTAATGACAGATTTTTGGTAAAGAAAGGGGAGCAATGACTCCTTAGCCACGGCACTAATTCCGGTATAATTTAGAATCTTAACTATAGCTATAATTTCCAGATCTGTGAAATTCTTGTATTCTTCTTTTATGACTTTGCTTACTGCTGGAATTATTTAAACTATTGCATTTAAACATTAGAAAATTCATTATAGATGAATTTTCTATTGTATTCCTTGAAGGAAATAGAAGGAAAAGAGTAACAACTACCAACTTATCCTTTTTTTTAGTACTTTAACTTGATAGGTGAAGAACATTACGATTATTAATGAAAAAAGAACATGTTTTTAAGAAATAATTTGGGTTAGACATTTTATAACAGTTCTTACTCTCTTGATCTATAATCATATTTAAATTAATGAATTTTTAAATTTTGTTTATAATTTTTTAACAATTTGAAGCGACAGAACGAAATCCTAAAGAATTTCAAATACAGACTTAATAAAAATCTAAAATTCTGTTTAAGCAAAAAAGATATATACATATTTTTTTCTTTCAACAAAAACAGAAGTAACTGTATCAAAAAATACCTTTTCATGTATTTTATCTCATCCTAAGTTATACATTGTCAAAGTTTAGGATTTTGCTAAATTTTCCGATTTAAGTTTACGCTGAGGTACTTTAAGCTGACTAACACAAAAAGTGTTATTTATGTGTTACATAAACAGTAATGCTTATAAAAAGTTACAGAAAACTTGGTCATCCGGAAATTTATTTAATCCTCTACCTTTCAAATCTTATCATTTCAGCCGATTAGTATGATCAATGATCACCTTTAAATAATTATTTCGAGCGCGGAAGTTAACTTAAAGTTTTAGATTAAAAAAAGATAATAAACTTTATACAAACTAAAATACCAACCTCAAATAAAGACTAACATCGCTTCAGTAAACTGGTTGATCAAGTGTGTTTTAGTGTTGAACTAATATTCTTTTAATTTTGAAATGAATATTTAATTCATTTTTTAATTAATTCAAGCACCGCAATTGCAATAATAGTTACAAAGTCAATTCCCTGAGGAAAATCATTGATTATATTTGTATCTGAAAATCATTAACAATTGCAAAACCTTAGCAATTCCCTTATGACAATTATATGTAAAACTCTTCTTCGACAATCAATTACGATTGTAAAGTTTTACGATTGTCAAAATAGAGTTTTACATGAAATTAGTTTTACAGTAAAACTATTTCTTTAGAGAATTTCGCACTTAATAGAGTTGAGTAGTATTTACAAGAAATTAAAAATAGTTTAACTTTATAATAAATTGTAATAATTATATATATATATATATATATATATATATATATATATATATATATATATATACATAAATATATATATATATATATATTATATATATATATACATACATATATATATATATATATATATATATATATATATATATATATATATATATATATAACCTAATATTTATACTATATATATATATATATATATATATATATATATATATATATATATATATATATATATATATATATATATATATATATATATATTACCTAATATATATACTATATATATATATATATATATATATATATATATATATATATATATATATATATATATATATATATATATATATATATATATATATATATATATATATATTAGGGGCCCACCGTTATATATATTTCAAGGGGCCCACCGGCCAAATGGCCGGTGGGCCAGTTCGCCACTGAACACCATACAGATCTTTATATACGTAATTAAAAATAGTTATAAAATACTAATGATAATAATAAAAATAGTATTTATAGTAATACCAAGGCCTTCTTAAACAGGCCGCGACAGCTCATTTTCCGTAAAATTAGCGAAGGCCGACTTTTTTACGGTTAAAATTATTTTTTATCTTTGCTTTTGTAAACAAACTTCAGAAACAAATAAAAAGCTTTATTAGGACAAAACATTTTGATTGAATTTCGAAAGCAAATATTGTAGGAATTTTTTTTACGTTTAGAAATAAGTTAATTACAATAAAAATTTAAGGAGTTTAGCTAAAAATGACTAAATCTCGTTTTTATAACTATATGTTTATTTTAGCTGTTTAACACTTGTAATACAAATAATAAATTTTTTGATAAAAACAAACAAATATATTAACTTTATTTTATTAAAATTATTTTGACTTTTTTGACTCAAAGTATTTTATTTTGAAGTTAAAAGTTTTGCTTGTTTTATTAAACATTCCTTCCCAAAATCTTCAGAGTGTTTTTTACAATAATTGTTTAAAAAAATGTTTGCCAAAATGCAGCAAACTTTTTTAACACTTTGAGCAAGCAATTGAAATTTACTATTGCAGTTAATAAAAATGTAAATTAATCCTTTCTTGCACAGCAATGGTGAAACTTTATTCACAAGTGTCACTTCAAATATAAAAGAACAATAAAAAACAAAGTAGACTAAATTGTCAGAAGGTTCTCTTAGTCTTCCCCTATTCAAAGAACTGATCAAAGTTCCATATTTTTGAAACATATCAAAGCTGTCTGTTTCTTCTAAAATTGAATGTAATTCTGGAAGTTTGTAAGCAATAAAACCTGCAATATATGAAAGTCCTTGTTTGCATTCATTTGGCAACTAATCCTCACAATTTTCACATATTGACATAATAAACTCCACATCAAGTTCACACTTATCACAGTTCTAGTTTTGTCGATTCTAAATTTTTGAATAACATTTTGCACAGTTATCAGATATGTGCCACCTGACCCTTGCCGATATTTCCTAAACTGTTTTTCTAGTGCATCTGATTGCATATGTCCTAACAATACATAAGATACACCACAATTCAACAAATACTTGGCACAGCTTGCTAATCTTTTAGAAGTTTTTTGCAAACACTTGCAGTATCCATTGTTAACTTTTTCTCTCTTAATTTTGAATTTACGCATTTCAAATTTTCAGCAAAATACGAAGTATAGTTCTCTAAGAAATCTATTTGCCAATCATTAACTGAAGTAATAGGCTTTCTTTGAATATCATTTAATCTAATATCTAGACCTTTTGCTTTACTGTTGACAATAAGCCATCACTTAACAACTGTTTCAATAAAAAGTGCAGTATATTCAGCTTCAGGAAATTTTACACGTATTGCTGCAACTGTTTCATCACAAAAAACTTTAAGAACTAATCCAACATTTTGTCGTTCAATTGGTTTTGGTGACAACTTAACTATTCGACTATCTGCAGCATAAAGTTGAATTATAAATTTCCATTCTGCAAGTCACACAGTATCGTTATCATTTAGCAATCTATATTTTAAACATTGCAATTTTTCAGTGATCCAATTATTTCGAATACATTTTAAAATATGCACAGTGTCATTTAAAAGATAGTATGCTGGAACTTTTTTTGCATTAAAATATTGAAATATTTTTTGGTTTACTCGATAGTAATCCATTATTAACCAAGAGGCTTTCCACCTGCAATTATGATTTGTTGATTTAATTCTTCTATCACGCTTGTTTTAAAATTTGTTGTAACTTTACAAACTGGAAAAACTTTTATAACAAGTCGTGGGCCACCAAAAAGACAAAGGAGCATTAGTGCTAATGATGTATTGTTTGTTTTATTTAATAAAGCTACTTGATGCCTAATATAACTTGCTCACTTAGAATCTGTTTCATTATTAATAACATAACTAACAGCATTCTTCAGTTGAGAATAATATTTAATAACTCCTTTGTTTAAAAGTTGGCTATATCCAGTAAAATAAATATCTCCAGAATCTTCTAAAGTTATATATATTGAAAACTTAGGTACTGGTCCACAATGTTCATATGATATTAAAGATGTATTTTTTTCTTTTTCAACAAAATAAAATTTTTCTTCACAGTAATTTATTATTGACTTCAAATTTTTTACAATTGTATTAAATTGAATAACGTCCATTTTTTTGAAGTTTTCGAACTCATCAGGTAAAATATTTCTTTCACTGAAAGAAATATATTGAAATATGAAAGAACCAGTGTCTTGTATTCCAATAGTGTCTAGAAAACGAGATGTCACTGGGTTGATATGACTGGGTTAATATGCTCTGAAAGTTTCAGAGCATATCAACCCAGTCATATCAACCCAGTGACATCTCATTTTCTAGACACTATTGGAATACAAGACACTGGTATACCTTTAAAGACTGATGGAGGATGCACTGGAACAAAACTACCACCTTTGACTCTTTTTAATTCTGCATCTTTAGGCCAGTGCTGAGCACAAATTTGCTTATAATCTGTAAACACAAAGTTTGCATTTGGAAGTTTTTTAATCCATAACTCGCGATCCCCGGATTTAAAGGGGAATCTATACATTGTGACATTAACATTATCTTTTACTTTTGATTTGTAATTTGAGGAGCAACCATAAACGCAGCATTTATTAGGCATTTTACGAGTTTAACTATTATAGTTTAAATCAAACAACCAAAATCCTCATTGAAACTATACTTCTCCGTAAAAAAATCGGCCTTCGCTAATTTTACGGAAAATGAGCTGTCGCGGCCTGTTTAAGATAGGGATGTACCGAAGCTAAAATTTTGCCGAAGCCGAAGCTTCGGCCGAAGCCACTTTGCCGAAGCCGAAGCTTCGGCCGAAGCCGAAGCTTCGGCACTATATATGCTTGAAATTTAATCAGCATTCAGATCAGCAGGAGTGTAAAACAAAAAAGGTTCCAAAACTAAGATCCTTGACTAATAATATAGAAAAAATGTATAAAAATGAGGACACAAGTCAGGGTTGCTGCCCCAGGCAGGGCAAAAGCTCTCAGCGCCCCTGTTTAAAAGTTTCTCATTATGTCGTTTCTGATACTTCACCGCACCTAGTGTTTTTTTTTAAAACTTAAGCTTTTTTGAAACATTTTCCCCAAATTTTCCTACTTCTAATTCTACTTTTTCTGTGTGCAAACCATATTAATGCTATATAGTGCACAATATCATTAACTCACATATATTTCCAACTATTCCCAATATTCTTTAAAGATTATTGCTATTTTTTTGATAGCCATACTGTTCTTTTATGTAAACATCGTTTCTCTTTAATCTTCTATCTAATCATCTAATTTTTAATCCTCTATTTAATCATCTTGTTTGCTCTATCTAATTATAGTGTTCTAGCTCAACATCCTCAAATTTTATTCCCCATAAATTACTGTTACGCATCTTTTCATGTGCTGTATATTTTATTTTTATTTTTAATGCACCTTTTGTTAAGAGTGGATAAAAATCTCTGAATATTACTCAAGTAAATTAATTTTTTACATTTGAACACTCTTTCTCTAATTTAACACTCTTAGCTGATCTAGTTGTATCTACAACATAAAAAATCTTACAAACACACTTTATATTTTTATTGCTATTTATTTCAAGATCTTTTTTTTACTTCTCTGTATTCATTAAACGAAAAATTTCTAAACTAAAAAAAACCCTAAGTTAAGACCATTTTGTATTCCACTAGAGCTGTTGTGAACCTGCTGCTAAAAAAAAGTACAATTGATAGATTTCTCTCTAACTTCTTTTTTACACACTTTTAAGTTGTTGTTTTTTTTTATTATTATTTTTAATTTTTCACTACATAACATTTTCTTAAGCTTCTTTTAATCTTTTACACTCTGAAATTATAGTATTCATTCTTCTTCTGTCTCTGTAATGGATAAATCTGCACCAGTATCTGAAATCAAACTATCTGTGACAAAAACTTCTATAGTAATCTAACAACTCAGTAGAGTGAGCTTTAAATAAAATAATAAATAGAATACTTTATAAATATTTTATTTATAATTATATTATTATTTACTTTATATTTATAAATAAACAGGGACTGAGCAGGCTGATATTTATTTGATTTTAATTGTTTATTTAATTTAAATAAATTTTGATGATAAATATAAGAGCTCAAAGTAATCAAAGCTTTAACCTTTAATTTATTTTAAATAAAATTTAAAAGTCTTCATATCATAAGAAGAAACCAGAATATAAGTTTATATGTTTAATATATAAATTCAATTTAGAAGTATTCATAATATTAATAAAAGAGCAAGGATAATTATTATCATTGTTTTTCTTTTTCTTTTAATTTATATAGTTTTGGTTGACTTTTTTTTTCTTTTTTTATTCTCCTCATTTATATTTCATTTGCATTTCTTCCTTTTTTGTTGTTGAGAACTTTATGTTTTTTATGTGTCACTCCATTGACTAGTTTGTAACTATATAAGTGACACCTTACCAATTTCTGTAATCTTACGATGAAAATTTGTAAATTTTTATTATTATGGTTAAATAAAATTTAACATACGCAGAATTTAAAATAGTAGCAACGTATTTTTAATCTTCTTTAAAGTGAGATTACTAAGGTTTATAGGTTAAATGTTGAAACCAACTTTTGTTCTATTTGCGGTAATCCCACACAAAAATTAATATAAACTCGTTACATAATACAAATTAAGGTTTTTTTTTCCATTTTATTTTAAAAAGTTTTAATTTGTTTTAAATTATAAGGTTTTTATTCTGCATAAAAATGCTAATTCAGTTCATCTAAGTTACACTTGGAAGCCTTCAAAGTGTATAAAGACCTTCCTTAATTTTACTATTATATTCAAAAAATTTCTACTTATTTATTATCATCCTCTCCATAACAAGACATTTGGGAGTAAATAATACTAAGTATATGGTATAGACTCCAACTTTAACTCTGTAGTCCTGAATTTACAACTTAATTTATAACTTTAATTACTTAAAACTTTAATTACTTAAAATTTTTTGCCGAAGCCAAAGATTCGGCAAAAATTTGACCTGGCTTCGGCCGAACCGAAGCTTCGGCAAAATTGCCGAAGCTTCGGCATGCCGAAGCCGAAGCCGAAGCTTCGGTACATCCCTATTTTCAAGATATAAACTGATTAACCGTTTTAAGATTAACTCAACCCTTTCATTAAAAAGATGTAGATTTTCTCATAGTTTCTATGTTTTATACTTAGTAAAAACTTGAAATAAACATGGTCTTCATTTTTTCAAATCTCAAAAAGTGTCCAACCGTTCTGAAATTCAAAAAAAAAAAAAAAGAACTTGCTGAAGAATCTGAAGAACCTGCTGCAGAAATTTATATGACAATTTTGTTTTCAAAATTACTGTATTATTAAAGACGACAAAACTTATTTCAACTAGGTTTATCAGCTAATTCCTTGAGCTGTCTATTATATTGCCATGTATAGAGAAAAGGCAGATTAGAAATTTAAATACACAAAACATGACAAGTTTGCTAAAAAAGCCTTGATTTAGCAAATTATTTGCATCTATTTGTTTATTTAATTATTCTATCACATAATTTGCAACCTATATTTCTGAGTCAACACTTTCTGGTAAAACGTTAAAGAGTGTTTACTAAAACTCTCTTTAAATCACATGTTTGTAGACATGTGTTCTGATATGATGTAGACAAGTATTCTAACCTGATTTACTTCAAGTCATTATAGTATATGCTATGAAATGATATAAACAAAATGACGTAAAAGTTGAGTTTAAAACAGTAAACACTTTTTTTTTTTTTTAATTTGTTATTTAGGTGCCCCAAGAAGACCTAACGGTCTTGTCACAAAGCACCGCGAAAGTGCATTTATCCAGAATGTTCGCGCTTCCTTCCTTACCGTGACGCGAAATATGTCCAAGGCTCGTTTCGAACCTGGATCTCCTGCTTGTAAAGCAAACGCTCTAACCACTGCGCCACGGCCGCAAACGCGTAGAATACAACATTGAGTGTCGACGCCGGCTACACCACTCTATATGGCTCTAAAAGCCACACTCAGTGTTGCATTCGTAAATTCATTCACTCAAATTTTATAATTATTTGAAAATACTACATAGGTATTAAACTAAAAATGAAAAAAAAAAACTATGCAGAAACGTTAAAGATTTAAAAATTTCATTTAATAAAAGCATCATATAGTTTTGATTGTTCTTCTGTATACAAGCTTATGGGTATCACAAAAGCAAACTTTATTAGAAATCCACTGGAATAAATTATTTCTTTAAAACATTTTATCTTCCTTTATTAATTTAATAAAATTATTACTTAGTTCTGAATAAAAATTGTTGGGTAACTTTTTTAAGTAGTTTGTCGTGTACGCGTGTACATGTAAAACTACTTTAACAGTATTTTTAGATTTTAAGGCCAACAACAACTAGTATGTAAAATCAAACCTTAATATAATTATTTTTGGAATGTTTTGTTTTTATTAGGACCCTTTATTTCAGCATGTAGATAATTTGCAAAAAATCTGTCACTTTATGATTATTTTTTTCAATGGTTCTTACGGTTTCAATGATGTTGTCTCAGTTTTTTGCAAACAAAAGCTACAGACTTAAGAGCTCAATTCTTTCTCATTTGAATGTTTTACAGTAAAACCCTTCACAGTGTTTTTAATTTATAATTTTTTATTTAGAACTAGTAAGTTAAAAAAAACGGAAACAATGAATGAATATGTTTTAGGTTGCGTAAAATTAGTAAAGAGAATTTTGAGAGTATTGTAAATGAGTAGAGAGAAATCTGAAAGTATTGCAATACCAAATAGAGAGATATTTTAAGTTTTTGTTAAGTAGGGATATTAATATGAAGATTACTGCAATCTTGAGCTACTCCAACACTTAGGTAGAGCAAAACTTAGTATGTATTACCGAGATAAAAAAAAATTAGGTAGAGCAAAACTTAGTATGCATTACCGAGATAAAAAAAAATTAGGTAGAGCAAAACTTAGTATGCATTACCGAGATAAAAAATAATTAGGTAGAGCAAAACTTAGTATGCATTACCGAGATAAAAAATAATTAGGTAGAGCAAAACTTAGTATGCATTACCGAGATAAAAAAAAATTAGGTAGAGCAAAACTTAGTATGCATTACCGAGATAAAAAAAAATTAGGTAGAGCAAAACTTAGTATGCATTACCGAGATAAAAAAAAATTAGGTAGAGCAAAACTTAGTATGCATTACCGAGATAAAAAAAAATTAGGTAGAGAGTATTGCCATGATTAAAAGAGAGCATTACCAAGATAAAAAGCATACGAGAAAAAAAAAGATAATGGAAACAAAAACTAATAATGGAAAACTAAAACTGAATGAGACAAAAGACGAATAAGAAAAAAATCAATAATTAATTTAAATGGAAACTTCTAAAGTCAACAAATAATTAATGAAGTATGCAAGCAAAATAAAGCATTGTAAAATATTTTTTTAATAAAAAATTTATTACAGTATATCGAAAGATGTATAGACGCTTGTTTCAAATGTTTATATAAAATTAAATCTTAAAAAAAAAACTTTGGATTGGATTTGAATAGGATAGATTTTTATCAAATCTGGAAATATAATATTTTTGTTTTTTATATTCTGGTCTTGTTAATATTACTGGAAAGTTTGTTTTATTTCTGATAAAATTATTTTTATTTTTAATTAAATTTCATCCAAATTTTGAATCTTGTTTAAAAAGAACAACAAAATAACTTAAAAGTCATTACAGTATTTGAAAAAAAAACTATCAATCGATAAAATCAATCAAGTTTATTGATATTGGTATTGAAATTGATAACGATATTCAGTTTATTCATTCAACATTTAAAAAGCGTAAACTTACATTTAAGGATTTTGTAAATTATGGTTTTGAAAGGTACCATGGAAGATATTTTGGAGAAGATATGTCAATGTGCTATATGCCTTGAAATATTTAAAAATCCAAAAACGCTCGTATGTCAACATACATTTTGTGAACTATGCTTGGAATTAGCTTGTATTAGAAACAAAGACGGAAAATGGGATTTAACATGTCCTACTTGTCGTTCAAAGCAACCTTTTATTAATCAAAAAAATGACATTTCCCTGATAGGAGCTTCACAAATAGTGAAAGAGATTACAGAACTTCTAAGAAACAAAACTACCGGGTAAGAATTAAAATATATTATTTAAAAAACAAGAAAGCTTTATGTTATGAAAAAGTAGAATCCTTTCACTCAACATAAAGCGTATTAAATACATATTCTATAGCGTATTAAGAAAATGGTTGGTATATGCCACGTTAAGAAAACTGGCTTCACCAATGTGAACCTACTAGGTTTATTATAACTGGCTTCACCAATGTGAACCTACTAGGTTTATTACAAAAACTTTTATAGTGATAAACAGTTAATAAAAAAATGCAATATGAGAAAAATAAGGGAAATAAAAAATCTTATTTTAAGCGTTTAGGCTATATTGAGGCTCCTCTAAAATATAGGGTCATAAATCAAAACAACTGGTCAATCAGTTTCCAACAAAATTCTAAACCATTTGATAAAAATAAATTTCATAAAAAATTGTGTTTCTTAAATTTTTTATTGTTTAAATTTTTTTTATTTTTTTTTTATTCAAAAAATTGTTGTTTATTTTCGATTTAGAAAAAAAAAGATTTTAGACGAAACCTCAAAAGAAAATTTAATCAACAAGAGTACAAAACCTCATATATTCGCATCACCAAAGTCAATAAAAGAATCTGTGACGTCGCACTGCTCCACGATCCTAAATGATTCATTTTTGCAATTAGAAAAAATTTCTTGTGATAAAACCTATCAGTCTGAATTAGTAAATGCGCTTGAAAAATCAAAGGACAAACTTGCTGTATATGCTGAGAAATGCAAGAAACAAGAAATTGATCTTCGCAGATTGAGAAACTTAAATATGATGCTTCTTATAGATAACACTCTTCTTAAAATGAAGTCATTTGAAATGCCCATGAACTTAGAGACCAGAAAAAGAGAAAATCGTAAACACATGTTTATTAATACAATTTAATAGAAATTGATATTTTAATAGTCGATATAAAAATGTTATCTATATCATAATATATGTTAACAAAATAATGCAAATAAACATAACATTCGAATAGTGTAACCAAAATAAACCAAAAACTGTATTTTTTTGATTAAAAAAATTATGCTTTCATAACTTCTACTTTGTAACTTACAATAATTGGTGGGTGAGATTAAAAGTATAAGTAATTGTGTACATTGTTATGTTTGTTTTATGTTACCTAGTTATTTTACGTTATTTATAAGTTAAATAATGTATATGTTAAGGAAAATATTAGGGATAATACTGGACGTAGACACCAATATTGTCATAACTATAAAACATTAGATTAAGAAAAAAGAGTCTTTCATTATATTCTTGTTTACAAACCTTTTAATTTTTATGGTCTTATATACCACATAAAAATATCCTTATCTGTCTTTTTTATACAGTTTATTTTTTCTTTTACAAAACAATACATTATTATTATTTTTTTTAAATTTGCTTCAATTATTATTAAGTTGACATATTTTCAAACAACTTCTTTTTTAATGTTTGGAACCTGTTATATAAAAACTAGACTTAAGCATGAACTAAATATTGGGCAATTAGGTTTAAATTGGAATTAAACTATTTACAAAGGAAAACCACGGCACATAAAAAATTCTTGGTTATGATTTTTATCTGTTGATGTTGTTGCGATAAATAGATTGTATCGATAGCAACATATTTTATCGCTTGTAACGCATAGTTACAAGCGATAAAATATAGTGGGTCTTGCAAAGTACTTATAATCCAGATCAGAATCCTGTCCGGATTTTTAATATTTGGTTCAAGATCCAATTTTAACTTATAAACAAAAACAAAAAAATTTTACGCAAAGATCTTTTATTAATATTAGGACTATAAAGCCAGTAATTTTAGAATTATAAAGCCAACTGTAAACGTGTGAAATGAATTTTTTATAGAATTTCATATTAGCAACCCTATTTTAGTTTCAATTTTTATTTTTATCACTTTATTTTTTTAGTAACTTTTAAAAAGCATAAGGTATCAATAGTTTTATTATTTGAGCACACCTTCCTCCTCTACCCTCTCCCCTTCCCTAAAATCGTCTCTGTGTATCAATAGTCTTATCATTTAGGCTGTTCCTAAGTTTGGTTACAAACAATCCGCACGAACTAAAAGCTCTTTCACTCTCAATCGATGTTGGTTGATTAGTTTTGATGTTGGTTGATTAGGTTCGATCACTAAAACAGAATTTTTAATTTAGAACATTTTTGAATCAAACACTGAAAATTCTTTATTGAGAGATTTTATATTGATATCTTTCTAAAGCCTTGCTTTAATTCAGTACTTTGTTTAGCTTTTTCTATCTTTATTTTGTTATCAAAATATTTTTTCTACTGAATTTTCAAAATCAGCTTCACTATATTCTACACATTTTTTCAATTGTTTGAGGTTAAAGTCTAAGTAATAGATCTTTAGCTAACAATATAACTGCTATTTTTGACTTTACTTCAAAAGCATCTGATGTTTTCTGTCAATGTCAATGTTATAGTCGAACTTTCTCTTTACTTTAAAAGCATCTGATGTTTTCTGTCAATGTCAATGTTTTAGTCGAACTTTCTCTTTACTTTAAAAGCATCTGATGTTTTCTGTCGATGTCAATGTTTTAGTCGAACTTTCTCTTTACTAAAAAAGCTGATGGTTTTTTAAGCAACTTTAATATTGCTTAAAAAATAGTGTTGTTAAAACTTTTTTAACAAATAATTTTTTTTTTTACAACAACAGATTCTTCTGAACTATTTTTAAATTCAATGCATTCGATTGTCATTACTATTATTATTATAATCAATATTATAGTTATGGTCTAAAACTTCAGTTGGCTTTACATATTGTAAAAACAATTGAAAAAAAAAAAAATACCATTATTAACCTTTAATTCGCTATCGTGACAACTTTTTCAGATGGTATATTCCCAACAACAAATACATATCCGAGATTAGAAAGACATCCGTCTGAGTGCAAAGTAATGTTCATATAACGACTTGTTTTAATTGAAATGTATTCATAAATAGTTGAGTTAAATCGCTTTCAGGTCTCAGCCAATCGAGCCTAAATGCCTTGATGAAATATTTCTTATTAGAAACATTTTAATAACATGAGATGCTAAAATATTTTAATAGAAACTGAACAAAAAGGTATTTTTGTGTCATTTAGCTAAAGCAAATTAATGGAATCTCTTACTTTAAGCAACAATGCTAAATGAGATTCCATCTATTGCGATAAGATCTGTTAGTATAGTGCCAGTGGTACCTTATACTTTTGTATTTCTAATATCTTTTTGAGAAGTTCTTTGAACTCTTTTTGTAGACAGTAATAATGAAAACTTTATTTTAGACTTTATCTTTATATGCTTTTGCATCACATTTATACAGCCTCCTTTGCTTGTTTTAATGACATTACACGTTTTTTATATAGCAGCTTTGTTTACTTTGCACAAATGGCTATAAAAAATCATAAAATTTTTAAAACATTGAAAATTTTTTTTTTCTTATAATTATATTTTTTAGTATATATACTTGTGCTTGAAAAATTAAAAAAGTGGTATAATAATATATTTGTGCTTTTCTTAACCAATAAACACATATAGGTTATTCTAAATTTTCATAGCAACGTCCTTAGTTACCGTGATTCATTTTGTTAGCCCATTTATTCTCAAACCTTAAAGAATTTTTGTTTCTTACTATTTTTGTCAAATTTCCTTTATATTGCTCTATTTAAAAGCTATACTTGGAAAGTATAAATCTTGTTTTGAAATTTATTTGAAAAACGTGTTTTTTACTTCTTTAATTATTTTTTTGTTTAATTGGTTTTTAAAGCGTTTCAAATTTTGTTTTCTTCGGCTAATTTCAAAACGTGATTTCTTGACATTGCAATATTCTGATTTTTTATAAAAAGTCCTACAGTTAAATGATTTATATAATCATAATACTTAATCCTACCAAACGCCATTAGAAATTGTTTATTCTCTATGAAGTTATGTTGTTACAAAAAAGCACTTAAACTGTGCAAATTTCAATATTTTTTCGGCCATTTTGAATTGGTAGTAATAATTTTTTTTAAACTTTTTACTAAAAAGATGTTGTTATCATTTCTATTACCGTTTTTACACACAAAAATTATGGGCCCAATTTTCTCAAAAAATCTTTTTTTTATAGCCCTACCACCACAGAAATACCATAGAAATACTCCCAAACAGAATTAATTGATTGTAAAATCTTAAAAAATCATTTTAAAATTGGATTTTAAAATTGCTTTGAAATAAAATAAAGCTTCAAATTTTAACATTTTATCAAATTGTAGTACGCAGATTTATCAAAACTATAAGAAAAAATTTTTTTTAAATAATAACCGGGAACTCAACATCCGAACAAAATAGTTTGGGGTCCAGATCGCAAATTTAGGACAAGCGCATTCGTATTTTGATCCAACTATGCGACATCTTGTATGCGACATCATGTTCAACTTGTCTCATATCTGCAGTTAATACACTTTCAGAGAAAATATGAAAAAGCTAGTATTCAAAAATGTAAAAATAGCATATTAAATTGCTTCCAATGACATAGCTACCAAAGAGGCTTCACCCATGGAACTATTTGCATTGCCTGAACCAATGGAGGGCCATCATTTCCTTAGACTCCAGGTATGTTTATATTGTTACAAAAGATAAATATAGGAACTCTTGCTTTTAGTTTTTTTTTTTTTTTTGTAAAAATCTACTTTGAAAGCTTTCTTTTTATTTTATTTTATTAGTTTGTGAAGTTCTAGAGCGAAATTTTATATTTTCTTGTTCCACATAAAAGACCCCCCAAGTTCTAGACATCTTTATGATGAACCAGTATCAACAATTTAAAATCTTATTCAAGTACAGCTAAACACAGGCCTGTAAAATGTTGAAGAAACTTGCTTCTACTATCAAGAAAGTCTTAATTAGAGGTGGTTTTTTAAAAGTCTTCCTTCATATCATTTCCACAAGCTCTGATCCTACTTCCAAGCGACTCCTGGCACAAAACCATTCTAAAGATATAAGTGCAAAGTCACATATTCTTTTAGCAGTTTGTAAAAACCTGCCAGAAAACTACAAAAATGTGAAAAAATGCGGTCACTCGTTGCCACCTAGGATGTCATATTTTCCATTGCTTGTGATCTGAAGCTAATATTCTTTATGGCTTGCAATTCCATGTTAGTGGTCACTCGTGCACACGGTGTGATGTAAACTCCAAATTTTTTGAAAATTGTGGAACTTTGAAAAATTTCAAGCATCATACCATCAGTTGTTGCCTCTGGAGGTGATGTCCAAAACGCAAAAATTGGAAATTACAACAGATGGCTGAAAGTAAAGCAGTTTTTCATACTTTTGAGATAATTGATGCTTTTAAAATATTTGAGCCTGTTGTGGCATCTTGCTTTGGAAACCACCTTATGGATGGTTTTGGTGAATGGATTGACCAATTCAAGAACTCATATTTAGCTTTTCAAATTGGAACAGTCACTTTATGCTGTTTTTTACCATGTAAAACAGTTCATTGACTTGAAAAGATGCTTACTTAGACAATACAGTAAACAATTTGTTGAACGCTTTCATCATGAATTTGGAACTCAGTGCCATAGTTACAAGTTAAGTCCAGACCATCCAGAATGTAAAATAAATATTGAAGAATTAACTTTTTCAAATTAATATTAAGCATCTATGAGTCTTATTTTGTACTGTAAAAATGAACAACTTTTGGAAAACTGTTATTTCATTTTTAGGTAAAAAAAATAGGAAAATTTTAAAGTCATTTTTCTTTTCTCGAATAAAATAGTTTGGTTTCAATTTTTTTCCCATTAATCTAGGGGCAATTAACCTCACGCAGGTGAATTGCCCCTAGTTTTTCCCAGTAATCTAGGTACTTTCACCTCACATAGGTGGTTTGCTGTGTGTGTCTGTGTGTGTATATGTGTCTGTGTGTGTATGTGTGTGTGTGCGTGTGTGTGTGTGTGTGTGTGTGTGTGTGTGTGTGTGTGTGTGTGTGTGTGTGTGTGTGTGTGTGTGTGTGTGTGTGTGTGTGTGTGTGTGTGTGTATTGAAGATGCGCCGAAAGCAGTTTTTTTTTTTTGTTTTTTTTTTAAACATTTTCGCTTCCAACAAGGCTGCAAGCAACCACTAGTTAGTGTTGGAAGTAAGGTTAGAAGTAAGGTCTAAATTATTGCGATAATGATTGGCTGAAAAAAATTGAGTTTAATCTTAATTAAAGTTCACCAGCCACTGTGAGCCCAATGCTGTAGCAGAAGTGAAATCCTTTTCAAGCTCAAATGCCCCATGCAAGCAATCAGAGGGAGTTGGCTTCTTATCGTGACAAGAATAAATGGTAGTATCATCAGCGAACAATGCCACCTTATAAATGAGAATATCTGGAAGATCGCTAATGTAGATTAAAAAGAGTATAGGGCCAAGGATTGAACCTTTAGGAACCCCTGAGGTTACAGAATAAGAAGAAGAGTGCTGTCCATCGATTACAACTTTTATACTACAATTGGAAAGGAAGGATTCAATAATCTTAAAGATGTTTCCAGATATACCGTAAGAAGAAAGTTTATGAAGAAGACAAACATGGCAAACTTTATCAAACGCTTCAGAAACGTCAGGAGCGATGGCCTTAACCTCTCCACCTTTATCTAATGCGCGATAAAATTGCGCATTAGATAAAGGTGGAGAGGTATTACTGTTGGCAAATCAGCCGTAGAACGAGAAGATCGAAATCCATATTGATGATCAGAAAGTAAGTTATTAGATTCAAGATGAGAGATTAAGTGTTTGTTAATTAAAGATTCAAAAACCTTGCTTATGATAGGAAGAAGACTAATGGGACGGTAGTTAAACAAATCAGATCGCTTTTCAGAATTTTTGAAAATAGGGATAACAGGTGCTGCTTTCCAGCAGGCTGGAAAACAAGACTCTGATAAACACTTGTTGAATAGTTTTGAAAAGATAGACGACAGCTCTGGAGAACACTTCTCCAAGACTATAATAGTTATGTTGTCCGGGCCGCAAGCTGTAGAAGAATTTAAGCAGGAAATTACTTTAGATATAGAAGGTGGAGTGATACAGATGTAAAGCAATAGATCAACCTGTTTGACGGCTATATCAGGTAGAACGTAACTAGTGGAATCAAGAGATGATTTTGATGAAAAGTTCTTACCAAACAACTCAGCTTTGTCTTTAGGTGAGGTGACAAAGTCTGAACCGTACAAAAGAGGTGGAATTACAGACTTGAATTATTGATACTATTAAAGATTTTTTAGAAGTCACAAGAGTCTAATTTTTGAAATTAAATACGAGATTTTATGATCTGAGAATAGCGGGCTTTGGCGTTAGACAAATCCTTTTTTCAATAGTTCCTAGCAGTAATAAACATACGTCTGTTTTTTGGAGAATTATTTGCTGATAGATATGGAAGTAATGGTTTCAATTGGCAATTGCAGTAGTACAATGTAAGGAAAACCATGGAGAAGAGTGAGGCTTGACCTGGAATCGTCGAGTGGGAATAAAGGATTCCATGCCAGCCTGAATCCACAAAGTTATGTAAGAACCACATTTGTCAACAGGAAGACGAAAGATTTCCCAAAGATACCCAAGGGTCATCATGAAGAAAATCACGGAAAGAGTGCCAGTCAGCTTTAAGGTAGTTCTAAGATGTACAATGATAGGGGGATTCCGATGATAAAGAAGAATGAGATAATTTTAGAAAAATCAAACTGTGATCAGAGACACCTAAGGGTGAATGTGGAGAAATTGAGCACTGACTAGGATCAGAAACAAAACACAAGTCGAGTAGAGAAGGTAAATGATTCGGGTTGTCTGGAAAGCGAGTTGGAAAGTTGACTATTTGAGTTAGGGATTGAGAAAGCCAAAAGTTGTGTGCTTTAATGTCTGCAGAGTCACTGACACTAGAGCCAAGCTATTCAGTCTGATGAACATTAAAGTCACCGACAACAACAATATTGGCTGATGGATAAAGAGAGAAGGCTCGGTCAATATGATCAGAAATAACATCAAGAAGAGTGCAGTCTTGAGACGAAGGAGAGCGATATAGAACAAAGAGAAAAGTGATAGAGTGAAGTGGTGCTAAACGAAAGCGCATAAAAGATTAGTCTGTGGATTCAAACCTAGTTTCCCGACAAATGGGTGAATTCTTCCGAATTTAAATGTCCAGGCCAAGCATGTGACTATTGTAATCTTTACGAATTAAAGGAAGATAACCACCAACACTAAGAACATAAGATGAGACAGCTGAACTCAAATTAGTCTCACAAAGAGCAAGTAGGTCTAGTTAACTTTGAAAGAGATAAGACTCAACAGAAGAAAAGTTACTTCAAAGACCACGAATATTAGTGAATGATAGGTTTAGTGAACTTGATGATGACTGTGGTTTTTTGTGTTTTATAGTTTTTGTTACTTTATTCATTTTTAAATTCGTTAAAGAACTTGACTCAAAACATAGATAGTACTCACTACACTGTTTAATAGCCCAAGCAATTGCCTCATTACTATTAATAAACCCTAAGCCGTAAAAAAGGGCTCCGATGTGGCCTTGGCAATGCACACCAAAATTACAAACAGAGACACCATCCATGCGCAACATGGATATTGTCCCTGCTACCACAGAGTTTGGGAAACCTGACTACCAGCCGGCCTCAGAACCATAAAACTGAGTTTTAGAGCTGTACCCTCATTAGGAGATAATAGAATGAGTTGCCTAGTCATAAAAACAGAGATACAAGCAAAACCCATGCATCGAGTCAAGAAGATCTAGCATTCAACATCCTAAACTTGAAACAATGTATTAAAAATACATCTGCGACAGCTAAATAGACAAAGAAGGAGTGCGAGGCTGGTCAACAGATAAAAACTGTTTACCCCTTAAGTCTTTTCCTACGAGGCCTTCTACAAGCCAGTAGCCGGATGCATTTAACATCTGTCCAAGATGAGTATTTTTATTGAGACACCGTCTCTAGCTTTTATTCAACCAAGAGCCCCAAGGTAAGGGGTGTTTTATGTCGGAGTAGCATCTCCTAGCCTTTGCCTAAAAAAGCTTATCCTACAAGGCAGCAGGACATGAAGCAGATTGTACTGAGTTACATGTTACCAGTAGCAGGATAAACCTGACCTGACATAAATGCCAAGTCCCCAATTACTGGTACCCGGAAGAAAAAACCGGGTCCGAGTCCAAATTAAAAAGGTGGAGTAAAAGCTGGTTTTCTCAAAATAACACTGATTAATTTTTGCTAATTAAGTTTACCTAAACATATCAAGTTTCTTAACTTGAAACAAGAATAAATAGGTTGTAAATATTTGGAATGGTTGTAAATATTTGGAAAACGTCTTAATACCAAAATCATATCAAGTGCTTTGAACTTAAAATTAACTCCATCAACTTCAAAAAATCTGTTCTGGCTAACTAAATTTCGTTTTAAAACTGTGGTATTATATAAAGTTTATTTTTTTCTATAATTTATTACTAAAAAATCGCTAATATGCGCTAATTAATTATGTTATGTTATGGAAAATAAAAGATTAAGAGAGACAGAAAATTGCAAAAAAAAAAAAAGAAAAAAATTAGATACGCATTTGTAGTACGCATAAAATAAAAATATATTTTAAGTGAGACACGTCTATACTTAATAAATAGGGCTTTGTGGTTATTGACTCCATAACACCCTCAGATTTATATCAAGAAGCTTATGATTGAAGTTAAAACTAAAAGCAATCCTATTAATAATATTTTGACACAGTTTAAAGTACCACTTAAGTATATAGTTACAGCTTTTAAGGTAAATGTTTATTGAAAATTTCTTTAAGATACCCGGTGCCGGGTACTGAAAAAAAAATGGCCAAATCCGGGTTCCACGGAAAACAGCCGAATTACTGGTAAAATAATTAAATTACCGGTTCCCGATAATTTAAATATTATTTTAGCTAACATTTACCAACGAACATATCGTAACATATCGTAACTTTGTAGCTATCAGTATTCGACAACTTCATATTGTAACTTTGTAGCTACCAGCATTCGATAACTTTACGTCGTAACTTTGAAGCTATCAGCATTCGGCAACTTCATATCGTAACTTTGTAGCTATCAGCATTCGATAACTTCATATCGTAACTTTGTAGCTATCAGTATTCGACAACTTCATATCGTAACTTTGTAGCTACCAGCATTCGATAGCTTTACGTCGTAACTTTGTAGCTATCAGCATTCGGCAACTTCATATTGTAACTTTGTAGCTATCAGCATTCGATAACTTCATATCGGAACTTTGTAGCTATCAGTATTCGACAACTTCATATCGTAACTTTGTAGCTACCAGCATTCGATAACTTTACGTCGTAACTTTGTAGCTATCAGCATTCGGCAACTTCATATCGTAACTTTGTAGCTATCAGCATTCGATAACTTCATATCGTAACTTTGTAGCTATCAGCATTCGATAACTTTACGTACTAACTTTGTAGCTATCAGCATTCGACAACTTCATATCGTAACTTTGTAGCTATCAGCATTCGATAACTTCATGTCGTAATTTTGTAGCTATCAGCATTCGATAACTTCATATCGTAACTTAGTAGCTATCAGCATTCGATAACTTCATGGCATAATTTTGTAGCAATCAGCATTCGATAACTTCATATCGTAACTTTGTAGCTATCAGCATTCGATAACTTCATATCGTAACTTAGTAGCTATCAGCATTCGATAACTTCATGTCTTAACTTTGTAGCTATCAGCATTCGACAACTTCCCCGGTGGGAAATGAGCTAGCGACTAGCTAGCGACTAGCTAGCGACTAGCTAGCGACTAGCTAGCGACTAGCTAGCTCTTTAGCGATTTTCTAGCGATTTTTTTTTTCTTATTTTATTTTTTGCAAATGTCTTTAACATCTTTAAAAATTCGATTTTTAGTGTTGAGTCTATTATAACTATAAAAATAATTGAACTTTAAACATTGCGATTTTGTTGCAATGTGTCGCTAGCTACATATCGTAGCTGTGTAGCTAGCAACAAAATATTTACAAATCTATAGCTGGTTGATAGCTACATATCAAAATTTTTTAGACAACAATTTTATTACGATATGACGCTAGGTACAATAGCTAGTGGATCTTCAGCTTGTTAAGCTAGCTGTCCTCGTAGCCAAATCGCTGTTTTTATCTTTAAAAATATCGATAGCTTTTCGCTAACTTAAAAAAGCCAGCGATCCTCGTGGCCAAATCGCTGTCTTTATCGTAACGATTATAGCTAGCTATTCGCTAGCCAATTTCCCACCGGGTCATGTCGTAACTTTGTATCAGGTTGTTTTAGATTAAACAAATAAAATAATTTTGAAAAAAGTTAACATAACAATAACATGAAAAAGTTTGAGGTGGTTTAAATAGAAACCTGGAAATAATAATACTGACATGCGTTGTGTTACGAAACTGCCTTCAACTATAATAAGTAAATAAATTAATATTATGTAATAGTAATAGTATAGTATTCGGCAAGATTAAGTAAAACAACAACGTAATGCAAAATTTTTCTAGCTAATGACTAAATTTTTTAGTTAGTGATTTTCGTGGCTATATTGCTGCTTTATCCTTACGATTTGTTGCTACCCGAGTGGCAAACAATATCACTGTATGAAAACTATATAAACAACATTGCGCCAATATTGTTTCCTACTTAGGTAGCTAGTAAAGGAAAAAATATTAATATAAAATTAAATTAAACAAGAAAATTAATTAGTTTTCATACAAATCTTTTATATATATATATATACATATATATATATATATATATATATATATATATATATAAAATATATATATATATATATATATATATATATATATATATATATATATATATATATATATATATATATATATATATATATTAACAGATTTAGGAAAAAATGAGAACCACATTAATGATTGGTCAAATTGGTTAAGTTAATTTGCAAAATTGATACGTTTGCTATTTCACTTCGTTCTTATATGCTTATATCATATAATTTAACTACTTTTTAGAAGGGAGTTTAAACTTGTCTTCTTTTTCAAATAAATCTTGGTAATTTTATTATATTTTTTTTTTTTGCAACTGATTTTATTTTTTGGTATTTTTATATAATGTCATTGGTAATTCATGGTCTAAAAGTTTTAAATTTTTACTATTTTTTCACGAAGAGGAAAACTTGCATTGCATATCGACAGAACGCAACAAAGAATATATTACCGTAAAACGGAGTGACTTTGATAGGTTTTGGGCATTTTTGCTGAATAACTCTTCAGTATAACATATTTTTTTTTTATTCTGATATAAATTTTTTCTTTGTTTTTAGGTCTCCAACGAAGACCTAACGGTCTTGTCACAAAGCAACGCGGAAGAGCATTTAAGTTCCTTACCAATGACGCTTCAAACCCTGAATCTCTAAAGCAAGCACTCTAACCACTGCGCCACGGCTGCCTAATATTATACCTCAGCCACTGCGCCACGGCTGCCTAATATTATACCTCTCCTTTATAGGATTTCATTAAAAAAAAAAGTTCATACAATTTTTTCATTTCAAAAATGCTATTAATTTCACCCCTTTGTTAGGGGTGACTTGGTAACATAAAACTTTTATAGTGGCTTATCAACTTAACATTTCTCACAAGTGTCTTATTGATAATTTTTTAGAGTTTTACTAAATAAGAACACAGTAAAAAAATAAATTCAAAAATTTTTACTGGTAAAATCATTAATTTAAAAAACAAATAAGATTTTCAAATTTATCCACAGAATAGACAAAAAAATTATTTTTGATGGTAATATGTTAAGTTAAACTTAAATTTCTGTGTATAACTTAATTTAATAATTTAATAAAATTGCTGTCAGCAAATTATTTGAATTATAGAAGGCAAATAATTAGCATAATTAGTAGTTATAAAATAGTAGTAACACTTGTAGTAATGTTCTTTAGTTGTTTATCTACCTTTAAAAAATAAAAAATAATAAAAAAAATAAAAAAAAATAGTTAAATAATCACATTTTGTAAAGTTAGATATATCTTTGAGAAACATTTCCAAACAAAAATAACCTAACAACAGGTGTCAACATTTACAAAAAAAAATAACCTAACAACAGGTGTCAACATTTACAAACAAAAATAACCTAACAAACAGATATTATTTTCCGACAAAAATATAATATCAAAAATATTCAATAATATTATATCAGTTTAGGGTTGTTCGCCGAAAAACAAAACTTACAAAAATTTCGCAAGTTTTGTTTTTTGGCGAAATTCCTATCTACCGTAATAGAATTGTTTTTGCGGAAGTTGCACATGCGAAAATACACATTCCGTAACGCACTATACAAAAATATAAATAAAGTTCCTTAGTTCTCTCAATGGGAATAGATAAATAAGAAAACTTCGAGTTAAGCAAAACTCTTGGTATTTATAGAACGTTCAAGGGAAATTGAAAAAATTTCCGACTTAGTAAAAGTTCGACTTATCCAGGGACCGAATTAACGGGATTCTACTGTATATATATTCCTCCCCATGATTCTTACTTTTAAAAGAAACCTTAGCGCAGTAGCCAGTCCCCTTTTTTTTATAAGTTAGAAATAAAGTCAATCGTTACTTATTTTAATAAAAAGAGATTCACGGAACCAATTTTTTTCTTTCTAGTTTAATTCTTTTATTAATACCGTAGCGCGGGGTAATTGAGCACTTTTTGCGGTAATTGAGCACCCGTAAACATTTTAATTTTAAAAGTCAGATAAAATAGATAATATCAATGCTTAGATCATTTTCAAGATATAAATATTTAAACTAACTTTTTTAAGTTGTATGTTGCTAATTACAACTGTTTTGGTCAAAAATAAATAGCTGATAACATTTTAAATATATCACGATGCAGAATCATAGAATTCCGTAAAAACTAATAACTGGAAATACTAAGGGTAAGCAGTTATAGTTAAAACCTTGTTAGAGTTTTGAATTTTTTTTAGTATACTATACATATGTTGAGGTAAATTCGTATAAATTTTAAAGTCTCATAAATGAATTGTTAATAAAATATTGTTGTTTAAAGTAATGTGGGGTAATTAAGCACTTTTATTTGGGGTAAATGAGCACCTTTTCAAATAGCTGTTTTTTACCCTTTAAACACTATTGTTAATGAAATAAATATCTAAAGGTGCAAATAATTTAAATTTTTAGCTTATATGTTTTACTTTTACATATTAGATATCTGATAAAATGGTGAGAATCTACGTAAAATCAAAACAAATACTTCCCAAAACCTACACAGATTATGAACTTAAAAAAGCAGTTGAACTTGTTAATGATGGAGAACCTTGTAAACGTGTGGCAAGGCTATTGAACATACCACACAGAACTCTAAGGTGTCATGTTAGTGATTTAAGAAAAACTAGTGTGGTTGGTCGAAGGAGTGCATTGTTACCAGAAGAGGAAGTAACAATTGCTCAATACATTGCAACTTTTAGTGATTTTGGCTATGCATTCGAAATAGTAGACCTAAAGCTGTTTATACAAAGCTTTCTTCAAAAATCTGATAGGGATTGTCCATATTTTAAACAAAATTTGCCTGGTAATGATTGGGTGAGATCATTTTTAAAACGGCATAAAAAATTTCTATCTTATCGAGCATGTCAAAATATTTGTAGAAAACATGCTGCAGTTTCATGTGATTCTGTAAATAGATTTTTTAGTAATTTAGAAGAAACTATAAAAAATATTTTGTCTCAAAATATAATCAACTATGATGAAACAAATCTTTCTGATGACCCAAAATTAAAACAAATGATATTCCGAAAGGGTACTAAACATGCTGAACGAGTTATGAATACATCAAAGTCATCAGTGTCTATTATGTTTGCATGTTCTGCTGATGGTGTATTTCTTCCTCCATATACAGTGTATAAAGTTGAGCGTCTAATGGACACATGGATACTTGGAGGTACAATGGGTGCATGATATAACTGAACAAAGTCTGGTTGGTTTGATAGTCACTTTTATAGATTGGATGTAAACATTAGTAATACCTTATTTCAGACATGTTGACAATGACGCACCAAAAATTCTCATTGGTGATAATTTAGCATGCCATTTGTCTATTGAGGTTATAGAAATTTGTGAGGCTAATAATATTATGATGGTCTTTTTACCTCCAAACAGTACACATTTGCTACAACCTCTAGATCTTGCAGTTTATGGACCCATGAAATCAACATGGAGAAAAGTGATTACTGCATGGAAAATTGGGGAAGGGAGGTTTCATACATCCCTACCAAAAAATGTTTTCCCGAGATTGCTCCTTAATCTAATATCTAATATGGACCATATACAAGAGTTTGCTGTAAATGGGTTTAAAACATCTGGTATCTACCCGCTAAACAGAAAAAAAATTATTGATAAGATTTTAAGAGCAGACATTTCTACATCCTTTCAAAACTTAGTATCCCCGTTAGTTCTTGAACGTCTTAAAGAACTTAGAGAAGCATGTGCTAAAAAGCCTGGGGCAGTGTTGCGGGGGAAAAAAGTCAAGGTTTCACCGGGAAAAAGTGTTTCACTGGATGATGTTGCAGTTTCTTCTGTTTTAAAATCCCAATCAAAACGCAAGCTAATCAAAATAAAAAATATCCTTTTAAACAACTCCTTAGATAAAATTACTTCTTCAGTAGATTTGGATAGTTTTAAAGATATTATTGATTATGATATGCGTTCCAGCTCCAAGATGTATATAGAGCTACAAGAAGATTCTGCAAAAAAATCTGAGGGTATACAGAAAGTCAAAAGTAAAACGTTAAAAAAAAAAAAGATTTATTTGCTAAAAAAAGTAATTTATATAATGGTGTTTCTGGCCTTTATGGTTCCATTTTCTATCAAAAGCAAACACATATCCAAAAAAAGCTTGAAGACTGCTTAAATGAAGACTGCTTAAAATAGAGCTTTGAATCAGATCCTAATTCTGATAAAGAAGTACATGATTCTGGTATGGTTGCAACCTCTAAATATCCATTAGTAGAGGGCTCTTATGTTATTGTAAGGTTTGAAGGAAAAAAGATACCATATCATTTTGTAGGCCCAATATGAAAAAAACAGCATCTTTTTTAAAAGAAATCATTGGTGACTTATATATGCGTTGATATATTTTTGTATATATTTTGTTTTATTTTGTTATAAAGTTTGAACAAAATATAATAGACTATTTTTTCATTTGTTTATTTTATGTTTGAGAAAGTTGGCTTAAACCAACTTCAAACTTATGTAAGTTTATACTAGTGTTCACATCCTTCACCCATGTATATAATATGAGTCAGGGTGATAGGAAGTCCGGTTAGTTTGTCTGGATTATTTATTTTTCTAATACACAAGAAACCTTTTTTTTTAATAAATTATGAAAATTGAAATAAATAAAAAATTTTCCATATGATTATGTTCAACATAAAAATAAAAAATATCTAAGTTTATTTGAATGCTATGTAAAGAATATTAGATTAGATAAAGAAAATTCGTCTGCTGCATTGTTTGCCTTTGGATTTAATTTTTTGCAGGGGGCCAGGATGACCCGAAAATGGGACTGAGTGTCAGATAAGGATCTTTTGCGCGCGCACACACACACACACAAAGTATGATGCTTTTGATAAAATACTGTCAATAATTTTTATAAAATGAAATTAAATTAATATTCAATATAAAATATAGATTTATTATTGCATCTTTCTCCGCGTTAAAAAGCTATATCCGCGTAAGACTTTCGCAAATTTGTATATATGTATGTGTATGTATATACATATATATATATATATATATGTATATATATATATATATATATATATATATATATATATATATATATATATATATATATATATATACATATATATATATACATATATATATGTTTATGAAACATATATATATATATATATATATATATATATATATATATATATATATATATATATATATATATATATATATACATATATATATACATATATATATGTTTATGAAACATATATATATATATATATATATATATATATATATATATATATATATATATATATATATATATATATATAGGTTTGTGAAAAAGATATTAAGGTGCTCGTTTACCCCAAATCGTGGGGTAAATGCGCACCCGCTTATTTTGTGTCATTAACTCTTTGCTGGAATTTTTTTTTTAATTCAACCTTCCTAAATGATAGACCTAATATAGTACTAAAATAACATATCTCACTTTTTAAAATTTTCTTCAAGTTTTTATTTTATTTAAATAAAAGCTTCAAAAATGGTGCTCATTTACCCCACGCTACGGTACTGAAAGCAAAAATTCATTATAAACATTTTGGGATTTAAAGATCTTAATTTTTACAATTAAAATCAGTCTGGCAAAAAAACTTTCATTATAGACTTCAAAATGTCGTATGGCGAAAGTGCTCGTTTTGCAAGTGCGACATCCGAAACCACTACTTTCGTATGTTGCTAAATAGTTTTATTTCGTATGTCAACTTGCGAAAGGCTAAATTTTGGAGTAGCATTTGCGAAATGAACATCGCAGATTTTAAATGTTTTGTAATAATCGGTACAAAAAAAATATAACTCCTCGTTATCTCCTTACGAAAGAATGTTGTTTTTCCGGAATTGTACGAAATCCTCCGGTTAACAACCTTATTATAGTTAAGATTTTTTTTAAGTTTTTTGGAAACCTTATAGTTTATTATAAGGTTTCCAAAAAACTGCATTTATAAAAAACCGCGATTTCGGTTTTTCGTAAGAAAAAAAAACGCGGTTAACCGTGGTTTTTGGTTTTTCTTGTTAAATAATAAAACTTGTGTAAGTTTATCTAGCATTACTTATTTCAAAAGTTATTTAAACAAGGTGATCTAACATTATGTTTATTTTCGAAAGAAAACTTAAAATGACTTATTTTTATTGTAAAAAAATTTTAAGAAAACTAAAGTTTTTAGCAATTCATCAGGTAATCGTGATCTGAATTTTGTGCAGAAACAAGTTCAGCTCGAAAAAACGCATTCAACATTTGTTGAGGTGGGGTTTATAGAGAGTATCGCATTGTAAATTTTTTCAAGATTTTCTGTTTTGTTGCCCGTATTTCGGTGCAAAAAAAACTCTTGCTCAAACCATTTGAATTGTTTAGTAAATTTAGGCAAGCCTGGGATGCTTTCTTTATTAAGAAGTGCGTTTACTTATATTCAACCTTAAGCGAAACTTTCCGATGTTGCACGTGGTGCTTCAGTTAGTAGTGGTTCTTCATCATTAGAAGTAAATTCAAAAAGCCTAAACGCAAGTTTTCTAGCAAAATTTAAAGTATTTTTTAATGGAAGAACTGAAGGATCTTTGAGGCACCTTAACAACTGCATAACTTTTCCGCTAATTCTTTCATCAACGCGCTTTTTTAAATTTGAATGCAACAAAGATGCGATTTATGTATTCATAACAAATAGTTTTGCAAGCATGAATTCAAGAACAGTATCTGCTGTCGATAACGTCGCATCTTTTCTCCTATGGAATTGCTAGTTTTGCTGGCTCTAAAGCGGCATGTAATGAAGTTAATGACTCAAAATCTAGTTTGATGATTACATCAAGAGCATTTAATTCAGTAAATGTCTGAAATAAATATTTCTTAGTTTTTAACAAAGGTGCAGTCAATGAAAAAAGTGAAGTCAAACGATGACAAACATTGAGATGCAGTTGATTTTTTAAATAAAACCCTCAGTAGCTTTCTTTTAAAAAAATTGATTACGAACTTATAACACTTTCATGAATTTCACTACTTTTCGTGCATTCATCAAAATTTCAGGGTAGTCAACATTAATCTAATTGTTAACTGATTCAAAACTAAAGTTATCATCGTAAATTCCATGTTTATCCTCTTCTGAATCACTGTCCGTTTCTTTGGGAACTAATGTGTTTATGTCTTTATTTTTCTTGTATAACGTGTCGCATACACCACAATGAATTGCACGAATTGTTGATTGCGGCACCATCTTGAGTAGAACCTACTACATCTCTTTCCATACAAACACCAAATAAATTCAGATGATCCTTTTTATTTTGTATTCAATTTTTAACTGGACAGGAACCATAAATCCTAATAAGGCAAGTTTAATAGGTTTTCTTACATTTGCTTTCATGCAGGTTGATACCAATTTTTGTAAATAACTGTTCATGGTTCAATTTTTTTTTCCGGTGGTGGATTTGAGCTGCTGTAGTTTTGGATACACCGGAGCATGTTACAACAGAACCGCATTTATTACAGATGCCTTCAACATCTCTTGAATTTGGAATTTTACGCTGGGCAACAAATTTCCAAACAGATGACACAATTTATCTGGAAGATATATTTTTCAGAATATATTTTCATTAAATATATTTTAAAAAAATTAAACAATTGATAGAAACATTATCGTGAATTTATAACATACCTATACGTTAATATTTTGTTGAATCAAAATAAACGCTAAAAATATTCTTATGTTTTTTTTAAAAAATAGAAATCTTTAATATAAAGAAAAGACCATTCTATTTGAGTATTCAAATACTTTATATTCGAATATAATTGCGCGTTTTATTCAATATTTGAACTTTTTTTTTAGAATACTGAAAAATTTTGAAAATGAAAAGACATGTTAAACTTTCCAGCAAAATACAATCTAAATAATAAAATAAAATTAGATTACTCAAAAATTTGATTTTTTATACCTTTCTATAATAAATAAACATTCAAAAGAAATATACAAAAAACCGCTTAAATCGTTTATGAAAACCGACGGTTTTCATTTATATCAGTTTTGACCAAAAAACCATGTTTTTCGGTTATCGGTTAAAACCGATAACCAATTTTGGAAACCCTAGTTTATTAAATGTGTTTGAAAAACTAGTAAAAAACTGAAATCTAATCTTTATGTACGCCGAAATCTGTTTTTTATGCTAAAATTATGCCCGGCATTTTTTGAAGTTTGCTTTTTGCCAATATGGTATAGTGGTACTTTGCTGTCTCATTTTTTAAAACTTTTTACTAACTTAGAAACTTTTAAAAATAGAAAAATCTAACTTCAATATTATGCGGTATTTGTTTATGCTGACAATGGTTGGATTTGTAACGATAACGTTGGTGTACTTAATGCATTCAGGTTAAAGATATTCTCTTAATTTTTCTACCCTATTCTTACCTTTAAGTTAACTCATTTACTATGCACATATCAAATTTAATTGCTTTATTTTATACAGCACTTTTGGTACTTAAATTCGTTTTTCCGCCTTAAATTTGGGAGACGGAGAGGGAATGGAGAGTAGCCTAAAATAAAACAATAGATTTAATAAATTAAAAATTAAAAAAAAAATCAGTTAATAGGTTCCTTTGCATGGGAAATGTTAAAATCAGTTAGTTAATTTATTTTTTCAAGAATCTTTAGTTTGCACTTTAATTTTTACATATTTGATATTTTCAAAAGCATGCAAAGTTTAAAAATCTACTGTTAGAATTGTCATAAAACGTTATAAGACGGACGAAACAATAAACAAAAAACATGTAAGTAGTGAAGAAAGAAGATGACAAAATGGAAAAAAAAAGGCAAAATCATTAGTTTGCTCGATTTATTGTAATCCAACTCAGTCACAGCAAGATTTCCCGACAAGAAAGGTATATGAGGCCCGTATTTGGCCAAAGTGCTTATAAGTGGAATAAAAGTGTGAAACTAAATTCCAGTTGATGAAAAAATTATTACTCCCAATTACTCAATACATTTAAAAATGACACAAAACGCACATGGCAAATAATGAATGAAATTATTGGAAAACAAAAATCATGCTCAGGTTTTCTGCCACAAATGCTTAGAGTCGATAACAAAAGTTTCTACGAACCAAGAACTATAGCTCAAGAATTTAACAAATTTTTTATCGATGTAGGTCCAACACTTTCTAAAAAAATCCCAAAGACCAAATCTTTATTTACTGATTTTCTAGTGCCCATTGATAATTGCATTGGTTCAGTTGAGTTGTCTTCTGAATTATTGTTTGAAGAGTTTAAAAGAGCATTCAAATCGTTAAAAAAAAATAAAGCAATTGAAGCAGATCAAGTAAATTGAAACGTTATTATAGATTGTTTTGAACAGCTAAAAGTTGTTCTTTTTAAAGTTTTTAAAGCTTCTATCCATCAAGGTGTTTTCCCCGAACTGTTAAAAATTGCCAAAATTATTCCTATTTTTAAAGAAGGGGACAAATCAATTATTAGTAACTATCGCCCTATTTCTGTTCTTTCCACCTTTTCAAAAATTTTAGAAAGAATTATATATAACAGAGTATACAAATATTTTCATGTTAATAAATTACTTAACATTAATCAATTCGGTTTTAAAAAGGATAGCTCAACTGAACATGCAATTACCCGATTTGCACGTGAAATCTCGAAATCATTTGAAAAATCACAATATACTCTAGGACTTTTTATTGATCTATCAAAAGCTTTTGATACGGTTGATCACCAAATTCTAATCTATAAACTTAAACACTATGGAATAAAAAATAAAGTTTTAAAATGGTTTGAAAGCTATTTGTCAAATCGTAAACAATTTGTTCCGAGTAATGACGGTTATCTTACCAATTGTCTTTCTATAACATGTGGAGTCCCACAAGGCTCAATTCTTGGTTCACTCCTTTTCCTAATTTATATTAATGATTTAAATAAAGCCTCTAAACTAACAAGTATTATAATTGCAGATGATACTAACTTATTTCTTTCTAACAGTGATATCTTTGAACTTTTTAAAACAATGAACAAAGAGCTTATACATGTATCGAGTTGGTTTAAATGTAATAAGTTAACTCTAAACTCTAATAAAACAAAGTGGACCTTATTCCATTCGCTTTCCAAAAAACGGTATTTGCTATTAAACTTACCTAAAATTTTTATTGATCAAAATGAAATAAAAAGGGATTCCGTAACAAAATTTTTAGGTGTTTATCTTGATGAAAATATCACTTGGAATCATCATATCGACTACATAAGCACTAAAATTTCAAAAAACATAGGAGTTTTATATAAAGCACGAATCTACCTCAATAAGAAAATTTTAATCAAACTTTATTATTCATTTATACACAGTTATTTAAATTATGCTAATATCGCCTGGGGTAGTACAGAAAAAAGTAAGTTGCAACGTCTTTATCGCCGTCTGAAACATGCTATCCATTTAATCTGCTTTGCAAATCGCTTTTCTCACGCAAAACACTATTTTATTGAAATGAGAATTTTAAATATATACGAGCTAAATATATATAATGTTTTATGCTTTGTATACATGTGGAAAAATGACATGTCTCAATCTGTCTTCAAAGATATTTTTACTCCGAAACCCATCAACAAATACAATTTGAGAAATACTGATTTTTTAAATGAACCTTTCTGTCAAACGAACTTTAATCAACTTTGTATTGCCTATCGGGCACCACACCTTTGGAATAAAATTGTTTTGCCCAATTTTGATTTCGAACTACCCATTACTTTTCGTTTTTTTAAAAGTAAATTAAAAACCCAAATTTTTTCATTAGAAGACGTATTATGTTATTATTAATAATATAAATTAATAACTTTGCCTTTTCTTATTTATATTTGTAAAAAAGTTTATTCTTACTAATTTTGTTGATTTTATATTCTTTACTTAACGTATACGTTTATATAAAATATTGGTGAGTAGATCCGCGTGATCTCTCTTTGGATTATATAATATATATTTGGATTATATATGTATGAAATTTGTAAAAATTTGATACTGATAATGCTTGTTTGAACTTATTTAAGGTTCTGACGACAAGATCCTTTGATCTTCTTTCACAGAAGTTACAGATTTCAATTGTACAGATGCTGATAAAGAATTGGAAGAAGTCTTCGTTGCATGATTCATCAGATTAGTTTGGTGTACAGAACTAATACAGTATGAATTTTTAAATTTAACGCAAAGTTGTTGTATGTATATATTTATCTGTGAATAAAATTATAAATAAAAGCAAAAAGTATGATGTTTTTTTATTTAAGTTTTTAACTGGTATTTCTATACAAATAAGTATACATACAGTATGATACTTATTTGTACAGGTATATATGTAAAATTATTTGTATATTCTATACATAAACAAATCTACTGACTTATTTAAATATGGTATTTAAACAAGTCAGAAGATTTGTTTATGTATTTGTTATAACTTTCTTATAGGAAAATAATGCGGATTTAGTTCTTATTTTGTGTAGTTTTAATGGTATAAAAATTATAACCACATATGGAACGCACAAACGCCATCCGATAAAGGAGAGTGTTAAATATATGGCTAACGTATGCTTACCACAAGTGGGCCACATGAAACTTACACGCAAAAATGAAATGCAGCTTTCGTTCCTATTTAGTGTGGTTTTAGTGGGATAAATATTATAGCCACATTTGCCGTTCAAAGCCGTCTCATATAGGGGAGTGGTAAATATATGGTTAACATGCAATTGCTATATATGGCCGACATGAAAATTTCTTGTCAGGTTAGCTACAAAGTTTAAATGCAGTAAATCTTTCATTCAAAGATTATTAAAAAAAGAAAATTAGGAAATTTATCAAAAGAAAAAAAAGTCACTTGATGGAGAAATGAAGACAACTGGATGAAATAAAAATTTTAGAAAAAGATGAAATTTACTGTAAAAAAAATTACTTGATGCATCCAGGTAACCAATACTTATAACATATACAAAACGTTATAAAGCTTCTGACAGATTTAAGTACGTTTGAATAAAAAAATTGTATGAAAGGTTTTTTTGACTTGTGACTTGAAAACTCTCGTTTTAACTTTAACATAAGATCTATACGTGACTAAAGGTTGAAAAACGACTTTTCCCTCTAATAAAAAAAAAACCAACTTTATTTTTTCCACATATCGCATTAATCCGATATTTCAAAATTTAATGAAGAGGTATATGAAAAATAGTCTATATATATCAAATAAAAAAAAGAATCAAAATAGTTCCAAAAAATAATAACCTACCGAACAGCTTTGAGCAGGTTTACTTTTATTCTACTGAACTGCTCTGAGTCTTTCTTTTGATGGAATAAAAATTCAAAATGATGATGTTTGAGACAAATACATAGGCAATTTATTTTTTGTTTATCATGATGATAATGATCTTCCGCTCTTTATTTTGAACTAGAGTTTTATCTTTATATCTGCATAAAACAAAAATGTTTTTCTTGATCTTATTTTAATGATGATTGTAAAAACATATTCTGCATTATATTCTAAGCATCTTACGTTCATTTTAGAGGAACTTATTTACACAACTGAAGCTGGTTCTTCACTAATGAGCTTAGATTAACTTGTTAATAGAAAATATAGACATTATGTAGGCATATGCAACACATACCTACATAAATTTAGAAATTATGCAGGTATGTGTGTTATAATTTCAAATTATTTAAATATTATATATACTGTTATACATCATGGGATGGCGCCTAAAATTATTAATAGGATGGGCATTTCATACAAATCTGATAATTTTAAAAAGTTATAATTTAAGTTATAAATTTTATTACATAAATTTCTTAACACTTTAAAGCTGAATGTTTCACACACGGTAGTTTCATTATAGAATTTTATTGTTCATTTTCAAAAGTTATTAAAACAAATGAAAAATGTTTTTATGAAATCTAGCAAGTACATAAAAAAAAGATATAGAAAATTTAAATGAAAATATTAGAAAAATACTTTAACATATCTTTGATAACTTCCACTTTAACTGCATTTTTAATAATGTAAATAAAAACGTTAATAACTAGAAAAAAATAAATAAACTTAAATAAACTTAAAATATTATTTTTTTAAACTAAAACCTAAGTTAATTTAAAATTATAAACAAATACACAACAATAACGCCAAGCACGCTTTGCAAATAAGTCACATACTTTAACTTTATAATTGGATTGTTTAAAAGCAAGAAACGCACATACCTACATATTTTTGTTAATTCTGATAACAATAAATAATATAGCTCTTTAGGTATTGTTTTTTATCGCAACCTGCTCAGTTTTATACTTTTGTTAAAGTGAAGGATAAAATTTTTCAGCATTGTCTTTGGACAATGCTGAAGGTACATTTTTGACATAAAAGCTTAAAAACAATTGATAAGGGTTTCTAGACCATCTCCTCCTGCGACTATGGTACGATCAATCAAACAACGTATCAGACCAATTTTATAACGAGACGGAACAAAACTAAGAAAAATTGTAAAAGACCCATGTATGCTTTTTTGTTATAATCTGATGTAATGAGTAAAATAGGCTTTTTAATAACAACATCTAAAAATGCTATTTGATTATCTTGTTCTTTTTCTTAGACTATTTTTTAGTTTTTTTGTTAACTCCTAAAATTTGAAATCTAAATTAAAAATAGCAATAATGTCATACATAACGTTTGTAAAAAATTGGAATGGAAGTAGAGCAGTTATTAACCCATGTTTACTTATGAACCCAATATTTGCTAAAGCTGTTGCTAGTAGAAAACCGATTGAAACTCTATCTAATTGATTATAATACTTTTCTCTAAATAAGAAAAAAGAGCTGAATGTTGAAAGTTGAAATAACTTTTTGTTGAATTAGTCTAAAAAAATATTTAGCGAATCCGTAGCTAAATTTATAGTTTCTGTAAGTAGAATATTCGTAAAAACGCTTACAACGTCTAAGAAAGTTATAAATTTGTTTGTTATGTTAGCCTTTTTTTAGTTCTTCGACAAAAAAAAATGAGTTAAATGTGGAATTTTACCGCAAAGAAAATAAATTAGAAAGATGTTTGACAAGTTTATAGTTATATGTTCCAATTATTGAAATAATTGGTCAAAAAGGTGGTAGAGAAAATTCTTTACTGAGTTTTGTTTTATTTTTTTTCATTTTAGGTAGAGTAAAATTCTTGCTGTATGTAAACCAACAGCATAAATTTTACTGTGAACTTCCTTTTCAAAACATGAAAGTTTTTAAATTTTCTTAAGATTTGTAGAGCTATTTCTCTTTTATTAGTTGTATCGTCTATTAGTTTTACACAGTCAACTTTATAATCAACAAAAGCTTATGAGGTCTTTTGTAATAAATTTTTGATATATGGGTTTGTTGAAAAATTTATGGTGAAAATTGAGTTTTTCTTCACTTAAACTTTTAGAACTTTATCAACTAATCTAAACGCCAATAACTTGATATCAAAAGATAAGTGTAAGAGTGGGCTGCAAATGCGTGGTATCTTCTAGCCAAAGAGCGTATAATGGTATCTTCTAGCCAATGGGCGTATCCAGTAGGCTATAGTAGGCACCAAACCACCATCTAAAAATGCATTTTTTTAAATTAAGTTTGTAATTTTTATACCCAAAAAGTGGTTGTAATTTTATTTCAAATCAACATCAAATATCAAATGTGTAGCTTAGAGTTATGTGTGAGATGTGGTGGTGATGGTTTAAGGTTGTCAACCATAGTATCAAAACTATTTCATTAAAATAAATACCTTTATATTTATTGAAACGATTAAAACTTGTACGAAAAATAATAAATTAACTTTATCCCTTTGCAACATATATTAGAGAAAGGCGCATACATGGTTTTGCATACACATACACAGTAGTTGTTGTTGTGCATGCACAGGGGTTGCAGTGTTATTAAATAACAAAAGCAAATTTTTAACTAATAAAAGACTTAAAGAAATAATTTTAAAAATACTAAGTCAGTGTTCTTTTTTCAATATTCCTCTTTTGCTCTTAAAGCAAGAACTTTGTCAAAATACTCGCTTCAACCAAATCAATATTCTTGCTCAAAAAAAGGTAAGCTAATGACTTATCATTTCATTTGCTCAAGGTAAGCTAATGACTTATCATTTCATTTGCTCAAGATAAGCTAATGACTTATCATTTCAAAGACATTTTGATCTAAATCATCAGAAAATCCAATTTATGTTTGGAAATTAAAATCAATTGGATTTTCTACTCGTTTAGACTAAAATTATATTTTTGTTATAACTCTACGTAATTAGTTTTGTAATGAACAGTGCCGCCGAGAGCCATCACACCGCCTTGGACAGGAACCCTGATTGGAGCCCTTATTTATCAAAATTTTCCTATATTATAGATGAAGGACCTTTTTTAAGTTCCTACATTTCATTTGGTGCCCCTAGAATATCTGCCGTCCGGGACAAACTGTCCCTTTTGTCCCCCTCCCCATTCTCTGGGCGGCACAGGTAATGAATTACGTAAAGAATTTTGTAAGTTAATGTAACGTAATGAATTTAACTAAATCAAAAGTAAAATGGAACTAAATATTATTATAAAACTAAAATTTAATGTTTTTATAAAATGCTTTTATAAAGATTATATTAATACTTTTTTATAAATTATTTTGTCACATTTTTTTATAAAGCTATATTTTATTAGTATTAACCTTTCGCTTTCAAAAAATAAATAGTCTCCACCAGAGCCAACAACACCGGGGAGGTGGAGGGTAGGCGGGCACTGGTTCTTTCACTTTTTTAAAATAGAAATTTTTTTTTTTTAATAAAGAAAATTATAGACATAGAGAACTTTTTTTAGAGATTGACGATTGTGCGCCCCTCCACTTTGAAAACCGTGAAGTCAGCCCAGCTAGGTACAAGAGATGGAAAGATAGATAGGTACATAGTTTTTGATATCTGTAAACTATTTAGGTTCGTCAATAAAAAACAACCAAACAAGTATGGATCCATTTTATTTAATTATTAAAAACACTAAGTTAATTAAGCCTTGAAAATGCCAAAAATTTTTTAGGTGAACGAAAAGACAAAAACGGTTATTAATCAAGCTACTTTTGACATTATTTCTCCGTTAAACATTTTCTTTTCATAAGCAGTGCCTTATTAGGCACTATGGAATTAATCAGTCAGAAGATTTTTTTAGTCAAATACTATCTTCTAAAGTTTGTTTAATTAACTCGCCTATTAGTGACTAAATCAAATTTATCGGTTATGTTCTTATAATAAAGAGCACATAAAGGGATTTTAAATTAGAAATTAAAAATTAATAAAAATAGGCAACAGTTTAAAATAAAAGTTTAGAGTTTTTCTACAATCTAAATGAAAAAATAAAATAAAAATGTGCGACTTTAAAAAAAGTCGCACATTTTTATCTAGATTTTCATAACCTTGTTTAACTAGAACAAAATTCTGAGTGAGTCCACTCAGAATTTTGTTCTAGTTGAATAAGGTCATGAAAATAAAAAAAGTAGAACTAACTAATTCCACATTTTAAATTTCATCTGGAAAGAGACTTTACTTTTGCGAATCTCTTACCTTCATTATACCGAACATATGTGAAGTTGTGAATAAGTGAATAAGTTGTGAATCTTATTATTATTCAAAAACTGAAGTTCCTTGTGGAACTAAGCATCTAATTATTTTCTAGTGATGACCCTTCAGAGCAAAGCAAAACCCATTATATGGTTAGATTCTGAGTTAATCTTTGGGATAGATGATTATTCAAATCTGTTTGTAACTACTTTCCAGCAGGAATCACTCTTAGATTGTGATCGAGACTTGATTGCATCAAACGTGCTTTTCAGCACGTGCTTTTCAAGAGTTTACAGAGTTTACACATTAAACCAGTTTGTTGATATGATTCTTAAATTATGTAAATGAGGGCGCTTTACTGTTCAGTAAGTAACAAACGACATATAATCTGCACTTTTATTACTTGGTGACCACATTTTTATAAGAACAATGTCAACTCAGATAAAATTTCTTAGAGAGTTTTATTAAAACAAAATTGACAGAAAAAAGTGATTACTAAACACTTTACTAATGGTTTCATCTCCTCAATGTTTACACTCAAAAAAAATATATATATATAGAGATCAATGAAAAAAAAATTAATGACCTGAAACAGTATGGAACTAAGCGGTCAATTCGCTTAATCTGGTCAAGATCTAGGTATAAAAAGTCTGGAAATTAGTTGCGCTAAAAATAATGTTATAAACAAGCTGATAAATTGAGTAAGAATTTGGCATTTAGCATTGTAAGGTTTTTTAAGTGCCTTTATGATGTCTAACATTTATTATAATGTATGAGTTGCTTTAGAGAAAAGCGATGTAGTTTTACTAAATGAATTTTGAAAGAAGTTGTCTTATGAAGTAAATTCTTTATGTTTTCTGTATAAAGGAAACCTGCATTCATCTTAAGCAAAATTTCTGTTAAGAATCAAACCTCAAAAGCTTAAAGTTGGATAAACTTGTACCCATTCCCAGATATTTATAATGTTTTATAATGCTTTATTTACTTTATGCTATTTAATAAAAGGTTATAGTAAGATTAGCAAATCGTAAAATTTGCAATAAATAAAAGGTTAAAAACTTCTTTTTATAATCTTGCTTAAACATTATTGTCAGCAATTATTTTTTTAATGTTTCTTTTTTACTTTTTACTAACACTAAAGTCAGTGCTTTACCAATCTAAGCCAAAGAATCAGCAGCTTAACTATTCTATCAAAAAAGATAAAATAAATTCTTTTTCTGATTTCTATCCTGACAATCTATTACACAAAAAATATTGTACAAAAAATATTGTTACCTTGGGAAAATAATAATTTTCTATGCATTTTTATGTCAAAGGATTTTTAAGAGACATGACAATAACTGTTTACTACAAGTGTACATTGTATTCACCACTAACATTTTCTGCTTTCAAACATGGTATTAACGTTCTACTAAGAAATATATTGAATCCCAACAGTGGTTTGTTTTTCTTGTCACAGTTTTTTCAAACTATCAATTTAGTTTGTAAATGAAATCTGCAAGACATGGACCCAAACAAACTCAATATATTACACATGATACCAAAAAAGCTCTTGTATAAACTAATGAAGGGCTGATATTTATCTACAAGAATTTTTTATACTTAAGTTAGCTTTGAATACATTTTGCTTCGTGAGATACAAAGTGATAGAAATGAAAGAGAGTTTTCTGTTTATAGACAATCAACATGGGTAAATGCTCTTATTGTAGCCGGTGATGTTTTCTTTACTTTTAAAAATCTTTTAGCTCAATTTGTTGCAACGTTTCAAAAATAAAAAAAGTCACGCAGATCCAACCATTTTTGAAGATACCAGCTCAATGAATACAACTAATATATCTTAAGGATGAGCCTATACATATAGTTTAACCTAAAGATTTTATTTAAAAAGTTTTAAGTGTTTACATGACAGTTCTTAATGAGAGTACATAACAGCTTGTTAGAATTAATTTATGATTTAGCGAACAACAAGATCTAAAAAAACGTTAATATTTGACAGAAACTTTGGTAACTTTCTCGAACTTTTTTCTGTAAGGTTACCAAAGTTGACTTCCAGAACAAAGATTGTCAAATAGTAACGTTTTGTAGATCTTGGTAGTGACCGTAGCAGGAAGTATATTCAGAACAGAAAACCTAAATAATTTTAAATTTGACACCGATCCCATCAACAATAAAAAACGATTTTTTTTATTAACTTTATGCCAAAAAAATAAATGAGAATTCTCTTAAGCAAATCTTTAATCAAACCAAAGAAAAACTAATCAATTAAAATGTCTGGCATGATATGAGGCAGTTTCTACATTTTTGAAGGTGAATAAAAAAGTGTCTATTTAGTTTTTTCTATATTTAGAGACAATCTATTTTGTTTAAACCAAACAGAAACTTTTTTTAATTCATTTGTCATATTAGTAAAAAGCATGTTAATATCTTTATGAGACAAAAACAAATTTGTGTCATCTGCAAAAATTATTGTTGTTAAATTTGATAATTTATGAAGACCATTTATGTATATTCAAAAAATAAGTGGACTAAGTATGGATTCGTGTAGAACACCACATGTTGTATTCATTTAGAGATGAGATATAGAATCTTTATCCTAAACAAACTGTTTATGGTAAGATAACATTAAAACCATAATAGGGTTTTATCTTTAAAAATATTTTTAGCTTTTTGATTTCCAATATTTGAAATATAAAGTAAAAAGTAACAAAAACTTTTGTTTTTTTTTCTTTGTATTTCTAATACTAAAATAATCCTAATAACTACTTGTTTCTGATATTTATTTACTTTTTTACTATAAGTTTGCGCAAATTTATTTTCAATCAAAATATTATAAAGAACAAATAATGAGAAAATGAAAAACACTATAAAAAAAGTTTTTGCCAATCCATATTTAAATCTTACGTCAACTGATATATGCGAAATCTTACTCTTTTTTTTTTGGGGGGGGTCAATTTTTAGTCACTAAGAAAAAAAAAAACTAAACGGTAAAAAAAAAAGAAGTTCTTTTATGCTGTTGCACGGTTGAGTGTCTTTGTTCCATTCTTCTTCGGAAATTTAATACGCTTGCACGCTCACTGATTTTCTGTGCCTTCTATTCTCAAAAATATGTAATCGACACAGTTGAAGAAAAAAGGGCCGAAATAATCCATTTTACTTTTAAATCATGTTAATTATCATATTAATAAAATGAAACTGTGAAATAAAAATCATTTATTATTATTTTTTTAAATTTTGTTTAGCATTTAAAAAAAATCGAAGCAAGAGTTATTTTACATTAATGGATTTGTATTTTCGTACATAAGTTTTTGTTTGGCTTTGTTTGTTGTTGTCTGTGCTGTAAGTAAATTACTTCTTTTTAAATAAATTACGTCTTACTAAGTTCCGAAAAGGAAGTTAAAAATTGATGTTTTTGATTTTTAAATATTATCATATAAAAAATTAAATTATTTTTTTAAATTCTAATTTACTTAGTGGTTAATTGCAAGTGTCGCAAGCGTGAAACTCGAGCGTTTGCGTAGGACATTAAAAAATGCGAAACGACAGTGTTAGTGAGGACATAAAAAAGTTTAAAAATATGTTTATGACAAGATAATTGACTAAAAATATGATTCCGGACTTTTCTTGATTTTAAAATTTTGATTTATTTCATGTCACAATCTCATTTTCATATTCACACGTAGTTTAAAGTCTCATATTTACGTATAAACAGGGAAACTTAAATTTACATATTTTCTCGCAATTTACATTTGTATGTAATTTTGCCATTTTAAAATTTAGTATTGAAATTGAAAATTAAATTTATGATTTGCAATTTTTATCTGACCGTTTTTTGAATCTTTTAAGCAGATGTTTTTACGTGGATTAGGTCACATGCTTTGTCATTCGTCCAGCGCGCTTAGGAATTTTTTCATTCCTACTTGCATTTCTGCACGTAATTTAAATAGTAAAGTACTGAGTTTTTATAAATTTCAAGCTTAAAAAATAATCACAAGCAACGTTTAAATTTAAAAATAAGATCTTCACTGCCAAACGTTGCCGCTTCAATTTTTTTTTAATATTAAACATATTGTTTATTCAAAAACTAGACTGTTGTTTCAAAATATTAGGCCCCCACTACGACAAACAAGTTTGCCTTTAAAAAAATTAAAATTAAAACAGAATATTTGTGTAATGCTTTTTTTTTTTAACAACCAGTTCCCAACAACTTCAGTTTCTTCTTCAGCTTTTATTTTTTTATTTAATACAGTAACTTTTTATTTTGTAAACAAAAAGCATAATCAATTTACTAATATAATTAAAAATAAACAATTTAAAAAAATTGAAAATGTAAGACTCGTTATCATAGCAAAATTTTTCGTTAACAATGCTTCGTCAAAACAACGAAAGGAATTTATGCATAAAGTGGTTAATTAAATCAAATAAGTTGTTTTTTTATTTCTATATAAAAATTTGGAAATAAAAAAGTTATTTATATTTAAATTTATACAAATATATCTCTTCCTTATTTTTATGCAGTACCCTTCTTGTAAAACTTTTATTTTGTGTTGAATAATTTTACAAATAATGATATTTTAATAAGATTTTTTAATAAGATTTCTTGCGAAGCAATGGATGCAGTCAACCCATTGCTTTCAATTCGAATCCGCTCCCTAATAATAACTCTCAGTTATCACTATCAAGAATTATCACAGTGACACATTTTATCCATTTCTACATATTTTTTAGTATTTATTTTTTGAACAGAACATATAATCTAATATCACGCAACACAAGTTTTAAATTTAAGCTTTGACTTTTATTTTTAGATAATCTTAACATGAGATACACACTGAGTTATTTCGTCGTGTTGCTAGGATATTTGCTTTTGGTGTATAGTAGAGATATCGATTTTGAATATTTAGATGACGCGATGCCAAATTTTATAGACAATCAAAACAATAACATTTTAAAGAGTTTAATTACCGATAATGACTATGATGATGATGACGATGACAAAAGTGAAAGTGAACATTATAATAATTATGAACGCTACGGGTATGGCGACTTTAAAAGAGATTTGATTCGTGGCCCGAGTTTCATACCAACAATCGACAACGATAGTGCGGCTTCGGAATTAATGAAAGAAGAAAACGACATTGAAAATGAAGCAGACGATGAGCCTAAAAAAATATTTGAAAGAAATACAAATGGTAAAACCGCAATCGAAAACACAAGCGAAGTGAGTGGAGAAACAGGTATGTATTTAAATTGAACCATTTGGTTAATATAAATAGAGTTCTCTTGTATTGGTCATTGATAATATGGTGGCAGGCATTTTTTGTTAATTTTAGATTTTTAATAAATATATTTCTCAATTGGTCATTCTGATGCATAAAGTAAATCATGATTTACTTTATACAACAATAAAACTGTAAAACTTATGTATACACACAGATATGTGTGTGTGTGTGTGTGTGTGTATGTGTGTGTATGTGAGCGTATTTGTGAGTGCGAAATGTAATATATATGTGTGCGTGTGTAAAAGTTTGAACTCCACTCAATTTGAGCGGTTACAAATTATTTATGGTCATAGTTTTTGAACTCTAAGTGATTATTTTACAAAATTTTAATTATATAGTTGAATATTAATTTAGTTTAGAATAGTAAAAAAAATATTTGATCAACTTATTTCTCTCACGTTTGGGGCAGAGTCGTTGCAAACTTTGGTGCTTTTTTGTTCCCAGGTTCCAATCATCGCCATTTTTTGCATATCAACATTATTTGACATAAGTATAAACATATAAATGTTTGGAGTTTGCTCCATATCTAGAAGTTAGCTCAAATCTCAAACATCAAAAAATGGTTGAATCCGCCCTTGAAACCTGTTATACCTTTGACTACGTAGTACCCAGGCCAAGATCTATAAATTAAGTTTATATAAGTATAACTTACATTAAGTAAATTTTTTGTGAAAATTGTGAGTGTAACTTGAAACATTAATATATATAAGTATAAAAATTTTATAACCTTAAACTTTATTCAAGTAAAACCTTTGGTACTTTTTTGTCGCTGTTTGCAAACTTATTTGACTTTTTGATTATTAATATATGAAGATAATAAACTTCACATGTTAATAATATCAATAATAATAACATTGTTAATTAATATTAACATATTATTTAACAATTTTATTAGTATTAGCTTAATTGTATAAGTAATATAATACAAATAAGAATTTTTCTTGAATAAAAATAAAATTTGTAACTGGACTGGGATAAAAGGTCTTTTAAAAATACGTCTGTTAAAAAAAAAAAAACTATTTTAAGTTATTTAATAATACAGAAAAAATTCATTAAATTAATATTTTTGCGTCAAATAAAAATATCACTAAGATAAACTTTGAATTGTGTAAATTAACGCAAATAAAAATAAGCCTGCAGGTTCATTTTAACTTGACCAGGTTTTGTTTTCATGAAAACAAAACCTTGACCAGGTTTTGTTTTCATGAAAACAAAACCTTGACCAGGTTTTGTTTTCATGAAAACAAAACCTGGTCAAAGGTAGTAAATGTTTGTACCTTAACTTGCGTTTGCAAAATTTTTTATTGTTTCAAAGTTTTTTTTATTTGTATTAATTTCAAAGTTATCAACTAATAACAATTTGTAAAAAGATAAGCTGCTTTCTTAAACAACCTTCTCATAAGGTTGCTGCAGAATCTTAATTGTTATAAATCACTCTTTCGAGTGATTCAGCTGTCAAAGCTAAAATTGTTTAAACTCATATCACATTAAATATTTATAATGCATTTAAAATGTTTTTACTATTTTATAAACAAAAATAGTTAAACTGTTTATTATACTTTAGGCAAAAACATACCTGAAAATATTTTATCTTCTGACTCTCTTGCTTCGTCATTTAAGAAAGACATATTAGACGAAAATAATAATGTTGCTCAGAACACGACCAAAAAACATAAAGTTCTTACACAAGCTGAAAAAGCACTCGTGTCTGAAAGTCTCATTAACTTACTTTATGATTGGAAAAAACATAACACACCTAAAACAGCTAAAAATAAACGTATTTACTCAGAATTTACATCAGCTAATGATTTAGAAAATACATATACACCCGAAAAATTAGAGACGATAACAACTAACATATATGCTTCTCCTCTTGTAGATCAACAAAATAAACCGGAAGACGAAACAAGTGCATCTACAGAAAGTGCATCAACGATTCATTCTGGAGTTGAAGATGAAAATACTTTTAAAAAAAATAAAGATTATGCTAATTTAAATGAAGAGATTTTGCCATCTTCTCAAGAAAACACAGCTAATGCAGTAAGTCAAGAAAAAGAAAGATTTAATGTGCTTGTTAATGTAAATATAAATGAAAGAGCAGCTCGAAGATCGGACGTAGACAAGTATTCTCAAATAAGTGTTTCAGGTTCTCGAAGGTCAAATGTTGATCATACTAACAAATCTTTTCCTTTGCAATATTCTAGTTCTGGAAATGATCTATTGCCTATTCGAACCACGAACTTTCAAGATAAAAGTCATGGGACAAAAACTGCACACAAAGTTTTCGGTGAGCTTAAAAAAATAACCAAAAGCATAAAGACAAAAACTGAAGATGAAGAGGACTCGGTAAGTGGTCTCGATAACTCAGGTTTTTCTGGTGAAATGCCAAACAAAACATTATCAAATTCTGCAGAAATTAAAACTGTTAAATCAAGCGTTAAAAAAGTAATACCAAAGAAAGAATTGGAAGAAGAAGCAGACGAAGAAGAAAAAGATGCTAGCAAAGATGAAGCCGATAATTATTCTGGTTCTGGTGAAAAAGAAGTAGATGATGATGTAGTTAAAAAATTATCACATTTTAAGAAGACAAAGGTTATTGGAGGAAAAACTCCACAGAAAGTCAAATCTACTCACAAAGTGGATGGTATTTCAAACCAACCTATTAAACCTTTGTATAAAAAAAAAGATAGTTCAAAACATGCATCTGATGAGGAAAAAGAATCTTTAAAAGGAGAAACAACAACTGATACAGTAATTGCAAACAAAGTTGCTGCAGATCGCGAATCAAAAGATAATAATTTGGAGCAGAATGATGTAAAGACAAGCAAAAAGAAGACTAAAGAAGATTTCAATGATCTCAACAAATTAAACACAGCATCATCAGGAGAGATAAAAGAAGTTGTTGATGATGTTAAATTTGCAAAAGCAAACATTTCTGAGGCGGAAGACGTGCGAATTGAACAGGTTAAATCCCCTGCTCCTCTAAAAGCAATCCCACTAGAAGCTGCAATAGGAGCAAATCAACCAGCTGCAAAAATGCCATCTGAAGTAAAAGAGGAATCTGAAAATGAAGAAATTATGTTTACAAAAAAAGAAAGAGAAGAGGAACTAAAAAAGTTAGAAAAAAATACTGAAAAACTGAAATCTTTGGAGAAAAAAAAGCCCGAGTCAGAAAAAATAGAAATGAAGAAAACGGAGCCAGACGATAAATACGAGACTTTAGCCGAAGTCAGAGAAAAGTTTAAGAAGTGGGAAAATAAAATAGAAAATAAAAACATTGAAATTGCAGAAAATCCGGATGAGATTGAAAAAGAAAAGCCAGAAAAGGTTGCTGGTAAAGCAGAAAACTTTGAATTAGTTACTCAGGACAAGAGTCCAGATGCAGAAACAATTAAAGCAGCTGAAAATGAGGCAAAGAAAAATGTTGAAGAGATATCAAATGTTAAAACAAAAGACAAAAGTGAATTGGTTGCTACTGATCTTAAAAATGAAATTAAAAATTCAGTGAAAGAAATACCTAAGACTGTAAGCCCCTCTGTAACTGTAAATAAAAATGTTTCACAACAGAAAAATGAGATTGTCGAGAACAAAGACATTGAATCCCAAACAGTAATACCAATTGGAGAGAGTATTTTAAAAATTGTACCAGACCAGGTTGTTGCTAAAACTAATTCAGTTGTACCAATAGTCCAGTCATACCAATCTTGGAAAGACGAGAAAAAAGTTATTCTTAAGAAACTTAGAAACCCTTTTTCAGAAGAAAACAAAAATGTACACAAACTAGAAGAGGACGATGATAATGTGGAAGACGACGACGAAAAAGAACAGAAAATAAAAAATATGGTTGAAGCAGACCAAGTGCCCAAAATTAGTAAAAAGGAAAGGGCAAGATTTTTGGCTGGTATAAATCGGCTCAAAGAAAAAGAACTGCTTAAAAAACAGAACCAGAAAAACGAAGAAAACAATAATAATAACAACTCGGATAAAGTTATCAGTACAAGCGTAATTGAAAATGAATCGAACCACAGCGCACATGAAGCTGGACCTATAGAAAAAGTTGGCACCATCCAAGATAAAGATAGTCTTAAAAAACTGATTGCTAGTCAAGTTGCTGACGACCTTAAAAACGACACAGCATCTGTTATGAACATAAAAGCAAATTCTCAAAGTCTGAAACAACTTCAACACTTTAAAAATCAAATTCTTTCAGAAGTTGAAAAAATAAATCGCTTAGAAGCGGAGTATGGCGTAGAAGATCACAGTACAAGAGATCTTGATGAAGCAAAAGATGTACTCAAAAAGGATTTAAAAGTAGTCAAAGAACTTGAAAAAACCCTATTGAAAAAAACAAAAGCTAAAGAAATTCCAAAGGTAAAATCTTTTTCAAAAAATCCTGATATTCATCAAGAAATATATTATCAACCTACCTCTGTCATGGAAGCGCAACAACTTCAGGCTGCTGCCATAAAAGAGCAAGAAAAAGCTTCTGTTGCAAAAGAACAAGAAAAAGCGCATGATAAGCAAACTGCTTTGGAATTAAAGCAAAAAGTTGAAACGGATGAGTTTAAATCATCAACGAAAGAAGTTTTAGAAGAGGAAGAAGATGCAGAAGTTATTCCTGAAGCAAAATTAGGATTTGAACTGTCTAACGAAGATGAAGAAGAAAAGGAAGACGATGATAAAAGTTTTGAAGATAAAAATGAAAGCAAAAAGAACCGAAAAAATCGTAAAAAAAAACATAGTAAATCTCAGTCTAAAAAAAAAACTAATAAAAGCTTGAAAAATCACCATCATCATCATCCTCTTGCTGAGCTTCATAGTTTGTTAAAAGCCGAAATTCGACGACTACGACTGCCAAATAGAGGGCGTAATGATCCTCAACTATCTAACATCCGTCAGTTAGTCCAACAAAGATTAAAGTCAATGCTGGAAAACGGTGATCTAGACAAAGCAGCGGTGCATAATTTGACACCGGATATAAAGGAGTTAGGAATGCTTCTAAAAAAAAGAATACAAAGTGAGAAGAAGAGAAAAATGCATAAAAATAAGAAAAATAAAAAAAAGAAAACATCAACATATTTTTTGAAAGAATCAGAAATGAAAGCGCATAAAAATTTTAACAAGATGAGAAAACCTAGTACTGAGGAAAATGTTCTTAATAAAGAAATAAGTTCGCTTCAAAATAATATTGCAGCTATAAATAAACCTGCAAATATCCATGAAATGGCTAATTTACACCACACAACATCTTCTGTTCCGTCATTGACAGTACATCTAGCGCATAATACTACCATATCCAGCCAAAGTAATCAAATGAAAAACTTGCTGACAACATTAAATAGAAAACTTGGTGAAATATATGCTAAAGCCAGTGGAGTGCGCCCTAATCCACCTCACACAGTACAGGCTTACTCAGTGGCTCAACCGCATGCTCTTCCTATTTCTTCACCAAAACATTTAGGAAGTCAGCACCTAAATACTAATAACTATACTATAACAAGTTTTCAAAAACCTTCCTACAAAGAACCTCTACCAAAACCTATTGTTATACCTACTACGTTTGTTCAGACACCAATCGATAACCTTGCACAAAGTCTAACGCACAATTCACATTACAACCATCCAGCAAGTAAGTTTTTTTATTATAATTGATTTTATTAAAAAAATTTTATGCAAGATGTTATGAGAGCATCAAAAGACATTTATATATATATATATATATATATATATATATATATATATATATATATATATATATATATATATATATATATATATATATATATATATAATATATATATATATATATATATATATATATATATATATATATATATATATATATATATATATATATATATATATATATATATATATATATATATATATATATATATATATATATATATATATATATATATATATATATATATAAGGAATCTAGTTTAAAATCATGACTACTCTTATTTTTTATTTTTTAAAAATTTCAAGATATAGTGAACTTTTTTTAAAAACTGACAATTGTAAAATCTACCCCCCCCCCTCCTTCTCCTCCACTATGAAACCCGGGGTGTTGGCCCTGTAAATAAAAATTAAAAAGCTAATTGGATTATTATATTTATGTTCCATTAGCAAACTGTTTCTCCTCAATCTGCCCGATGAAATAGTATTAATATATATAATAGTCTTGAGTATTGTTTGTGTCACAAATTAAAGCTTTGTTTAAACAAATGTTTTATTGAGTTTGAAAATTTTTTAGTAAAAGGTCATATTTATCCCCAACAAGCTGAGCTTCCTCCTGCGTTACCTCAAGAGCCAGACTTTGATGAAACAGATTTTAATCCACAAAGACCTTTAGCGGACAACGAACCAGTGGATACTTTGGTGGAAAACCTTGAGAGAGATATTACTGAAGTATGGTCTTACAGAAACATGTTTCCTGATGCAGAGGCACTTGGGCTTGATAATGACAAAGTAAGATTTAATTTTTTTTAATTTCTATTTAAAGTTACATAACAAAGTTTTATCAATATACATGAATGATCAGATTATTTTCTATATTGCATATTTTTTTTAATTATTAAGATCGCTGTTCAGTTTATTGCGAAGTATTGCTGTAATATATCGTCTTCTCAATGTTATTTAGTTCTATCTATAAATGTAATAAATAAAATGTTCTATCTAATATATAAAATAAATGCAAAAAAAAGTTATATAAATAAATACAATGTTTTATGTAATATAATATAATATATTATATCAGGTAGAACATTGTATTTATTTATATATATTTTTTTGTATTTATTTTATATATTAACTTTTTATTTATTACATTTGTAGATAGAACAAGATAATTCTGACGGGACGATATGAGACATTCCATCTTTAATCTTATGTTAATACTTTGTTCGCTTTTATTTTAAACTTTATACAAAATATCACCCATAAACTAATAGTTAAAGAAAAAAATTTTAAATTACCTTCTGTAAATAGGTCAAATATAAAATATTGATAAAATATTTTTTATTCAAATTCTGAAAAGTTTTGAGCAAATTTTTTTTGTGTTAAAGTTAATATTAATAACTTTCTTTTCTATTCTAAAGGTTCATAATACTTACGCAAATCTTGGCTCTTTGTCTGGTCTAAATTTACGACGAGCGTTAAATCGTGCACTTCGTGGTGAAGATGTCGGTCTTGCAGTTGTTGGGGGGTCAATATCAAAAGGAGGTCCTTTTAGTGAAAAAGGTCTTGATTTTGTTTTAAGATCCTACTTTTATGCAATTGAAGACTATTGGAACAAAATTATTAGGCCAGTAACTGGTTCTTCAATGATAATACGCGATGTTTCTATTGGTGGAATTGCCACAGATTACTATTCTTATTGTTTACACAACCACCTTCCAAATGATAAGTTAACAAATATTGTTTTATGGGAATTATCAGCAAATGACATGCGCAGATATGACGATAATCAAAGACCTAAGCCACAACCTTTAGAGCAGTTTACTAGAAACGTTTTGTCGTACAGAGCAAAACCAGCTCTGGTGTTTTTAAACTTTTTCGCTTTGTTTGAGTGGGATCCGGATCTTTCAGCACATTGTCGAAACTTTGAAGATGAGGGTGAAGACGATATTGCTAAGTATTACAAAATTACTTCGTTAAGTTGGAGAAATATGGTGTGTCCGTTATTGGCAAGTGGAACTAATCCTTTATTTACAAAAAGCAAGCTTTTTGCAGAAGACAATTTTCACCCAAGTATTTTGGCGCACGCCCAAATGTCTTATATTGTTATCGACTATATTCGAACAGAGTTCTTAAAAAATTTAGTCAAAATGAGGAATACAAATATTGCAGATGCTGTTACAAGACTTCAAATACCACGAACAATTTATATTCCAAGACCAATATTTCCTCAAACTTATACGTGGAAACCTCTTTGTCATACTTATATGTTAGTAGACAATAGGTCTCCAAACAACACGTTACCTCTTGATGAAGAAAATGACGGAAGCTTTCGTTATTCAATTGTTCGTGAGTTCAAAATACGTTCTGATAAAATTGTTGGAATGGATACTCAACAAAAAGATCAGTATATTAGATACAAAATTCACATTCCACGCCATTCAGATGGTTCAATGATACCATATAAACGTTTAGGAATAATGTCTTTTACAGATGATCGTTCTGCATTTGCTCAGTTTGATGGGGAACCCCCTAAGGAATTACAAACAAAGAAAAAATTTTTAGAAGGAACTGTAATTAAATATCTTGCAGAAAACGTTGTTCCGGGCGAACATTTAATGACAATACGTTCTGGAAATAATGGATTTCTAATATGTGCAATTGTACTAGGTTAAGAAAAAGCCCATACGTTTTTGAAGATATGAAAAGTTCATAATAAATGTAAAAATTAAAAACTGAATATTGAACCAAAAATTATCAAATAGACTTCCTAATAATACGATCTTTCTTAATTTTCTGTTTAATAATTGGAAAAATACGTGTGACGTGATACGTAACACGTATCATTGCTATGATCGTATACGATTGCAAAAGGAGAGTCCAAACCATAATAATCAATTTTGAACATATCAAAAAGTATTTTTTATACGTTATTAGTGAGCGATAATTAACGATTTAGTGAGATAAACGCGAATAATACTCACTAGCTTCTAGCTTGTTTGCAGAGATTAGCAACTTAGAGGGGCGTTTTCTGTTTAAAAAATTTTTCACTTGGCTAATTCACAAACATTAAAAATATTTTTTTCAGACCACACACATGATGAGAAATAACGTATTTTTTTAGGTCCACCATATTTTCATCTGAAATATACGCAAAACCTTTTCAAGGTAATATATAGCCTTTCTGTACTTATATATAAACCTTACACTAGTAAATTAAAAAAAAAAAAAAAAAAAAATCAGTTGTGGAGACCTAATTTTTTTGTTTGAATTTTTAGATTTTTTTCACTGTGATAAAAAACTTTAATTTTTTGAGACCTTAACCTTTTTACTAAAAAATTTAATTTTGTAATAATAAGTATTTAATTTTCAGATTAATAAATCTTTATTTTTCACATTTGGAAAGAGTTTTAAACTTAATAATTTCATTGACAAATCTTAACTTATTCACCGTTACATATTTTTAGAAGTTAAATTACACATCAAATTTTTTATTTATATTTTAACAACGCATATTAATGAAATTAATTATTAACTTTCTTAATTTATTTGGAAATATTTATTCACAATTTTGAAATATTATGTTTTATACAAAGTTACGTCTGATGTATTAGCGCATGCGTAGAAGTTACTAAACCAAAAGCTTAGCTTAATATAAGTATAATATAATAACTTATAATATCTAATAACTTATAATAAATATAAGTTTCTGAAAAGTTTAGTCAGTGTAAAAACGTTTAAAATAAAGCGTTTGAAATAAAGCCTTTGTACTAAAAAAAACAAATTTATTAGCTTTTTATAGAAAAAGCCGTTTTTATGTTTAACACCTTGTTCATGTTTAACACCATGTTCATGTTTAACACCGTGTTTATGTTTAACACCGTGTTCATGTTTAACACCGTGTTTATGTTTACCACCGTGTTTAAGACTTTAGAAAGGTCAAAGTTGTTGATTTCTATTAGAATGTTTTTAATTAATTCAAAAAGTTGATTTTTTCGATTGAATTTGTTAAACCAGACTTCCCTTTTACCAATCCATGTTGATGTTTATTTAACATTCAATTATTTGACATATGTTTATATATTCTGTCATATGTAATGTTTTCGACATTTTTTAAGCTTTAAATTCCAGTAACTTGTTTTCTAAAGATGTGACGCCATGTACATATATTTCAACTTAATTCCTTTGCTGTTACTATAACGCTTTAAGCTTGACAACTTCGTTTGAAATCGCATCGAAAGGAAAAATCAATTTTCAAAAAATATTTAAATCAATTTGTTTAGTTCGTATTTTAAGACCACAATGGAAAAAACGGCAGAGTCACATTTTTATAATTTTTCAGTTATGGCCCTTGGGTAATAAAGCATTGAAAAATGCTTCTTTTAAGCCAAGTTTCAAATGAAAAAACCAACATAGTCTATGGTAAAATGGAATAAGAAAATATGGTATACAATGGAAAAAACAGCAGTGTCCACCAGTGACAAGGAAAGAAAAGGCAAGGTCCATATAATAACGTTTTATGTGACTCTGCCGTTTTGATTTCCATTGTGATCTTCATATATTTAATTATTTGGGTTTAAAAAAGGGTCCATATAGGTCACATGACCTTTAGGGTTGCGTGACCCTTTGGACCAATCAGTAAGCTGTAACCTTTTTTTTTTTTTATAAGTTTTGAATATATTTTGCTGTTTAATAAAATCAATTACATAAGATTTTCACGTAATAAAATATATAAATAAATAAGACAATTTAAAAAAACAGACCGGGACTCAAAGAAGATATGGGTGATACAATACCACCACAATCTTTTCATAGAGCCCCTAGAAAAATAAAAAGTCGTCAAAAAGTTATAATAAACTGCAGATAAAAGTATGATGTAAAATTTCAAATTTAAATACTCAAGGGTTTAACATATAAAAACCAATGCATAAAATAACTACAAAAAATAAATGTACAATTAATATTTAAAAGAATAAAAAAGTAAAACTATTTTGATAAAACTTAAAAGAATTTTTGTAATTCCTCAGAATTAAAAATGTGTTTTTTTGCTTGCTACTTAAATGAGTTTAATGATTTTACCATATTATCTTTTTTAGCTTCTTTTTTTTGAAAATAGTTCCATATCTTTGGTCCCCGAAATGCTATTGAAAACTCTGTATACTTATTTAGTTTCTTAGGCAATTTAAAGAATTTTGATTGGTTTGTTCTAAGGAAATACTTTTCATTTATATATTTTTTAAACTTACAATTAAAATTTACTGGAGTTAGGTTATTTGTAAACTTATACATGAAAATTAAGTGTTGATAAATATTTATTTCATAAATATTCATCATTTTCATGTCACGCATTAATGGTTTAGTGTGCTCCCTTCTTTTTTTTCCGTATATAATTCTACACGCATGTTTTTGAACACTAAGTATTTTTTTAAATTTTGTAGTTTGCGTGTTGCCCCATGTAATATTGGCATAACTAATAAAACAATGAATTAAGGAGAAATAAATTAATTTAAAACATATACTATTAACGTAAGGACGAACTCGGTACATCATGCCGATCGTTTTACTAACTTTTGATTGTAAATATTTAATATGGGGAAGCCAAGATAAGTGCTTTTCAACAAGTATCCCTAAGAACTTTATAGAGTCTTCCTGTTTTGTTTCTTTATTATCTAAAAAAATATCTGGTAATTTGAGGGGAAGGTTTACTTCTTGCAACTTTTTATAAAATAATGTATACTTTGTTAATTAATAAACCCTGACGGTTTATTAATTACTGACAAAACATTGTACTTATATAACATGTCAAAAAAAGATTTTGTTTTTGGAAATTTCTGGTATGTTAGTGCGTTCAAATTTATATCACCAAGGATAAATAAATTTGTTTTCTCGTTGTTTGTTTTTAAAATACTTTTTTCGATAAAATCTTGAAATGATAAAATTTTACCACTAGGTGGTCGGTACACGCATCCAATTATACTATTTTTGTTTTTAGCATTATTTACTTGCACATTTTTCTATAATCCTTTCTTGTCTATATATTAATATTTTCCAATATTTAAAAAGAAATGTTGAAATTCATAAAGAGTGCTGTTATTCTCTGAACATGTATTTTTATAACTTTTTTTTCATTTTTTTTTCATTTTTTCTACTCACCCTAGGCCTGCCTCCTGTTGATGGACGAGGAAAGCATGGCAGTCATCACAAAATATCTGATGAACTGCGGCAGAGAATAAGAGACCACATCTCTTCGTTTAGGGGTCGGCAGTCTCATTACCAAAAAATCTCAACCTACCCAACAAGTCCACCAATGACTTTTACTACAACAGAAAGCTCACATACCAATCATTTAACATTCACCAACTATCAACTGATGATGTTTTTCTTTACTGCTATGATGAGACTGTCGCTAGGAAAGGTTCAGATGAGGTGGCTTCTTTCCTGTATGACCACATCACAACCAAGGTCAGCGAAGAGGTTACTCACCTTGAACTATTCTGCGATTCCTGCTCAGGACAAAATAAGAACTTTACCCTGATTCGGTTTTTAGATTATATGGTGCACCATAGAAAAAGGTTTACCTCAGTGACATTCCCTGAGCGCGGACATTCTTATATGGAGTGTGACAGGGACATGGGTCCAGTAAATACAAAGTCTAGTGCTAGTGTTCCAGAAGACTGGATAAAAATATTTAGTGAAGCACGAAAACATCCTACACCATTTAACGTGACTGATGTTAAACAGGATCTGGTCAAAAACTTCTCCGGCTTTCTAAGGCCATTCTATAAGAAAGGCTGCCCGTTCCCCACGCGCCCTATTCGGAAAATGGTTTTTAACAAGGATGAAGGTCCAGGGACCGTTTGTCACAGAGACTCATGGAACGGTATTTTCTTGAAAACAAACATCATTGTTCCAACTAGAAAAAACAATATTTCAGTATGCACAGCAGTGCCAGTAGCTTTGTATGAAGACTGGGTATATCAGCTGCAAAGTACAAAGACCTCCAAGTCCTCAAAAAATTTACCACCAATAAGGCATTCTATGATGCTCTGCCGTATGACGATAAAGTTGAAGATGAGTGTCAAGACCAGTGAATGTTCATGCATATTTTATTTTTTTAAAATAAAAAATTTTTAAAATTCAATGGTTTTATATAGTTATTTCTTATGTGTTACAATAGAAAAACAGGCAAAGTCCTAATCAATGGAAAAAACAGCCGAGTCCAATCTGAATACATTTTGAAAAAACAAAATTTTCCATGAGATAACATGATTTTCAGAATATTTATTTGTTAAAATTTGATGCTTAAATGGATGACCTTCCCTTAAAAATTAAAAGAATTGACAGTTTCTCACATAATTTGTAATAAAAAGGTTTCAAACCTTTAATTTAGGTTTTCTTAAAATGTGAAAAATGTGATTCTGCTGTTTTTTCCATTGTGCTCTTCAAGTGCAAATTGGCGCAAGTGCGAACTGGCATAAGTGCGCCGAACAAAATTGCAAACATTAGCATAAGTGCGAATTTGAACTGGTATAATTGCGAATCAGTTACAAAAACTGGCTTAAATACAAACTGGTATAAGTGCGCCGAATAGATTTGCAAATATTGGCATAATTGAAAATTATTATTTCGCACTTATGCCAGTTCGTAGTGGGTTGAAAAAACATTTGATAACCTTTTTGGAAAAAAAAACACATCTTACAATATTTGCATATTATTTTAAACCAAACACGCTATACTTTAAGCGATAATTCTTTATCTAGATGGCTTACTATGGAACGGAATTGTAAGGTAACTCATGACATCGCGAAATCATAGTCATAGTATTCAACTAAATATTACGCTTAATACTATGATTGATGAAATGTAATACGACAAAAAAAATCTCGAGAACAAAAAATTAGTTATTTATGTATATAAATTTATACACAAAAATGCAAAATAAAGGGATGTAGAGTTTTAAACGGAAACGGTTTTAGCTAGTTTATCAACCATCGTAATCTAAACACGTGAGTGAAAATCGAAAAAAAGTGGAAGTAGTTACTTCACACTAAAATAAAATTTGACGATGCTGCAAAATAACAACATTAAATCTAAAAGTTTTAAAGTAGTTTTAAAATCGTTTTTAACAAAATTTTAAAAAGCTAAAAAATCCTAAAATTTAGACACAGTAAAAAAATCAAAACAAAGATTAAAAATGTTTTTTTTTAATTAATGTAAAGTTTAAATATAGTTGGCTAAAATAAGAACAAAATTAAGGCAACATAAGCATATTAGTAATCATATATAATTAGCGCTATACTTTAAAAAAACGCATGGTTGAATCAAGTTGATACAAATCAAGTATAATCTAGGCAAATAATCAGTATTTCTTATAACAGGTTGGAAAGAGACCAACTTAAACAAAATATCAAAATTATTTTCAGTTTGGTACATCGTACAACAATAAAAAATCCATTGGTTCTTCAAGCAAATCAGAATAGTTTCAACCAATCAACCAACTCGCTTCAAGCAATTAATATAAAAGTTTGTTGTGATTTAATTTTTTAATCTGACTCAACCTTAGATTTTTTTTTCTTCTTTTTCTTTTCGACTTTTACTTCTTCAACGATTTCCTAAAAACCAAGATAAAATGGTTTACTACTCCTAATAAACTAACTGCAATTTGAAGTTTAAAAAGAAAAACAAAAAAAACCTCATTTTCTGATAGGACTTTCTTATCCTTCTTTTTCTTTTTCTTTTTTGGAGTTTCTAAATAATAATAGATTTTGAAACTCAGGTGTACACCCTTTAGTTGCATTTAATATTATCCTGATAGTGACAACCTTTTGGTCGCCGTAGTTATAGTTATTATTTAAAATTTTTATTACATTTAATGCCATTTTTGTCTTGCAACTATGCATAATAATGTAGTGACAAATAATAAATTTTGGTCTTATGTCTTATTTTTTGCATATGTGCTATGCATAGGTAGCAACCCAGGCGCAAAACCTTTTATTGTGTGAAAGAGCCAACTAAACAAAAACTTTTTAAAACAAATTCAATTTAAAGAGTGAAGTAGAAAATACTTAGATAAATTGTTTGCCTATTGTCACTGATTTACTTCATAATAAAATTGCCCAAGAACATATAAAAGTACATACTTTTGGAAAGGCAATTGACAAATACTTGTTTACATATACAACACACACCAGTGTTGCGAAAGTAAAGTTTTCAAAAAATTTCCAAAATTTACCGCCTAGTAAATTTTGAAACTTTTTTTCACTTTATTTTATTTTTCTTAAAAAAATTTTTTCCGAGGAACATTTACCTATTCCTATTTAAAATTTACCGGTAAATTTTGAATCAAATTTTACCGGACTAACACACATACAAACATATGAAGAAACATTAAACAGTTTAAGTAGTACCTTCTTCTATTTCTTCAACTTTAACTTCTGTCTTAATTTTACGCTTAAGTGAAGAGTCATTGTTATTATCATAGACAGGAATTGGTTCACTAAAAATAAACGCATAGATGGTAATAAAAATAAGTGTTTTTGATATTTTATGCGCTAAGATAAAATACATACATTTTATAAAAGGAATGGATTTTATCTCAAAATCTAGCTAGCATCTCAGAATAAAAGCAATAAAATTGCATACAAGAAGAAAACATCAATGATGCTAGCTACTCAAGATACCTTATGACTTCAACTTTTTTATGCTTTACTCCTTTTGCACTTCCACTAATTCGAGTCATCTATTAAAAACAAATATTTAAAAAACTTTTCTAAATATAATAATTAATGTAATGTAAATTTATTTAAACTTACTCCACCATCTTCCAAAAATTTCAATCTAGATTCAAGCTTAGCTCTATTCTCAATACCCATATCAGAGTTAATATCTTCTCCAAGTGCATCGTATCTTATAGCCAACGCAGTTTTCGATGCTAACATACGGGAAATCTGTAAATACACATTTTAATAGCATTTTATTTTATAAGTACAAACATTAGTTTTAAACTATTTACTGATCATTAAAAAAAAATTAATTCTAAGATTAATTTATTCGTGATTTAGATATTTGAAAAATAATATTGAATAATAAAAAATCAGTAAAATAATTATACAAATACATTTCTTTTTTTTATTAACACGTTCACGCCGGCGTGTACCACCGGTGGTACTCACTAGACTGTCTCATTGGGCGGCGTGTACCACTGGTGGTACACACTAGACTGTCTCATTGGGCAGCGTGTACCACCGGTGGTACACGCCGGCGTGAACATGTTAAATATTATTTTTAAGAAAATAATTTTGTTGTTCAAGAAAAATACATTGTAAATAAAAGTTAAACAATCTACAAATTTAAAAAAATCTAATTAGGCTTTTATATAATTTTTTTTTTGATGAAAGTTCAAATTATATACTCAGATAGGTGGATCATCCTAACATAAAACTTTTATTTATTTATATAATATAAAATATATCGAACCTATAATAATACAATCAAACAGTGAAGGGCCAAAATGAAACAAAACATTTCCCACCTGCTTTTTCTTCACTAATAATAATACTTTGAGGAACTGTCATTAAAATTATACAATTTTGATTAATTTTAATGTTTTGAAATTAAAAATTTAAATAAAATTGCAGTTAGCAAATAATTACTAAAATACAAAATGTTAAATAAAGAATAGGCCTAGATTTTTAAATTGTTTATTTTGTAAATTTAAAAAATGAATTTTGATTTAAAATTTTTTTGTTACCTTTCCCTTTAACTTGGTATTAGACTGACCAACTAATGTTGCATGATAAATTAGGCCATATTTTGGTGTGTCATGCTTTGTTTTCAATGCTCTTTATTTATAAATAAAAATGGTAAAAAAGGTAAGTACTTCACACTTTAAAACATATAACTTTAGATAACTATAAAAATTTAAAAATAGTCAAAATACTAACCTAAATAGTGCTTTTTCTGCACCTAATATTTGAACTGTTGATGCAGGTTGCTTTGCTAAATTTAGAAGTGAACCTAAAAATTTAAAATGAAAAAACGAAATTATAATTTAAATATATAATAACAATATATAGATAACATTTATTTGTAACAATAACGTATTAAATAACTTATAATAAATAATATATTAAACTGATTAACATTTAAAAACAGTGTAAAAACAAACTTTTTCACTGTAACTAATATCACTAAATTTTACTTAAGGCTTTTTTTGGACTTTTTTTTACATTATTATTATGTATATAATAAAGTCTCGTCTAAATAGACTAGATAGATCAATTATAACAACCCTGAAGTTAACTTCCAGGTCATTGATAACTATTTAACATGGCCATAGACAAGTGGGGGTTTAGGGAAAGGGGGGACTAGCCTCCATACTTATAGCTTTGGTTGCGACTCAAATTAAATATATATAATCAATTTGAAAATAATAAAAATTTATAAAAAAATTTTTTTTTGTAAATATCTATAGAAAAGAATTTTATTTCTATAAATAAGTAGAACTTGCTGTATTGAAGTCATTAAACCATTGTATTAAACTCATGTTTTTAAAAGTCGATTTTTTAAAAATCAATTTGTATTTTCTGTCTTTGTTTCTTTGTTTTGTAGTTTATTTTGAGTTTCTTTTAAGCATGAGAAAATCTTTTAAGAATTAAATGTTTAAAATTATATTGTTTAGTTAATAGAAAAGTTTATTCAGTAATTCAATTTTAAAATACGTTATAAAGTTTGACAGAGCTTGGCGCCAGGCCTTGTTATAGGGTAATTCCACATCAAATCACCCAAATTTTTCAAGATTTTGAACCATAGGTCTCATATTTTCTTTAAACTTCTTTAGCTGTTGCATTTCATATAGAAAAGTTCACATGCAAAATTTTAGCCAAAAATGTTCAGCCGTTCACAAGATATCAAGGTTTTAATATAGACCTGGTTTCCCAAAATGACCTGGTTTCTGTGTCATTTTAAAAAAACGTTTGCTCTAATAAAATGAAAAATAATGAAAATAAAAATATGAAAATTAGCATTTATAATGCTTTTCTAATGCAGAATTCAAAAAATGCACTTAGAATGCTGAAATATGAGCAGAACATGCTTTAAAATTAAAAACACACCTAATTTATATATTCAAACTTAGGGGTCATATATCTCAAAACACCCCCGTCTAGATTTTTTTTTTTTTGCTTTTAATATTTTTAGCTACTTATTATCTTACTAGGCACAAAAAACCTAACTGGAAAAACAACTAAAACATATAGAACCATAGTTTCCAAGATACACCACTTTTATGGGTGCCCATAGCAATTTTCTAACGAGAGGGAGGGGTGAGGGAACAACAAAATATTTTTAGTGATGTTCTAATTTAGTTCAATTTACCAAGAATACTTAAAAAAAAGCATATTGCAAAAGATATGGTGAAAACAACTTTTTTTTATTACAGTTAGAGGGGAGGAGAATAGTGTTTCAATAACACCTGGCATTGCCATATCTCTGTCATTTAAACCATTTAGCCAATAAAACATATCAAACTACTTTGTATGAACAGTAGTTACTTAGTAGTGATAAGTTGTAGATGATAAGTTGAGACATCATTGTTAACTCTTATCAAGCTCCAATTATCCTACAGCCAAAGATTTGGAAATATCTAATACTATATCATTATTTAATATATTTAAAACTAGAGCTTTTTTTTTTACTGAAAACTAAGTAGGAAAGTTCTTTTTTTTTTTGTATCCTTCGAATTGCTTTTTTCTTACTGCAAAAGCATTCAATACACTTCATTGCAAACTAATTAAAAAATTAAAAGGGTATGGCATCACTTAAAAGCTGCTAAAAATCTTCCTAAAGATAGTACATGTGTAGCAAATTATAGAATTCTGTAAAGAATTAATTTTGGTTAATAGACTTTTTATATATTTAAGGAAGTCTTAATTATATGATAACTTAATTATATGAACTTAACAACTGAAAAAACATCCGGTTTTGTTTTTATATAAAAACATTTTATAAAAAATAATTGTTATGTTAATATAATATTTTTTTTAATTTTGACAACTATAGTTTGTAAAAGTTTATTAAAAATGAGTTTATAAAAGTTTAGTTTATAAAAGTTCAGATATAGAACAACATTTATTGGTAAGATTATATTTAAATTTTAAAAAATTAATAATTTAAATAATATAATTATTTAAAAACTTCTTTTTTTACAACATTTATTATTAATATTAATAATAATAATATTAAGAACAACATTTATTAAAAATTATATTTATTAAAAAACTTTTTTTACATACAATTAAGTAGAAGAATTTTATTTTTATTTTTAGGAAATACTTTCATACTAAATAATTTATCTTATTAAGATGTGTTCTATTGGGTTAATGACATCAGATGCTTGCGAAGGCCAACAAGATGTTATTGAAACTTTAAGCAATGAAGAAAAAATAATTATATCTTTACGCTGTAATATTGAATTATCAAACTTAGAAATATTATGTGAAAGACATAATACAAAATATTTGAAAATGTATCCTATATGGCAGAAAGCTTGTTGTGATCCATTCAATAGACATACAAAGAAAATCACAAGTATGTAGCTGTAAAATTTAAATATTTCATTAATTTATGTTTTTCAAAAAATAAACGAAAGTTTTGAACTAATGTGCAGACATACTTTATACAATTCAATTACTTTTAGAAAATCTTGGCGTAGTTACAATAAAAGAGTCACAAGTCATGATGAGAAATTGTTTGAATGTAAACAAAAGATTGCCAGAAAAAAAGAACTTACAGAAGAGGAGCAAAGTAAGAGTGAACAAGATGAGGATTTTCTAATATCACCATGCAAAAAAATAAGACAGGAGATCAATAAAGAACTCAAAAATTTTAGTTTATCTCCTCTAAAATCTCATTCAAAATCATTAAAACATATACTGTCAGAAGGAAAGCAAAAAGTTGCATGCATCAACGAAATGGCGTATAACGCTACTAGAAAAATTGAAACTCAATTTTCCTCAAAACTATGTTATGAAACCAATGGGATGAAAAAGAAGGCTGCAAACTTTGATGAAATTATGAGCTTGGTAAAAGAAAAAATTCTATGTTCTGACAAACGAACTATTGTTCAACTTCTAACACTGGCACCCCCAAGTTGGTCAATATTAGAAGTACAAAATAACTTTTCGGTTACAGAATACCAGGCCAAGATGGCTAGAAAAATTTTTAATAAAAAAGGATTGTTAGGTATCTCTCCATTGTATAAGGGTAAAGTCTTACATAAAGAAATAGAAGATTCAGTTAAATTGTTTTATGACTCAAGTGATTTATGTCGAACTATGCCTGGAAAAAAAGATTATGTCAGCATTCAAAAGAACGTCCACAAACAAAAAAAACTGCTTTTGTGTAATTTAAAGGAACTATATGTATTATACAAAGAAAACAATCCAGAAATACAAATAAGTTACTCAAAATTTGCTTCACTTAGACCAAAGTGGTGCATTTTGCCAGGTGCAAGTGGTACACATTCTGTTTGTGTTTGTTCTTATCACCAAAATGCCATTTTGCTAGTGGATGCCTTAAATATTGAACTAACGTATAAGGATTTACTTTTGAAAACTGTTTGCTCAGTAGAAAACAAAGAATGCATGCTTGCACAGTGTGATAATTGTCCTGGTAAAGAACTGCTCACCATGTATTTGTATGAGATTTTTGGAGAATACGAAGATGATTTTGAGATACACTACAAACAATGGCAAACTACTGATCGTGCAACACTATTGAGTTTAACAACAGATGTTCCAACGTTTATTGAACTATTGGTATCTTGTTTTGAAAAGCTACAATCTCATTCTTATATTACCAAATCTCAATCACAATACCTTAATCAACTAAAAGAAAATATGGATCAATCAAACATTATCATTCTTGGCGACTTTGCTGAAAATTATGCTTTTGTAGTCCAAGATGAAATACAGAGCTATCACTGGAACACCCAACAATGTTCTTTACATCCATTAGTGATATACTATAAAGAAGAAAATGGTGTAGTGAAACATATTTCTTACTGTTTTATATCAGACGACATTATACACGATGTAACTTATGTATACAAGATATTTCAACTAATTATACCAATATTAAAAACAAAATTTCTTGATTTATCCAAATTGCATTTATTCACTGATGGCTATGTATGAATTTTGTGTTGAGAAAATTAAGGCTGTTAACTTCATTTACATAAAGGGATTGGACTTACAATTGCAACGTGAAAAGCAAAAAGAAAGGTACACTGATGTAACAACTCTACCAGGTACTCGTAGCTTTCATCAATTTATACATCTTGGAGATAATAGGGTTGGGGCGAAGAGGTGTAGTACAGACACTAAATATACAATAATTCACAATCTTAAAAAGAAACATATATTTGAACCTGATACTGTCACTTTAGGAGGTTATGTTGCGGTAGTTTATGATGATAAGTGGTGGATCGGCATTGTAACTGAAATCAACCTAGAAGAAGTTGATGCTGAAGTTAAGTTTCTCCACCCAAGAGGTCCATCAATCTATTTTAACTGGCCTGAAAGAGACAACCACTGTTTTATTCCTAACATCAATATATTGAAAAAACTATCTGTTCCACAAGCTTGCTCTAGTTCTGGTAGAAACTATGTGTTTGAAAATGTTGAAATAGAAGAAGTGCAAGTAAAATGGCAACAATATTGTGAACTATTACAAATACAGTCAAAATAACTTGCACATTCGATACCTTTAAAAATCTTGTATATTTAAGTAACTTTGTAAATTAGGAATAATTTATTTTAATTGAATTTATAAATATTTTTTAGGAATTTCTTAAAAAAGTTATACATCTTTAAAATTAAAGTTCTATATGTTTCAGTTTTTTTTCCAGTTAGATTTTTTGTGCCTAGTAAGATTATAACTAGCTTAAAATATTGAAAGCAAAAAAAAAAAAAATTTGACGGGGGTGTTTTGAGATATTGGGCCCTAAAGTTAGATTATATAAACTAGTTGATTTATTAATTTTTAAGGATGTTCCTCTAACATTTCAGCATTTTAAGTACATTTATTGAATTCAGCATTAAAAAACCATTATAAATGTATATTTTTATATTTTTGCCATTTTTATTTCTTATTTTATTGAGGAAAACAACTTTTCAGAATGTTATGAAAACCGGGTCATTTTGAGAAACCAGGTCCAAATTAAATTTGCTGTATCTTGTCAACCGCTTGACATTTTTAGCTGAAATTTTGCATGCAATATTTTTTTATAAATAGGAATCATGTGTCAAAATTTAAAACAAAAAGAAGACACATGGTTCAATGGAGTGGGTGATTTGATGTGGAATTACCCTATAATGACAAGTTGATACATATAGTTCTATTATTTGCGAGTGTTCTGATGCTGCAATTGTGACTTGAAAATATTGACAGATTTTGAGTCGATAGTGTTATACAGTTTTTGACTTGATGCGGTTGAAGCATAAACTTATGGTTACATCTAAGGTCATATGACATAGATTTGGAAAAGGGATAACATTGCGGTACATAGAAATCAACTTATTTAAGGTTTTTATTAATTTTGAATTGTTCTATGAGATCCCCATTTTCTTTTTCTTTTGGTAGTGTTGTCAGTTTATAAGTATGATGTCTAAAGGAGTTTGTTTTGTTGCACGATAATGAATGTGCTCTAATTTGTTGATATTGCCTCTAAGTTGTGTATAACAAACTCTAGATGAGGTCCAAGGTATGAAATGTATAATATTTGCTAGAGGAATACACCACATCTTCAGAATGCATTTTTTAGCACATATAATTTCCAGTTTTTCCATCCTTTTCTTTTCACAAAACCATGCTGAACTTTTAAAGCTTTAAGTAATTAAACCATTGGTTAGCAAGTGATCAGATACTTATTCATCAATTATTCCCTCAAGTATTTTACACGAAACTAATGTCTTTGAGACTGGTCTATAGTTACTAAAATTTGACTTACCTTTTTTGATTATTGGCATAACTTCCGGTTTCTTCCACATACCTGGAACTTCTGGAGTTGCATATGAGGAATTGAAGTTAAGTGTTAGGGGTACTGCAAAAGCGTCTGTACATTTTTTTAGGACTAAAATGTACTCCTGTAAATCCTTTTGATTTGGTCACATCAAGGTTTATCAGTCTAGATTTTACTTTTTGGTAATTGATAATCTCTCCTTTTTTGATACATTTAATGTTGGTTCCATTGTGGAAATCTGGTATAAGACCTTCTGGTTCTATTTCTACAATAATATATATAATATATTATTAGATAACTTATACATCCATTTACATAAGAAAGCAATGACAGGCTTGTTCTAAAAACATTTGTATTTACATTATTTGAAGCAATTTGAATGTTAATAATGCAAGCCTTCCCAGGAAAGGCATGCGGTTTTTTGTCTTGTATGACCACGCGTGAGTATTTTATTTTAGACAACTTGATAACGGCCGATTGCAAGTTTTTTAATATGCGTTGCTGACAAAAGTTTTAAAACAAAATAACAAAATAGGAATTTAAAATAAACTTAAATAGAAAATAATAACAATAATTTAAACAATTTGTGTATGGTTTTTATTTTTGTTTCTTCATAGTGGTTATTATTTTTGGCAACAAAATTTGGTAAGTCAAAGCAAAAAAAAAAAAAAAAAGTTGCAAACATTAAAAATAATGATTTTCCTATATTTTGTTTTTTTTCAAAGGGAAAACGAAAATATAAATTGTCATCTGTTTGTAAAATATATTTGTATAACTTTAATGTAACAAGTATATATCAAGGGGTGAGTCAAGCAATCGTAATTTGCAAACCCTGGAAAAATATCTGATCTTTAAAATTTTAGCTAATGCAAAGCTGTGTACTGTTTTCAAGAAACAAATTATTATAATTTTGTTAGCAAGAAAAATATAAAAAGAAAACAAACAAACTTACGACTACAAAAGTAATAATACTCTCGCCACTAACTGAATTAAAAAATTAATAAAACTATAATAGTGTTATTACTTTTATAAAGCACTTATTACTTTTAAAGTTCATTCTTTGTTCAAAAAACATTAGCAATTCTAAACATTAAATCAAGTAGAAAAGCATCTAGAAAAAATGAAGCGGATACTCAAATATTATTAAAAACTTCAGGAGTTTTTACAAATCACTAAAATAACTTTATAAAAATGTACTTTATTAAAAGTTTAACGTAATTAAAAATGTAATAATACTCCGTAAAAAACGCACATTGATTTTAAAATCAACCAATAAAAATTGGTTGATTTGAAAATTAACGTGTGTTTCTACGTATCATTAGTAACTTTTTTAATAATGCTAAACCTTTTTATACATTACGTTTTGATAAAGTTTATTTACATTTTTATAAGTTAATCTAAGTTTTAAATATTATTTGGATATCCACTAAATTTTTCTAGATGCTTTTCTACTTCAATTAAAATTTGAGAGAACTTATATTATATGAACAAAGAATGAATTAAAAAAGTTATAAGTGCGTTATAAAAGTAATAATACTATTATAGTGTTATTACTTTGGCACTGTTTCAGTTGCCTACCCCTATCATTTTACATCTTAGGTCATATGACATTGATTTGGAAAAGGGATAACCTAGTAACCTTGACCCTAGAATCATATAAAAACATTGACCTGAAAATTTATAGAAAGCACTCTAATTTGATGTTGAAGTTTAAAAAATTACACTAAAAACGCTAATAATCGCCATTTTTTTCATACACGAAATGTGATTAAATTCTTTTTCTTCATTAACTTAAAAACAGCCCAGTTTTTATTAACACTTTTAAGAAAAATTATTTAAAGCAAATTTCCAGGAGTTTCTGACTTATTCTGACCCAAACCCTAACCCTGACCCTAACCATGTACATTTAATTGCGCCAATCCCTATTTGTCAGTCAATGTATGTACATTTAATTGCTCCAATCCCTACTTGTCAGTAGATGTATTTACATCTAAAAAGCTGTTTCAAAGATTTTTTATTTTAAAAAAAATACATATATATTCATGATAATATTTAACTAAATATAAATAAATTTCAATAATGATGACAACAAAAACCGGGTAGCATGAACTAAAAAAAAAAATTTCTAAACAATTGATTTCTAAATAAAAACCGATTAAAAGACATTTTCAAAAAGATAGCAATATTAGCGTTCTTAGTGTAATTTTTTTAACTTCAGCATCAAATTAGAGTACTTTCCTTGAATTTTTAGGTCAATGTTTTTATACAAATCTTAAGAGCATGAAATTCTCTATCATAATCAATCATGAAATGATAGGGGTAGGAAACTGAAACAGCGCCATTACTTTTAGAATGCAGTTAGTCACTAGAGTTTATTATTTTTGTATTTGTAAGTTTATTGTTTTATTTTTTATAACTTTTTTGCTAACAAATTAAAAATGATTCGCCCCTTGAAAACAAAGAACATGTTTTTGTATAAATTAAAATTTTGAAGACCAGATATTTTTCCAGATTTTGCATTTCGCTTAATTTAACTCTTGCAATTATATAAATATATTTTACAAATATATTTTAATTAATATTTTCGCTTTCTTTTTTAAAAAAAGTTAAATAAAGGAAAATCGTTTTTTTTATTGTAGACTTGGAACTTTTTTTTTTTACTTCGCCTCATCTAATTTTGCTAAAGAATATAACAACCACTCTAAGGAAACAAAAATAAAAACAGAACATAAATTATTTAAATTATTTATTTATTTTTATTTTTTTCTATTTAAATTTATTTTTATTTCCTATTTTATTAGTTTTGCTTTTTTTGTTTTTAGAACTTTTTTGCCATGATTAATATTATAAAACTTGCAAACGGCTGTGGATCAAGTTGCCTAAAATAAAATACTAATGCATAGTCATACAAGACGAAAAAACCCCACACCTTTCCTGGAAAGGCTTGTAATGCATTTCTTAGTTTCAAATATTAGTTTCAAACAAGTCTTGTCTTGATGTCTTAAAAACAGAAATTGTCTGGTTCGGAAAAGAAGCGCCTTAAACATCTTAAACTTCAAACGGTTTTGCAGTTTTACTAGTGCATCTCTTGCTGATTGTCACTACTGCAAATAATTCTTCTTGTGTTTTAGCATTATTTCGGAAATCTTGAGTATGCTATGGGATCGTCCATAAATTACGCAACGCAAAGCTTATTTTAAAAATATAAGTAGAACATTTTGCTTTTTTGAGCAGCGGCTTTTGCTGGACTTGAAGGGTTACTTATACGTGGTTTAATTAAAGACTCTGCGAGGGTAAACTTTTAACACTTTTAGTTTATTAGTTAAATTTCGCATTAAATAATTTATGGACAATCCCTATAATGTTTTATAAAGGCCTCATACTATATAAGACTTTTTTTTCAAAATTAAACCTCATTTGCTATTCCTTATTTTCTTTAACTTTTCACACAACAGGCATTTGAAAACATTATAGTTGAAGACCATATTTTACTTCATATCATAAAAACATTTTTAAATAATAAACTGGCAAAAAATGTGAAATTATGAGAAGCTACATGAAAAACAGAAATTAATGCTACAAATCTGTTTAAGTATCTTATATAAAAATGTTCTAAACACTATTTAATTTATGTTATCATATTTATAATACTTAAGCAATGTGCATCTCATGTACAACGTACCCATGCATGGGGCGGTAGAGGATTTGATCTTTTTTATAAATATTTGAGCCTCTGTATGTTTAATGTTTTTTACTTTTTTTAATTTGAAAAGGGTTATAACTTGACTAATACTACGAATACAGGATATTTAATGCTTATAGGTAAATATATGAAACTTTTAAAAACATGCTATGCAAAGATGTAGGTATTACAAAAGAAGGTAAAAAAGTTTTATTTTTAAGAGACATATTGCTTGTGCCCCTCCTACCCCCACCCCCCACCCCAGTTTGAAAAAGTTGTCTATGGCTATTTTTAATCAAACATTCTATACATAAAGAAACATTACAAAAACAAAACAACTAAAAAATTTATAAAAAAAAAAGACTATCAACAATGTGTAACTAACCAGCATGAGCTATAAGTCTTGCACCAACCAGCTCACCTACCATTATAGTAAGATTAGGAGCAATTGCTTGCATACGATTTTTTAAATAATCATATAATGACATTCGATACTCAGCAATCTGTATGATTTGATCACACAAAAATGTTATATTCTCAATATCTTCATCAGATATATCAGTACCCATGGATATTTCAGCAGCAGCTTTTACTTCATCTTCTACATCCTCAGGAAGAATACTTGAAAGATCTGTACTCGCAGTCTTTACTTTAAATCCTAACAATTTTATACAAATATGGTATTAAAATAATGATATTTTTTTCCACAAAAAGCGCAGTTTACAATCAAGTTTCAAAAAACCTTAAAAGTTAAAAAAAAAACTTTCTATATATGGGCAATTCCGCGAGAAAGAGGAGGAAAAAAAAAAAAAAAAAAAAAAAAAGTCACGAAAACACATAATAAACTCCATAACTATTTTAAAATACTTTGGAGCTTATTTACAGTTCTGTTGTGTAGTGTTAAAAATCGTACCATATATCCATATTTGAAAACTTAGATAATGTTTTATTGCATTTTTTTAACATATTATTATGGTTGTTAATAATTATTTATACTTTTTTTCTTACATCATTGTGTCATTATATTTGTTGCTTTTAGGCACTGGATTTTTCGTTAAGACCATCAAGACAAAAAAAAAAAAAAAAAAAAAAAAAAAAAAAAAAAAGCTTGTAAAACTTCAAGTATATAAAAACATCAATATGCGCTAAATACGCACACCAAAGGATTTTTTTTTACCATGCCGTTCACTGCATTAAGTCTGGAAAAGTTGTTTTGTTCAGAAGTGGTAAAAAGTAAGCGTTACGACCATCACGCTACTTAAAGCTAATTTGAAAAAAGTTTAAGACTTTAATGCTGTACTAAATTATATGATAGTATTTCACATTTTTGGAAAGTTTCAAATCATTTTCATTTTTGGTAACTTAAAGAGTGTCAAATGTTATGACCGTCAATCTCGCGGAATCGCTCATATATATATATATATATATATATATATATATATATATATATATATATATGTATGCATATAATGCCAACCTAACGGTGTCTGAGATCGGCAATTTTTTGCTCAGACACTGTTAGTAAAATCAATATCTCTTTATAATAAATAATGCTGAACTTAATAGTAGTAGTACCCACTCATGCTTATTTGACAATGAACTCTTGGCAGCCATTCAAGGCGAGTTAATGGTGAGAAAAATTCTTTCAGCTTTTTATGTAAATATTATGTAAAGTTAACTTATGTAAATTGATATTAATGTACATTCAATGTAAAAACTCCATATGTATTGCACCTCGCACAATTTGTAAGTGTAAATGTTACTATGTTAAGTTGAGTTAGCGGGCCCTGTATGGAACAATCATGTATAATATAACCTCTACAAATTTTTAAAAAATCATTTCTCTTTGCTTTTTAAAAATTATTTATTTTAACTATTTTATTTCATACTTAAAAAACAGCAAGATTGAAAAAACTAAAAAGAAAAAAGATTTTAAGCTTGACTGTGGATTTGAACCCATGATATTGTCAATGTTTATACAGAGTACAACAAGTACCAGTGGTACACTAAACCACTAGGCTACTGAAGATTTTTATGTTTATACTATGTTTCTGCTAATATTTTAAAGTGGATTACCCAGATTTTTCCCTGACCCACTAACTGTTTTTCTTGAATTAATTCAAGTGACCAAAACTTAACTTTAGAAAAATTAGACACAGACTCATAAAAAAATCCTCTTTAATTTCAAAAATATAGAAATTAAAATCAAAATTCAAAAATATCAAAAGAAGTTCATAAAACTATCTACCGATTAAGATATTATATTACGCGTACTATATACAACTTACTTAAAATACTTAAGTTTGATAAAGAACCATTTTGCCTAATTTCACCATGATTTTTACTAAATTTAACCTTATTTCCCTGATTATTCCCTGATTTTTTGCAGATATCTGAATTCCCTGACTTTTCGAAGTTTTCTCTGATCTGGCAGACAGTAAATATTTAAAAACCCCAATATTTTATTAAAAAAAACTAATGTATAAATATATTAAAGAAAATTATTAAATATAATTTCATTATTAATAGATATGTAATATGCAAATGCAAAAAGCAATATGTAATATTCAAATGTAAAAAGTCCATTTATATAATGCTATGTACAAACATCTATAAGTGTAAACGTCAGTACTACTGACAGTAGGTAAGTTGAGTTTGTGGATCGTATATTTAAGTATGGAGCATATTAAACATAAAAAAAATTTTAAAATTAGGTTTCTGTTTTTTTGCTTAAACTGTTTTGTTATAACACGTGCCGTAAACGCCTTATATGACCACGCATATATATTTTTTTGACAACTTGGCCAAGGTTTCTTGCATGTTTTACATTCATAGAAGAGTATTTGACTTTTTGAAAATCCCAAAAAAAAATTTCTATGAAAATCCCGGAAAATTATTTAATTAAAAATTGATCGTTTTATAGGGTTATTCATTTTTATATGTGCATCTTTTGATTTTATATGCGTGTTTATTCATTCTTATATGCGCATTTATTCATTTATTAATTTAATAATGTAATAAAATTAAAATAAATTAAATACTAAATTATATAAACCATCACAGAATGTAAAAAGTCTCAGTTTTAAGTATTTTTAACCTCGTTAACCAGGAAATAAGAAAAATTTGTTTTGAAAAAAGTAAATTGTTTTTTTTAAAACAAAATGCTTAAATGATTTTTTTTTTTGTTCTTATTGCTTTTTTAAAACGCATATAAGAATGAATAAATACGCATATAAAATAGAATAGACGCGCATATAAGAATGAATTACCCTGTAAAAGACAACAAAAACTTTCTTAAACTTTTAAAACGGAATTTAGAATATTTAACTTTTTACAAAAAGGAATTTTTAATATTCGAAAAAGTTAATTTGAATGAATTAAAAAGCAAAAAAAAAAAAAAAATTGTTACGAAAATTGATCTCGTAGAAATTTTAATTATAGAAAACATTTGTTTAAATGCAAAAGCTGTTGTATTTAAAATTTTATGTAAAAATATATAATTTTTTTTTTTCAAATTAATAACAAAAAACATCCATAAATTTCTGGAAAATTAAAAGTGAATTTCCGGAATTCCGGGAATTCCCGTAAAAAACGCATCTATGTACATTGAAGAAAAGAGCTGAATTAACAAACGTTAACTAAAATTAAAAGAAATTAACTATAAACTGAAAACAGAAATAAAAACTAAAAAATTAAAAAAAATAGAAAACTAAACTAAAAAAAATGAAAATCATAACGAATGATAAAATGAATAAAAAAATCAGAAAAAATAAAAGAATAAAATTAATATATGCTTTTATCTTAATTTAAAACTGTTTCATTAAAAAGAGTTTAGACAAAATCGAAGTTTTAAAGTTATTTAATCCAAGCTTAATTACTTTAAAAATTATTTTCTTATGTCAGCTTAGTAAATAAAACATTAATTAAAAAAGATACCAGTTGACTTGAATTCTCTCCTACTGCTTATATAACAGTTGTGCCTTATAAATGACACAATTAATCAACATGGCCATATGGGAAATAAGATCTTTAAACTATTAATTGAAACGTTTTTAAACTAATTAAGTTTGAACTATTGAAATGCTTCTAAATTAAAAAAATATATTTATTTTATGTTTTTATTTTCTTTTGTTTATCTTTTATTTATTTTATTACTTGTTAAGTTTGTTTCTCTTTTCAGTTTATGGTTTGTTTATTTTTAATTTTCATTTTAAATTAGTTTAGTTTTTTCAACACAAAATTTAAAACATGCTAATTAACATTATATGCAAAAACCGTGGCCAAGTTGTTAAAAAAAAATGTATGCGTGGTCATTTAAGACGTGCAACCTTAATAGGCACAATAAAGCACATGTTTCCTGAGAAGGCTTGCTTTATGTTTGTTTTTTTAAATCACTAAGATTAAAAAACAAAAAAAGTATTTTATTATCCTAGCAGAGGACTTGAACCTTTGATGACAATTACCTTACCGCTCAGAGAACATTGTACCTAATCATTGACCTAATAATTTGTTTTTATTGCTTTAGCTGAGATCTTTAAATAAATTCTTTTATGTAAATAAAAGAAAAATTTCCATAGCAAATTAATGACAATAGTTATTAACACATTGTATGCAGGACACATACTAGTATGCTTTATGAAGGCTGTTACTAGACCGCTTGCTGGGTTAGTTTGACAACATGGTTTGTTTTTCTGTATTACGACAACATTTTAGTGTTAAAAAAAATCAATATAAATGTAAAACTACTTTTTTATTTCTCCTTGCAAAGCTACTGCAAAATGTACCCTTAAGCAATGTGTTAATTTAGCCCCCCTCCTATAATTGTTCAAGTTATGCCATAATATAATAATCCAAAAAAATGGTAATAAATAGCTAAATTAAAAGGTTTTTAAATATTAAAAAAATGAAATTATATAAATAATATATTTACTGACAAAATAAGTCTCAAACTAAAAACAAAAAGTGCAGTTTACCAATAGCTTTAACTGTTTTGGCGTAAGCTAAATTATCTGTGACAATTTTTCCAAGCTCTGGAAAATGCCATCCGTACCATTCTCTACATCTCATAATATAGTTATTAAGTTCTTTATCCAAATCATCAAGTAAGGATATAGCTTGGACAATCATGGTATCAACTTTATCAGGACTAAACTTTAACTTATAGCGAGATAAACTGTGCGCCAAACCAAGTGACATAGCAGTAAATTCTTTGTCAGTTATGCCTAATCAATAATATAATACTTTAAAGTTGTTTATTGTTAAAGTCTATTTATTTAAAAAATTATTTTAAAAATTATCAAAACTAACAAGAAGAAATATTCTTTAAAAAATGGAAAAATTGGAAAAATTGGAAAAATTCTTTAAAAAAAAAGACATAAGTGTACCTGTGATTAGGCCATTCATTTGAGTCCTAATCCCTCTCATTAGTTCATTAACAGCAGTAGAACAAACACAGTTTATGTCAAATTTATCCTAATATAGTAAAAAAATAAAATAAAAAAATAAAAAAAAAGGTTAAATGCTGAATCTTTAGATGATGGTAGACTAGTCAATGTAGCTAGAACCAAAATTTATTTTCTTTTTAGCGAAATCAATTTTATTTAATTTCCAGCTTGGAAAGCAAATTATTTTTTTACGTTAAAAATTATCACATAAAAACTAAGTACTAATAAAAATAATATTATTTAAAACATTTAAAACTAATCACAATAAAAATAAGTATACACATATATGCAGAGATGTATATTGATGTTAAGGTCTTAAAACTTAACTCTAGGTCTCAAGATTTAACTCTTGCTTGGAGTTCTGGTGTTGGTAATTAATAATAAATTGATACCATCAGGATTAACATGTTATTTAAGTTATGAAATTAAGTGATACATTGATATTAGTTATATGTCTTATACAAAGTACTTAAATAGATTTTTTTTAGTATCCTGTGTGGGTATTATAGTAAAAAAAAAAAAAAATAGCATGTCTTTTTTATGCATGCTATTATTAATTTCATAGATTATCTTGTGTCAATTTTTATTAGCACATTTTGCAATAGAAAAAACCTGTTAGTTTTCTGTTATTATTAGAGATATCTTTTGTTGACTACAACAGTGTACTGCACAATTTGCCATAACATAATTATATTATACATGCATAATTACATTTTATTATAGAGTAATGTGTATTTATGTTGAAATGATACATCAGCTAATAGTCTAATAGTATACATACGCGAGTGAGCATGTATCTTGTTGTGTTAAACTTCTAAGAATCTAAATCCTTGCTCTTGGTCTTTTGAAAAATTTAAAAGTCTTGGGTTGAGTTTTTGATGTCTTGGTCTTGAGTCATAAAATCTTGGGGTTTGTCTTGGTCTCGATCTTTACTGTCTCGACTACATTTCTGCATATGTGTGTGTGTATATATGTGTGTTTGTGTGCATATAATTAGTATAAACTATTATTATTTATAATATTATGTATTATTATAAATAAAAAATATATTTTTCAACCTTAATTAAATTTCCTATTTTTGCATCAGCGACAGCAAGCTCTTCGTGCATTTCTTTAGATGCTACTTTTTTCATTATCTTTTTTAATGATTTAGACATCTTGCCTTCAATTGATGCGGTGACAGCTAAATGAAAAACTCTAATTATATTGTCTATATCTATAACAAAATACAAGTGTATAAAAAGATCTTTTTTAAAAATAGTATGCTATGTTAAGATATTAAATGTTTTTATTATAGCATAGATATATAAAAGCTCAATAAAAGATAAATATCTGTTCAACAACATTTTTGACATTTTCAGATCTTCACTCTTAAAGTAGAGTAAAACTTTATGACATAGGGACTATTTTAGAGACAATTTTTAAGAGCTTAATTAAAAGTATTTAGGACAGAGTGAAATCGGAAATTAAAATGAAATATAACACAATTTAGCACAATCGAAAAATAAGAATGAGTTTCCAGATTTAATTTTTTAAATTTAGGTATGTACCCAAAAAAACAAAAAATTAACAAAACACAACTTAAATATTACTAACACAGTGAACTCCCAATATCTCAAACCGCAGATAACTTGATCTTCCAGTAACTCAAAGTACTTTCAAGTTCTCCTTAAACCCTCACTAACACTTTCTCATCAAAATTTACTCAATAATTTAAACCTCCACTAGCTAAAACATTCGCTAGGTCAAAACATTTTATTTGTTCCTGTGGTTAATATTCTTCTGATAAATCAAACTTTAGAAGAAAAACAAAACTTTAGTAAAAGTTATTATTTTTTTATATTAAACTTTTTGCCCTCAAGCACAGCCAAGTTTCCCATCAAAAGTTTTAATAGATTCAAAAAAAAAAAATCAAGCTAACCATCAGACTCTGGAAATTCTTTGATATTAAACTTTTAGAATTGATGCTGATACTGATAATTTACTCTTTACATTTAAAAGCCATTTAAAAACAAGATTATCTAAATTTGAAAATGTTTCATTTTTAACTCTCATATGTTTTGACTTAATCCCTTGCTTCTTCATAGATTCTTCTTTTTTTTAATAAGTTTTCTTTGATTGATTTTGTGTTAGTTTTTCTCTTTACAGCAACAGTAGCCATAGTAAAATGTAAACAAAATACACCATTTTTAATTCTAATGCACGTTAGCATAACTTATACTGTAAACTATTTTAAATAATATAGTTTACAGTACAAGTTATGCTAATGTGCATTAGAATATTATATTAAAAGTTGTGTACGATGGCTACTGTCGCTGTAAAGAGAAAAACTAACACAAAATCAATCAAAGAAAACTTATTAAAAAAAAGAAGAATCTATGAAGAAGCAAGGGAACAAGTCAAAACATATGAGAGTTAAAAATGAAACATTTTCAAATTTAGATAATCTTGTTTTTAAATGGCTTTTAAATGTAAAGAGTAAATTATCAGTATCAGCATCAATTCTAAAAGATTAATATCAAAGAATTTCTAGAGTCTGATGGTTAGCTTGATTGTTGGAAAAACAGATATATTTATTACAAGACATTATGAGGAGAGGGTAACTCTAGTACAACTGATATGAACACATCATGGAAGGGAACAACTTTATCCAGGTATAAACTTGATGAAACTTATAACACAGGTGGACTATTTTTTCCTATGCAACCTAATAAGCCACTAAATCTTCGATCTGAGGCTTGTATAGGGAGAAAGCAGAGTAAAAATCATCTTGAGATAGCCGCAGCAAATGCTGCAGGTGATAAAATTCATGTTTGTAAAAGGTAAATCAAAATCACCTCATTGCTTAAAAGGAGTTAACCACGTACCTAGCAAATACAGAAATCAAAATAAAAACATACTGTTTTTATTATTTATTTTTTTTGTTTTAAGAAAGTACCATTTATAATAGATAACTGCCCAGCACACCCTACAATTGATAATTTAAAACCTATTGAACTCATTTTTATCACCACAGAGTCATATCTAAACTTCAACCATTGGATCAAGGCAGGGCTGTGGAGTAGGAGTCAGAGTTGCGGAGTCGCAACATTTTTAGCGGAGTCGGATAATAGTAAAACTTCTAGGTATTGCATGTGCATGTACAAAACATTTAATTAAACTTATGTTCATACTAAACCTCAAAGAACGTTTCATAAATTTGTTAAAAAAGAAATTATTAACTTATCGTGTAATATTTTTGAAAGAATTCAAAGAATTTTTCAAAAATTTTGCTTTGGAGTTGGAGTTGTACTTAAAAAATCTTAACAACTGGAGTCAGAGTCGTTACTTTTTTTTTACGACTCTAAACCCCTGGATCAGGGTGTTATATGCTCTTTGAAAGTTTATTACAGATCTTTAGCATTACAAGATTTTAGATGCAATGAAAATGTTTGATCTTGCATGGCAAAAAGTGAAAACCTTCACCATCATTAATTGTTTTGCAAAATCAAAATTTATTTGAAAATCAGCAGAAATCTGCCCGTTTGGATGACAAGCCATATAAATCAGATAAAAAAACTTGAAACTTTTTACCCTCTAGGTACAACAGTTGAAGATGTCATTTCTGCAGATGAAAATTTAATGAGAACATTTACTAACAGACGAACTGTTGATAAAAGAAGTAAAAAAATGAAGCAAACAAACATGACAAATAAGTTTGACTTAAACAGCCTAACGGTAAAAGATTACTACATCTGTCCAACAACATCTGTGGAGCATTCCAAGATCATCTGTACACTTTTCTCTAAGATTATTTGTATTTTTTTTACACTAATAATATCTGTCCAATATCATCTCAAAATTTAATAACCCCTAACAACATCTTTAGATGTAACTACATCTGGTAATTTTCAACCAAGAAGATAACATCTGGAAAAATTTTTTTTAGATGTAGTTATATCTGAAAAAAATTTCTATATGTAATAACATCTGTTTAAAATAATGCATTATTAGTTAATTTTCCTAAAAGTAACTTTATCTTGAAATCTACAGATGTTATTACACTTTGATAATTTAAAAGATGTAACTACATCTGTGAAATCCAAAGATGTATTTGCATGTTATTACACTTCGATGATTTAAAAGATGTAACAACATATTTAATTTCATTTAATTTATACACAGATTTCATTAGACATAATGAAATTTCAGAGGTTGTTGGGCAGATGTTATTATACCTCATTATATTTACAGATGTTGTTGGCCAAATGTTATAAGACATGGCAAAAACTGTTGTTGTTAACCTGACCTAGACTAACCATTTTTTAAATGCTGCTTTTATGCTACTAGCATTATCCTTAGCATATATGTTTTCTGGTTTTTAAAGCATTAAACTCTTCAAAGATTCATTTTATTTTATAATCTCTTCAGTATGATTTTCATCCAGATAGTGAGTGGGTAACAGATATGATTCAATTTACTAATTATATAATTGCATTTCTAATTATAAGATGATCTATAATTATACCCAATGAAATGCATTTATGCATTGTATTGGTTTAATTGCATCAGTAACTTCTTATTTAACTGATGCTGGAACTTTTTTGGAACCAGTTAATGAAGATGAAGCCCCAAATAAGTAGTTATTTTAACTGACGAGGTTCTATTCCAGCAAAAATCATATGGGTTCATAAGCCATTTGTGTCATTATGTGCCTTTCATAAAAAACCGTTATGCAATTAGTAAGTGACCTGGGTTGATATTTAATTGGGGCTGGGTTTGATAAAATATAGCCGGGGCCGGTTTGTGACCGGGGTTGCATAAACATATATCCATCTCAAAGTATATTTTTTTATTAAAAATTCATAGTTATATTTTGTATATATATGCAACCCTCGAAATTAAGGTCGGCATTCGACAATGCTGACCTTACTGCCGACCTAAAGGTGTTTGAAGTCGGCAAAAAATTGCTGACCTCGTTTCTATGTTTTATGGTCAGACCTTTATATTAAATAATTTTTGCCCACCTGATGCCAACCTCAAAAAGATTGAGATCAGCAAATTATTGCCGACCTCATTTTTCCTAATTTCGAGGGTTGTATATCCATATATAAACATTATGATCAACATAATTATTATAACCATCATTATTATTATGATTAAAATGGTGATGATGATGATCATCATTATTATCATCATCATCAACAGCAAAAAATAGTAATGCTAAAGCCTGATAATAATGATAATGATCATCATGGTAATTATGATGATCATCATCATCATTTAGCCTCCCTCTTTTATGTTCTAATATAAACAACCTAGAGCTTTTTTTTTCTAAACTAAAGCTCATTCATACAATATGTAAGACACTTTCTTCAAGTTTTCTTACTTTTACGACTATTATTTTCTACTGCTGCTGCTACCTCTCTACATGCTGATACCATAATTACTTTAAACTTTTCTATCAAACATTGTTCGATACAATGTTATTTCAAATCTGTCTAGGATTATGCCTTCTTTTTTTGTCTTGCTTGAGTTACACCACATCCATCAGATCATCTTCTTTTTTGACAAGTACTAATCCATATAAATACTAAAGTTTATACAACAATGAAAGAATATTGCATGCCAACATCTAAATAAATAGCAAATATATATGTATATATCCATAATATGTATGCATAAAATGCATCTTTTACTCCTTCTGGAATAAAAGTTTAGAAGCTTTTATTACTTTTCTTTAATATTAGATCAAGCCTCATTCTACTCCACATTTTTTACCATCTTGAGCAGTTGCTTTATTAAACAATCATTATTTTCATATTTTTTACAAGAACATCTCTCTTAAGAACTAATTTACTTTTATTATTGCAAAAAGTTAATATAAAAAAGTCCTGTCTGATGTTAGGCTCTGTTATTCTAATTTTATGAAATCTTGTATCTTATCTCAGATGTTAGGTTCTAGAGACTTTTGGTTAGTCTTCAACAGTTTCATTAACTAAAGTAAGTCTAACATTTAATCTTAAATTCAAGGGTCTGATCTTTTTACTTCTCCCCAGAATAAAGCAGAGTTAATTGCAAAGAAATCTTACTCTAATTTGACTTATGAATATAATGAAATACTCTTCCTGCCAGTTAAACAGATTAACCCATTGTTAAACATCCAAATCACTCTGGCCTCCAATGCTAAAGTTATTTCTCAATTAAACACTTCTGCAGTTTGTGCTCCTGACAAGATTTCCATCATTGTCTTAAAAAAGTGTTCTCCAAAATTCTTATCACTTTTTGCTAAATTTTAAAAAAGTGCTAAATAAGTTGAACCAATTTTTCAAAATTCTAGAAAACACTTTGACCTCCAACTATCCTAATATTCGTCTTTACTCTGTTATTAGTTTCTTCATATAAAGGTTTTGAGGTTATTAAATTATATCTTTCTAAATGCAGTTTTAAAGTTATTTTTGAATGCCTTCACTCTTTATTTCAAATAACTTTTAGGGTACCACAACATTTTATATTTGCTCCTGTATTGCTTTTTATCTACAATAACAACCTTCATGAAATCTAAAGTGGCTCTATTTACTGATGACTCAACTCTATACTCTTCTCTTGACAAAAAGTCTTCACTTTTGATTGCTTAAAACAAGCATCTGATTTTTAATCTGATCTCTCTTCTGTAAAGCCTAAGGTTACTATGGCAACTATGATCCCAGCTTGCAGTGGTTTTAAATTCTGCAGTGGATTTAAATACTGGGCTTAAAATCCACAATATTTGTTGACAACAAAACTCATTTACTGCAAAAAAAATTGCAATATTGTTGGCATTCCTATATTGATGAATAACAACTCTCTTACTCTCAGACAAAGTCTAAAAAGCACACTGTAAATGTAACTAGACCTGCTTTAACTGCTTATCTTGAGCCACTCTCCCATTGCTGTAAGGTTCATGTCAATGCTCAAATGAGTTATTATCTCTATTACAATAAACCAAAACTCATTCTTGTTTGGATTCTTATTCAACAAGTTGCATACTTTTACTCTATCTGTCTTTTCATGCTATAAAAACTTTTATCAATCCAGTTTTTTACCTTGCACATCAAAAAAACCGTATAACTCTTAGTCATCTTCATGTTTTACTTTTATATACAACCTATAACTTTTTAAGTCTTCAGTTAACCATTTCCTAATTTTTTTTACTTATTCTCTATTTTAAAGTAACTCATAACTTAATAGTAGTTGTTTGCAATCTTGTTGGAAGTAAATTAGAGATCAAAAATATGTATATATGCCAGTATTTAATAAATAGTAAATGTAAGCATAAAATTATGATATAAAGTGTTTTAAAATTTTTTTCTAGCCCCTACTATCAACCCCTGCTAAATCTTTGCAGGGGTTGAAAAAAGTCTTATTAAAAAAAAAAAAAAAACTCTTCGAAATCTTAGGCTGTGTTTAAAAAAAGTTTTATTTTTAGCCGGGTAGACTGGGGCCAAGGCCCTGGTCACTTACTAAGTAAAACAAAATAATAAATGTATACCCAGAAAAACTAACTTTGTAGTTATAAAATATAAATTGGGAAATATTAAACAAATTATGTTTTTAAATGTGCGCTTTAATAGATTGACAATATAATTTGCCATCTTGAATTATTGCCATTTAACATTATTATTGTTGTAAGTAATAAAAAGCTGTCTGTAAATTTGTTAAGTGTAAATTCTATAAATATTTTCTAACTAAAAATTTCTAACTAAGAATTTGGCAACTATCTCTAATAAAAGATGTCATATAAATCTATAAAAGATCAATATAATAAATATGAAATTTTTATATTTGGAGATATATTTATCTCATATTACAGTTTTGAATAAGAAAGAATTTGAGCAAAAAAAGGTCCCAATTGTTAACTAAGAATAAGTAAAAAAAGAAGTTTTTATCAATGTAGTAATTAAACACAAATCACACTAAATGCAGTATGTAAACATAAATAGTTTATCTACACAAAAATAAACTAAATTATTTAAACTACATTATTGTATAAAATAACAATTCAATTATATTTCAAGCAAAATTACCTGACAATGCTTCTGTCGTATCTTCAAATTTCTTAAAGTGCTTCAATTTGACACTTTGAAAAAAAGATAAGAATTGCAATCATTTTGAAATCTTGAACATCCATTATTATTATAAATTAATTTTCAAACATACATTTTACTTGCTAGTTCAGGTGTTTCAAAATCTTTAAAGAGATCATCTACTTGTGATAACTTCTTCTCGTCAAGCAACTAAAGAAAAATAGTTCAAAATTTTACACTATTGTGAAGTAACACTGGAATGCTATCTTGTATCTATTGCTAAATTTTGTTTAAAAAAAGCACAAATCAATGTAGTGTAAATAACAAATTTTACCTTAAAAATTGCATAGCCAGCAGGTGTTTCAAACAAAACCAACATTTTCAATTTTAAACCAAAAATCCTATATTATTCCCTTATTATTAAATGTTATTATTTAATACCCTAATTTTTTATTCATAAAAAAAATACAAAATCTGTATATATATATATATATATATATATATATATATATATATATATATATATATATATATATATATATATATATATATATATATATATATATATATATATATATATATATATATATGTTTAGACTAAAAATAATTAATCAACTTTGTTCATTGTTCATAATTATAATACTAAATACAGATTTCAAGGGGATTGATTTCAAAAAAAAGTATTTAAATATATTTATTCTTCATTCAGATCATCTTTATTTTGTGTAGCAATTCTTTTAAATTGTAGATGAAAATCTTCAGGTATAGGTGCAGCGAGTAATCGTAAAAAATGCTTTCTCTCTTCTTTACTTAACATACATTGTACAACTTTTTTACCTTGATGACCACAAAACCATAAATCTGATGATATAGTACATTTTGCTTCAGCTTTAAACAACCATATTATACAACCCATTTCAACACTGGTCAGCGCAGTTTGTGCTTCTTGTGAAAGTTTTTCAAATGGTAAATCAAAATTGCTTAATAACATCAACATATCATTATAACTAATTGTTATAATTCTGCTAGATATATACTTAATAATTAAATTGATTCCTTCTTGAACTAAGCGATACTCAACCCCATGATCATTTGTACCAGCTTTTAATGCTGAGCGAGTTACAATTCGCACTCCTGTGTTAATTATTCTAATATTTTTGTTATGAGTCATTATATTATGAACAGCTTTTGAAACTAGATATATATGTCTCTTTTTTCCTGTTCCTAGACTTCTCACAAGAAGTTGTTTTGAAGGAAGATCATCTGAAAGATTGTAGAAAACTCTAATTGCATTAATATCAGGATCATCCTCACTTAAAAATATATAAGGATCTTCTTTTATTGATCCTCTCTTAAACTTTTTTTTTACAGGTTCACTTGAGACTTCATCACTAGTTTTTGCGTTGACATCTAAATCAGCAACAATCTGGTTATTGATTTCCTCTACCACAGAATCAGCAGGGGTCTCTGAATCTAAAGATTTGCGGTTTTGAACATCATCAAAATTTTTTATACCAATAGTTTCATTTGTTGCATGCATGACTTTGGACCACGGCAGCTCTGCTTTCTTTTCTAATACAGCTACAAAAAACCCACCAGTGTCTTGTAAATGAGGATAAATTCTCAAGCAAAACTGCAAGTTAATACTTTTTGCCTCTTCAATAGATGGTGGAAACATACTTGGTTTAATTAGAGATGGTTTTCCTGTCTCCTCAAAAAACTTAAGCTCCATTCCCTGCTTATTGAAAACTTTCCAGTTTAGCAAACCAGGTTTTCTTTTGAGATCAGGGATCTCATTTGAACAGTCCACTAATTGAACTGCGTTTTTTGATTGTAATAATACATGAGATAAAACTGCCTCATTCTCAATTGGATTAAATGAACATGTTGAGTAAACTAAACGACCACCAATTTTGAGCATCTCAAGTCCTCTGATAAGAATTCGTATTTGAAGTTGATGCAAAGCTATTCCCATATGAGGTGTCCATTTACTCCAAATAAGTGGATTTTTTCTTAACGTACCATCACCACTGCATGGAACATCACATAAAACTCTGTCAAAACTCAGAGCCTCATTTTCACCAGACTCATTCTTTAAAATAAGTTTTGGAAAAATTGATGCATCATGATTCGTAATAATAACACATGGTGTGTTTAATCTTTTAGCTTGGTGAGTAAGCATGTAACACCGTTTGTGATCAGCATCATTAGCTATAAGTGCTCCAGTAGGCAAAGCTTCATGCTGATTTTCATGCATTAACTCAATAATTTGGGCAGTTTTTGAACCGGGTGCAGCACACATGTCTAAAACTAAATGATGCGGTTTGATATCTAAAAGCATAGGTGGAATCATGCTTACAGCTTCCTGCCTAGTAATTGCTCCACATTCACTATCTTCTACTAAGAAGTTGTGCAATTTATGGAGAATATCAGAACGTCTTATAAATCGTCTGGACAAATTACTAGTCCAGGCTAATTCGTCAGGGTACCATGCTATTGGCTCCAAAAGCAGATCTTGTTCATTTTCTGGCTCTTCTTCTGTTTTTTCAGAAGGAATTGCATCATTAACATCACTAGAAGTTATTTTATTTATATACCCATCTTTTAAACTTTTCAATAAATCCATTGCGTGTCCTCGAATTTTAGTTATACGAAATGTTGAAGGCAAATCCTTTCGACAAACTTCGATGAAGTGACCCCATTCATTTTCATCAACAATGCATTGTGCCTAAATTAATTTTAAATAACAAATTTAAATAACAACTTAAATGTCTAATATTTTAAAATAAATGCATCATGTGATTACGTTATTTTACAAAATAAAATTGACATCGAAAAAAGTTAAAAGTTAAAATTTTTGTTTAAAAAAAAATTACGTAAATAGAAATTAAAGATGAATGAAATTAACCTTATAATAGTTCTCCATTAGCATGTTTTCTTTAACGATATCTTTCCAAGCTAAATCTTTTCGTTTTTCTTCATGTTTTTTATTTTTTCTCTTCCCCATCGTTTAACTATTTATTTTGAAAAACTATTTCTTCTAAAAGTTGAAAAAATCAAAAACATAATTTCATTGCATTTTATCACATGGCCAAAACTACAGCATGGCAGATAACTTATTAAAATTACAGACTACATAAAATTAAAGTAATTTTCTTTCATTAATTATATACTAACTATAAAATAAAAATTTATTAAATAATTATCAAATAGTTTTATTAATTATTTTTTTAAGTTACTTCTTTTTTTTATTATTTAAGTTATAATTTAACTTATTTAAAGTCATTACAATTGCTGCTCTATTATACTGAAATGAAGACTGTTACGTTTCGAGTAGTCGTAGCCTGCCGTAAAATTCTTAACTCAGGCATGGTACACACTCTTCTAAATATGTGGAACTTTGGTTCACGCGAACTTTTGTTATCTCGAACTGTTTTATTGGGTCCCTTGAAATCGTTTAATTAATAACTATCAAAATTCTCCGGTTAAGTCGAACTTTCGATAACTCGATCTTTGTTTAGTCGAATCATTTTTTAGTCCTCTTTCAGCAAACTATCTTTTAAGTGTACAGCGTCAATACAAAACATAAATTTTTATTCATTGAAACGTTTTTCACGTGTTTATTTGTATAATGTGTATATTTAATTGTTATACTTTAGAGAAAAATTGTCTTAACTTGAACTAATCTCATTTGATCCAATGTTTGACTTAAAGGAAATTTGCTTTAGTTAAAAGTCAAACCATTTTCTTGTTCCATTGTGTTCGAGTTGTTGTAAAGTAATTGTATAAGCTTTTAATCAATTGCAATATATGTGAAGTTTAATATCATAAAGTATAAAAACGTTTGTTATAAATAATTTATATTTGAAAAAATAAAAAATTTAAATAAATATTACATTTGAAAAGTTTTTTGTAACCACTATTATAATCTTGTAAAAGTAATATGAAGATAATAAAATAACAAACGCATGGGAGAGTGGGGCACCATGAAACTCTTTCGGTTTTTGCTTCATAACAATTTTTTAAATAATTCTTTTTTTTAAAAAAAAATAGTTTAACTTGTAGAAAAAATTTATACCTACAAAAATAAATTTGTAAATTACCGAAATATAACAGAATAAACTTATGAAACTATTAAAAGTAAAATTAGAAATTTGTTTCAAGGTCCCCTCATGGGTGGGGTACTTTGATACACAAAATAAGCATCATTAAAAAAGTAAGTAAAAAGTATAAAAGGTTGAGAAAAGGCAGATTTTTAATTGAAAGATAAACAAAATAATAAATATAACTCAAATAATGTATCCAAGATTCCAAATTGCATTTCAGAGAAGCAGATAATAATATCGTTTTAAATGTCATTTTTAAGCGTCAATAATTAATGGCTTTGTATCGAAATTGGATCTTCTTGTATTATATTTACATAAATCTTTTAAATATTGACTATAAATATTAAAAGAAATGATTTAAAGAATTCTTTGTGAAACAAAGAAGTACTATTCTGCAGTTTTAGGGTTCCCACAAATGCTGCTCCAAGTTATCTTATACTTGCTAATAAAAAACAACTACTCAGTTTTTAATATCAACTAATTTTTTCAATAATTTTGTTTAATAAAGTAAAGAGCTCATGAGGTGTAGTTTACAAAGTAATGTTAGATATTTTTTAGCTGCTCCAAGTTATCTTATACTTGCTAATAAAAAACAATTACTCAGTTTTTAATATCAACTTATTTTTTTCAATAATTTTGTTTAATAAAGTAAAGAGCTCGTGGGGTTTAGTTTACAAAGTAATGTTACTTACCCATAGACACGACAAAGTTGATGTTTGGAATTCAGTTTATTTATCGTCGATATACGGAATACTATTTGCTAGTTTAATTCCAATTGTTGTAAAAAATTTGTTAAATTCAGCTGCAATATAGAGTTTGAATCGTTAATTAATGTGTCAGAGAATTTGTATTTGTTTTAAGTTTTCCTGTAATTTCTTTCATTATTTTCCAGATTTGTTTCGAATTATTTTTATGTTTATTGATCAAGCAGGAGTAGTATTTTTTTTTTGCATTTTTGCGAAGTTTTTCAAATAAGGTTTTATAGGAGATATAGTTATTTTTATGTTTTACTTTTTTTTTTTTTTTTTTTTGATTTAGGTACCCCAAGAAGAAGTTGATTTAGGTACCCCAAGAAGTCCTTACGGTCTTATCACAGAGCACCGCAGAAGAGCATTTAATAGGAAGTTCACGCCTCCTTCCCAACCGATGTCGCAAAACTTGCTCAGAGGTGGGGTTTGAACCACGGATCTTACGTTTCTGAGGCTAGTGCGCTGCCACTGCGCCACGGCTGCTTCATGACTGATTTTGATTTTAAATATTTAATATATAGCTTTTGTTTTATTTTCGAGGCCTTTTGTAATCCAGGGACATGATATGTCTTTTGTTTTTAGAGCTGTTTCACACATAGAAAAACTTGTATCATAGACTTTATAAAATGTTTTTAAAAAAGTGCTGTAAATTGTGTTTAAACTATTATCAAAGTTTAAATGTTCCCAATTTATTAGCAACAAATGTTCTTTGAGGGAGTTTAAATTAATGTTGTTGAACAGCCTCTTTTTTATGGTGACACTTTTTTGCATTTCTTTTTTAATTTCTAGATTTATTGAAAAAAATATAGGAAAATGATCAGATACATCTGTTTTAATTATTCCATTTTTAAGCGATGTATTAAAAAAGTCAATGGTTAAGATCGAGTAGGTGTCAGGTGGGGGGGGGGGGGGTGCCATTACAACTTTTTCTGACTGAAAAAAAATAAAATAAAAGGTCCTCGTTTTCCAAAATTTGCCGACTGCCATTACGACATTTGCCGACTGTCTAACCTATACCGAAAGGGTCGACATTTGCCAACTAACTAGTCTAAAAGGGTCCGATTTGCCGACTAAGGGTCCAGTTTGCCGACTAAAAAAATCATTGATGGGGGAGGGGGTGTCATCCACCCTTCCCCCACACATCTATCTTGCCGGCCTTGGTTAAGATATTGTCAATTAAAGTGGATGAATAATTTGTAATTCTTGTTGGTCGATTTATTATTGGTATTGTTCCTGTTTCAAATGAATTGTTGTAAAATTTTCTAGTAATTTGATTTTCGTAATAATCAAAATAATCTAAATTAAAATCGCCAATCAAATAGTTTTTTTTATTTTCGAGATTAGTTTTTTCTATAATTTTCTATTGTAAACAATTGCTGAGGTTCAGCAATTGTTTACAATAGAAAATTGTAAGTTCTTCCAGTAGGAGGCCTATAACAACAACTTATTAGCAGGTTTTTTGATTTTTTGTTTATAATTTCAATAGTTAAAATAGTTAAATGTTTTAAAAAACTTTTTTTTATGTGCACACAGTTCTAATATGAGAATGTTAATAAATAAAGACGCCAACTTTAATTTTTTTTTTTTACGTGTTTAAATATGCAAATAGCAATTTGAAATTTTTTTTATTCTCATAAAAAACTATTCTATAATCAGTTGGTCCATTGATAAGTTCTTTAAGTAGTAAATCTTTGTACACACAGTTGATACTAGATTCATACTTCATTTTAAACCAGAAGAACAGTTGCTTTACTCAAAACTGTGACAATAACTTGTAGTTCTTAAATTATATTTTTACACCAATTTGATATATATATGAGAATTCCATTCCATTTGTTAACAAGAATTGAGGTAGAGCGTGGTACCACAGAGGTAGAATAAACTTCTAATGATAATAATCGAATGGACATGGACTAATTTCTAAAAAACATGTTACATATAAAAAACTATAATAAATGTTTTAAATAAACTGCACATACATACCAGATCAAACACAAAAACATACCAGTTGCTCTGTGCGTAGGTTATTAAAATAATATGCCATATTTTTACACCCATTTAATGCTAGACTTATACTCCATTCTTTAACCTGAGCGGAGGTTTTAATGCATATTTTTTCAAAGTCTTCAATATTAGGCAAATTAAATTCAATTGGCAAAATAAAACTTATAAAACTAAACAATGTTTTAGATGGAAAGACTTTAAGTAAAATTAAAATCACGTTGTTAGTGATTTTATCAGTGTTCATTAATCGCTTAATAAAAGAAAAGTTACATTCGTTTTCCCAGCCATTTTCCCATCCAATGTATAGTATTAATATCTCCCTTTCACTTGAATGCATAGTGATAAATAAACTTCTCAATAAAAATATAATACAAACAAATAAAATCAAATAATAATTATTGACAAATAACAAGCATGCAATAGATATCAGAAGATTAAACAACTTATCTGATGTTTGTAGGTTAGCCACGAGAGAAAAAACCCGCCAAAGTTTGTTTTATTTATACACTAAAATTTGTCTCGCTAAAAAAGCTGTTTTAATAAATTTAATTACATAGTGAATTGGGAAGTAACGCATTTAAAGTTACGTCAATTTAAACGAAAATTTTACGCATGTAACTACAAATTTTGTTGTATAAAGCAACAAAATTTGGCAAGGTTAAAGACGTTTTAGTTAGAAGTACAGAAAGTAATTTTTTTGATTTTTATCTGTATAAAGGGTTGAAATTTCAATAACTTGGAGGACATAACAAAAATTAAACGTTTTTCATATAAAAAAAGTAAAAACAAAAAGAATAATGCCAAAAAAAATAACTTAAACTATTATTTTCATCTATGCCCTCCAAAAATCTAATAAAATAGACATTAGTTTATAAGTATGTAAAATTTCAATCATCAAGCATGTAGCTTGATGAATGAGCTTAAATATCAAATCTTGATTGGCCCAAGACAGGTTTTCCGTAAAATACGCAAAAAACAGAAAAGTGTTCCAAAATCATTTAAAATATTTTAACAATGTTTATTTTTATTTCGTTTCATGGAAATATTTATTTAACAAAGAAAGATAATTCTTTTATATTTTTTTAATTCGAAGATTAAAGCGTTTATAGAAAAAAAATACTATTAATTTAAAGTGAGTGAATTTTTATACTTTTTATGCGGAAATTAATTTTTTTTTTTTTAAACAAATTCTTGCGACGTCAAGCTCGCTTTTATATTGAGTGACCACGTTTCAGTTACGCAAATTAAATTAAAAGAATTATCGGTTTCGCAAATGACATTTCGCAAATGACAAAAGTTTTCAAATTTCTCTTTTAATCTCCTAATATTATTATGGACAACGTTCAAATAACTATTAATGTTATCAAATTTTAGAAAATATTTAACTTCATTAGATAAACATATTTGCATTCAAATTCTGATGTATTAATTTCGTTAAAATAGTTTAAATCAGGATGAGACTCTTCGTTAAAATTTAAAACAATTGTTTAAAAAAAATTAAATATTTTTTCAAAATTATTAGAACTATTTGAATCCATATTAAAGAATAATAAATAATATAACATATGAATATATAAATAGTTCATTTAAATATCACGTGTATAAAATTTGTTATAAACAACTTTAGCAAATTTACCTTTAGAACGTAACTCTTGTTTGGCGAAAAGCTTTTTCCTGACTTCTATCGTCCGTTCGCTAAAATCTTCGTTTATGTAGATTTTTTGGTTCCAAAGTTTCAGATTGATGTAATTTTACAATATCGTGCTTCTGTCTTTGTAATTTAAGAATTTGACTATTATAGGCCTGTTTCTGGGTTTATCTGATTCTTTTCTTCCTACTCGGTGGTCTCTCTCTATATTTACATTATACTTAATTACATAATACTTAATGCCAATGCTCTCTACATTTACATTATACTCTATGCCATATTGATGTTTTATATTCTTGATTTTGATTAAAATGTTTAATACTTCTGTTCAGAGGGGCTTCCCCTTTAAGAAGCCTTATATGGGGCTTAGCTATAGATGAATCTATACCTTTGATTTCGTTAAAACATGTCTTAATGTTTGTTTTCACTTGATGTTGCGTGACATTTATTACTTTCACTAGATGTTGCATGACATTTATTCTACTGGATGTTAAGTGACATTACTTTCAATATTGAATTTTTATAAGTTTAACAACAATGTCACGTAGTTTCAGAAAAACTACGATGATGTTATTTTTACAAAAAAAGTTGTTCTTTCTGACCTCCATTCAAAAAACTGTTTTTAGTATATATTTGCATTTATTATATTTTTTTTTTAATATTCAGGACTAAATCAGCCATCCTGAAAAAATTATGTCATTTTAATCACAGCACATAAATAAATTTAAAATAATTAAAAGTTAATTTTTTAATTTTTGGACTATATAGTGTTATTAGTTACATTAACATTTTCTTTATATAGTTTTTACTTTTTAAAATTTTTAGATTATCACGACTACAATCTAAAAAAAAGAGGAAAAGTTTCTACCTTTGGGTAGAATTTGTGATATACCCTAAGTAAGATATAACTTTCTACCTTAAAATTTTAAAAAAACTTCAATTTTAAAAAGTAGAAAATTATACCTTACTAAGAGTATACCATACCTTACTAAGAGTATCACATACCCTACCTTAAAGTAGTAGCCTTTTTTTTTTTTAATGTGTACGTCTATAATGGATCGATTATAGACACCATGCGGTTTTGTCAAAATTGTTTTATACAACCTGCTCAAGTCAAAGGTATCTTTGGACTGAAGAACTGATCAGTATAATTTAATCTACAGCTGTCAAAAAAAAATTTTTTTTGTCTCAAATAACAACGATCGTTGAATTTCTATTAAAACTATTACAAAATAAAAAAGAAAGAAATAGTTAACAAATTCTCTCTATATTATATGGAGAAAATGTTTGGATTATTTTTCGTTGTTGTTTTTTTAAATTTGGTTTCAGGAAAACCTAACGATGAGATGTTAAAAGTTTTTTTAATTAAATACATAAAGACTATGTCAATGATATTTTTAGAGGACAGGAACACAAAATTATCTTAATTAAGCTATTTTCTTGAAGACATGACAATTATCTGACATAAAAGTCCAGCCATCAGTGGTAAAGGTCACCTGTTAACAATTATCAAATTCTTTATCGATGTAATACTTTGGAAAATATTCAAGACGATTAATGAAGACACTGTAAAAAATATCAGCTAGACACAGTGGCGGACTGGCCCACCGGCCCACTGGCCATTATGCCGGTGGGCCCCTTGAAATATATATAACGGTGGGCCCCTAATATATATATATATATATATATATATATATATATATATATATATATATATATATATATACATATATATATATATATATATATATATATATATATATATATATATAGTATAAATATTAGGTTATATATATATATATATATATATATATATATATATATATATATATATATATATATATATATATATATATATATATATATATATATATATATATATATATATATATAATTATTACAATTAATTATAAAGTTAAACTATTTTTTATTTCTTGTATATACTATTCAACTCTAATAAGTGCGAAATTCTCTAAAGAAATAGTTTTACTGTAAAACTAATTTCATGTAAAACTCTCCTTTGACAATCAATGATGATCGTAAAACTTTACAATCGTTATTGATTGTCGAAGAAGAGTTTTACATATAATTGTCATAAGGGAATTGCTAAGGTTTTGCAATTGTTAATGATTTTCAGATACAAATATAATCAATGATTTTCCTGAGGGAATTGACTTCGTAACTATTATTGCAATTGCGGTGCTTGAATTAATTAAAAAATGAATTAAATATTCATTTCAAAATTAAAAAAATAATAGTTCAACACAAAAACACACTTGATCAACCAGTTTACTGAAGCGATGTTAGTCTTCTTTTGAGGTTGGTATTTTAGTTTGTATAAAATTTATTATCTTTTTTTAATCTAAAACTTTTAGTTAACTTCCGCGCTGGAAATAATTATTTAAAGGTGATCATTGATCATACTAATCGGCTGAAATGATAAGATTTGAAAGGTAGAGGATTAAATAAATTTCCGGATGATCAAGTTTTCTGTAACTTTTTATAAGCATTACTGTTTATGTAACACATAAATAACATTTTTTGTGTTAGTCAGCTTAAAGTACCTCAGCGTAGTATAACTATGCTGGTTTCCGATTTAAGTTTTACTAATTTGCCCTATTTGGGCAAATTAGTAAAACTTAATTCGGAAATTTTAGCAAAATCCTAAACTTTGACAATGTATAACTTAGGATGAGATAAAATACATGAAAAGGTATTTTTTAATACAGCTACTTCTGTTTGTGTCGAAAGAAAAAAAATATGTATATATCTTTTTTGCTTAAACAGAATTTTGATTTTTATTAAGTCTATATTTGAAATTCTTTAGGATTTCGTTCTGTCGCTTCAAATTGTTAATAAATTATAAACAAAATTTAAAAATTCATTAATTTAAATATGATTATAGATCAAGAGAGTAAGAACTGTTATAAAATGTCTAATCCAAATTATTTCTTAAAAACATGTTCTTTTTTCATTAATAATCGTAATGTTCTTTACCTATCAAGTTAAAGTACTAAAAAAAAGGATAAGTTGGTAGTTGCTACTCTTTTCCTTCTATTTCCTTCAAGGAATACAATAGAAAATTAATCTATAATGAATTTTCTAATGTTTAAATGCAATAGTTTAAATAATTCCAGCAGTAAGCAAAGTCATAATATAAAAGAAGAATACAAGAATTTCACAGATCTGGAAATTATAGCTATAGTTAAGATTTTAAAATATACCGGAATTAGTACCGTGGCTAAGGAGTCATTGCTCCCCCTTCTTTACCAAAAAACTGTCATTAGTGGCCTGTCTTTATTTGAGTTTTAATATGTTTAATTTGTAATTTTTGCCGTTCAAACAAATTTGATCGGACAAAATTTATTTGGGGAGATCTAAATCAAGCGCTGTCGACTTTTTCATATTTACATACTTTAAAGTGTAATCGTTTCGCAAGGCATTGTGGGATGTCCTGGTAGTATAAAAAGGTGAGCGAAAGATACTATGACTCAAAATGAGGTTTTGATTTTTTAAAAAACGAAGACCAGATATATTACTGAATTCGGGAGAAATGTAGGAGAGTGCTTCTACATTGACTAATTTAGGGATAACATGCAAGGGAATGCTGCTACATTGACTGAGGGTTAGGGTTAAGACAGGTATAGATTAATCGATGTAGCAGCACTCTCCTACATATCTTCTCAAATCAGTAATATATGTGGTCTTCGTTTTTAAAAAAAATCAAAACCTCATTTTGAGTCATAGTATCTTTTGCTTACCGTATAAAAATTAATTCTCAGAATAAATTTGGATGAAACTGTAAAGTGTTTTCTGTATATTATATTGCGTTTTTTCTTCAATAAATAAAAGTTTTCAGTATAAAGAAATGCCTTTGTATTGTGCAGCAGTTAACTGCACAAATACAAGTGGAGTAGCAGATAAAAATGTATCATTTTTTCGTTTTCCAAAAGACAAAGATAGGTAAGTACTTAACTTTACTAAGTTTTAAGTGCTTAATTGATATAATTTAGTCCTTAATATTATTATTATTATTATTATTATTATTATTGCTATTATTATTATTATTATTATTATTATTATTATTATTATTATTATTATTATTGTAACAGTTGGAAACCCAAAATTAAAGTAGGCCATTGTGCAACTTTTTAAACTGAAGTGTTTTTGTTTTCTTTTGGAATAAGTCGAAGTTTTTATTTTGATTTTTATAGAGTTATTTTACTGATTAATTTGTATAATTTAATTATAATACAATTAGTATACAACGAAAAGTGTATGTCATTAATGTTATTCTTATTTTTACAGGTGCAAGAAATGGGTTATAAATTGTAGAAGAGATCTTGATGGGAAGTCTGTTGATATTTTGAACAAACAATATCGTTTGTGTAATAATCATTTTGAAGATTCAATGTTTTATTTAACAAACAATGGAGGAAGACGTCTTCTTTATAATGCCATCCCTACAGTATTCAATGTTCCAAATCCACCACCATCTGTAGGGAAAAAAAGAAAACCACCTGCTATAAGAAATCCTTTACTTTCAAAAATTAAAAAAATACAAAATAAAAACAATGATAGTAAAATTGAAAACACTCAAACCAATAAAGGAAGTGTAGACATAAAAAAGTACAGAAAAATTCTAAATCCATTGCGTACATCTCGTGTTACCATATGCAGGCTACAAAAAAAAATAAAACTATTAGAAAATAAAAAGCATAAAAAATGCAATAACTCAATTAATCATATTTTAGATTTATCTAGAAACTTTCTTTCTGATGATCAGCAAAAAATTTTTACTAGTCAAATAAAAATGAGTTACCGCCATAAAAAAGGAAACCGTTGGACAATATCTGATAAATTACTTGGGCTACGAGTTTTATTTCATAGCCCACAAACTTATAAAATTTTAAGTAATATCTTTTTTTTACTTAAGTCGCACCACATTAAAATTGTTTCTCACAAGAGCTTATGACGATATGCAAACTGGATTCTCACAAAAATTGTTTAGTTTACTAAAACTTCGTGTTAATAACATGAATCAACAAGATCGTAATTGCAGTCAAGTATTGGATGAGATGGCACTTAAACAACACCTAGAATATGATAAAAGTTTGAATATTGTTTTTGGAATTAAGAGCAAAAAACCACTGATACAGGCTTTAGTTTTTATTATCAGAGGTATTGCTACTAAATGGAAACAACCAATTGCATATTTTTTCAGTAACTCAACTATTTCAACAGTTAATCTTGCTAACTTTATTCAAGAAGCTATATTAAGAGTTCAGGACTGTGGATTGTTAGTTCGGTGTATCGTGTGTGATCAAGGATCAACTAATATTCCAGCAATTAAAATCCTTGGTTTTTCAAAAATAAAATTTTATATTCAACATCAGTCTTTCAATAGAATTCATATTACCTTTGATCCCCCTCATCTAATTAAAAGTGTTCGTAATAATCTTATACGACATAATATTGGTATTGATGGTAATGTAGTTTCATGGCATCACATTCAAATGCTGTATGAGATAGACAAATGCAATCCTATCCGTCTGGCACCAAAATTGACTGACAAACATCTTGATCCTGGAGCATTTCAAAAAATGAGAGTTAATCTAGCCACGCAAGTATTAAGTCATCAGGTTGCCACAGCATTGTCTTTGTGTGTCACTGTAAATATATTACCGTCAACAGTAAGTGCAACTGCTCAATTTGTTGAAAAAATGGATATTCTTTTCGATCTGTTAAATTCAAGAAAGCTTTGTGGTGATAAACCTGCTCGTTGCTATAACAACTAATGGAAATAACTTAATACTGCTGAGAGAACTCCAGACTTGGATTAAGAAATGGAAGTTTTGTGATGTACAATCTCAATCCAAGATAGCTAGTCATTGGGGGTTAAATGTTACAATTAACAGTATACTGGAATTGTGTCAGGAGCTTCTCTTGGAAGGGTTTTCTTACATTTGCACATCTCGCTTCAACCAAGATTGTTTAGAAATTTTTTTTGGAACTATACGGAGCAAAGGAGGGTGGAATGACAGACCGACTGTTAGGCAATTTCGAGCAGCTTACCAGAATGCTCTTTTGTTGTTATCAGTAGAAACTAGCAAGTCTAATAGCAATTGTCTGGCAGAAACAGATTTTAGTGAGGTGTTGGGTATAAATTCCTTACTTGAAAATTCACAAAAAAAAAGTAACTAAAAATAATTGTGTATTTTTTAAAGACAATAAAAAAAGTAATGTTCTTTTAAACAGATTTCCTGTTGCAATTTTTATGAAACAATCTATTGGACAGCCGAATTTTGCTAGCTTGTTAATAAAAAGAGTCTGTCTTTGTCAAGAATGTAAGGTAGTACTTTGCAGTGATATTACAACAGCTAGTAAGCATGGTTTGGAGGCCAATAAACAAACAAACATCCAAAATTGTTATCCAAATTCATCATTAGTATTGTTAATTTCTAGCACGGAAGTAGTTTTTATGGAATTCATTGAAAAGTGGCTTGATACGGAAAACTTAGCTTTTAGATTATCTTGCAAAATAATGGAAATCTGTACTTTTGAGTTTTTATTCAAATATCACTTCGAACATGCTTTTTACCTTCAAAAACAAAATAGTTCATATATTCGTCATAACACGAATTTTTTATTTTATTAAACTTTATAACAGAGATCTTTCTCCACGAAATAAAAAAAGTTATAAAAAGATGGAACGTTTGCTACATAAATAATTTCTATTGTGTAATAACAACAATTTTATTTATTAATATATTTATGATCTTCTTAGTTTTTAAAGTTTTATTTTATAGCTTTATTAACCAGCTTTAAGTGTGTTCTTAATTTACGTCTATTTTTAAGAGAATATATATATATATATATATATATATATATATATATATATATATATTATATATATATATATATATATATATATATATATATATATATATATATTATTACTCATTTTTATTGTATTCATTATTACTCATGTGTATTACTCATTTTTAAATAAAGAAAATTTAAAATCAAACATTTAAATAGTATCAATTAAACAAAAGTAGTTTAACAAATCGATTCATAATTTTGATTAAAAGATCTTAGAAAAGTATTTTAAAATATTTATTTTTTGAGTATTTATAAAAATATTCAGATTTATTTCTTTACTAACAGCATTTGTTCGTTTTAACTTTAAATTTGTTTTTTTCGGTTTTTTATTTGTTTTGAAAAGTTATACTACCAGGGCATCCCACAATCCTCTGTAAACAAATTACATGTTTTTACGCGAGTCGACAGCGCTTGATCTAAATATCATTTTTTCTAAAAGGAGACGATCTTTATTTTTGCTTTATTTTTTAAATGTTAAAATTTTAACTCAGGTCACTATCATCATGTCAAAATCTGGAGCACAAAAGCGCAAAGAAAAACTACAGACAGAGATAGAAGTTTCTGCAAAAAAGTGCAAGTTAATCAAATCATTTTTGTCAGTTCAACCATAATGTCAAGGCAATATTGAGTCGAATGTACAAATTACATCAGAGATAATTAAAGCACGAGGTGGTAAAGATCTTGAGTCAAATTTACAGAGTACATCAGGAATTATACAAGAAAATGGTAGTCAAGATATTGAATTTGAAGAGTACAAATTCAATATCTTGACTACCATTACCAGCAATAATACTAGCGCGAGGTGGTGGAGATATTGAATCACATTCGCAGAGTACATCTGCAATAATACAAGCACTAGGTAGTCGAGATCTTGAGTCAAATTTACAGAATACATCAGCAATAATACCAGCACGAGGTGGTGGAGATATTGAGTTTAATTCACAGAGTACATCAGCAATAATATAAGCACTAGGTAGTCGAGATCTTGAGTCAAATTTACAGATTACATCAGGAGTTATACAAGCAAAAGGTAGTCGAGATATTGAGTCGAGTTTGAAGAGTACATCAGCAATAACACAAGCTCGAGGTGGTGGAGATATTGAGTCGAATTCGCAGAGTACATCAGCATTTGAATATCCACCATGTTTGGAGTTAAAATGTTTTTTTAGCAAACGTCCAATTCAACCACATGAACATTTGCCGTTTGATAACAAGATCTACCATAGACAAACGGAATTGAAGGATAGCATACCGAGAAATTGATTGTCATTTAGCCAAAATTCTCAGTCTCTATTTTGCTCATTTTGTGTTGCATTTGAATCACCACAGTCTAACACAGTTTCATCATTTGTGTCTGGCTTCAAAGATTTTAGACGAGTTAGCCAACGGGTTGCAGAACACGAATCAAGCAGCACTCACCGCAGGCATGTTCTTGATTACATTCGTATAATGAACAATCAAGACTTTGACAGATTTTATAGTACAGCAATAAAGAAATATAATGATGAAGTACTGATACGGAAACAAATACTTTCTCGAGTTATTGATATCATTAAACATTTATGTAAGCAAACATTGCCATTTCGAGGTCATAGGAATGAAGGTGCTTATTCGTTGGACAATGATGAAGAAAATCATGGAAATTTTTTGGCTTTGGTACAGCTCTTGGCCAAATATGACCCACTTTTAGCTTCTCATCTCTCCATGTGTCAAGAGAAATCAACCAAAAGAATAGAAAAACTGAAGCGTCAAGGTAAAGCCGGCAGTAAAGGTCGCGGTGCTCTGGTTACGTTTTTAAGTAAGACTACTATATCAAAGCTTCTTAATATTATGAAAAATATGATGCAGGAACAGATTGCAATAGAAGTATCCAAAGCAAAAGTGTACTCCGTACAAGTTTATTCTACACAAGATATATCTGCAATTGACCAATTCAGCATTGTGGTTCGCTATGTTTTAAATGCTACTGTGCATGAACGGCTGCTTTCTATTGTACCAAGCAATGACGGTACTGGCCAAGGCTTGTTCGATCTCTTAAATTTGACGCTACAGCGGCTTGGCTTTAACTTGAAATACTGCCTATCGGACAGCACTGATGGTGCTTCAAGTTATCATGGCCAGTACAATGGACTGCAACAAAAGATTACAGAAGCTGCAGACCACCATGTACATACTTGGTGTTATGCTCATGTTCTCAACTTAGTTGTGAAGGAGGCAACCAGTTGCTGCATTCAGGCAGTTTCATTTTTTACCCTTTTGCAAAATGTTTCAACATTCATAAAAGTGTCATATAAGCGAATGGCAACATGGATTTAACTTGTTGAAACACAAATTGGAATAGATATGATGAAAAGATTGAAATTAATTGGTGAAACAAGGTGGTCGGGTAAATCAAATGCTGCAACAGCGATAATTGGAACATTTGCTGAGCCATCTTCAAGTGTTTGTCAATTTAATTTTATGTCTGTCATGTATAAGCGAATCAGAAAATTTTGATACAAAGACACGTCATGAAGCTAAGACATTGTTCATGCCATTCCTGAAATTTGACACTATTTTGACTGCCTTTACCTACCTGCGAGTTTTTGAAAAAGTGGGACCACTTTCAATATACCTGCAAACTCGTGGATTAAATGTGTTGGTTGCATTCAAGATGGTGGAGAAGGCCGTAATTGAATTGAAAAGTCAATCAAGACTTTTTGATGATGTTCATAATAACGCTCTTCAATTTGTACGGATGGCAAATGCAAGCATCATTCAGAGAACTGAAACCATATTAGAGGTAAAGATAGAACTACCAGCTAAACGGAAGCGGAAGACACCAACGGTGTTAGATGAACATACAGTAAACGAGCGTGACGAATCTAAAGCTTTGGAACACTACAAAATTCACACTTACAATGTGGTGATGGATCAGGTAGTCCAAAGTCTTGAGTCACGTTTCACTTCACACCGACAATTATATATGGACATGGCATGTTTTGATACATCAAACTTTGGTGATCTTGCCATTTCGGGAATTCCTGAAAACAGTTTACACAGCATTGTCAAATTTTTACCAGATGCCGACGTTGATAAAATAAAGGCCGAATTGTTATCAATTGTCACTAACTATGAGGTTTTGAAATTGTTCTTGCCCTTAACAACAACATTGATAGACAATGCATATCAAAAGGATGACATAGAAGAACCGCTCTGTTATCAGCATACAAATAGAGCATGCGGATCGTGTACATCTTGTGTGTTACGAATTCTTGCTGCATATAGACTCAACGATAAAACCTATGACAATTTGTATCATATTTATAAAATAATATGTCCTATTTCTGTAACACAAGCCGAATGTGAAAGATCGTTTTCTAAGTTTAAGTTAATCAAGACAAGATTGCGTAATTCTATGTCAAATGACCACTTAGAGTCGTATATGTTGATGTCTGTAAACAAAATCTACTTGATAGCCTTGAGTATGATACGATCATTCAAAGATATGCATCTTCGTCCTCTGAATTGAGCAAACTGTTTAAAGAATAGTTATTGCTATACTTTGCACTGTGCAAATTGCACATCACTTCTATTTTTTTAATTCAATATAATTTTATTAATCTGTGATTTAATTGCTCCTCTTTAGACTTATTTTTAGAGAGTTGCGGACCGGACAGTCTTTGCGATATATGTATGGCCGGGAGGGCCCTTTAATTATTTTCATGGCCGGTAATATAAATACAGCCAGTCCGCCACTGGCTAGAAAACTAGGAAAGCATAAACTAGTCAATCTTTAGTTGAGAAAACTGAATCTAGTTAATCTACTGTAGAGAATGTTTTCTTAGGTTGATATAAAAAGACAGTAAACAGTAGGATGTTTAGTTTTTAAATTTGATATCATTAATTGATCTATCAGTTAACTCGTTTTTGATTAGAAACCTTTTCACGCATTATAATTAATATCTGACACTTGTTTTTGTAATTCCACAAAATTGGGGTTTAAACATGTTTGATGTTCATCATAAGAGAAACAATTATTTAATTTGTTAAATTAGACATTGTTGCGAGAAACTGAATTAATAATTGATAAGTTATCTAAAGCATGCGATCGTTAAATTCGGAATAATAAACTCCGTTTCAAAACTTGTCACTAAAGCTTGGTTTCTTATAGTTGTAGAAATGTCGTACAACAGTTGTACAACAATAATGCTTTATAATGAAAACATTTTCTTGCGAAAGTTACACAACTTAACGTCGGTTGTACAACAAAATTTATGTTGTAAAACAAAGGTTGCGGAGATAGAATTAAACCTATTTCGGCAACAATTGTTGTACAACAAAAACGCACAACTGTTGCACAACATTTCTACAACTATTGGAAACCAAGCTTAACACATTAAAGTATTTTACAAGAACGACGGTAGTTTCACCATAAATTATCAGTTTGTTTTGTAAAAATACGAAGCAAAACAAGCATTTGTTTGTTTCAAAAAAAAAAAAAAAAAATGCTTGATTTTGAATTCTCGTTTAATCTTTTTGTGTAATGTTTATAAGCGTTTCATATAAAAAGTTGATCTAATTTGTAGTTAACTTATATCTTAAATATTAATATTAAAAAAATTAGGCGAATTGATAATTCAACTCTTTGTATCGCTTTGAGATTTAATTAATGCTTCAGCAAGTAGTCTATCTTCTTCCTCTTGAAAACTATCCGTTGATTCGTGAACTCTTTTTCTGTTTAATCGAGCACAATCTGGTAATTCTGATTCGTTTAAAAACCGAGTTTCTGTGTTTGTTGTTCCAATAATTAGAGCATTTTTCTTTAAATCGATGCAACACTTAAATCAAACGAATATATATATATATATATATATATATATATATATATATATATATATATATATATATATATATATATATATATAAATATATATATATATAAATATATATATATATATATATATATATATATATATATATATATATATATATATATATAAATATATATATATATAAATATATATATATATATATATATATATATATATATATATATATATATATATATATATATATATATATATATATATATATATATATATATATATATATATATATACAGTGTTGTGAATAAGTTAAGAACCACTAAAAAAAAAAAAAATATTTTCAAATAAAATTAATTAATTTTTCTTCTAAAGATAACAAAATAGTCTTTTTTTTCACACATATTAAATAGAACATGAGAAAAAAGAAAAAATTTCTTTTTTCGAAAACTAATTAATAGAACCTATAAAAATAAGGATTAAATATTATGTATTAATTTTTTTCAATATTTTTTTTGTGAAAAAGTTAAGAACCACAAGAAAACTTTTTCACAAGTGCTAAATTACGGTCGTTCAAACTCACTAAATAAACGACAAGTTATTGTACGCAAGCGCAGTTAGATAATAAAAATTTTAAGACTTTCAAGATGGCTTCGGGCCTTAGCTACAAAGTTAATTTTTAGTTGACGACCAATTTTTTTATTACTTACTGCGTTTTTTATCATTTTATACGAAAAAACCAGTCGTTTGGCTATCAGTAGTGTTTTGGTAATTTAGTTTTTACTTTCTAGTAAGAAAAATAAAAGGAGAACATTAATTTTTGAATGATGCAGTTTTACTTAGAAATTTTTTTTCTTCGATTTGTTTATAAATTTATAAGTGTTTTTTTTTTTTTTTTTGAGCGGTGAAACTTAAAACTTTTTATAATTTTGTTTATATGAATCTTATATCTATTTATTATTAATAAATAATCTTAGCACTTAATTTTTTTTCTTGTTCAAAATTTACATCAAAGATTTGTGATAAATTGACACCATTTTAGTTAATGAAAATTGTCCTTACGAAAGTTAACAAAGTTTTTATATTTTAATCTTAAACTAAGTCTTTTATTTTGTATGCAGTTTATTATTTTTTTGTTAATTTAATTTAGTTTTTGAATATTTCCACTATTTAATAGATAAAGTTAAAGCCGTTATTCAGTACACTTGTCCAAAAACTTGTCTTTTTCTTAGATGGATATCCATAACAAAAATTTGACTCTTCTTTGTAGGGTCTGTGGATTTTTGGTTGGTAAAAAAAGTTACCCTATTGGAACAAACCAAAAAAATAAAATTGAAAAGGTTTTCCATGTTATGCTATCAGATGAGCAAGAAAATAATCATCCAAATAAAATTTGCCATGTTATAATACCATTAACAATGTTATCAAAAGAATGACATCAACAACACTTCATTTAAGTATGAACTGGAAACCTCATTGTGATGAATGCTTTTGCTGTCAACAGGTAGAAAAACTCTGTAAAGGTCTAAATGTTGCAAAATTACTTAAACAAAATAAAAACTTATTGGTCGCCCTGGTATTGGTGAAAAAGTCTGGTCATTTTCGATGATTGCTAACATTAAAAAAAGCATTGTGACAACACATGACTCAGAAATAGATATTGAAGAATTAAAAAATGAATTTAATCCTCATTTACAACTTTGTCAGTGTAATTTATGTGGTAAAATACCAAAACAACCAGTAACTCTAAAAATATGCGAACACTTATTTTGTTTTTTCTGCATAGTGGAAAATATAAAAGTAAAAAAACTCAATGAAACATCATGTCCAAAATGTAAAGAGCTCATTTTACCTGAAGATTTAGTGACAAGTGTTAAAACAAATTCTCTTTTAAATATGTTAACTGTTGAGTGTATATGTAAAAAAAAATACAATGTAATGAAAGAATATGATTTATATACTAATCATAAGAGTGTCTGCATTGATAAATCAATAGTACAAGCAGCACCATTGTTATCACCATCAATATCTTCATTTGCTTCTAACTTGGCTTCATCATCATCTTTTACAGTATCAACATCATCATCATCAACATCTTATTTATTTAACAACAACATTTCTGAGATTTTCAATCTCACAGTGGATAATGATATTCCAAGAATAGTTGAAGATGCTGCACTCCATGTTCTTAAGCAAAAGATGGCTAAAGATGGTGGACAAGTAGTTGAGTTTAAAAGTGGAGGATCTAGAGTAATGATATTTTTTAATTTTAGCATAATTTGTTATAACTATAAATTAAATAGGTCTTACTTTTCAAAGATCTTTCTTTTTAGCCAGTTTTGTTTTCGCTTACTCCAAAAGCATATGTTAGCAGTAACCAAGCATCAAATACAACTATAAGAGTCAGAAATGATTCTACCAAAAGACACATGAAAGTTATTTCTGGTACATCCAATGATGCAGTTTGTTGCCAAACATCGAAGCTGATAAATTCATTTCAAGCAGAGACAAAGGGGTTAATATTAGATAAACTAAATACTGAAAGAGTAGTAATTAGTGCAACCAACATGGCAGCAATGAAAGCAGATCTGTGCATACCTTGGGAAAAGCTTAAAACAATATCCAAGTTTTTATTTTTTTATATGAATTTTATTATATACTAGTTTTTTGTTGCATGAAATATAACTTTTTATGTTTGTTTAAAGGTGGCTGAAGAGCTTTAATATAAATATAGCATCACATTCTTCACAAAGAATAGTTGCTGAAAAGTTATCTGGTGATGACCTAGTTGTAGAAAATGCACCATTTACCTTTGAAAAGGAAGAAAAAGGAACAATCGAAATAAAATATGTATCTTGGGGCTATATTGAAAATTTACCAATGCATATTTTAAGACGTCTTGATTAATTAGAAAGGTAGTTTTAAACCATCAATTAACAATTCTTTTAAAAGCATAATTTATAAAGCAAATTGAAATCTTTTGTGCTTATTTGTTATTATTTAAAATGAGGCCATTGTCTATAAAATCAGTTTATTATTTTATAATATATTCAATTACTTTATTACAATTAATTAAATGTATTGTTTTTATGTAGTTGTAAAAGACTTCATCACCATGAATTTACTCCTGAGAAAGAGATACAAATTAAAATAGGAGGTGATTATGGTGGAGGGAGTTTTAAAATGACATACCAGGTTGCAAATACCTTAAACCCAAATAGCAAAGACAACACCATAGTTTTTAGCATTTTCGAGGCAAAAGATTACAGAGTCAATGTCAAAGTAGCCATGTCAAGGTTTGAAAAGCAAATAGAAGATCTTCAAAAAATGAAGTATAAGTAAGTTAATAAAACTGTTTTTCTATTAACTGTTTTTTTTTTTATTTATGGCTGAATTTTTAAATATTTTAATTAGTTTTGATAATTTATTTTGGTAAACTATACTTTAATACAAATATAATACATTACAAATGTTATCTTAATTAAGTTTATGTTAAACATTTTAACACACCTCTACAGGGATAACAATATTAGAGTATTTGTTTTTGACAATTATCAGTTTCTATGTGCCCTCTATGGAATATCAGGAGCATCAGGTGATTTTCTATTTTTATTTTTATCTCTATAAATGACAAATTATCAGCAGTTTTATAGTTTTTACTACTTAAACAGAAATATATTAACTTCAAAAAAAAAAAAAAATGGTTGGCACTTTTTTGCTGAAAGAAAAACCACAATATTGTATATAATATTTACATAAAGTATTACAAATTATATATATATATATATATATATATATATATATATATATATATATATATATATATATATATATATATTTATATATATATATATATATTTATATATATATATATATTTATATATATATATATATATATATATATATATATATATATATATATATATATATATATATATATATATATATATATATATATATATATATGTATAAAATTAAAAGTTTTACAATACTAATAATAACCAAAAAACTAAATAATAATTATTATTATTTATAAGAAAATAAAATTTATGAAGATATTTAATTTTTTTATGATAAATAATTATTCTTCTATAATTTGTAATTATTTTTTATTGATTTTAATTTTAGGGAGGCATTGTTGTGAGCATAAAAGTTCTGAAATAAAAGATCGTACCTTAGAAGATCTGTTTTTGGACCATGAAAGATTTATAGAAAACGGAGGTTTAAAGAAAAATGCAAAAAATTTCAATAATGTCATCACAGAGCCAATTTTGAAAATACCACTAGATCAAGTAATGTTGTTTTTATTTGTCGTATTAATTTTGCAGTACGGCTAAATAAAAGTAGATTCATTATGCACTTTCAATATATATTTTTAGGTATCTTTACCTAGTCTCCATATGGCTCTTGGTATTTATTTGAATTTTTTTAATTTGTTTGAAGAAGAAGTCCATCAATTGGACATTTTGATTGCTGCAGAAGCAGTCAAAAGCAACATCAACTTTTCGGAAGAATATCCAGTTTTCGTATCAAAACAAAAACAACTGTTAAATCTTCAAACTGAAATTATTAACCTCGACAATCAAATTCAATCAATCAATGATTTTATTTTGTTAGCTGCTGTTAACAATTTAGATAATTTAGAAAATATTCAATCTCTATACTTTACAGAAATTGAGTTACTAATGGTGAAAAAGCAAAAAAGGTTAAACAATTTATTAGTTTAATTAATTTGATATTATGTTTTATTGATTTCATAATTTTTGTTTCATATTATTTTTATATTATTATGTGTAGTGAAATTTATTTAAAATAGAGTTTGTGTTTGTAATTGATTTGGTATGCATTAAACAGTTTTGCAAGCATTTGGTATGGTGCAATTTAATTGTAGAAAACAGCTTAATATAAGCATTATTAATAATAGCAATTTTGTAAACTGTTTATATGTGTGCACATATAAACAGTTTGCAAGCCAGGGTTTAAAAAAAACAGTGTTTTAAATGTCATCCCTGTCACACACAATTTTGCCTTTGTTGTTATGGAATGAATAATATTATAATTTTTGCTGCTATGCAAGTATTGTTGGTTTATGTTATTCTATTTGAATTTTTTTTTTAGACAAAAATATATAATACTCTGTTTGGGAAACATTCCTTTGAATTGGGTCAAAGACCATGCACAAAGATGATCGAGACGGTACTGCAAAAGCTTAAAGTACAACGTCAAGCTTACCACGGAAAAAGTTTTATTGGAAACCATGTGCATAAAATGCTAAAAGTAATTTAATTAAAGATTAGTATAAATAAAAAAAAATTACTAGTAAGTAAATAACAAATTAGGTTTTTACTGGATAAATAATAATTTATTATCTATCTTTCATGAGTTATTTTCTTTACTTTTAATGCAGATGTTGTTATAAAAACAAATGAATTTAATGTAATTACAATGAATAAGACAATAAATAAATAAGTCATTTAACCTTATATAAATCTTTTAAAAGCAACAAAATCAAAAATTTTTATTAAATTAATAATTAATTATAACAGGTTAATCCATTTTATTTTTAATTATTAAGTTAATTAAACATAAAAAACGGGCACAATAGCAAAATAGTTCATATCGCATTTTGATTATAAACTTATAATATATCTAAACTGTCTCTTAACAAGACTAGTGAAGTATATTTGTTATTTAGAAATCTTCAATACTTCAGCTATGCAACTTTATCCCGAAGCTTGTTCACAAGGAAGGATATTCAGGAACAAGCGTGCATCAGTTTGCAGTTGAAATTAGCAATAAATATAAACAACTATTTGATAAATTTGCCCAGTGCTATAAAATATTTTCTTCAAAAAATACAATTACACAAGACGATTTAATTCTTTTAAGTAAGTCGCATTATTTTATAAAATGTTTTATAAGGATATCTACTGTTTTTTTTTTTTTAATTGTACTTTTAATTTTTTTAGAAAAAAATATAAACAACTTAATGCAATTTATCGTTTGAATTGGCCCGAGGCTTCAGTGACACCTAAGCTGCATATGTTAGAACATCATGCTATTTTGTTTATGGAAAAATGGGGAGCGGGATTTGGGTTTTATGGAGAGCAAGGCGGAGAATCTATCCACATGGAGTTCAACAAACTCAAAACTACTTATCAATCGATTCCTTGCCCAACTTTGCAATTAAAAAGTATTCTCAAGTCCCATTACCAAAAGACAAATCCAGAGAACATGCGTCTTAAGCCATGTTTAAAAAAAAAGAAAAGAAGTTAATAAGAAAGTTATTTTAATATCTCTGATTCCGCTGAGAAAGAAGTATCAATTTGTCAATAAAAATATTTCTAATGACCTGGTTTTACCAAAGTCATAAAATTCATGAACCAAAAGAAAGAAAGAAGAAAAAATGGCTATTTTCATAGCCACAAGCATAATAAAGGCATTATTTGCTATAAAATAATTTTTGTTATAGGTAATACATATATATCATCCCTGCTATCTTAATTTTTTTTTTTCTCACACAGATCAGATATATATCATATTCAAAATATGGTGTGTATCTATCTAGACGTATGTATATTCAAATAATTTAAAAGAAGCCAATTTAAAAACTAAAGCGACAAAGCTTAAGTAAAAATATCTCACGATTTAAATGTTAGCAAACCCAAAAACAAATTACGTTGACGTTTGTGCCTAGTATTCTTTTTGTTAATTCTAGGTGCCCCAAGCAGTCCCTACGGTCTTATCACAGAGCACCGCGAAAGAGCATTTGAAGAAAAGTTCACGCCTTCTTTCTTACCGATGTTACAAAACTTGCTCAGAGATGGTGTTGAACCGTGTTTAAACATCTCTAGCTACTGAGGCAAGTGCGCTTACCACTGCGCTACGGCTGCTCACAACTGCGTTATGTCAATTTATTTAATACAGCCTGACATTATTATTTACAAATTCAAAATTTTATTGGCAAATAAGACCCATGTTTTATTTTAAATATATGCTAGGAATATACTCTTGGGTATCTAATAGTTAGATGCGTGTATTTGGAAAAATATATAGGTAAATAAACTACTAATCGAGGGGTGATCGTATATATAATATATAAAGACTCAGACGCCCTGCAAATACTACGGCTCTCTATATATATATGTATATATATATATATATATATATATATATATATATATATATATATATATATATATATATATATACACGCACACATTATATATGCCCCACCCCTTGATTAGTAGTTTATATTATAAATATTTATATATCATATATATGTCCCAACCCTTGATTAGTAGTTTTTCTACCTATATATTTTTCCAAATACACGTACCCAACATTTAAATACCCAAGAGTATATTCGTAGCATATATTTTTAAAAAAACACGGGTCTTATTTGAATATAAAATTTCAAATTTGTAAAAAATTATGTCAAAATTATGTAAAAGTAATTCAATAGATATTATTGAAATGCGGTTTTTGAAATTAAAAAATAATCGTTAAAGCATATTATTTGGAGCATTTCATCATTTTATTTAACCAAGGAGTCTTCCATACAAATTCAGATATGACAAGGGGGGGGGGGGACTAGTTGTTTTACTGCGTATGAAATTTATAGATGCCCCCCAATGCTTAACTAGAAATCAAGATTGCTGTGGTTAAACTAAGAGGTAAATAAGGCCTCTTTAAGACATCGGCATGTTTAAAGGAAGAAGTGGGTAATGATTTTTTTTTTAAAATCAAATACGTAAAAAATTAAATTGTGTTTTTTTTTTCAGTTTGATAGACAATTAAGTGCATTAGCTTAGTTCTTCAATTTCTTTTTTTCAATTTTAAATTAGGTCTCTTCTCATTTCTTACACTTCAGGGTTTGCTTTATATTACTCCCCTCTTTTTACTTTGTATTCATAACTGGCCTATTTTTTTACAACGAAAAACATGTATGCTTTTTAGAATAAATATGTGTGATATATTGATGCATTGCTTTGATCTGTTTGGCAATTGATCTACTTAAATAGAAATGTTCTTTTTAGCTTAATATTTTCTTGAGTTGCTACTTTGATCAAATTTGTTTAAAAATGTGCTATTAACGTTTTCTGCGAAAACACTCCAACATTTTATCTCTGAATTGTGGGGTTATCCTTTGAATATGCAAACATTTATATACATATGTACAAACATAAATGTGTATATATATATATGTGTATATATATATATATTATATATATATATATAT